>JAKTUV010000005.1:0-698674 GCA_030556875.1 Zygoascus biomembranicola
CTGAGCAGTGGATGGAGAGGTATTCTCATGTCGGGATATGCACTTATCGATCCCGCCGGTGCTTACGAGTTTTTCTCACAATCAGATTTCCCGGCCGAATATCTTGATGATGGTGCTAGTCTGACATGGTATTTGGCACTATCTGGAGGATTGCAATGCTCAAATGGCTGCTACCTCAAATCTACATGATTATCAGAGGCTGAATATTGAATATTTTATTGAGCAGTACTTTGAGGTAATATCTCAGGGGATAAAATTAGTTCAATGTATATAAAGTATTTCGGCTGGATCTTACAATACACGTTATATCCGTATAATTGAGTGTCTTCGCATTGGGTGTGTTTTATTCCATGTTATACAAAATTAGAGCATTTCATCGCTCTTTGCTATTCCAAAAATCTCAAATCAGACTCGGCAAGTGCATCGAACTGTGCTTATGTGTGGTGGTCAAATACGCTGTGAAGAGCAGGCAATAGGGAATCTCGCACAAAACATTCCGATCAAGTTTGTGTCCACAAGGCAATCACAGAAAAAGCAAAACCGTCTCATACGATAAGATCCGCCGCACGACGCGCGTAGTATGCGGATTCCCAAAAAACCAATTCTGTTGAGCCACATTAAGGATGAACTTTTTTTGGAGTGAAATACTGCCGATTGGTGAGCTGACTACGTGTCAGCTGCATATATTTTGCAGGAAAAGGCGTACTTCATCGTTTGGACGGATTTCTTCTCAGGGATTGACGTATATCTAGCTCGTAGGATGCAATATATATAGCTGGGGAGATCTGCATTGTTATGCCCCTCTGCCAGTTCGCTCCTTCGAAAAACATGGGTCGATCATTTTTGTTACATGTCTATCTGTTGAGTATTGCGCTGCTCGGAGTAAACGCTCTAGATTCTCTGCAGTGTGCCGCTAGCAGTGCGAAGACCACTGTACATTCTACCACGACAGTCACGACCAAGAGTACTAAGACATCTACTGGTGTTTTCAGTACCAGCCTTACATCTTCTTTGAAAAGTACCACGGTCACTTCTTCTTTAGATAGCACCGGGATCACTACTTCTTTGTCGAGTTCCAGCATCAGTTCCTCCGTCCAGAGCACTTACTATACCAATGGCACTTACAATGGAACTGTGACGGTGTCAAGCGGCTCAGTGAACTCCACTACCACTGTGGGATACACCTCTTTGGTGAACTCTACAACTAGCATTGGCTCCAGTGCCAGTGCCAGTGCCAGTGTTAGTGCCAGTTATAGTGCAACTAGCATTGGTTCCAGTGCAAGCTCCAGTGCTGTTCCTTCTTCCAGTTCTGCCCCTACCACTACTACTACTATTGCTCCTTATACCCAATATTCATACCCTGAGGTTACAGATCTTTTTGCTGCTATCGATCCCAATACTGAACCAGCTCTCCCTACCGGTACTGTTACTCCTGAAGAGACGCTAGAAGGATTCATCGGTGAATATGCTTACACGAATAAATTCTACACTAATCTTATGCTGGATCTGCAAAATAATCCAGCATACCCTATCCCTTACAAGTTGGCTCTATACCCGGCTTCTGCTGCTTTTGCGTATGATGGTATTGTTATTCAGGCTCCCACAGCCGACCAAGTTACGTATCTTTACGATGACGATGATACCAGTGAAATGACGGCTTTCTATCCAGATGAAGAACCTGCTATTGTATTTAGTAGTAGTTCCTTTGCATCTACCGAGCTTGAGACATTAGATTCTGGTGCTTTCTCTGTCTGGGCATACCTCAAAGATGCTACAACTATTGCTAACAGAGACGAGAGTAGCGTTTTAGATCATCCTTTCACCAAGGTCAAGAGAGATGCTAATGCATTTATGGAGCTTCCCTTAGTATTGGGTATGGGATTTGTCACATCTCTTTATTACTATGTAGATGATGTTCAGCTGTTTTTCCCTAATGGCTTTACTATGGTCTCATCCGGAACGACTCTTACTAGTGGAATCCAAAAATATGTTGTAACAGCAGCAGGCCAAAATTGGGTAATTTATGTTGATGGTTACGCTGGTACATTTTCAAGCTCCGGCAATGTTTTAACCGCAACCCTGACTGGCAGCGAAGTACTTATTCAGATTGGTCTCCTTCCTGATGGAGCTGACGACGACTACGATGCTGTTGCTGGTGCCTACCCTTATTCTGTTAATATGACCGGATCAGCAATTGGTACAACTGCTGAATTTACGATGGTTTATGAGACTAACAACGACAGGGATGCGCTGCTGTATGCACTTCCTCATCATTTGGAGAGTTTTACCAATGAAACGCTCGCAGAAGTTCTACCTTATACCGTTGATACCATCGTCAATGGTGTAGCAACCGCTGTCATAACTACAGAATTCAAGTTCAGCGTTGAGCTCGATACGTTGGTTCAATGGTTGCCATATACCACCGAAACTGGCACAGTTACGGCTGATACCTATAGCGACGACGAGATTGCAGCGATAGCCGCTCAACTCGCGATTGATCTAGATGAAGATCTGTCGACTGATGTTGCAGGGACGGCGGATATTTATTACGCTGGAAAGCTTCTTGACAGATACGCCTATCTTCTTTTGGTTGCCAAAGATATTCTGCAAGATGACGCCCTTACATTGTCAGCATTGAACACGCTGAAGGATGCAAGCTCCAACTATTTTGAGAACTACGCTGGACTATATTACGACACTGTCTATGGCGGTGTTGTGCCTACCACCAGTGAGTTCGGTGCTACTTATTATAACGATCACCATTTCGATTATGGCTACATCGTCCACGCTGCGGCAGTTATTGGATATGCCGACAACTATTTCAATGGCACATGGGTCGAAGATAACAAATGGTTTGTCAATTCTATTATCCGAGATGTTGCGAACCCCTCTCTGGATGATGAGTACTTCCCTCTTTTCCGTTATTTCGATTTTTACACTGGCCACTCATGGGCTAGAGGATTGAACGAAGATGTCGACGGTAAGGATGAGGAATCCACTTCTGAGGCTTACAATTTCTTGTACGGTATGAAGTTGTGGGGTAAGGTCAGTGGTGACATATCCATGCAAGCTCGTGGCGATGCTATGTTGAAATATATGTCTACCTCTCTCAGCAATTACTTTTACTACGAAGATGGAAACACCAATGTACCTTCCGATTATGTTAATAATCGAGTAGCTGGTATTACTTTCGAGAACAAGCTGTGGTATACCACGTGGTTCGGTTCTAACACAGAATACATTCATGGTATTCACATGATTCCTGTTACTCCTGCTTCTGGTTTGATGCGAAGTTCCACTTTTATGTCTCTGGAATGGACAGATATCCTCAGTTCTATTGTCGATACACTGAGCAGTGGATGGAGAGGTATTCTCATGTCGGGATATGCACTTATCGATCCCGTCGGTGCTTACGAGTTTTTCTCACAATCGGATTTCCCAGTTGAATATCTTGATGATGGTGCTAGTTTGACTTGGTATCTGGCATTATCCGGAGGATTGCAATGCTCAAATGGCTGCTACACCGAATCCACTTAATTGTCATAAGCCGTGTATTATAATTGAGCATTTTCCCAAAGAGATATCTTACAGGATGATGTTTATTCAATTTATGTAAAGTATCTTCGTTGGATCGTGCAATACAAGTTTCATCCGTAGCATTGAAATATTTTCGCATTGGGCGTTTTGCACAGTTTTGTCACATTTCGTACACAGCTACAGGGGTTTTTTCGACAGCTCTTTGTTCTTTGAAAGAATTCTCCAATACGGTAAGTACATGGAATTGTGTGCTTTCTGTGTGGTGGTCAAACACACAATGAGGACCAGGTAAGAGGCAGCCCATAACAAAACATTCCGATCCAAGTTTGTGTCCACACGGCGATCAAGGAAGAAAAAGCAAAACATTCACATACGATAAGGTCCGCCGCACGACGCGTAGCATGCGGTTTCTAAAACCAATTATGTTGAGCCACATCGAGAATGTCCTTTTTTGGTGAGCATTCCTGGTGATTGGTTAGTATTTTTCGTTTAGCTGCATGCGGGGTCTGAAAACGGTAGCACATTTCATCGTTTAAACGGGACTATTTTTCAGGCATAAATATATATAGCTGGGGAGACAGAACTTGCTGTCTCCATCTGTCAGTTCTCTCCTTCGAAAAACATGAGTCGATCATTTTTATTGCATGTTTATCTGTTGAGTATCGCGTTGCTCGGAGCAAATGCTCTGGATTCTCTACAGTGCGCCGCTAGCGGTGCGAAAACCACTGTTCATTCTACTACGACAGTCACGACCAAGAGTACCAAGACCACCACCGGTATTTTCAGTACCAGCCTCACGTCTTCTTCAAAGAGTACCAGTCTCACGTCTTCTTCAAAGAGTGCCGGGATCACTTCTTCTCTATTGAGCTCAAGTACCATCCTCAGTACTTCCATTGAGAGCACCTTCTATACCAACGGCACGACTTACAATGGAACGGTGACTGTGCCTAGTAGCTCAGTGAACTCTACTACCAGCCTTGCTTCCACTACTAGTGCCAGTGTCAGTGCCAGTGCCAGTGCCAGTGCCAGCTCCAGTGCTATTCCTTCTTCCACTTCTCCTTCTTCCACTACTCCTCTTGCTCCTTTTACTCAATATGTATACCCCACGGTTACAGATCTTTTCGCTGCTATTGATCCCTATACTGCACCTAATCTCCCCACCGGCACTGTTACTCCTGAAGAGCCAGTAGTCAATTATGAAGATGAGGGTGGTGCTGCCCAGACGAATAAATTCTTCACCAATCTCTTTTTGGATGAGCAATCTAATCCAGCATACCCTATCCCTTACAAAGTTTCTCTATACCCATCTTCTGCGGCCTTTGAGTATGATGGATTTCTTGTTCAGGCACCCTCTGCCAGTCAAGTTACGTATCTTTACGATGACGATGACACCAGTGAAATGACGGCCTTTTACCCAGAGGAAGAACCCGCTATTGTTTTCAGTAGCAGTTCTTTTGCAAATACCGAGTTTGAGGTGTTTGACTCCGGTGCTTTTTCTGCGCGTGTATATCTTGCAGAGACATATACCGTTGAGACGAGAGATGAGCACAGTGTTCTTGAGCATCCAGTTTCCAAGTCAAAAAGACAAGCGCAGGCAAATGTTGTGTTTCCACTCGTATTAGGAATGGGTTTTGTCACAGCTGTTTACGGTTATGCGGAAGATGTTAAACTGTTTTTCCCCAACGGCTATACGATGGTCTCGTCCGGAACGACTCTTACTAATGGAATTCAAAAATATGTGGTTACAGCAGCAGGCCAAAATTGGGTTATTTATGTTGATGGCGAGGCTAGTACATTTACAGCTTCCGACAATGTTTTAACTTTGACTCTTAATAGCTATGCAGTAACTGTGCAGGTTGGTCTCCTTCCAGACGGAGCTGACGATGACTTCGATGCTCTTGCTGGTAACTACCCTATTGCTGCTAATATGACCGGATCAGCCAGTGGTACAACTGCCGAATTTACACTGAATTATGCGACTTATAACAATCAAAAGACGTTGCTATATGCACTTCCTCATCATTTCGAAAGTTTTACAAATGATACCCTTGCAGAAGTGTTACCTTATACCGTTGACACTATTGTAAATGGTGTAGCAACCGCTATGGTATCTTACGGATTTAAGTTCAGCGTTGAACTCGATACGTTGGTCCAGTGGCTGCCATACACTAGCGAAACTGGAACAGTTACGGCTGATACTTATAGCGACGACGAGATTGCAGCGATTGCCGCTCAACTCGCGATTGATCTAGATGAAGATCTGTCGACCGATGTTGCCGGGTCGGGAGATATCTATGACGCTGGAAAGCTTCTTGACAGATACGCCTATCTTCTTTTGGTTGCCAAAGATATTCTGCAAGATGACGCCCTTACATTGTCAGCATTGAACACGCTGAAGGATGCAAGCTCCAACTATTTTGAGAACTACGCTGGACTATATTACGATACTGATTTTGGTGGTATTCTGCCAGCAACCAGTCTGTACGGTGCTGACTATTATAACGATCATCATTTCGATTATGGCTACATCGTCCACGCTGCGGCAGTTATCGGATATGCCGACAACTATTTCAATGGTACGTGGGTTGCAGACAACAAATGGTTTATTAATGCTCTCATTCGAGATGTCGCAAATCCCTATTTGTATGATGATTACTTCCCCCCTTTCCGATATTTCGACTGGTACACCGGCCACTCATGGGCTAGAGGATTGAACGAAGATGTCGATGGTAAGGATGAGGAATCCACTTCTGAAGCTTACAATTTCCTGTACGGTATGAAGTTGTGGGGTAAGGTCAGTGGTGACATATCCATGCAAGCCCGTGGCGATGCTATGTTGAAATATATGTCCACCTCTCTCAGCAATTACTTTTACTACGAAGATGGAAACACCAATGTACCTTCCGATTATGTTAATAATCGAGTAGCTGGTATTACTTTCGAGAACAAGCTGTGGTATACCACGTGGTTCGGTTCCAACACAGAATATATTCATGGTATTCACATGATTCCTGTTACTCCTGCTTCTGGTCTGATGCGAAGTTCCACTTTTATGTCTGTTGAATGGTCAGATATTCTTAGTTCTCTTGTCGATACCCTCAGCAGTGGATGGAGAGGTATTCTCATGTCGGGATATGCACTTATCGATCCCGCCGGTGCTTACGAGTTTTTCTCACAATCGGATTTCCCAGTTGAATATCTCGATTCTGGTGCTAGTCTGACATGGTATTTGGCATTATCCGGAGGATTGCAATGCTCAAATGGCTGCTATCTCGAATCTACGGATTACTAAAGCCGAATAATATATCGAGCAGTCCTTTCAGGAAACATGTTAGAGTAGGGCTTCTATCTATCTAATTTACGGAATACATTTCGGTCTGATCGTATAAAACATCTTTACAGAAATGAGGCTCTTATACTTACTCGTATTTGCAAGAGATTCTCTTGTCAGACTCGGCAATGCATGGAATTGTACTTTCCGCATAGTGGTCAAAATATGTAGCGATGGTCAGGTAGGGCATATCGTTGAACCCAACATTCCATTTAGGTTTATGTCTATATGGATAAGGTCCGCCGCACGACGCGTGTCATGCAGATTCCTAGAAAAAATATGTTGAGCCACATCAGCAATAACCGTTTTTGGACAGGAAGCTTCCTGATTGGTGAGCTGTTTACGTTTAGCTGCATGGTTATGCTGAAAGCGGATAGGCGAACTGCCAGGGATGCAGATATATAATTGAGGACATTTCCTTCACTCCCGCGCCTTTCAGTTAATTCTTAGGAAAAACATGAGTGGATCATTTTTATTACATGTTTACCTATTGAGTATCGCGTTGCTTGGAGCAAACGCTCTAGATTCTCTACAGTGTTCCGCCAGCGGTGCGAAGACCACTGTCCATTCCACTACGACAGTCACGACTAAGAGCACTAGCACTAAGACCTCTACTAGCGTTAAGACCTCTACCAGCGTTAAGACCTCTACTAGCGTTTTGAGTACCAGCTTTACATCTTCTTTGACAAGTGCTAGCCTCACTCCGTCGGTTCAGAGTACTTACTATACTAATGGTACTACCTATAATGGAACTACCACAGTGTCGAGTGGCTTAGTGAACTCTACTACTAGCATTGGATCCAGCACATTCCTGACCTCTGCATCTAGCATTAATTCCAGTACTATTGCTAGCTCCAGTGCCAGTATCACTGCTACTCCTTCTTCTACTTCTCCTTCGTCCACTACTCCTCTTGCTCCTTTTACTCAATATGTATACCCCACGGTTACAGATCTTTTCGCTGCTGTTGACCCCTATACCGCACCAGATCTCCCTACCGGCACTGTCACCCCTCTGAACCCGATAGTTAATTTTCTGGATGAGGGTGGTGCTGCCCAGACGAATAAATTCTTTACGAATCTTTTTTTGGATTTGCAATCTAATCCAGCATACCCTATCCCTTACAAGGTTTCTCTATACCAGGCTTCTGCGGCATTTGAGTATGATGGTTTTCTTGTCCAGGCACCCTCTGCCAGCCAAGTTACTTATCTTTACGATGACGATGGTAACATGACGGCCTTCTATCCAGAGGAAGAGCCTGCTATTGTTTTCAGTAGCAGTGACTTTGCAAGTACTGAGTTTGAGACATATAATTCTGGTGCTTTCTCTGTCTGGGGACTTCTCGCAGATGCTTCAACAAATTATAATAAGAGAGATTACAGTAGTGTTTTGAGCCATCCTCTTTCCAAGTCGAAGAGAGATGACAGTAGCCTTTTCGACCATCCCCATTCGAAGTCGAAGAGAGCTGATACTGCAGTTATTGGATTCCCTCTTGTCTTGGGTATGGGATTTGTCACAGGTATTTACGAGGGTTCGGATGACGTTCAACTGTTTTTCCCCAATGGTTTTACGTATGTCTCGTCCGGCACTCTTGAGAATGGAATTCAAAAATATGTAGTTACAGCAGCTGGCCAAAATTGGGTTATTTATGTTGATGGCGAGGCTGGTATTTTTACAAGCTCCGACAATGTTTTAACTCTGACTTACACTAGCTATGAAGTAGTTGTGCAGGTTGGTCTCCTTCCTGACGGAGCTGACGACGACTTCGATGCTGTTGCTGGTACTTACCCTTATTCCGCTAATATGACTGGATCGGCCAGCGACACAACTGCTGAATTTACAATGAACTATGTGACTACTAGCAATGAGAAGACACTGCTGTATGCACTTCCTCATCATTTCGAAAGTTTCACGAATGATACTCTCGCAGAAGTACTACCCTATACCGTTGACACCATTGTCAATGGTGAAGCGACTGCTATCATATCTTCAGGATTCAAGTTCAGAGTTGAGCTCGATACGTTGGTTCAGTGGCTGCCATACACTAGCGAAACTGGTACCACTACAGCAGATACTTACAACGATGACGAAATTGCAGCGATTGCCGCTCAACTCGCGATTGATCTAGATGAAGATCTGACTACTGATGTCTCAGAGTCGGCGGATATTTATTACGCTGGGAAGCTACTTGACAGATATGCCTATCTTCTTTTGGTCGCCAAAGATATCCTACAAGATGACACCCTCACATTGTCAGCATTGAACACGCTGAAGGATGCGAGCTATACTTATTTTGAAAGTTATGCCGGACTATATTATGACACTGATTTTGGCGGTATTCTACCCACAACCAGTGAGTTTGGTGCTACTTATTATAACGACCATCATTTCGACTACGGCTATATTGTCCACGCTGCGGCAGTTATTGGATATGCCGACAACCATTTTAATGGCACATGGGTTGAAGATTACAAATGGCTTATCAATGCTATCATTCGAGATGTCGCAAACCCCTCTTTGGACGATGAGTACTTCCCCCCTTTCCGATATTTCGACTGGTACACTGGCCACTCATGGGCTAGAGGATTGAGTGAAGATGTCGATGGTAAGGATGAAGAATCCACATCTGAAGCTTACAATTTCTTGTACGGTATGAAGCTGTGGGGTAAGGTCAGCGGTGACATATCTATGCAAGCCCGTGGCGATGCCATGTTGAAATATATGTCTACCTCTTTGAGCAACTACTTCTACTACGAAGACGGAAATACCAATGTACCCTCCGATTACGTTAATAATCGAGTAGCTGGTCTTACTTTCGAGAACAAGTTATGGTATTACACGTGGTTCGGCGGAAACACCGAGTACATTCATGGTATTCACATGATTCCTGTTACTCCTGCTTCTGGTTTGATGCGAAGTTCCACTTTTATGTCTCTGGAATGGTCAGATATTCTCAGTTCTATTGTCGATACTCTGAGCAGTGGATGGAGAGGTATTCTCATGTCGGGTTACGCACTTATCGATCCCGCCAGTGCCTACGAGTTTTTCTCACAGTCAGATTTCCCAGTTGAATATCTTGATGATGGTGCTAGTCTGACATGGTACTTAGCGTTATCTGGAGGATTGAAATGCTCAAATGGTTGCTACCTAGAATCCACATGATTATAAAAGCTGAGTTTTATAGTTGAGCAGTACTTTGAAAAGATATTTAGAGCTTGACGATAATCCAATTCATGCCATTATTGACTATTTTTGCGCCATTTACCCTTGTACATTTTTATTGCATATGATACACAGTGAAGCTCTTTCTGCTCCTTGCTATTGTGCAGGTTTCTTTGAGAAATGACTCCGCGAGCAAATGGAGTCATGCTTTCTATGTGGTGCTCAAATATGTAGTGAGGGTCAGGTGAGAGAGAACGTAGAACTGAACATTCCATCAAGGTTTACGTCTACATACAATAAGGTCCGCCGCACGACGCGCTTTCATGCCGATCGTTAAACTATGCTGAGCCACACTACCTGCAGAATGGCCTAATTTGGACAAATCCACGGCAGATCGGCGTCAGTAATTGCTTCTTTCTTTGTCTCTAATCGGAATCGAATGTGCGTAGTACCGTTTAGACAGCTTGTCTCTCGGCTATGACTGATATATCAATACTGATCAAGTAATACGTACTTACCAGAAAGCCGTATTCAGGCTGTTTGTTGCTGTAAAAAACATTAATTGACAAGTTTTGCTGTATATTTATCTGTGCAGAGTCGCATTTCTCTGTGTGTATGCACAAGAATGCCATGCCGATGGTGCAAAGACGACGGTTTCTTTTACTACGACGATTACCACCAAGGCTACTAATAGCACGGCGTGGAATGCTACTCTGACGTCCTATTTCCTGTATACCAATTCCTCATCTCCCTCACCGAGCGCATCTTCCTCACCGAGCGCATCTTCCTTGCCAATTACTGCTCGCACCAATGACGCTCTTTCCAATGGCACTACCAGTATACCAAACAGCTCGTCATATTACCCGGTTAGTACAGCTAGCAGCCTCCCTCCACCTCCTTGATCAACAGATGCCGGTATATTAGATATAATTCATTTAATCTCCCTCACTACTCTAACCTCATTGATCAGAGGTATTCAGATATTTCAGGTATAGCATCAGTTTATGTATCGGGTTCAGAGATATTATTCAGTATCTGTTAAGCACAGCGGTGCTTTGCTGCATCTTTTTTGATCTCGGATTTGAGCCGCACCATACACAATAAACGCCACACCGTCACGAACCTGACACCAACATGGCAGCTGCGATGGATAGTACTAGATCAGCAGTAAATGCCCCGTTCAAACCCCTTAGAATCAATAGGAACGTAGATGCAGATGGTAAAAGGTCACACTTGAAGCAGCACAGTATTCCTGCTGGGAAAAAGCTGAAGATTCACCAACCTCAGCCAGAAAAACCCCCCCCCACAAATGGAAGCTCGTATCAGAAAGATCGGTTCAGCATTCTATACAGAAAGTCTACAACCAAAAAGAACAAAACGTGGGATGGTGATGGCATATTGTCAACTAAAAGTGGCCTTTACCAATTACAGAAGCTGGACGGAAAGCCCTTTTCAAAAGGTAGATTTGATGGCACTGTAGTAGTTGGTCAAATCATGTCCTTCGGAGCATATGAAGCGTCTATAGAATCTGAGATGCCATTTGACGATGAAAACACCCCAGTGGAGGAGATACAGCCTACTATACCCAAACCGAAGATAGTGCCGCTTCAGGGAAAATTGCCCTTTGTAGTGAGCCGGACTGTTCATACACCGAAAATCGCACTTTGCGATGGAGTGCCAATGCACGACCCTAGTGATCCGGGGATATTTGTCTTTCCTAGGTGGAGACATTCTGACAAAAACCTGGTAGACGTAGTGATGGACCCTCTACTTGCTAGTTCCTTGCGCCCCCATCAAATTGAAGGAGTGAAATTCTTGTACCAATGTGTGATGGGCCATAAGGACGACTCTATCAATGGTGCTTTATTGGCGGATGATATGGGCCTCGGCAAGACGCTGACAAGTATTTCTTTGCTTTGGACATTACTGAAGCAAACTCCCTATGTCGGAGAGCCACCCGTCGTCAAACGTGCATTGGTGGTCTGCCCTGTAACTCTCATTTCCAACTGGAAGAAAGAGTTCATAAAATGGCTAGGGCCTGATAGAGTTGGGGTCTATACACTAGACTCAACTTCCCGTATTCGTGATTTTACAGCTAGTAATGTCTATCAAATCATGATAGCAGGGTATGAAAGAATACGATCTGTTGCTGATGAACTGCAAAAGGCCAAGTTTGATATCGTTATATGTGATGAAGGCCACAGATTGAAAACCACGGCAAATAAATCTGCTCAAGCAATTCTTTCTCTTGACGTAGAGAAAAGAATTATATTGAGTGGTACACCGATTCAGAACGATCTGGGGGAGTTTTATGCTATGATAGACTTTCTCAATCCTGGAATTTTAGGAACATATTCTGCATTTAAGAGGGATTATGAGATCCCAATTATGAGATCGAGGTTGCCTGGAGCAATAAGAAGAGATGTAGACAAGGGGAATGATCGATGGGCTGATTTGTCCTCAATCACAAGAAAGTTTGTACTGCGACGATCAGCCAAAGAACTGGCACGGTTTCTGCCACCTAAGACAGAAGCAATTCTGTTTTGCAGACCTACGAAAATCCAGACGAATATATATAAAGATCTTTTGGAATCGAGAGATATTACGGCGGCATTCGGGAGTGCCGACACTTCAGATCATTTGAGGGCTATTACTATCTTGAAGAAAGCCTGCAATTCTATCTCTCTTATCGAGTCTGGAGTTAATACGTCTGGTATGAACATAACCAGTTTGAGTGGCAAGCTTAAAGTATTGGAGAGCATCCTGTCCGTGCTATACGCAGCTGGAGAAGAAAAGGTAGTTATTGTTTCTGGCTATACTCAAACGTTGGACGTTATTGCATCTCTGCTGAAGAAGATGCCCCAAAATCCTAACTTTCTTCGTCTCGATGGGGGTACTACTCAAAAGCGACGACAACAGATTGTAGAAGAGTTCAATGGGTCCACACCCCAGGTGTCATTTGCTTTCTTACTATCTGCAAAAAGTGGGGGAGTAGGATTGAATCTTATTGGTGCTTCCCGGTTGTTTTTATTTGACTCAGACTGGAATCCATCTGTGGATCAACAGGCAATGGCACGTATCCATAGAGATGGACAGACCAAGCCGGTGCACATCTATCGATTATTGATAACAGGGTTCATGGATGAGAAGATATTCCAACGGCAGGCTACTAAACAGGGGCTAGCAGCAACATTCATGGATGAAGGAGAAGATAGAGCAGTGGAGTCCGAGAAATGGTCCGGAGACACATTTACGACCAGCGAGCTGCGAGATCTTTTTTCTGCCTACACCGAAACTCTATCAAATACCCATGATTTGCTGGAATGTAACTGCGACTTAGCCCGGCCTGAAGGAGCATTGGCACAAGAAGTTGTCAGAGTAGACGACCTTGCTGATGCCGCAGCAACAACCGATACTGACGAAGAGGACGACAGTAATACAGGTTGGATGACAGCCTCTGACTTAGCGCTAAGAAAGGAGCCTCATTCGAAGAAGATGAAACCTAAAGACAGGATGAAAGGTCTTTTTGAGTACCAGCATTTCCAACCACTGCGATTTCCAGCGGGGGATGACGAAGTGCTGAACAGCGTGCTGCAAAACAAGACCATTTCGATGATATTTCAGAAAAAACATAGCATTCGCTTCCCAGAGGGGAAAGAAGAGGAAGATAAATAGGAAACTGTTAGGAACCCCCAATGCATTAGTCTTAGCAACACTGATCTCTCAAATACGAGCGGGATCAACTAGACTGAGAAAGATAGTCCCTGCACCATCAAGCAGATGCGCATCATCCAAGGATGATCGGCATTCATGGCGGAGACAGGTTCCTGTTGAAACCTCGCTCTCTATTCATATATTGTCTGAACTTGGATGATTTTTTCACCGAAGACCCGCCAACATCAGGCCCCACCTTTTTGTCCTTGGTGGATCCAAATGTCGAAAAGCCCATGAGAGCAGCCATGTCTACCTCACCTGTTTCTTCAGACTGATCGTTTTCTTCCTTCTTAGACTCAGACTCAACTGTTTCCTTTATAGGAGCACTATCCCTTTTTCGCCCTCGCTCTGGGCTTTTTTCACGACGAGGCAATGGGGATCTTGACCTTCTCCTGGATGATCCATAGTTTGGATTTCTCGGAGGTGAAGCCGATCTCCTTCTCTCATACCTCGGCCTTGTTCTTCCATCCTCACCGAGCTGCTTGTGTCCATTTTCCCTTCTACGATCTTCGTTATAACGCTCAGTCATTGAGCTGTTATCGATGTTATGCTCAAGATGCTTTGGGTCGGTAGGTTCCCGTCTTGGTAGAAAATAGGTTTTGGTGGGAAAAACCAATACTGTCATCATCTCTCATGGCATCTCCTTAGTGAGACATGTCGTTACTTTCTCTGAGAGACCAGAATGTGCTATTCAATGGAAAGAGAAAGATATCTTTATATTCCGATTTTAGAAAGCTCAAGGAGCGGAACAGCGACGGATATGAAGCTAATATTGCTGCTTGGAAGTCTCTTTTGAATTCATTGTTCCAAGCACGAAGCTCAGACACAGCCAAGAATACCTTTATAATACCTATTAACGACGACTTCTTGGCAGAATTATACGATCCGCAATATGGAAAACCGCTTGCATTTGATGTGGTGCTAGATGAACTGGTAAAGGACAAAGTGTTGATTCCAAAATCGCAGTATTTGACCAGAACTCGTAGCATATATGTTGGAGATGGCCTCGTATCGTGGCTTGCAGGACAAATACTGGACAGAGATTGGCACTCTGGCAATGAAAAGGGTGGCCTGGTTAATGAAGAATATATTATCGTGAAGCAACTGGATGTAATGGCCGGGAAAGTTTGGGCCAATCTTAACGATCAGAGCTATAGCCGATCGCTATATACCAAAGAGATGGTCTATGAATTTTTGGAAAATGTTCTGCCTGAGAGACAAATGGTAGATGTGGTTTTGACTTACCTAGCCAGAGACAAACCAAGACTGCAGATTGCTGGAGATGTCATCAAGGCCCGAATAGACAAGCCGATAGATGCACAAGATATAGGTATCGCACAGCTGTGTGAAGCAATTCACAAATTGACAAAGAAGGTGGATAGCCTGTCTGGTCGAATCCAGACTGATAAGACCAAATGCCAGACCGCGTTAGCTGAAGGCAACAAAGTGCTGGCCAAGTACTACGTCAGATCAAAGCTGGTGACAGAAAAGACCCAAAACGAGTGCCTGTCTAAACTTGAAAACCTGGAGTACATTTTGGCTAAAATTGATAGCACTGATGAAGATGTCATGGTAATTGCTGCTATTAAAGATGGTTCGGCCATTTTGCAGGGAATACAACAAGCTATTGGAGGGGTGGACAGAATAGAACACCTTGTTGACGAATTCCGCGATAGAGTCATGACATCGGATGAAATTAGCAAGCAGCTATACAGCATTGGAGAGTCCGACGCAGTGGACGATGCTGACCTGGAAACTGAGCTGAAGAGAATTGAGCACGAAGAGAGAGTCAAACAAGAGAAAGAGGTCAAGGAGAGGTTAAGCAAACTTCCTGAAGTGCCTACCACCTCTTCTACATCGGATATTGATCAAGACCTGAGCGATCAAATGAGTAAAGTTGATTTAGAGGCTGAACCACCTGCAAAGATGACAGCCCAACAATGATCGTAGTAACAAATAAAAAACTATTGCATTGAATATGGGGGTAAATATAACTAACATGAAATGGGCCAGAATATGACATACAGCAGAGTCTAATTACTATCATCCGTCGGTGTAACTGATAAGGGGGTCCTCAAACGTATTTCTGTCCTTGGTTCTGGGCTATCTTCCGGCTCTTCGCTTGGAGCTCGGGTTCCAGTTGCAGATTTGAAGGCAGACAAGTCTTCAGCTTCGCCCTCATCATCTGAATCGTCTCGGGAATGAGGCCGATAACCAATACCAAGAAATGTATACGCAGCATCAGTAATGCCCTTAACACTGAACCAGGAAGCTTGGGGAGGATATGCGCTTGAAATATTAGACACAGACTTGAGAATCAGAGAAGCCGAAGGAGCTAACCCCAGCTCTCTCAAAGTTCTTTTCTCATCGACAGCTTCGAACCACCTTTTTGGAATGTTTTGGTAAAAAGTGAACGGCTCCTCGCTGTCTGAGCGGTTTTCTTCCACCCATTTGCGGACCGACCCGAGCGTATCGGCGGCCCCAAACCGATGCTTGAGACCCGTTCCATTAAATAGACGAATCAGCAGAGCACACTGGGGTTCACCGGAAATGCTTCTTTCATCAGACAATTGGTCTTTTTCGGAAGCCCCTGGTGGCGGAGTAGTGGAAGCAGCGTTGCTGGCTAGTTTCGCCCGCTGCTTCTCCCTTTTTATCCGAAGCTCCTCGCGATCATTCTGCACCAACCGAAGAATGCGCTTGCGCTCCTCCACTTCCGTCTTCTTCTGCAAAAACACATTTCTGGCATGTGCCTTAACCGCATCCGAGGATGAGCTCGAGGACGAGGAAGTGTTGTTGGCCTTTGCAGCCTGGGGATCCGGGGAAGGAGTACCGTTAGTTGCAGCCTCCAACATCTTGATCAACTTGGAGCGGCCAACCGGCTCTTCAATCTTGAGAGTAACGGTCGATTTCTTTAATAAATAAATGCAAGGAAGAGTTTTAACCGGAAAAATCTCGGTGAAGCTGTTATATTCCGCGGTGCCTTGCGTTATGGCTAGCGGGATGGATCCAAAGTTACCAGTCGACTGGAGCACCTCAGCAATGAGCTTACGGGCCCAGCACTCGTCTGGCGAGGTCCCTTCTCGGCTGATTACCACCAGTAACGGCTTGTCATATTTGACCGACAGGCCGACTGCCATTTCAACTGACTCGAACATGGCGTTTAGCAAGGCAGTGAGGTTTGCGGGCGGGCTTTGTTTTATTAGTGGTGGTGGTGGCTAAACAGGCGAAACAAATCAAGGTCGGTCAATTGGGAACTCAAATGACCTTCAGACAGCCACGCTTGCATCACCGAACTGAATTCTTCGACCCTGACATTTCTGATTTGTTTCCTGCATTTCGCAAGCCAGCCATGGACACGGGCGCTTATTTGAACGAAACGTTCCCTACGCTGAAAGCTTTGCACACTCAGCTGGATGAGCAGAGCAATTCGCTCAAGGAGAGGGGGAATGCTGTCAAGCATAGAATTGATGCCAAAAGAGCCGACTTGATACGGGAAAGACACAGTAGTTTAGAGGCTCTGGCTGGCCAATTCAGTGCCTTGTCTATGCAGGAGGACAACACACAGCGAGATGCTATTGAGAGGACTCTTGTGGAGTCTCTTGCTACCCCTGATTTAACAAATACTGTACGGTTCCACATCAACCACATCCGTGATTTACTCGATGCAAAGAAGCTTGTATCCATCTTATCGACGCTCACTGAGATCCCTCCTGTTGATCTGTCTTCAACGTCCTCTTACAACGACGCATTACAAAGATACTCAAAAGCAGTTGTTATCGAAAAGGAGCTCATTAAATACCTGAACTCGGAAAATGCTGCAATCGTTGCCCTTACCGAGAAAGGTCTGTCGTTCATTTCGGAGCTTTTTCGTCAGCCTCTTCAAAAACAGGCACAGACACAGTTGCGCGAGTTTTTAAAGACTTCAGGGTGGCCGAACAATATTAAAGATGTCAAAACCTTCAAAGAAATATTCTCTCAGAATCTGAAATGCGAAGATCCGTCCAACAGATTGTCCTCTTCTCCGTCTTTTCCGACAGTACTAGAGTCATTTGCAATTCTGGCAGAAGCGTTTGAGCTGCGCTTTAAATTTCACTTTGAAGGATCTCGGGAAACTAATCGTGCCGACAAGGTGGAATGGATATTTAATTATGCAACGACCTTTGTTGATGAGCGCATTACCTTCCTTGACCGGACTGTTCAAGAAGTTCTTGTCACCGCCGAAGATATCAATGGCAAGCATAGAATTGCCTTACATGAGTTTATCTCAGCCCTGCTTCCTATTATCATGCAAAAGCTCCTGAAACTCATACCACAGGTAATCAATTCTCCTCCATTACTATCCCATACCATCTACGAAACTCTAACTTTTGACGGCTTGCTACGTGAGAGGTATTTCTTTGCTCCTTACGGTTGGGGCGATTCAACCTGGAGGGGGTTATCTGGTGAGATTTTAGCCCATGGCGACTGGTTTGATTCATGGCTCAAAGTCGAGAGAGAATCGGCTGTTTCCCGCTTCGAGGAACTGCTGGGGAAGCCCAATGCCTGGGATATTGACTGGGAATCAGTGGACGCGAATAAGACAAAACCCACTGTATCTGCTGTTCTTGTCAAGGACCTCCTGGAAGCTTTAACAGAACGGTACAATAAATTATTGTCAGTTCGTTACAAGCTCAAATTTCTTGAAATCCAGATCAGCATCCTAGACAAATATTACGATCGTCTAAAGGAGTCAATCGATGCTTTTGAGTCTATGTCATCTGGTATTGCTCGAGCAGTTGGTGGAGTGTCAGCCGAGAACGCCAAGCTCGTTTCCGGCCTCAATGGCCTGGAGCGACTCTGTAGAATCTATGGTAGCGTCCAATACCTTATCAAAGCATTAGAGAAGTGGGGCCAAGATCTACTTTTTGTAGAGCTGTGGGAAGATATCTCAAGGGCCAATTCTAAAAGGCAAACTATTGATTCTGCAAGTGTAACAATACCTGGCGATGAGGATGAGGAAGGAACGCTTTTTGATGAGACGATAACATCGTTTGAAAAACTTCGGCTTAGGGCCTCTATGAATACTAGCAATCTCATAAAAAAGGAGATACAGAGAACAATGAAGGATTATTTTAGAAGCGGCAGCTGGAGTCCTGACACACATTCGGTTGTATCGTTAGCTGATCTCAACATATCCAGCCAGCTGATACAACCTGTTAAATCACTTTCTCAAATTCTAGCATATCTCTCAAAGTTTCATACTCCAAATGATTTTTTGAAATTCAGCAAGCAAGTTGGAAAGGACATCCAGAAATATATCTATAACTACATCATCCAAGCGAATTTGTTCAATAGAACAGGCGGCCAGCAGCTGTCAAAAGATGTCGATGAAATATGGGCTGCTTTGTTGTTGCCTCACGATTCCTCTCTGCAGTCTCTGGAGGATGCATGCAAAATTCTCAGCTGTGATAGCAATTCAGTCGCTGAGGGAGTCACCTCGCTGAAAGATGACCTCGCCATCTCCTTGCCTATTGATGAAATTAAACGAGTTATACAGAGGAGGAACGATATCTGATAGGTCCCGTAGGGGAACTCACGCACTAGCTGGCAATGCAGATGTTAAAATATGCATTTCATTAAATAGCTATCAATTGTACATATAAGCTGTTTGATCAATCGGAGACTCTGGAGGTGCTTCGTACTCATGCGCTTCAACAGGTTCATATTTCTTTAAGAGTTGAGCACCAACCGTACCATTATTAACACTACCAATTATGCCCCTAAAGTTGTCAATAATGTTGCCAACCTGGTGAACAACACCGTCACCCTCTGAATCATCGTCCCCTTGCATATGGCTCTCCCATCCACCCGGGCTAGAGAGACTACCATTGGTATCAGAAGACGCTTTTTTCAATAATTGACGATGGTCTCTGCCAGACTCACTACTACCATGCTCACCTCCACTTTCTTCTGTTTCTTCTGTTTCTTCTGTAGCGGAAGAACTATCCACATCAAGATCTCGAATCATTGAAGACAGGTCTCGATCCTCTGGATCTGAAGCTGAGGCTGTCTTCAGGCGAGAAGAGGATAGACTATTTTCTCCTTTGATAATAGAAACACCCGTAAATTTCTCTCCTGAATTAGCATGCAGTGCACTTTTACCTTCACCAAAATGCTCTTCAACCATATGGTCAATTACCGGCCAACCATAGGCATTCGAAAACCTTCGGCGGACTACTATGTTATTATGCGCATCGGGCTCTAAGACGACCAGTACTTTCCTCCAATCCATATCACGATGCCATTCACGAGCAAGTTTTTCTTCTTGCTTCCCCTTCTCAACTACCTTAGCGTCAACCTCGCCAGAAGACCCTGAAATTGGAGATTCTGGTGGACTAGAGTAAGGCTCGATTGCGTCTGATGACGAGGTCATGCGCCTAACCAAAGGCTCGATTATATCTGACGACGAGGTCAAACGCTTAACAAAAGACTTTGGCTTGTATTGTCGAGAAGGCAGGTCTTTTTCAGTGTAAACTCTGTCGTGAATGATAGTATGTGGCCGAGAGTTGGGGTCGGTAATAAAACGTGTAGATGGTAGTGGAGGAAGTAACACTGAAACTCCTGACTCAAAGACCGACGACTTTTTAGGCAAAACAGTATCATTATCATCTGAGTCACCTTCAGCCTCTCCACTATCAACCAACGTCTGACTGCGCCGGTAGATCTTGGCCGGTTTCTTGGCCATACTTTGTGGAGCCATGAAGCTGAAGAAGGACGTCAAATTGAATGAATTTGACTCGGCCGGCTTTTTTATTTTGCTCATTATTCCATCATTCTGCTCACCGGTGCTGGCAGATATATCTTCAGGGACTTCACCAACGTCATCACCATCTTGGCCAGTACTGGCATTCTCAATATCATCGTTTCTATTTGGATCATCATCATCGAGAGAGTTACGCCGCTTAGCACCCTGTTTGGCTCGTTGAGCTTTCGAAATTGCTTTCCAATCGAGATACAAGATAGAAGCAGTTCTCAAAGGCACTATACCGTCGTTGACCATATTAGCATAGAGTGTTCTTGATTTAAACGCAATCAGGGCTTCATGACCCGGCCCAGTAGGGAGGATTCGCAGCAGCGGTTTCTTATGCTTGGGGCTCGGTTTCCAGGTTAGACCCAGATCTTGTCCAGTTTTTCCAACAAATCCAAAGTCCAGCGCAAGTTTGACATACGCGGGGTTCTCATTAGAGATTCCAAGAAAAGGACTAGCCAGACATACGAAATGCACCGGTCTTATTTTCTTGAAAAACTCAGGATCAACACTTTGAATATGAGCAACGGCATAAGTCTGAACAGGGCCTCCCAGGGAGTGGGAAATGAAAGATATTTTGCAAGGAAGCACCTTTCCTGGCTTCGACGCACAGAGATCATTTAGCACGTAGTCTCCAACACGCCTACCGAGATATTTGATGCCTTTTTCGGTTTTGCATGCATTATCCATAAACCCTCTGACAATGATATTTTCGCCGGTCTTTTTTGCCATTTCGTCGATCTTGTCTTTGATGTAAAGCATGTCAGCGCCCGTATTCGAATGTAAACCATGGGTTACAACTACTAAATGCAAAGGCTCGTTCATACGCGGGGAAGGAGAATTCCATAAATCTAACGTATCCTGGTGCTGGACGGTGAGGCCAGAGTCAGGAGAAGGAATAACCGTGGTGTGCGAGTGGTTGTTGTGGATGGCGGCTTCAGTTCGTCCGATGATGAGCTCAAATTGGACCTCAGTGGACGCGGAGAAGATGATCTGAGACACAACGTTGATGACCCATTTGTACTCCTTTTTGAGACGATTCATAAAAAGAGGAGCATGCATTGACTGGCCAGCTTTCAGCTGTGGTTCAAACACTGGCTGTTCGGCAGACGAAAAAGCAGGCTGATTCTGATCATAATCCTCAGACGTAATATCAGCATAAATGATATAAGGACCAGCTAGATAAGCAGCACGCAGAGGCAGGGCCTCTAGATTTTTTATTTTTACCCATAAACATGGCGCATCGGCTTCTAAGCGCGCCACGTCTTGCGACGGGGAGTAAGTAATGGTGTACCGGAAAGACTCTCCTACCTTGACAGAAGCCTTGGTTCTGAACAGGGGAGCTTTGTTATCATTGCCGGCATCACCGGATTCGCCGTCCATTTCGAACCAGTAAAATTAGTTTGAAAACGACCGCAGTCAAGCGAATTTCGATCTGACAGATGACAACTCCAAGGTGATGAGCAGAGGCTGTGGGCACACCGGGGAGAGCGGAGCAACAAGATAGTGGGTCACGAGCCGCACTGCACTAAGCCTTGGTGGGTGGAGGGGCTTTTTAGTTAGCACTGCGTTGAGTTTGCATATCATGGAAAGTCTATTGAGAGCAAGCCCGCAATTTTAATATCCGGTGGGCTTATTACAACGGATAGGTTGGATTCTTTTGAATTGAGGACAATTTTCACTTTGTTTTTTTGCAACCAAGCGGCTGTCGAACGACAGATCCGCACATGTTAATGCTGTGTATTTTTCACTGCATCAATACTTAGCCCAAAACCTTAGTAAACTCTGTTAGGCTCTACACAGATACCAACTTCCAACTACCAAACTCCACACAATCCCACAAACCCACTACATTGATGCCGACCATATAACAGCTACCACCACAACCAGCACCCCTAAGATGACTATAGGACTCCAACCTAAGAACGGACAGTTAAACCTGTTCAAGGCAGGTGCTTTCCTGCAGGTGCCATACCGCGTGTTTGTGAGTACTGTTGTGGGCGAAGAACGAAGCACGCTGTTCAGGGCCGAATTGGCGCTACGCAAAGCCCACCCTTGTTCTCTTATGAGAACTATTAATAACGAATTGTGGATTTTTTCACTTTCTGGAAAGGAGGACTTGCCTGATCCCGATTCTCAATTTGGATTGAAGGAGATTTCCACAGGTGTGTTTCTGTCTTCAACGCTGGCGGCTGGAGACGGCTCTTTACCGGCACCTTACAATCCATTCATACAGGCAATCAAACATTTACTGCATCAATGCATTTTATGTACTATAAAAGAGGCAATTATGTTTGAGTCCTATGTTTTCTTGCGTGACAGAGAGCTCCTGCAAACTGAAATCTACTTTAGTACCACTGGTGATTTGTTCTTTAGGGTATACTGCGAGCCAACAGCATTAGTATCGATTTCTAAGGACAAAATTGCCATCGGAGACAGCATTTTTATGGCTCCGTTTGGCAATCTCGGTGCTTATAATGGCCACATATCTGCACCATCTGATACCGCACATTTCTGGTCCAATTTTCTGCTTGTGTCGTCATTTACTGAGAGGCCCGATATTGCAGTTGATAATCAGTGGGTCTCTGTCAGGCTCGAAAATAATGATTTAGTAGCTTGGCCTGCATGCTTTTGCTTGATGGAACAGCCTTCAGAAAGCTTTCCGAAAACTACTCTTGAGGGGCAGGATATCCATCTGGATAACATATGGGACAAGGTGCTTTTCAAAATGAATGATGTAACAAATCTGATTGAACAGGATAGTACGAATCATCGAGCTGAAGCACAAAGTGACCGGGCTACTGCGCGAGTAGGGCTAGGTGCTCAACAGCAAGGCGGCCTCCTGGCTGCTGAGAGTCTTGGAAACGACATTCGAGCTACGAACGGTGCTACTGCCGTGTATCCCACTCCTCCTGATCCACAAAGCATCCGCTCGAGACAAGGCGAAGATGCAATGGAAACCGGCGATTGGACTCCCGGAATGGGCGGCGATAACTGGGATAATATCGATGAGGAGCTGTTCGGAGGAGATGGTGTTACTGAAGCAGATTTCGATTTTTTTGATCAACCGGAATCTGTGCATGAAGAGCCGATCAAGGAGGAGCCGATATCTGAAGCACCTGCCGTAGCTCCCCCCGTCCATGAAGATACAAAGCCGGATTCTATCATGCACGACCTCTCGCCATCCCCAATGCATATTACCCAAAAGGAATCTACGAAAGACGAAGAAATCTCCTCACTCGCGAGGCCAGTGATAGTTCCCACAGTTGAGGGCGTTACGTCAGATTCTTCAGATGAAGAAGCTAACCAGGCCAGAAAACGGAGAAAGAGCTTATTTGCCCCCATTTCCTTCGACTTGTCCATAAAAATGTCGGTAGACAACAAATATGACCAAGGTGGTCGATTCTACGTCCCCAACCTTGAAAGTGGCTCAGATGACTCGGATGAGATATCGTCAGATGAAGATGAAGAGATTCCCAGGAAAACTAGCGTAAGCTCCAATGGTGTCACTGTCGGAACAGCAGCTGCGGTCATTGCTGCAGTTGCGACTCCCAGCTATCGGGATCATCATGCCCTGACATTCACCGATTCCACTGCTGCTTCTCCCTCAAAGCATGCCATAAAACGAACGGAACCGGGCCCAAAAGTTATTGGTATCGACGAGTGGATGTCTTTAATGTCAAAATCAGCAATGAAAGAGAACTCTTACTCCACTATCAGAACCAAGTCAAGTTTCCCTACAGAGGAAGAGCTATCTGACGAAGCAATCTCTTTGATGATAGATCAGGCCATATGGGACGATAGTCTTTTATCAGACATGATACCTCAAGAGAGCCTCTGCCAAGCGCCAGATCCCCAGGTTCTGACTGCTTACAGCATACCTTTTCCCGATTTGACCCAATTATCTCTCTTGGATTTCTTAGAGTATATCACCCCGAACGGAAGCAATGCTAGTATTTCAAAATCCGAGAAGTCGGATCACTTCAGCTCTTCCAATGTCGCGGCCGACTTGAAGCCGATGGACAGTAAAACTGGCATCTTGGATGTCTCGAAGCCTCAGAACGACGGTGCTTTGGGCGGTATAAAGTCACAAACAGGGAGTATTGGACCGGAAGAAGCTATTCAGTCTGACGCGGAAACATTGAGAGGAGTAGTAGCTGCTGGCCCAGGGAACTCGGCTGGCTATGGACCAACTGGGAACAACCCCAGACTTGGCACGGAGCAAAGCAAAACACACGGAGAGGAAATTATGCATCTTCCTGCTCCGCTATATTCATTCAACCGTGTACAACAGCCTCTAAAAGCCAGAGGGCCTATTTTGAGGTTTTGGAAAATATTTGGCTTAGCACCACTGTGGGGAGCCAAAGACATCAATGTCATTTGCTGTACCCCTCCTGGAGACGGTGTACAGGCCGCAATACAACCATTCCTGGAGCTCTTCAAGAGTGTTTACGAGGACTGTGGACTGGGATCTTTGAGCTTGGCGAGCTTCGCTGATTGCAAAGATGGAGTACTGCCAATTGAAATGTCAAGTCCAGGTTCAGCTTTTAAAGACGTCATGGCTTCTGCGTCCGGTAATATTGCAGCGAGACTAAAGTCGGTGCAGGAGGGAGACCAATCGAAAAAGAGATTTCTGGTTATAGTAACTAATCCATATAACACGATTGAATCACTAGCAGCGCTGGGAAAGTTAATGGCAGCGGTGAAAAATGAACTTCAAGGCTCAGTTCAGGTTGAATTTCAAGTGATGCCACTGGGATTCATCTATTCTCAGGACAGTTTGAAAATTGTGTCTCAGTATAGGACAACGCGACTAGCATTACAGGCATACGACCGATTCTCAAGCGAATTGCTCGAAGAACCTTTGCCAAAATCGGCTAACCTACTCACGCAAGTTCAGCGAAATTCTCCGGCCTATTCTCTAACGCGAATCCCACCAATAAAGCTGAACTTTAGACTCTCAACCAACCCGTCGTTGTCGCTAATGGAAGAAGACACAGTATTACATCTATCGTATGCTGTATCTAAAGATGGAAAGTGGATTGTTGTATCGTGGTGTGATCAATGGGGTGGCAAGTGTAAGGTTGAAGTTTTCAGTTTAATGCGATCCAAGTCTCGTACGAGGACATTTGAGGATGTTTGTGCAGAAGTGTGGGATCGTACACTTGGATTATGTGCAACTAAACCGATCAAATGGCGAGTTGCAATAATAAAAGCGGGATTGATGGACGATAAGGAGCAAAGGGCGTGGCTTCAGCTGTTTGAAAATACGGCTTCAGCCCACGTAAGCTACAGCTATTTATTACAATCAGATGTGAATGGGTCATTGGTTCTGACAGGAGATCCTAGTTTATTTCCATTTGGCAATTTTCAACAACAAAAGTTGCTCGAAGATGGCGGAGTAACAAAGGATGGAAACGTTTTACTCTCAGGTACAGTTGGAACTCCAGCAACTCCGCAGAAGGCTCTCGATATGGACTCCCCTGACATGTATGGTACAAATATTGCAACACCAACGTCCACAGCGGTTCCAACAGCTGCAGATGGAGACAAAACCGATTTTGAAAATTTGACTATTGTTGATATTGATGATGATGCTTACGGAATTTTGTTCCGGTCCAGAGTTCCGCTCCCTGCTTATACCAGTCCTGATAAGCTAAAACCAGCTATTGGAGGCATGCTCATACGGCCCGAGGTTGTGAACAGTACAGGGGCTGTAAAGAGGCAGCTGTGTGGGGAGTTTACCATCTTATATAGCCCGACACCGCCGGTACTGACCATGAAGACATTTTTGTTCCAGTATCGTCAATTAACATCGCTTGCTCAGCAAACGGGAGTGGGAACAGGAGTTCAGCCCTGGCATATAGAAGCTGTGACCAAAGCGTTGAGGGTGTTGAATAAGTTGCAGTGAAGATGAGAGTAGTAGATTGATGAAATAGGCGATTACGACATGATAACGAAAACCATTTATTTTATGACTAGTTTATATATATTAATGAAAACAATTGCATTTTCATGCCCGGTCATCCACGGTTGAGTCAAACGGCGCGATAGCTGACCTCAATGATCGAATAATAGTCTCTGTTTTTTTCGCGGTGTTGGAAGACAAAATATATTTACCGTCACCACCACACAAACAAACACCCAGGATGAGTTCGAGTTCGACATTCAACGGTGGAGCAGATTTGTTCGGAAATGGAGTAGGCAGTACGCCTAAAAGTGATGGCAGTACTGCAATGGAAACAGATTCAATATCAGGGGGCCCTAATGAGCTTGATTTGTTTGCAGCAGCTCTGGAGGATCTTCATGCCAACCAAAGCAGCGCGATCGATGTGATCCACAGCTACGGAGAAGCTTCATCGGAAAAAGCCAGATTAGCTATTGAAAATGAGTATGACTCTGGTGACGACAGTCAGAATTATCTGCTCGAGACGCAATTCTGGGGGCTAGTGGATAGTCTGTATCGTCTGCGAACTTCGGATATCAGGCCCATGGGTGATATTCCCGACTATGCATCTAATATATTAGTGCAAGAAAAATATTTATTGGAAAACCCGTCTGCAAAGGAGAACTGGGTGATCTTTCGATGGCTGCAGAGCAATTTCACTGCTGAAAAGAACAAAAATATTCATGGCATTAAGTGGATCAATACCAGAGATAGTATCCAAAGGAAAAATGCACCGAATATCAAGTTTGCTGCCAGAGGAACAGTGGTTAGTGGAGGATTTTCTAATCGCGACAGTCCTACTGATTTAGTCAGTGAGATTGATTTGGATGCCCCGTTGCGTCAGGAGAAGCCAATTGCCAAAGAAGACGCAGAATTCGATAATTCCGTTTTCCAGTACATATTTGAGCTATTACGTGCTGGTGAGGTTGATGAAGCCATTCGAGTCTGTGCAAGTACAGGTAACTTTTCACTTTCATTAGCTATATCGGGTGCTCATGAGTATTCTGATCCTGATATCGACGGACCAGCGTTGAATATTAATGCCACTGATTCGCAGGCTAAAGGCACAGAAAACAAAGGCTTATGGAGACGAATGTGCTGGCAAATGGCTCAACAGAATGTTGACAGGTTTGAAAGGGCCATCTACGGTCTACTGTCCAGCGATCTAAATTCCATTCTCAGAGTCAGCCATACCTGGGATTCTCAATTCTTTGCATACCTATCCAACATTGTAGCCTATGAATCTGAAAAAAGTCTTGCTGAGGCGGGAAGAATTGACATTACTGGTCTACAAACGCTAGATGGTGGTGCACTCAACAGTAAGGTTGCGAATGTTCGAGAGATACTGGATATCTTGGCCCATTCTACCAATCCCGTGGTTAAGAAAGAGAGCGAAAGCAAATATAGAGTCCTGATGGGTTCAGCCATCAACAGATCTGCAGCATATGTTATCCAAAGTCTCGCGGAAGTTTTTGATGCTATGGCTGATGACAGCAGTGAGGATGAACCCGATGAATTATTGGAGGACTTCAATTTGCTAAGAATTGTTACGCATTATGCCATATTTTTGAAGAGTATTGGTGAAGATATTGGAAACGATTACTCTCTTGCAACGCTAGTCAAAGCATACGTCACTTATTTGGCTATTGAGAAGAGAGATTTCCTGGCTCCTCTCTATGTATCATACCTTCCTGACAATTTGGCAATCGACACATATTCTTCCTTGCTGGCCGATATTACAAACCAAGAACAAAGAAGAGAGCATCTTAGGCTGGGGGCTAAATATAAACTGGACATGGATAATATCGTGCGCAGTGTCGTCGCGAAAGGACTAAAGGACACAGAATCAGCATACGACTATTCCAACGGAGGCTTTACAATTGTTATTGATGAAGCGGATAGTAGGAGAATCCAAACCATTCAGTGGTATGTCGAGGCTGGACTTTGGGCTGATGCAGTGTATGTTGCAGTTTTCGCATTTCGCGACTTTTTGTCTAGTGGAAAATACGAGGCAGCTCGCGTATTCGGTGCTGGTCTTGGAGTATTGGCGGTGGTGAAGACATACGAAACAGAAGGAATTGCAAGCCGATCAGATGATAGCCCTGAAGTACCTCCTGGCCATAAATATGAGCTTCTGGAATACGACAGACTCGTCGATTGCTTGCAAATACTTAATGATTGGAATAACCATTTTTCAAGTTTGCCCAAAAACTTTCAGAAATCTACTGCAGGGCAGCTACCTCAGGAGTGGCTTTCAACTGCTCTTGATTGCGTTGAGCGATTTGGCGAAGCAATTTATGATCTCGCTGACACCTGGATGACTGATATATCTTATGACCCTGAAACGCCGGAGTGGAAACTTGTGGATCAGCTGCGAACAAAATATGTACCATTCTTACTCCTATCCTATCTGGGTGTTTTAACCGACGCACAGGTTCTTCATCGACGATTTCTCAAACGAGCAGCCGAGTTGGCAGTCTTGGTTGCAGACAACAAATCGAAGCACTATATTCTTTTCCTCAAGAGTGGTTACTTAGAGGAGTTTCTTCGACGCCTTGCGACAGCTGTTACCGATGGTTTAGAAAGTGGAGAACAAGGAATTTACGAGACCTAACAAGTTATGAGCTAGATGAGAGTTACTAGATAGATAGCTACTAATTTAGAGCTGCCGCCTTATCGTACAAAAGGTCAACGACAGTAGACATATGCTTAATGGTATCCAATGCCAATTCATAGGTGGGGTCAGAAACGGGCTCGTCGTAGACGAACAACCAGCCATTGCCTTGATCCAACACCCCGTAAAACACCTTGTCAAGAATCATCTGACTAAGCTTGCCCTCTACCTGGCGAGTGTCCAGACCAACTAGTTCAGCAACATGGCCAATTTCAACGCATGAAAATGGTTCGATAACCTTTACCAGGTTCTGCTCCAATAAAGTGTCGTACAGAGCGGAGAAATGAGATCGAATAAAAGGATCGGAGGATAACTCTTTGAGATACGTATCTAGAGCTGCCTCGAACTCCTTTAGGGAACGATTAGCATGAGCAGTAGCAATTGCCCTCATAGCATCGATATCTCGTCCCGAATACTTCTGCACGGTCTTATTGCTAAGCAGAGAGTCGAAATCCTCGGTCAGGTTCAACATGATCTTGGATAGTAGTAAATATTTCAAGATGGTAGCAGCCCTGGGGTCTTCCTGAGAAGAGTATCCTTCAAAGGCTTCGTAGAAATACGAAAATGCAGTCTTGTAGTCCTTATCTTCAGCTTGCAGCATTCCACTCATGCTATCTAGAGCCGCCTGCATCAGAGGAGGAGTGTATATGGCATTAGCAGAGGTTCTAGCACTGGTCAGGCACGCCCTTGATTTGGGGATGTTTCTCAGAGCGTGGTAGATTTTCGCCTCCAGCAGCTGGACTTCGACCAACATCATCTTGTCATCGAGTCTCTTCAATTCTCTCAGCAACGTGTTGACCAAGGCAATTGCCTCATTATATAATTTTTTCTCGTAATAAAGCGCGATCAGTCTAGTTTCCAAGCTCTGGCGTAAAAAATTTCTATTTTCCGTGTTGGCCCAGTCGATGCACTCCTTGGTGGTCTGAATCTGTAAGTCCTGTGTATTGGGGATGGTAGCGAACAAATCAATCAGAGTTCTGATAATCTTGGCAGTTTTAGACTTTGCGAATCCTCCCATTACAAACCGCGATTGTTTGATCAACTCTGCCAATTCATTGGCCTTGGTATGATCTCGGTAAAGCTCGCCCAGTTCTTTGAGAGCCCATTCCTGTTCCTGGATCACCCGGTCATCAGTGGTAGCTGGCTGGCTCAGAACTTTCTGATAGGACGTTTCAGCATCACTCAATCGGTTATCCTTAGCTGCTGCTCGGGCCTGCTCGAGATCCGCAGATACTTTTATTGTACTCATGTCTCTGTCGTGTTACTAACGGGGTTGGAAGTGAATCTGACAGATCAAGTTGGGGTTTTGCCATCGTTTGGGATAGAACGGGTAACTCCCCACACACGTCTCTTCGGCAACGCCAGTAAACATCCAAGAAGAGGATCGAGGAAAAAGCCTTCATTCCAACGTTATCACAACATGTCTTTTCAACCTGGAGCATTTGCATCGTCAGGATCTGGATTTGATGGATCGGGGTTTGGAAACAAGCGAAGATCCGGCCCGGACTGGGGATCTTCCAATTCTGCTTCCGATAACTCTCCTTCTTCAGCCTTTTCCTCTAACATCAGACTGGCTGGAGGTGGTTCAAACACCACCAGTGGTGCTTCATCTGCTTCGTTTGGTGAACTGGATCAACAGAGATCGCGACCAATGCTGCCAAGCTCCAAGCGGATCCACAATCTTGCATCGGCTGGCCAGTCTTCTGCCGGCTCCAATGAAAGCTTTTCGTCTGGTTTATACCCCAGCAGCTCGTTGAGAAACGAGGTCATTGTCACCAATACTCCCGAGCGTCAGTTTGACGAAGCCACCCGTCGCTCGATTGGAAAGAAAAACGTTGTCAATAATATTGCATCTTTGAAGGGTTATGGTGGATCTACAAAAGCATCTTCTTTCAACTCTCCCGATACCAGAAACAGCTCCAAAGTGAATACCAGTGCTTCGGGTGCTAATATCCCTAATGGCTCTACTCGTTTATTCAGAAAAGCATCTTTTAATGATAAGAATGAGGCTACTCCCAATTCAAGCTTCCGTGCCAATGCCTCTTTTGGCACAAGAAAGTCTCTCAGCAACAAGAAGTCCATGCTACTGCGTGAAGACGACATTCCACCGGCCAGAAGCATGTATGACATGCCAAGATCACCCGAACGCTCTGTAACAGTGAGGGAAGATAGTGCTGATACCCCGAAACTGCCTCAGCTTAACAGTGCTCAGCATTCAGTGATTGTTTTTGGTTATCCCGAACCACTGGCCAGGGCCGTTATTGCTCATTTCGGAAAGTTTGGAAGAATTCTGGAGCAAATGACTGCCATTCCTGATTCAAACAAGGTTCCCTCTGGAGAATATCAGCAAGCTCCGATCCTGATTGGACCGAATTGGGTCAAACTTACCTATGAGGATCCCAGAGCCGCTAAACGTGCGCTGGAAGAAAATGGCAGCTTATTCTCCAGGTATTATGCTCTTGGTGTTATTGCTGCTACTCCTGCTATATTGCAGCGTTACGAGGCGGCTGCTAGGTATGATGTAAAAGATTTCCCAGAACAGAAGGAAAACACCAACTTCGATCAAACTGATGTATCGCTTATTTCTGAGCAAGCCTCTTTTACTGCAAATGCTAGCGGAATAGATAGATCTTTTGCGAAGTCTGGTGAGAAGGGTCTTCCTCGAACTATTTCAATGCCCGCACTAGGACCGCATGAGAGTAGGCGAAAGCTTCAGCTGCACCATGGCCAGATTTATCCTCAAAAGAAGAAGATGAGATTTATGCCTTCACTATCTAACATTCAACAAATACCCGAAAGTGGGCTGGAGACTAAGGAGGGCGAAGATAAGGGCTGGCTGAGTTGGACATCTAAGCGAGCGAGAGAATTGGTGTTTGGATGGGATGATATATAGAGAAATGCAAACCTCAAGTAGTTGGCAGTTTGCTAAAAAAATGTTTCTAGATATAATATATCTTTAGGTATTAATTTGTCAAAAGGAGGTGTCGTGATCATGAGTATACTTCAAAGGTGATGAAGGACGCTGGGGATATGAAGGATGGGCCAGTTTGCCCGAAAACGCAGTGGTACGGCGCCTTAGAGAATCCATCGAAGGGGAGGAAGATAGAGAACCGCCTGATGGAGATTTGAGCGGCAAGCTGTTGCGAAAAAATGGCTGCTTAGAGGGGGTGTTCCATGGTGACAGGTTTGAGCTAGATGCGGAATTCCTCAAGTGATTTGGGCGAACATCTCTTGTAAAGTACTTTGAATTCTGTGAAGGCGAAAAAAAGGTTGCATGGTCATCATCTGTACCGACACAGACGTCTTTTCTAGAGATAGCGACAAGCGGAGTTACCACCTTTTTGGTATATTCGCCCATAACCTCTGAGTGTATGACAGATTTGTCCTTCAACAGTGTGAGAAAAGAGATCATAAAGTAATAGAGATATGCAGACAAAGCACCAAGTATTACTATTTTAGAAAAAGTGCCCGTAGTGTACCAAATAGCTAAAGAGTGCAAGGGAGAATAGGCACAGCCAAAGTACATGTTGAAGATAGGAGGATCCCAGACATCTACTACCCACAACTGATCGTCATCGGATGATCTCTCGAAAGGATGAGAGAACAACCCAGCTATCTTTTTCAGAGGAGAAGACTCAGAGGATTCGGGTGACTGGTACTGCTCGCGATGGGCGGAAGGTGTTCCTGGAGAAGAATCTGGATCTCTAGCCATGAGAGTATAGCGCTTTCTGCGGGAGAAGCAGTATGTTGAATTGAGCAAGCAAATAGAAATAAGCGAAAGACTCAAGAATGAAAAAAACGCTGAAAGGAATGGCCGAGAGTTAGGAGATGCAAATACATCGGCAGAGTACAGGTCTTTTTTCGATTTCGCGGTTACGAATGGGTCTGAACTTTCCTTTGAAGACCAGTAAGCCTTGCAAATCAGCAGCAGGATATTGCAGAGAGCTCCAGCAGGGAGCCCAACTGGAAGGGACATGGAGTCCCAGTCGATTAATTCCAGATCTTCATTAATCTTGAGTAACAGATCCAAAGGATATGAGGATAGTCTCGACCAAAGACTTTGCCGACGAACTATTCGTCGAGATTTTCGGCGTTCGCTCATCTGGCATGGGGGAGATAAAACAAACAAACAGTGCTAGGATAGAGAACACAACGGGATTTGCAAGCCATGGAGACGAGAAAGCTGGACTAGACACGACAAGCAATTGCATCAACTAAAAAACGAGGATTATATGCCGTGCATTGCAATTCAGTATGGAGAGCGAGAATTTAGCGGCGGAATTCACAAAACTGTAATTAAAGCACACCTTACAGAGATTTAAAGCATGTCGAACTGTTTGAACATTATTATGTGAAGGGTGGAGACGATGGCTTCAAACGTACAGGATTTTGAAAAACGCAGTAAGGATTCGCGTTTGTCAAGCGCTTATTATTGCCAATAAAACTGCAAGCGAAATACGCGTAGGGCCTCAAACAGGTAAGTTTTCAGGGAACGGGCATGCGCAGTGATGCCGAAATACCGACAGTATGCCAATGTGCCAATGTGCCTATTGTGCCCCTGATTAGTGTGTAGGATATCGCTCATCAGTCTCAATGTACAAAAACTGGATTTGCATATAATATAGAAAAAGCCCTACCTACTACGCCAGAGCCAGTGGTGGATACAAGCAGATTTGGTAGTGATCCAAATCTATCAACTGCTCGCGCCCACCGCATTTACTTTACTAGTCCACGACCGTCAGCCGTTGCGAAGAAAGATATGATGGGCCGACAATTTGGTTTGAAAACCTGCCCATTACGTGGCAGGGGAATGGAAATCATGTACAGCTGCATTGAGATAGTCATAGGAGAAGATTATCGGGGGAATGGGTTAAGCAAATACAGCAGATACAGGAACAGTCAAAGAAAGGAGGATCCCTGCGGGATCAGGGGGATTAGGGGTCCAATAATCAATAAAGATACAAGTAATTTGGAAAGGACAGACGCATGAAACCACAACTAAGTAAAATAGAGCTGTATAGAAGACCGTGTATTGTGGATCCTTGGTGGAGTATGCAGTACAAGTTGCGAAGTGCGTGCAGCAGAATGCATATTTGTGCATTCCAAGGACTCAATGATCTTCCCGTAGATAAACAGTTTTTGAGCAGCAGATCAAAGCTAGAATCCCAACCAGGCTAGGATCTGCCGCACCATATCACCTCGGGGAGAACTTCTTTACGTTGCTGTAGTGCGCCCCCCCCGGAGTGGAATAGTTAAGCTTATGCAAAATATAGCAGAATCGAGCCTTGCCGGAGGATTCATGGTGGATGGGCTTTTTGGCCGAATGAAAGCGACATAAGACTGAACCATTACAGCCCCACCCGAACGCTTGACTATTCGACTCTGAACCATCCCAAGACCCCTGTTCCATGTACCCTTTTATGCAAAGTCGTATTCGTCCTCGCCAATCGAAGCCCATGTACCATTAGGTGATTATCTGCATTTGGTCAGCCTTTTCCCTTGAGCTGCATCGGGCAATAGTGGGGCCCGAAAGCCTCAGATTTAATTAAGATTCGCACAAAAGCAAATCCCGCCTAGTTCCCACCACAGAACCCCCCCTTGTATATATACTAGGCGGGCCCGCCTGATAAGTCTTTCTTGGTGAACGTTATACAAGACTGCCGTTGAACTAGTTTAAAAGGAATCTCTGTGAGCTGTAATACTGTGGTTGACAAGGGGCTTTTTTTGACCATCTCCAAACTATAAAAGGGCTGGTGATATTGTGTCCTTGGCCTAATTAACGCTCCGATCGATCGACAAACACGGGGATTTTTATTTTGGAAACCTCAAGGTGAATATTGTGAATCTATCGCGACGGCCAAACCACAACCAAAAAGCCGACTAATAATTCGATATCTGCTGTTTCTATTTTGCTATCTATCAATTGATATACCCTGTCACTCCTTTTCGTTAAATACCCCGGTTTATAGAATCTCTTCCCCCTAGAGCTTTGGATTTCCCCTGGCATCCCCCAGCGGTACCCCTATAACATGACTGCCGAACCTCCGGTTTCTTACTACAATTCAAGAGAACAACGAGACCCTTACTCATACAACAACCATGGCCAAAATAACGCCTCTGTCTCCTCAATAGCATCGTCTGTTTATTCCAACTACGGCGGCGGCCCTCCCGTTCCCTCATCCTCCCACCCTTACACTAGCTTGCTTTCAGGGGGCTCATCTGCAGGTTCCCCCCCTTACCACAACAGAAATATATCTACAATAGCTGTTCCACCCAAATCATCCCTCCGCTATACCCTCTACAACTCCTTGGTGCAGGACGAAATCCAAGAAGTTTCTGAAGACGAAGAAAGCGACTGCCATTTTGTCGATCATTCTACCGTCTCTCGGGCAAACGCCCATTTTTCGATCAACTCCACGGCATCGACCAACTCTACGGCTCGGTCTATGTACCAATCTCTCACTTTCTCCAACGATTCCAACGTTACTGAATTGGCTGAAGACTATTATTCTCCTACCTCATTGCACACTACTTCCTCTAATTATACCTACGACCAGCTATCTGCCCAGCAACTGAGTTTTGTCCAGGAATTCAACCAACATCTCAGCAAGCAACAGCAACAGTCTCTTCCCCACCGCTCGTCCTTGAGACAACCATCGCAGAAAAGCCAAAAGAGCGCCCGTCAAAAGCACCCGTCTCGAATGTCGATGAATATGGAAGAGCTGGTACGCTCTTTTGAGCAGGAACTATCAGCACTGGATGATTTCGGCGTTGTGGAAACAGACTCCGATCCATCGGACTCAGAAGACACTGCAAACGCTTCAATAGCTACGTCTAAAGGATCATTAGCTCCTTCTGCTATGCCGTACTCTGGCCAAAGCAATCAAAATGCCCCAAATCCCGATGCATCTCCGGCCTCTTTGGACTCATCGCTAGACAATTTCTCTCCCATGACCCCAAAAACTCCAAAATATCCCGCTCTTAATTCGGATATTGCCAGCCTCAGACGGAAACCCTCTGTGATAGGGAAATTTAGAACATTTGGCAAACGAATAATGTCGGGGGGCCATGGCAATGGTCATCCTCAAACCTCCTCCCCTTCCGTCTCACCAAATGGAAAGTACACTACACCTCCAATTGGCACCGCTGAAGATTTCGGTTCTCCAGCTACTGGAAATTTGCAATCTGTGAAAACTCCTTTGATTACTATGAAGTTCAGTAGTGAGAGGAAAGGGCACCACTAATTAATCGGCTTACTGCTCTTTCCCGAGGAGTGCCTCTACTGCATCTGTCATATTATTTTATTTTATTTTATTAGTGTTTTATTAAAAATAATTGATATTTTTTTAGCTTTGAGTTTTGACAATGCAAGTTGGCCTGAAACCAAACTACAATGAATATCAACCGCACGAGTACATGTATATCAAATAAGCTTAAAAGTGCATCAAAACATATAAGCTCGTATTTCAGTAGGGACAATGCCCGAAACCAAAACCTCTTCGTGATAAATAATTAGCATGTAAAGTACATCATTTTGTTCCCTCAATTATCCTGGCCGTTTCTGAACTGTATACAACTAACTCGAACGATCCAGTTCCACTCTCCATCCTTTCAACAACAAGCACATATACCATGCCAGCATGAACGTCCACATCGTCTAAATAAATACCCGAATTCTCATCAGAGAAGTTCCCAGAGGATTTTATCATCTGACTTCCCTGAAATACACTCAGTCTCAAAGAGGGCTGGTAATTTGATTCTTTGCGGATAGTCTTCAGCGACAGGTGCAAATCGCAGCGTCTCTGAAAAGCAAGCGGAATTTCTTTACGATTAGTGTCATTCCAGTCCCTTATAATAGTCTCTTTGAATAAGCCGGCATAGTCGCGAGAAATTGGCTCCAGCAGCACAGGGGAGTCACTGAAACAGAACACCCAGAAATGCTTTGAGTCAAGATCAAATTTCTCATAACTAGAAAGGACGACCGTATAAATATCCTTGCTGAGAGTCATCGCCTTTGTCCAGCTGCTATCAGCTGTGTACTTTGTAGAGCCTAGCATCAGAGCTTTCTCGTCGTATTTTCTTATTTGATCTTTGCCAGACCCCTGTAAGAAGGCATGCAAAGCAATTGGAACAGAAGAGTCTGTCATCGCGTATAGCTTACACGATGTCATTTGCTTTGTAACAGATAGTCTAAACTGAGGGTTTAAAGAATATGTTGCTTCAGCCCAGTTTCCGCCGATATTTTCTTTCCGCCATTGGCCCTGTACCGACGTCCTATGAGAAAGCGTGTCAGCCGCTTTCCCCATAACCAGTGGCTGTGTACTATTCGCAGTAATAGTAAAAGACATCGGGGAAGGTGAAATCTCTCTGGAAGTCCGAGTTTCTCCTGGCTTGGATGTAACTACCAACAGCATCGAGGACTTCGGCGGTAAGATACATCGAAGTGTCGTATATGAAGCTCTGAGATCCTGGCTCCGGCAGTACTCGGTCGCTTCATGAGAGAGAGATATACGATTAGTAGTACATTCGAATAATCGCAAGCCCAAATAACAATGGTCTTGTGCGAGGCTTGTAATATGTTGCTGTAGCACAAAATATGCAATCGATTCCGTATCTTTCTCGTTTGTGCAGTAGAACTGAGGACAACCAACAAACGAAGATGTAAGCAAGCTTAGTGTAAGGTTCTCTGCCGACCATAGGAAATGCAAATCTGATTTATGTGGCAAAAGTTTTGGATTCCAATTAAGATACAAGTAGTCGAACTCGGCAATAACTTCCTCAAAACTGAGTCGGAGGCTTTCTCGCGTACTTGCACCTCCTGAACTCGAATTGTTCCAGGGATTACTGATGTCAGCTATCCTATTATCAAGATCAAGATCGGTTATGGCATAATCATGCATCGCTATCAGAGGGCTATTCGAGGAGATATTCCCACCAGTACCAACACAAGCTATCACGTCACCATTTTTCCAACCACGACAAAGCCGACCAAAAATAACCGATAAAGTTGAATCTTGCTGACTGATGCTAATATATTCTGGAATCCATCCACAAAGAATGAAAGTATCGAGAGCAGCATGAGAGCCTTGAAATCGATAGCCCCCCATTGCTTTCATATAGGCCTTTTCAACCAACAGGGGCCACAGGACCCCATTGCCCGAAGTCAAGAATAAATTAGATATAGTTCCATCACTATTTCGCCGTGCCGGCAGCCGATCATCCACTTCAACTGCCCGATCCGTTCCGTTGAGATGAAGTTTGACGACGTATCTAGCCGACTCAGAGACTCCATCAAAAGGAAATAAATAATTTTGCGGATAATTTAGCAAATTTCCACTTCTTCTGCTCAATCCCATTATGCTGATTAGCGAGGCTACCACTGAGCAGTCATGGAAAGAGTCCTGAGAGATTGATGGAGGTCCATTTGACGCGATCAATATATCCTGCGCTTGTAACCAAATTGTAGGGGAGTCCGCAGTACCACTCCCCGAGTTTTCTAGTAACTCAAGGTCAGTATCCCTGTACAGGCCATTTTCTAGCTTAAAGTCTGCCTCAGTGGGATTAGATATCCAAGGTAAAATCAAAGCATTGCCTATCTTACTGGACATATAAATAAGCTTTTCACCCAAAGTCAATTCATTTTTTCCAAGTTTGATATTTTCAAACAGCCGAAGTGAGTCGTCCAGGTTTTTGGCAATGTAGTTTTTATCGGAACCGGTAGCATTGTCCAGCTCCCGACTGTATATGTAACAGACCGTCCTTAGAAGCTCCAAGCAGTTGTCCTTTTTTCCTAGTGAAAGCTGAAAAAGTGCATTTCCTCTGATTCGTAAAGCATCTCCCCTTCTTTCGTTCATATGATTTGACTATATGAGTACCAATCAGGCGGGTAGAGTTGAGTTGTACGAAGTCAAGCCTTAACATCCCAGCCTAATAGTGAAATTTGTGGAGTTGTGGGATTTCAACTTTCACCTTTGAAAAATTATCGAATCCATCTCGACCGCAAAACTCGATAAAAATGGCGAGTAAGTAGCCATACAAAAGGCACTACTAGGAATATTCTGATTACCAGAGTTTTGCTCTGGCCTATTGTGAAAATTCTACCTGCTATCATGCTGGCGGTCTACTTCCCTGCTAACTGATCCAGAGGACAAGGGTAGAATGACTCTGGTGAAGCTGCTATCCACAGCCAAAACCGGATATTTGAGATACGTCATGAGACCCAGATCAAGTCCTGTTGTGCGACAGGTTCGATATGACCCTATTGGTGAGTTGATATGCAAATAACCGACATGAGATTCGACCATCGCCGACTAACCAATAGCTCAACGACATGTTCTGTTTGAAGAAACCAGAAAAAGAAAGATTGCAGACGTCAAACCGCCAGTTTTCAAATAGTGGGACCAGCCTATTGGTTGGCTGAAGTCAAGTAATGCATTGTACATAGTTTTACGAGGTCGCTCTATCCGCTATAGGATTAGCGTGAACCGTCACGGTTTTAATAAATATGTCGTCGACAGGCTTGTTTTTTTTGTTGACTGGTACTTGTTCCAGTTTATCCAGTACATCCAGCCCATCAATCACTCTGCCGAAGATTGTATACTTTCCATCCAGGTGAACATGCCTATCGTACGTAATGAAAAACTGTGATCCATTAGTATTTGGCCCCGAATTTGCCATAGATACAACGCCCTATTGGTTAGTACTGATAAATACTGGCTATGCCACAGGTTTACATACTCGTTCATTGTGTCTCAGTGCGGGCCTGATCTCATCATCGAATTTCCCTCCCCAGATCGATTCACCGCCTTTCCCAGTGCCAGTCGGATCACCCATCTGTACCATGAATCCTATATAATTAGCATACACGGCTAATTGAAAATGAATTCTTTACTTGCTCACCCTTTATATTCCTGTGTATTTTCGTGCCATTGTATGTTCCCTTGGCAGAGTGAGCCAGGAAATTTTCGGCCGATTTCGGCACTGCTTCGCAATAAACCTCTATTTTTATATCTCCGACATCAGTATGTAGCTGAATGAGCGTTAGATTCTTTTGACTTTTTCTTCTACTACCTCATCTGCTCTAGAGCGTCATCACCTACCTCTACCGACATGTTGACATTCGTGGTGTACAATATTGAGTTGGGTCAAAGTCTTATATATCTTACACACTATTTAACTACAACTAAACAAAACCACATCATGGCGTAGCAGCCTCATATCCGGGAGTCTCAGAGTCATCAATACCCCATGCTCCTGGGGTATGTGAAATACCAGGAGTTTTAGCATCGTAGGGCATACCTCCACTTCCTTCTTCTTTCAACACTCCTGGGGTAGGAGCACTCAGTGCACCTGGAGTAGCACCAAATCCTGGTGTTGGAGCAGAATAAGGCGTCGGTGCCGAATAGAAGCTGCCAGGGGTAGCTGCGCTTACACCACTGCTGCCTCGAGGATCCCAGCCTGGTGTTTGAGCGCCGGCATTCCAAGCAGGAGTTCGACCTCCGTCGCCAAACCCAACAGCAGCAGGTGTCTTGGACCCGGAATTCCAGGCAGGAGTTTTACCACCAGAATTCCAAGCAGGTGTCTTGTTGCCACCAGCCCAGCCAGGAGTTCTGCCTGACCCTGAGAATGCAGGTGTTCGGGCTCCAGCTGCCCATCCAGCTCCACCTCCAGGTGGGCCACGAGATTGACTTCCAGGAGGACCCATTGGTGCCGACCCTCCTCTAGACATAACGAACTCCATATATGGAATCTTTTGTCCATTGTCGTTGACCAGCACCTTAGTCTTATCCACTGTGACAACCTTAGACTTGGCTTCCAGTTCGATTCGAACAATGAGATCATTCTCATCCTTAACCAAACCATTCATTCCCTTGTACTGAGAACCACGGCCAATAGTGACTCGTTTACCAACCAAACGGTTTCGGGCTCCTCCTCGAGTAGGAAGTCTGGGTGGTGCCATTCCACCTTTCATGGCAGGATTCATATTGCTTAGCTCGTTTTCATTTCTCGCACCTTTAGTGGAAACTGTAGCCACACTTGTAGTTCGGCTGACGAATACTCCAAGATTCTCCGAAATATCTCGGTCGTATAAGAACACAGTGGACCGGAAGATGTGCAAAATGGAACCTTGTCGGCCTTGGCCCCCGACTTCCTTGACAGTGTCACCAATTCGGATCTCCTGGCCATTTCGGTCAGTAGCAAATTGCACACCCCTGGCTATTTTCATGGAAATAGAGCTAGGCGACATATTTCGAACTTGTCCATCTTGACTCAAGATACTGACTTGATCTCTTTCAATATTAACAATGCACCCAACGGCTTGGGGATTAAGCTGGACCAAGTCATGCAGCTCATATTGGCCCAGGTGATTGGCCCCGCCAATATCAGACGCAGCTTTGAGATCTTTTGAGAAGAGTGTAATTTCGGTTTGGGACAAATCACTCAGTATAGTGACATTGTCTTTGGTGATCTTCACAACCATACCGGTATCGTCCTTGTAGTTACCATTAATTACTCGGACGTGGTCTCCGATATTGAAGAGTTTTCTAAGAGTACTCGCAGGAATCTCAATTTGCTGTTGACTTAACCCATGCGAACTGGCCAGAATAGTGACGATATCACCTTGAGTGCCTATGACTTTACCCTTAATACCAGCTTGTTCACCACTCTGTACCTCCACCTGTTCACCAGTTTGAAATATTGTCGAGGTCATCGAAGCTTTCAAGGTCTGAGATAAGGATGAAAGGTCGATACCATCTTCATTAGCATGGCTGAACCGGGTTAACTCTTCTAGTTTAGGATCCACCGAGTCAGTATTCAAGAAATTCATTTTAAAATCTTTCACCAAGTATCCGTTTTCGTATTCTTCAGCCAAATAAATATATGAATTTGGACCGCGTCTCTGCACATTCCGAGGATCGTGTTGCATTGCTTCTTGGTATGAGAAAATTCTAGGAGGAGGTCTTGCTTTATTGGCAGCTCCAGCCCTTTTTCTTTTCCCGTCTACACCGGTATCAATGATGGTGGCTTTGCCGTAATCAAGACGGGGAACGACTCTGAGGCGAGCTTCTAAGCCGTTTTCACTTAGATTTTCGACAATAGCCAAGTCACCAGCGTATTTGCCTCTCTTGATTCTGACATAACTACCAGGAGTTAGTTCAGCCTCTTTTGATTTATTGACTCGCAACAAGTCAGGGTACTCCTTGATAGGTACTAGAACCATATTTTGCAGATAAACATTGGCAAAACCCTTAAGAGCTTGCTCAACGGCAGACTGTTTTCTGGCTTCGATGTAAATATATCCCGAGAAGCTATCTCTTTGAAGAGCAGAATATATTTGCAAGGGCTGCTTGGTGAACTGGAGGTTTTGTTTTTTCTTGAGAATGGCCCGCACCAGTTCTTTTTCCTTGCCGATTTTGCATCGAACACCCCAAATGTTGGGATCTTCCACTGAAGGGAGAAGAAGTCTTTGGGGAATAAAGCCCTCGCCTTCTCTGTATTTGGAGGCCGTGGATCGACCGTACTTTTCTCGATATTCGGTAGCCAGTCGCTCAGCATCCTCTTCGGCAATAGCTTCTCTTCTTCGATCAACTTCACGATGCAATCTATCGTCATGCTGATCCACCTCTTCTTCGACACCTTCTTCGATGAAGCCATCCTCTTTCATGAGGCCCTCTTCGTCCTCCTCTCCTTCTTCCTCTTCCTCGTCGACCTCAGCTTCAACGTCCAAAAACTGGTTTCTTCGTTCTCTTCGTGGTTTCTTTCGACGAACTCGTTCTTCCTCATCTTCCTCATCCTCGTCCTCCTCGTCTTCATCTTCGCCTTCATTTTCATCGTCATCCTCGTCATCGTTGAGTTCGTCGTCGTCTCTGTTTTGATCGTCGTCAGAGTCGAGCGGAGTCTGTTTGTCGTCAACCTCATCACCAGCAACATCAAGCTTTACATCTTCAACAGAGTCATTGGCAACTGAGCTATTGCCCGCGAGGTCATCCTCCTCTCTTTTGACGGACCCCTCCGTGTCTGACATTCTGGGGGAATTAGAGGGTTGGGATTTGGTGAAGTTCAAATGTTTGAGTTCCAGCATCAAATATTAAAAAGAGGGTAAAGACATACGGACGAAGCCCTTTCGACAGCAGAGAGAACACCTTACAGAACAACAACAACAACAGCATACACAAACATCGCTTGAAATATGAGTGGCATATCACTATCTGAGTTTCAGCTGGCCATTCAAACCTTGTCTATAGAAAGCTCGCATCTCGAGACCCAGAGGCTGGAGAACTCCATCAAGCATCTGATCAGATCAAACGAAGAGCTACTAACAGCCACCAAGAACACCAGTGACAGTGAAGAGGTCAATTTGTTACTGGAGACAGTTACCGAGAACAAAGAGGTGATTGAAAGTCAGAGAACGAGAATTGAGATGTTGCAAGAGCATATTAAAGCCATCGCCGATGAACAAAGCCACCAGCAGCTTGTAGCTGGAACGGAGGCAGTTAATCTTGGATCCGAGTCTGGTGACAGTGAGAGCCAACCGAACAATGGGAGAGCACAGTCTGACGACATATCCGATGGAATTATACTATAATATTTATGAAAGTTTATCTGTTTACATTATTTATAGGCAGCTCGCTGCTTCTACAGGTTTCTGGCCGCTGAACTGGCTCGCTTAATTTTAATCTATGTGGTTTTCGGCATGATCTGTGTAATTGCCATATTATTTCACCACAAGGCTATCAGGCTGGTGGTCGATTGTTAACAATGCGAGAGAATACCGAACAAACACACCCCTCAGTCCAAATAACTCATTCTGAGAAAATTAATTGCACTCATTGAATACCAATAATGACTTTCCCCAATCTAATCTTTCTTTCCTTTATTCTTTATTCTTTATTCTCGTTTCTATCTAGTCACTCCCTCGCGTAGTTTGCATCACTAAACACTTCCTCCAGATCGGTTCGACACGTAGCCCAACTCAACTTCTCCATCCAAAAAACCCGACAGCAAAACGACACGGAACGACAACGCCACAACGGTAGCTGCCAAATATGTTTTTCAATCGATTGCTTGCATCTGTCATGATGCTGTCGCTGTACCTGGTGTCTGCGCTTAAATTCAAGGTTGAGGCCGAGCCCAAGGGCTCGTCTCCTCGATGTATTCGTGATTTCGTGCCCATTGACACTTTAGTGGTTGTTCACGTCCAGTCCGACGGATATGTTGGCGACGGCCAGAGTCTTAATGTTTTCATCACTGATAACAAGTCCAATGAATATGGCCGATCCAAAGATGTCGTTGGCAAGACCCGACTTACCTTCACTGCACATACCGATGCAGCGTTTGATGTGTGCTTTGAAAATATCATCACTGGGGGACGAACCCACGCTCTTTCTAGGAATATCGAACTGGATGTTGAAATAGGAGCCAATGCACGAGACTGGAATGCCGTCCAGGCCGCTGAAAAGTTGAAGCCCACCGAGCTGGAGCTGCGACGAATCGAGGAACTTACTGATGAAGCCGTCAAGGAGCTGGAATACCTCAAGATCCGAGAAACACGACTTAGAGACACTAACGAGTCGACCAACCGACGGGTTAAGCTCTTCTCGGTTATCATTATCATTTCACTTGTTTTGCTCGGTTGCTGGCAGATTTTCTACCTTCGAACCTATTTCAGATCGAAGCATATTATTTAATTCAATGCCGTAGATTTAACATTACGTCGTGTATAAAAATGAACAAAATATGTCTGTCGCTATATACGCCTGTCGCTAAATGTATCTGTCATTTTATATATTAATGCAGTCCTGCTTCTTGTATGAACTTGGAGAACGATGTCAAGTCGACAGTGTCTCCGCCAGATAGCAGCAACATATCTCTCAGATCGCTGTCAGATGCGTTATCCTTGATCTCTCGTGAAATATTTTTCAAATCTTCTAACGTGATAACATCCTTTCCTTTGGAGAACAGATGAAATGCCTCTTGAACTGCCGGATCATTTTCATCTACCCCAGATTTCAGCTCCCTATTCTGGCTCAACCTGGCAGACAATACCTGTATAAACTTCTCATAGTCAATAAAACCACTATTCTCACCATCAAGAGATGAAAGCAACTCCTCCTTCTCAGCTGTGTCTATATTTTCAAGCCCAAGAGCCACCATAATATCCTCGAAATCTGAGCTCTTGATAGCCTCTCGTTGCTCTCCGTTCTCATCAACTTCATCTGTAAGGAACTGCGCAAAGACCTCGGTTAAGAAGTCGAGCTCCGCATCATCCGACATGCTTCTCAGCTATTTTTATAGTAGAGCCAAACAAAACGTATATCTCGCCTCGCTTCAAGCCTCTCCAAATAGTGTTGTCATTTGGATGTCGAAACAAAGCGGGTTGAGTTGAGCCTTCCAACACCGCCGCACTGAAATATTTAAATTTTGCCGATTTCTTGAACCATTCACCACCATTGTATCGATTGATCCATGAAGTTTTCCACAGCAGAGTTATCCTATCTAAAGGACTCTCTATTATCACAGCCGCCAATACGGCCGGATGCTCGATCAGCCTCTCAATTTCGACCCTTGGAGGCATCCACGGGATTTCTTCCTACTGCCAATGGGTCGGCTAGAGTGAGAACCGCAGATGGTGCAGAGTGTATTGTAGGAGTCAAAGCTAAAGTCACTCGAGAGCCGAACCCCAGTGATATCATCAATGTCGAAGTTGAGATTGCCGGGCTGCGAGATGATCATTCGTTGCCTAATGCCCTTGCACGAATCTTCCAGTCGGCCCTATCAGCTTCCCCCGCGCTCAAAAACAGCTTGAAAATCAGCTCAAAGTACTCCTATCGATTATTTATTGACGGATTAGTGGTATCCTATAAATCGCATCCTTTGGGGCTGGTGTCCTTTGCTATCTACTTAGCTCTGATGTCTACCCAGCTGCCTCTGCTGATATCATCGACCAACGATGAAGACGCGGAAGAAATCCCAATGTTCAACGATGACTGGGACAGGGCTACTTTTCTATGCCCGCAAGATGGCTGGAGACCACCTCTGCTCTTCCTAGGTGCCATTGTTGGCAATAATATCCTGGTTGATCCAGTTCAGTCCGAAGAAATGGTATCTGAATCTGGAATTGTCATGGGCTGGGCAGACGGGAAAATAACAGCCCCCGTCCAAAGCATTAGTCTTTCTACTTCTGGTTCGCGAACTCAAGGTATTAACAAAGAAATCCTATCTAATATGTACAAACTGGTCAATGAATGCGGCCCAGACGTTTCTGAAGCATTGGATCATGTAATTTCTAGCACCCCTTCGAGCGATGCAAGTGTTTTTGTATAGTTAATTATAATGCATATCAAATTTACAAACTCTCTCTAGCAGTGCTGAGATGAATAGGCATGTACAACTACCGCGGTTGCAGTCTGGATGTTCATAGACCTCACAACTCCAACCTGCTTTATCTCCACGCAGAAATCCAACTCTGCGAGCAGGTCCCCAGGGATACCTTCACGCTCCTTTCCTAGCAGAAGTATGCATTTTTCGGGGAATTTTAGATTAGAATTGAGCTGCACACTATTATCAGTTTGCTCGAGCCCAAGAAGAGTGTACCCTTCGAGTTTCTTTGCTCTCATAAAGCTAATAATATCTTCTTCCTTCACCTCAGTCATAGGCATCCACTGATCCGCAGTCATAGCGACGCTCTTGAAGTCATGCTTTTCACACACATTAAGATCATTAAGACATAGCAGTTCGGCGCCTAGAATATCGGAAAGACGGCAAATACCGCCAAGATTTGGCGCCTTGTTTACCAATGAAGCCAAAACAATCATATGGCCTCGCTTAATATGAACTCTCCTATCATAATCATCATCAACCGAGGATGCAATCCAAGCTCCACTCTTTGTCTGCAAGTGCTGAGATAGAGCACTGACCTGCACTTCATGTTTCATTATATCAGATCCCTCTTTAGCTGGCGGCGTCCAGATAGAATTGGCTTCCGTACCAATGGGGAAACCAAGGTTGATTTCATCTTCTTCAAAAGGTTTCAATGCCTTCAAAAAATCCTGTCTACCGATTGGGTTGACAGGACATTCGTCCAGAACTCTTAATAGTACGTGACCCGAGACATTGACTAAATTCAAATCAGCTTCAAGATCCCATACTGTGTCAGTACCTTTTCTGAACTTGTTCTCTGAATCGTGGTTCACAACTGTTCTAACAACACCATCTAAAACAGGTATGAAAGCGGAAACAAGAGCTTTGTGCTCCCTTTTCTCAGGCTTCTCCAGCTCAGCTCTCAAAGAATGCATCATGGCAACTGAAGAATGGCGGACACCAGCTTTGTTGCTCGTTGCCAAGGGAATGAGCAAGCTCAAATACTTCGCAAGAAATTGGCTATAGTAACGCTCGTTTGTCTCAGAGTTAATAACAAGAAGTGCGATTCTTTCCAGCGAAACAACGATTCTCGGAATCCCATCAAATTCCAACAAAGGTTCAAATACTTTGTCTTCCATGATACCGTTGTGGGCATCTCTGCTAATATATCTTGCAATTGTCCACTCCATGTACAAACGAGCAGCCAAAGAAGTTTCCGGATCCAACGACGGCCAGTAAAACTTATCCAAGGTTCTTGATAATATCTCACTAGGAATATGCCTCTCGATTATCAGCATAAGCTGCAAAGCCGCAATTTTTATCCTCTTCTCTTCAGCATTATTTCTCTTCAAAACTTGGAATGGCTTGTAGTCCCTTCCAGAGAGGAAGTAATCAAACAAGTCAATAGCAGAAGCTTTATCCAAATTTGCCACGTGAGCAATAGCCAGTGCTCTTGCGCTGACTTCAGGTGCTCCCCATTCTTGACTGTATGCAGTACCTGCTTGCCAGCCAACTGCAGCATCTAGAGTCTCTCCGATAGTTACTTCGAGTTGGTACGCAGCAACCTTACATCTCTGAAGCGTATAAATCGAAACAAATACATATTTGATCCAATCAACAGCAGTATAGGGGTAGAGTAGCTCTGCCAATTTGGGAAGTAGCGCGCGTCTTCCATAGCTCTGCTTCACTACAGATTGGGCGACTTCCTCCAAATCATCTGAGCAAGCAGACTCCAAATTACCTTTGCAGAATGCAACTTCCAAGAATAGGTGATGCAAATCTCTTTCCCGTGCACTCAGTCTTTCCTCGATAAGCACTTTCCACAAAACGTCCACCACCGGAACAAATATCTCATTGTATGCGCCATTATTACTCGATGAGGACAAAGCTTTCCGTATGCATTTAAGCATGGAAGATCGAGCATTGCTCTTCGTCATAGGGAAGTAAAAGCAGATTTCCTCGACGAGATTCTCGAATTCCTCAATCGTATCAAACTCAAACTGGCCAAGGGCATTAAAGTAGGCTGTAACACCGTCCTCTCGAAAATATCGACCTTCGCCAAGTCTCAGAATATTTCTTTCTCTGAACTGCTTGGAAAATTCAGCAGACGTAGTGAGGGCAGGTACCTTGTCACTCAGGTCCAGCAACTGCATAGTCCAGGATAATTCTCGTAATTCTGTAGGAAAATCAGGTACTCTTGTAAACAATTGTGCATAGGCATATTTACCAGGATTGGATTCTTGAAGAATTTTGAGAGCTTCATAATAGTCATCTGCCGGTTCTACCAGGGCCGTACCCAGGTGCGACAGTTGCGCTTTGAACGCAGCCAAAAATGGCCCATACTCAAGTATTGCAGAGGGACCACTCAGCGAGTTCTGAATAATCGTTTGATTAACGAGTTTGAGAGGCAAATCCACTTTCTCTGGAAAAGTACCATGTTGCTGGTAGAAAAGGTCGAGATAGAGCGCAGCATCTTTAATAGACTTTACATCCACTGTATCAATGACATATTGCCCCCATTTGGATGAGACGTTTAGAATGCTCTTCAATAAATGAGACCTTGACCAAGGATTGGCTTCAGTAACAGTAGAAACAGCCTCAAACCAGAGGGGAAACGAGACAGTAGAGGTATCCACAGCAAAGAGAAGCTGCAAATACGCATAGGATATGGCGTTTTCCCTCAACTTACTCTCTACAAAATGCGTAGAAGCGATCTTCTGTGAAAACTCCACAGTTCTTGAGTCAAGAATAGCTCGTCCCTGGAGACCCTTTGCTAAGCCCATCAAGAGGTAAATTCTGGCTGGATCGTGAATTCTTTGATTGTCGTCAACATAAGTGAGGACTGAAGAAGTAAACTGCAAAGCTTCTACATTTCCGCAGCTAGATACCAGTCTGGCAATAAACTCCATGAGGTCGTAGGCATATTTGCATGTGACGCTGTTCCCCACCTCTGCCGTAGAGAAATGTGAGGCTTGAGTGCTGAAATTCAAGAAGCTAGTAATAACAAAGTTACTATCTACCAATAATGCATTGTCAGTCATATCCATCGATATGATAAGATTGCTGATAAACCGCCGGATAGAGTCCATCGTGGACTTCAAACCGACAGAGAGAAGAACTAAGCCCCATGAACTCGGAATGAGCGACTTCTTATGGTTTAAAATGAGAAGAATGTCATTCTTTGAAGCTTCAGCTTGATTTAAAGAAGAATCGATGCCTAAAATTTCAATCAGACTGATATAGCGCCTCCATTCGATAAGATACTGCTCTTTGTTTTCCAAATTCCATTCCATCATATTAGATATGGAAACATCCTTTGAAATAGACTGAACAGATCGAGAGAGAATATGCAAGCCGTACTTTTTGCAGTCATATTTGTATGCTTCCTGAAGGGCAAGCTGCAGATATCTCCAATAACCTTTCTGATCTACCACGGACTGGAAAAGGCTGTCATTTGAAAGATCGTATCTCGTCACCCATCTAAGCCACAGCTTGAATCCAGCATTATGGTAAATATCCTCATTGCTCTCATCAAGAAGCAGTTGGATCGAGGTCCACCAATTTTCCTGCAGTTCTGAGGAAAGAGGGAACTTACCGATCAGACTGCCTAGAGCTTTACTGGCGAGAGACGATACTTCCCTTGACCGGGCAGCCTGGAGATTAGTAAGACTTGAAATAAATTTGGCTGAGAGCTTTTCAGTCATTTCTCCATCGATATTGAGTAGATCAATTAGTCGAAGATATGTAATGATTGTGTGATCTGGGTAGGCATGATCAGATTTCAACGCAGAGAATGCAGGAAGAAGTTCTACTGCAGCATTTCCAAAGATATCGGAGCTGCATTCCAGTATGAATGCTTTTAGCTGAGGAATTTTATTCACCAGTAGTGCAATAGCTGAGAGAGATGAGGAGCTCTCATTGTCCTCGTTATCTTGTCCTAGATGATTCGCCAGCCCTTGTTTCAAAATTTCAAAAGAATTGTCGGTCCGAAGAGTGGAGGAAGAGGACTCGGACGTATAAAGATCACAGTATGCTTCAGAAAGAGCAATATTCTGGAAGCGACTCTTCAAAAGCCCATCACTGATGGATCTGGCAGCGTGAGTCCTCTCCGCTTGATCTAGATTGTGGAGAATGATATTTGTACTCATTTTGCGAAAACAAACCAAAGTAATAGCATTAACTTTCGAACCACCGGTAAGGAGTTTAGAAACTCTTCTCATTCACCTAGCCATAAACTATGGAGATGCTCGAGAAATATCAGTGCTCGGAAATATTTTTGTAGCCTCGTGCGGCTCGGGCACGCAATGGTGTTCGGCATCGAAGGAATCAACTGTACTAGTTTTGCCCAATCCTTTATTCACCGCTGGTGGCGAGCTAAATTGAGAGAGCAGAGCATTCAAATGGTGTTCCTCAAAAATTTTGAAGAGTATAGCTTAGTCTATCATCAGCCTCTATATAAAGAATTCGAAGATATCGATCAGTACTATGATCTGATTAACGAAGCTTACACGCAAATAGGCAAAACCGGAGGGGTTTTCAAGCTTCCCGCGAAAAGGCTCTACAGCAAGCAGGAACTACTTGAGGTAGTACAAGATGGCTGGATAATAGGACTGTATCAAGGTGAGACCCTTCTAGGGACTATCACTATCGCGCCCCAAAAAGATGCCTTTCCTTCTTCAAATCTAGGACGCAAAGAAGTAGTGCTACATTTGGCCGCAGTATCCATTAAAACTTGGGGAAAGGGACTTGGAATGAAAATGATCCGTATTGCAGAAGAGCTGACACTGGATTTGTTTCATAGTTCACAGATTATTGTCAATGTATTCTGTGTCCAGGAACACAATCTGGAGAAATTCTACGGGAAGGCCGGCTATAAAGTGGTTTCGAGGGTTCTGCAGAAACCAGGTGTATGGAGCAGTTCTCGGGAGTTTACCATTGTAGAATTGACCAAGGTACTGAAATAAGGATGTATTGCGAAGATTTCCTATTGTTGGAGTGCCTTATAAATTGCCTGCTGGCCGGTGAACTCTAAAGGGCTAGCTAAATAAGGGCCGTTTAGTACAGTCTTAAATTATAGAAAGCAGTACGCCCCTATATCTTATTTTTTATAGAGCCAGGAGCAACCTTTCTTTGAGATTATGCTTAAAATTACTATATATTTTTATAGCGGGGGACAATGCAGTTCGCAGGGAGAGTCTGCGATGGTGGGGATCGATCAAGATTCGTCCGCATTAGGCAATGTCAACAAATATATACAGATCACTCTCATCTCTTCTCCAAACCACAACCATATCATGGGAAAAAGTACAATCGGCAAACCAAGAATACCGACCAAAACCAGCAGACCGTCTTCTGCAGAATCGGCGCCGAATTCACCTTCAGCAGCTGGCCCTGCTTCTCGGACTGTTGGTTCTAGACCATCCACTGCTTCACGGCAGGCCCGACCAGTGTCGGTTCTAGGATCAATTGGAGAATTCAACAAGGCTTTACCGTCTTCTCCTTTACGTCCAGCAAGTGTGACAGGAACAAGATCACCTATACGACCAGGGAGCGTTGCAGGTACGAGATCGCCGGAGAGCAACTCCAATGGAAGGAACGTCAAGGTCGTTGTACGGGCCAGGCCCCTGCTGGAGAGGGAGATTCAGAAGGGTGCTCCGACAGTCATTCAAATGGATTCTGCCAGCCAGAGCACAATGATTTCACCGCCTGGTGAGAAGTCCGCTACTAGAAGGAATAATGAGCCAAGGACATTTCACTTTGATAAGTCTTTCTGGTCGGTGAATGAAAATGATGCACACTATGCAGATCAGGAGACTGTATACCAGGAGATTGGTAAAGAGTATTTGGACCATAACTTTGAAGGCTATAATACCTGTATTTTTGCATACGGTCAAACGGGGTCCGGTAAAACTTTCACTATGATGGGGGCTAACGGGTCAGAAGGTATTATTCCAAGAACAAGCCAGGATCTGTTCGACAGAATTGCCAATTTACTCAATGAACATACTAGTTGTACTGTTCGAATATCTTATTTTGAGGTTTATAATGAGCAGGTCCGAGATTTGCTTGTTCCTACCGAAGGAAAGAATCAACATCGAAGTCTGAGAGTTCGAGAGTCCCCTACTGAAGGCCCATATGTGGAGGACTTGTCTGAATACATTGTGAAGGATGCTCAGCAAATTCTTAAATACATTGCTCAGGGAAATAAGGCCAGAGCCACTGCATCTACTAATATGAATAGCCAATCCTCTAGATCTCATGCGGTTGTTACGCTAACCCTCAAACAAGTTCATTATCATCCGGATACGGACGCCACTGAGGAGAAGATCTCACAACTAAGATTGGTTGATCTTGCAGGATCAGAAAGGGCGAACTCCAGCGGAGCAACTGGAGTACGGTTCCGAGAAGGTTCGAACATTAACAAATCCTTGAGCACACTAGGACGGGTTATAGCCAGCCTGGCATCTCCTAGCCAGAATCGTCAGCTGGTACCATACAGAGACTCTATTCTCACGTGGATCTTGAAAGAAAGTCTCGGTGGTAATTCTAGAACTGCCATGGTCGCATGCATTTCTCCAGCAGATTACGAAGAAACGTTATCGACATTAAGATATGCTGATCAGGCCAAGAGAATCAAGACGCGAGCAGTGGTAAATCAAGATATTGTTTCTGGCGCTGATAGAGATAAGCTGGTGTCTGAGATGCAAGAGCAGATCAACACACTGCAGCACTCTTTGAACTCGTACCACGAACAAGAGGAAGATCAGTTCAAGCAAGAGTTACATAAGGTGAGACAGGCTATTAAGTTTTATGAAGACAGAGCTATTGCCGAAGAACACAAGCGAAAGGCGATCCAAGCTGAAAAAGTAGCAGTTGCTCGTCACAATAAGATGCTGGTTGATCATTTGAGAGAGGTAACAAACAAAACTACCGGTGGGAAATTGGCCAATTCTGGAGTCAGCATTGATTGCTATGGTCCATTGAAAGCTGAACAATCAGGAATACTAGAAGAACTAACAGAGCTTAAGCAATCAGTAAAAGCTTCCAAGAGTAAACTGGAGGAACGGATGAAAGCATGGAAGATTATTTATTAGAACCGGGCTATAGGGATAATTTGATTTTATTTAAAATAAATATGGAACAACATTATATTCTTTTTTTTTTGGGAGATTTTATTACACAGGCACGAATGGAATATTGTTGTGGACGGTGCCAAATCGGTATGATTGCGCCCGCTCGACAACGTTCTAGAACCGCTTTACGTAAAGGGAAGATCGACTGGACAAAAATCTGTCAACATCTACCTACCAAGAAACGGGCGAATTGCAGACCAGTTATTTGATATAGCAGAACACAGCGAATCAACAACATGAACGCGGATAATGCAGGTTCTTTGGGTAGCCCGAAGGAGGGCCTTGAGAAGGGTGGGTGATAAGTCTATGATCAAGGCACAATAGTGCCGATCGGGAATTAAGGGATGAATGAGAGCAAGATTTACTAACTTATAGCCGTGGTGAAATCAGTGGATATGGTGAGTAATTTACAGTAATTTAGTGTAGGTCCCGATCGTAATTAACGATAGACCGAGGAGATGCAGGAAGTGGTAGTTAGTGTAGCGATTGATGCTATCAACCGGTATTCTGTGGAGAAGGACATCGCAGCCGATGTGAAAAAGGATCTTGATAGAAGGTTTGGCATTGCATGGCACGTTATTGTCGGTAAGAATTTTGGCAGCTATGTCACGCATGAGTCGAAGCACTTTATTTATTTTTATGTGGGCCCGTTGGCATTCTTAGTATTCAAAACTGCCTAGGCAAGCCCTGCGTGGAATCCCTTTCTACAAATTGAAGATGAGTGTTGGAGCGATAGGGCTGAGCTCAGCCCAGCCCCGGCCCGGATGCGAATGTAAAAATAACTTGCCTGTAAGATAGAAACCGCACAATATGTGTATCAAAAGGAACAACTGTTTTATGAAAGTACTTTGTGCCTCGTAGCCCCGAGCTCTGTTGATGTCGATGTTGACTCGCTGGAGGGTTCGGTTCGATTTGCCCCACCACCGCCGGCTCCCCTCCTCAATCTTTCCAACCATCTCCACCCACCCTATCTTATCCCAGCCACTATCCCGCGCTTGAGATGGCAGACTTTGAAGACAACAACCCATTCGCAGGAAGCGACAGAAGCGATCTTTCCGATGACTTCAGCAATGCCCATATCACTGCTGATCCCAATTCACAATCTATTTATAATAATGACCTAGATGCTGCTCCCTACGGCAGCGCTACATTCTCCCCAGACTCTGAGGTCCGTGCCACCGATAACGATGATAGCGACAGGGCCAGAACTGCCTCTCCTCCGTCAAACCAGACAAAGTCATACAGTTCGAGAGTTGAGCAGATTCTGATAGAAACTCCGGACTTGAAAATCCAAATAATAGATGCTGGGAAGAGTCACGAGGGCAACTCCAGGGGCTTCATTGCCTATACCATCAAGATTCTGGATTTGACGGTTAGGCGAAGATACTCCGAGTTTGAGTCGCTGCGAACTACTCTCACTAAACTGTTTCCGACCTTAATTATTCCTCCAATTCCCGAAAAGCATACAATGTGTAAGTTAAATCATCTTTGTACAGCAGTGATTCCATTTTGAATTGGTGTCTAACTTTTAGCTGATTACGCTGCTTCCCCTACCAAGGCCAAAGAAGACTCTGCTATCATTGAACATCGCCAGAGGATGCTCGCTGCATTTCTTAATAGATGCAATTCTATGAGGCAAGTCAAGGAAAGCTCAGTGTTTCAACGCTTCCTCGATCCCAACTCGTCCTGGAGTGAAGTACTGAATGCCCCGCCCATTGCGAATCTCCCTAAAAACATTCTCAAGGCTCCCCCACTGCATCCGGCCGAACCGACTCCTGCTCATGCATTTCTTCCCATTCCTTCTTCTTCTGCCCGATTGAAGGCAGCAGATGATACTGCCTCGTTTGACGAAGCTGAGTCCAACGCAAAGGAATACGAAGCTGTCATCGTAGGTGGTCTGGAGAAAGTTAATAAGAGAATTGTCAAAAGGTACTCAGATATGGCATCAGATTATTCGGATCTTGGTGCAAGGCTCAATGCATTCAGCTTGGAAGAAGAGGGAGCCTTAGCTAATGCCATCGAAAAGGTGGGACAGGCAATTGATAATTGTTTCATCTCTACGGAGGCCTTAGTATCTTCGCTATCATCGTCGTTTAGTGAGCCTTTGGGTGAGAGTGCTCAATTCGCCCTTGTCGTCCGTGCTGTATTGAAGTATCGACGACAGAAGGCTTTACAGCTGGAGCTGACTGCAGACCAGCTCACTGCTAAGAAGCAGAATTTAGAAACATTGGAACGCTCTGAGCAGGAGGCCCAACGAATAAACAGCTACTTGGCCAGAGACTTGGGTGACAATCTGTCGAGATCACAGATCAACGCTGATGATACCCCTGAGCCACCTAGAGATCCCTCTGGGTTCCCACCCACCCATTCAGAGGATGGTGCCAAAGCTGCCAAGAAGTCTAGTGGTGGGTTCAAGCTTCCAGGTTTTGGCAAGCTGAATAACGCTATTCACGGTATCATTGACGTAGATCCCGAAACAACTAGACGAAGCAACATTGGTAGAACTAAGGAGCAGATTGGACAACTGGAAGCTGCATTAAAAGTTGCCCACTCTGACGTCGAAGAAGCGTCAGAATCTGTGAAAGCCGACCTGGAAAGGTTTCAACACGCAAAGGAACAGGATTTGAGGAAAATCATGAAGGCCTACATACAATGCCATGTTGAATGGGCCCACAGCAACCTTGAGAGCTGGCAAGAAGCAAAAGAAGAAATCAATCACATGTAAGGCATTATCATTATCTAACCCGCCTAATGATATAGATGGACACACAATATATTATTTTGCTATTCTGTACCTAAGAAGCGTTGAGCCATATATAGTTCGCATGAAGTGGGGCATTGTCAATATTTCCCCATAACAAGAGCAGGCCGTACCTCATATAAAGGCTCTAGAGGTTCATGCCATTTCAACCTTTTCTTTCGGATTATATAATATTGTAGTAGATTGACTACAGGCAGTTCGTTGCAAGAATCACTTAGGGCGTAAATTGCACAAGTCAGCCGCACACGTTGTCACGGCAACAATATATACCATTTGTTTACTTTGCGAGATCGTCAAAAGGTTCAAAACCACCAGATCTGCGACCCACAGTAACTCAACTTATTATTGTGCAAGATCGTTATGGATGCTCCGAAATTCGTCAAAGCGATATACTCCTGGTCCGGAGAGGAGAAGAGTGGGTAGAACTGAATTAGCATATATCGGGCGCTAGTACTAATACACCTCTAGATGATCTTGGCTTTATAGAAGGAGATGTGATCGAAGTGCTCAACACTGGAGATGGAAATTGGTGGACTGGAAAGCTGAAGAGGAACAAAGTAGTTGGATCTTTCCCCAAGAACTTCGTGGAGCCCTATCATTCGAAGGGTGGCATTTCGGGAAGATCTTCTCCAAACCCCCTAGGGGGCTCAGAAACACAGGAGAATCTCAAAAGCAGCACTGACTCACGTTCTTCCAATGGCTCGCAGCGAAACTTAGATCACATTGACGCTGGCATCGCTAGCATGGTCGAGCAACTGTCAATTAGCCGTGGAGCACAGAGTACAGATGAAGAAGAAGACATTGACGGTTTCACAGATTCAGCATGGGTTTCCACCGACCGTGAACAATTCGAAGACCACGAACAATACTCTGATAATAACAACATTAGCAACCGAACTACCCCAGAGATAGAGCAGGAGGATGACCGATATAAATCTTTGTATGCTGCTGCCGAGAAACACAATGGCAATCAGTACGACGAGGCCTTGGAAAATACAAATGGATCCTTTCATTACAAGGAACAACTATATGGCGATGCTGAAGAGGATTACTACGATGAAGACTATGAGAACGAATCTCATGACGATATGCCAAACACACCGCCTGTTCCTCCTCCTCATAGAGCTTCTTTGTCCAGTCGGTCTCGCATTGCATCTGATGCTACAGCAACCCCAGGAAAAGTTGGCCCTGGTGATCTTGATAGCACACCTTCCCCTTTGAGGCAAGCAATGGACGGTGTGATGCAGTGCCTCGACAATCTAAATGACTTCTCAAGAGAGAATAGTCAAAGTAGCCATGCAAAGTTAACCAGTAATAACTCTGGCACTAGAACCAGCATGCTCACTTTGACTGGCTCTTCACTCGACAATATCCCGGCTATGGACCATTCAGCGAGTGTCTCTCAACTAAAGATATCGCCTAGGAAATCGACTTATGATGAGGAAGACGCCGAGAATGATGTGGATCTGCCGTTCAATCCTGATTCTTACAATAACGGAAGAAGCAGCATCTCTTTCTATCCCACCAATGACCAGTGGACTATGAATAGATCCACCAGTCGACACAACGGTGTCAGCCTTGAACCTTCCAACCTCAATGCTGGTTTAAGGAGGCCTCGGAGTATGGGCAACAGCTTATCAGATCCTGTCTTTGGCCGTACCGATACCTACAAAAGTATATCTAGCGTGCATACGAACTCCTTATCGGTCGTTAGTTCCAGCACCATTGATACCAGTCTTAGCAACTTTAGCGCGACCTCTGCGGGATCGCTAGCTAGACGCAAAAATGACGATAGAATAGGATCTACCAGCATGATTCGTAGCATGACCTCAATGGCTAGCGAGACTCCAACAAGGCTGCCAAATGCAAAGGCACCTGATAGCAAATCGGTCAAGTCTCTTAAATTAAAAAGATCGGCAGGATTTCTTCGTAAATTATTTACAGGAGGAAATGCTGAGAAACGTGAGGAAGAAGGAAGTGACAGCCTGTATCCCTCTTCTTCGTTGCAACGAACAAAGTCGCGATCATCTAGAATGAGTGTTTCATCCACCTCCTCTAGATTCAGAAGCAGCCTCAGAGGTTTCGGCAAATCAAAGGACTACACTCAATCACTCTATTCCAGAAAGAGTGTAGACGGAATGGGCCTAGGTGGTAACTGGATGGATATCCGCCGAGACGTCCACCGGTCGAATACCCTGGCTGAAAATGAAATGCTTCAGAGAAAGAGAAGAAGTGAGGTGAGTGGAATCAATGTTGTAGAGCCATATAAGGCTTTGAACCGAGTTCAGGGACGTGAAAGCATAACAGGAGAGCCCGTATATCTAGAGGATCCTGGAAGAGACCCGACCACCCTGAACTACAGTAGCGTAGACGAGCAGATGAACGCTATTCGGAGCTGGCCCCACTTGATGACTCCTCATATGTTTGCGCAAAGAAAAATTGCTCAAATTTCCAATTACCAGACAGACAGAATCAGAGCAGCTTTTGACTTCTGTGCTGGCAAGCTTTCTTGGATTCCGCGAGATGCCTTCGTTGGTTCCAATGATGAGTACGATGATGAGATAATGAACCAAGCCAAGCTCATGCAGTCGAAAAAAGGAACTTCTTTTGATATTGCTTCGTGTTTCAAGTCCATGTGTGATTCGTTGGGTATTACTTGTGATGTAGTTCCTGGGCATTTAAAGACACCTGGAGAGATAATCGACAAACCTGGCCCTGCAAAGTGTAATCATGCTTGGAATGCAGTGTTGGTTAATGACGAATGGAGATTTGTCGATTGCTCTTTGGGCAATCCTACGTTTGCCAACAAAGAGTATTATTCTCTCTCTAGGAGCAAATCCGTGCGAACCTCTACGCCATATCGAAATTCAACTGATTTACTTCGAAGCGGGTCATCTACGGGGTACAGCAATACTAGTGGAACTGGTGAAGATACAGGCATTGACTATTTTTTTTATCTGGTGGATCCCTTGAAGTTAATTCATACTCATGTTCCAACTGACCCAAGTAACCAGCATATTGTGCCTCCTTTGAGAGACGCGGATGCCTTAGGGCTACCTATGGCTGGTCCAGGATCGTTTACAAACTCACTGCGGCTTGTGAATTATCATACTGGCTTAACCAGACTGGAGAACTTAGAAGTTGCAGAACTCAACATGGAAGTTCCCAACAGTGTTGAAGTCTTTGCAGAGGTACTAGCTGGTAATGTTTTTAATATGAGCTTGGTCGGAGGTACCTATGATGAAACGCAGCTCGCGAAGGTCCATGGACTTGCGCAGGCCTACTGGCAAGGTAATAAACGGTACGTTCGGGTGAAGGCCTTTTTACCTGAACCATTTTCTCAGGGAATATTGAATATTTTTGCAGGTCCTCGAGGAGCTTTACAGTCGATTACTAAAAATACTCTTCCTCTTGCCTACAGCATTGGAGTTACGCATAATGGCTCGAACGCACCTTTTGAGTTTGTCACTAGACATCCAACACCTCATTGCAAAAGACAAGATATTTATATCATTCAGCCTCAGTGCAAACAGCTGTGCAGTGGCAGTCTTTACGTGTTTGAAGTTAAGCAACACCCGTCAGGAGGAATTACGGCGGGAGCTGGATTGTCCCGTGTTAAGATTGCCATCCAGGCGCCATCTGGAAAGATATCAAAAATGTCAAAGAAAGACACTGACGGACCAGGTGCAGTATTTGCTAACTGGGAAGTTAGCGTGAAATGCTACGAAATAGGCACTTGGAGAGGATTAATCCTGGCAGATTCTGGAAACGCTTGGAGCGTCTTTGCAGAATGGGACTGTGTGTAATGAACCAAATGTACATAATGATACTGTACAAAGTTACGTTATATATTTATTTTTTCTAATATGTTCTTAGCGCCCCTAAGCTAGAAGATATCTAGTAGACCATAAGGGAACCCACCATTCTTAATCTTGAATTTGCTCAAAATAAAGCTGTAACCAAGGAAAAGAATAGCAGAAAGAAAGACTACCAGACCAAGAACCGATCTTTGATCTTTGAGCTTAGGAATTTTGACTACCAGGGAGATAGCGGAGAAAGCCAAAGCGGCATAGGCAATAGCAATGATTTGCGTCTCGATGACCAACTGCTGGCTATGTCCAGCAATGAAATAGACAACGCCTCCATTTCCATCGCCAGCAACATAGGGAGGGTGTCGAATGGTATTAAACATGTAGCCCGCAATGAACATGAGAATGAGCAGGAGCGAGAGAGCTGCCCAGACAGGTTTCCACTGAAGAGCAGTAGCGATAACTCTCCAGTAAGCCACAGTTCCTGTAATAATTGCTGCAGCCGTAGCCAAAGCGATGATTACTTTGTCATATGGGAATGGTTCGTGAATCACAATATTCTTGTGATGAACCTGCAAGAAATATTCCACAATTGGAGGGATCTGATCTTGGGTGGCAGCGAATCGATACGTATCATAGCCGATATCAATTGCCTGGTTCTTCTCGACTGGAGGATAAACCCACAGATTTGGAGCCTGGTTGAGCCCCAGCACTCGGAATGTGTTAGGGGTATCGGCTACGTCAGCTTTAGCAAAGAACAACCCATCGCCATTGTTGTGGTCTTTATACCACGAAGAAGCAACCTTAGTCCAGACAGGAGCAACGATTTGGCAGAAGCCACAGGAGTACTGGGGGCCTTCGGCAGTGAGGAGAACTGCAATTGTGTAGTCTCGAGGTCCGAGAACAGCCTTTTCAAAAGTTCGGTCAGTCAATCGAATAATACCGTCCTTGCCAATCAAATTAGCTAAATCGGCACTACTGAATGTATCAGAACTAGCTGCAGCAGTCGACCAGCTTAAGACTGCACCTATGAGGCCAATTAACTTTCCAAAGTGCATGTTCGTAGTTGATGGTCAAACGCTAAGGTGTCGTGTTCGGTTGGGACCTCAGTGCACACTGCGATGCTGTCGATCTGATTTCGAATTATCACTCAAACATAGAAATAGCCATAACAATAGTAATGAGAAAGGAGTCTTCTTTCCAATTTGTGAATTAAAGTATGCAATAATAATTTAACAGAATCTACACAGAAGTTAATCTACAGCTTCGCTTGAATAGCACTCAGACGGTACTTCAGATCCTTCATCGGTTTGGCCTCGGGCTTCCATTTCTTGAACTCATCATGCAATAGGTCTAGCTGCTCATTGAAGAGCGGCCGCGCAACGGCCTCGTTGACCATTCCTCTCATACTCCAAGGCAGGAGATATGGGTTATGATTAGTTCTTGGAATTTCGAAGTTAAGGTTCACCTTCAATGGAATGTCCTTAGGAGCATCAGTTGTTTCTAGCGCATGCCTTAGAAGCAAGTCATAAACACGTTGCTCGTCATAAATACGGGAGTGACCTCCACTAGTGAGAGCGCCCGGCAATGCATTGGAAACTTCTCTTATTAGTCCATGATCGGTAGAGCCGATGTTTCTCAATTGTAGCGCGACAGATATTAGAGTGGATATGAACTCAGGAGCAACATTCTGAGAATCAATGAATACCGCTCGAAATATGTTCGGATGGGATGCATGAGCACAAATCGAAGAGTAAAGAGGCACCAGTTGGTCGTTCATAGAGCCTACAAATACAATCTTGGCATTATGAGCTATGATTGTGCGAAGAGACTCGATATATTTTCGAGATTGATAACTTTCCAGATTCTGAAACTCAAATAGCTCTTTCAAAGAGGCACTCTCTATTTGACTGATGGCTCTCATCAGCAATTTCTGATCTAGGCCATAGATTGGCCCTAAAGAGATACCTGCCATACCCAGTAATGCAATCTTTTTACCCTCCACGTGCCCTTCCTCTACTAGTCTAGCAAGTAAATGTACAGCAACCGGTGTCCCTTGCGAATGTGCCGCAAAATAAATAAAGTCAGCTTCGTATATCAAGTTGAGCCAGTTGGAAAGCAATCGATACAGCGTCTCCACACGTTTGAGTACCTTTCCCTCCCCCTCAAGTGCAATTTTCTCTATCTCTACTTCATAACCTTTTTCATTTGCCCACCGTTCCACAGATTTGGCTGCTTCATTGGCAAATTTGATAGAAGTACCCGTCGGCTCACCGATAATAGCCCGCACCACTTTAGCAGGGAAGTAACCATGAACTCCAATTACAACCACTTTATGCACTTTCGCCGGTTTCGTTCGAAAGAGTGGTTCATAAATTTTAGTTAATTGTGAGGGCTCATCACGAGGAAAGACATAGGAAGTAAACCGAGATAAGGAAGATTTCAATCGGTGAACTGGAGAGTAAAGAGCATAGCACATATCACTATCTGGGGTAACGATATTGGGTTTTCTGAGCTTGATAGGACGTTTACTATCGTCTTTGTTAGGCTTACTTCCTTCCTTAAGGTCATTAGTAGCCTCTTCACCCAGAATGCTCTCTTTCAGCTCTTTGGCCTTGTACGGATGGTCCTCAGTCGAGGTCCCCGAAACAGCGAACTCGCTTTCTTTATCAGCAGAACGGGACCAGAATGCCCATGAGCGAGTTCCATTGTTACTATCGCCTTTTGAACCTGTATCGTAAGGCTGTGCTCCAAGTACAGGGGACGGTGGAGGACTTTTAATGCCCGATGATTCTTCTCCTCCGGGTTCAGTCGATGTATTAGGGGGTTGAATGTCGTCAGAGACCTTTGAATTTTTCGTTTCAGTCTTGTTACTACTGCTCCAGAGGTAAGAGCTCCAGCTAGATGAGGGTGGAGGTGCACTATCAGTGGTCACTTCCGTCGCCGGCTCCAAGGGTAGAGCTGCTTCAGGTATAGAAATCTTCTTCTCGTCTGTCTTTCCAGGTGCACTTCCGAAAGGCCACCAGCCCCATGATCCTGCATCAGATCCACCACCAGTAGATGACGTAGGGTTAATAGCAATAGGATCAGAACTAGAAGTAACGGAGAGGTTGGACTCTCCAGAAGTATCGACTACAAGATCCGCCGATGCAGTACTTTGATCGAGGGACTTGGGGGGTATTTGAGAAACCGAAGTAGTATCCTTTATCTTTTTTGTCAAAGGGTTGGAATCAAGGCTCACCTGGTCCTCGTCAGGCTTCATTGTATCTTGGCTGCCATCCTTGGGAAGAAGTAGGGGCGAACGTGAGAGCCTCTTTAAACTCGACAAAGAAGACTTCGTCAGAAATGCAGGTTTCAGATCTACTTCCAGCTGCAGCGAAGTTGTAGGACTACCAAAAACCATTCCGTCAACTGGTTGTGATTGGGCTTGCTCCGACGGACCGGGGGCAACATACTTGGGAGAGACTCTACCGGCAGAAACAGCCAACGGCGGCGATAACTTGAACAGAGCTTCTCGGTTAGCCGCTTCAGCATCTGAACCTGATCTGCTGGAGGAGCGTGAGGTTTTCACAGAGTCCGCTTCTAAAGTCGGTACCATATTGGGTGAGTTGTAGCTACTCGGTGCACTGTTCTGCAGCTGGGTTCGACTGGGCCTTCTATCATTGGGTTCTGATTTGCTGGATTTCCGAAACATCAATGCCTTCATGTTAGACGTACGTGGGTTTGGGGTTTGGAGCGTTACAGTTGCGTTCTTCTTACCGTAACCATGTACTTGTTGTAGTTGGCGGGTCTTTTTGGGATGTCCGCATTCTTAGATAACAGGAAATTCGCCGCACGGCTGACTGGTATCAGCATGTGATGAAACCGATGACTAACAACCACTCAGAAATCGGATGTTAAAGCGCAATATAATGAACAATTGGTAGCTCTTGAGCAAATATTTGTAAACACGAAGAGCACGGTATCAGCGTCGGAGATCTGTTATTCACCGTTGTTTACGGAACCAATTGCAGATGATACGGGATTAGTGCCTGATGAACTGATCTAGTCATAGCCTACAAATAATATAGCCAACTAACGAGTTTATTATTATTAGATCGAACCAGATCAATTTTTCGTACTAGTAGGGATAAACTGTTAAACTGAATGAATATCTCTTTGGTCGACCATGAATGGGCCAATAAATGGCTCTGTTCTTCCGTCCATAACGTCGAGAGCAGTGTCAAGAATCTTGTGCAATCTAGGAGGCAGGATTCTGTAAGTCTCCACAAACACGTCATTCCATCGCTGGATTCTGGAAATGTTAGACACGTTGAGCTCAGTAAGATAGAGTCCATATACAACACCAATATGGCTCAAAATGAGCATACCGAGCGGCCGGCGACTTCGGCACAAGTCCACAAACTTTGAAAGGGCCGTATAAAAAACCATGGGTAATGCAGTGAGAATCCTTTGCTCTACCGCCATGGTATATAAATAGTTCATAATACGAAGTTCCTCGTGATAAACAGTAGCCTCTGGTTCGAGGATTTCCCCCAACCGCTCTTGTTCTGACACCTCGTGTCGTAGATTGCTAATGAATGCAAAGTTATCATTAGTATACAGTGACACCAGGTCAGTATTCAGCAATAACTTGCTGACAAACGAGTTTTGTGTCAGATTCCGTGTCTCATAGTAATCAAACAATGTAGAGACTCCCTTGACTATGCCAAAAAAGTCCAATTGGCCCGGTCTATCAGCGATAATTGGAGTTAGATCCGAGTTCAACATGACATAGACACTGAGTAGAACCGAGGTAACAATCAGACTTTCTGGAGTGGCTCCAGTAGCTTGTGGATTCTCCAGTTCTTTTCTATGGGCAGAAACAGCCCTGTGGAAATAAGTAGCGGCAAGAACTTCACCCTCCTTATCAGGTCCTCCTCGACGGAGTACTTCATTCGAAGAGATAGCAAATATGGCATCTCTTACTGTCGCCGACTGTTTCAGGGAGTAGTCAACAACATCGTATTTCCACATTTGCTGCGCCGACTTTTGTCCACGGCCGATGGCATATGATATCTCATCTTGAAAGAATTCCAAATACACAATTTCATGCTGATGGAGCTTTGATAAATCATAGGAAAATTTTTGACTTAGTATGGGTGCCTTGCTCAACTCCAAGGCTGTACTGCTGGTGGTCTTGGGCTTGTCGGGCGTCGGGTATTCACAATGTCGATTAGTAGCCGAGCAATATTCACAGCTGGGTCGAGCTTCATCACACTAAAAGCGTTAAATACCATTCCGTTGTAAAATTATAGCAATTCTACTTACTCGTATTCGCAGTTTTTTACACGACAAACAGGCTATCCTCGATCGCCTTTTCTTGAGCGGTTTAGTTGCCGTCATTTCTTTGTGACAGGAGTGAAAAAGCCGCTGCATCTTGAGAAAACCCATTACGTAGGGACATGTAATTGGGCAGGGACCATTCCACTCCTCACAAATGAACGGGTGGTTTCGATATAAATACATGCATTAAATTTTTATTTACGTAGTCTCGTAAATGTACTAACTTCCCCTTCTCTTATCGCTAATACTGGTAAGTCTGGTTAAATCGGCAAGTTCGTCAAGCCGTTCTTCTGGCTTTTCACGAAAAACAGAGATCGGCACAAATGGCGGAGCTTTACCTTGAATGACTTCAGCAGCACAATTCAGATAGTGATGGAATCTGGTCGGCACAATGGTATAACTATCGAGGTAGAACTGCCTCCACATTCCGTCTCGAGTTGGGGTATTGCCAAACTCTGCTTTTTGAACCCACTGCAAGTAAACTACCGCAGCGTGGGTGAATATCAGTCGAGCTATCGGGCGCTTTTGCCGAACATAGGTAACAAAGCGATCAGCGAGTGCTATAATGGCCATGGGAATAGCAATCACCACGTTATGGCGTGTAGCCATGATGTATAAATAATTCAAGTCGGTGAGAGTGCTGATATAGCATTTAGCCTCAATAGCGTCAATGAATCCCTGGCTGAGATCCTCGTTCACCTCGCGAGTGAGGTCTTTGAGAAAATCAAACTCCAGGGTAGGTGATGTTTGTAACAGCCTAGGGTCCAGTAGTAAATGATACAGGAAAGAGTTGACAATCTGATTTTGCGGTAGAAAATAGCTGTACAGAGTGTTTGCACCACGAACCAAACCTATAAAATCCATTTCGCCCGGGTTATCAGCAATAATGGGGACATCAGAGGCTCCAAGTTGGACGTATATTCCAATCAAGATTGAGGTGAGAATTAAGCTTTCGGGGGTTGCTCCTGTAGTCTTGAGGGGTTGTACGACCTCCCTCCGGTGCTCAGTCATCGCCATCCTTAGATATTTGGCAGAGCGTCTTTTGCCTTCTTCTCTATCGAAAAGTTGAGAAGAATATTCATATTCAGAAACAGCCAATAGGGCATGCAATACTGGTTTCGAGTGCATCAAGGAGTAATGAACTGCGTCGTATCTCCACACGTTGTGGGCTTTAGCGTTTCCCCGAGATATGGCCCAACTCAACTGCCTTCTGAAAAAATCTAAAAGCGTGAGTTCATGCGAAGTTATATTGACCATCTCGTTGTACATATGGACCTTGACGAGAGGACTTCTTTTGTCGGTTGGTGATAATTTCCCCGCCGTATACTCGGGATACACGCATTTTCGACCTCGGTGGGTACAATATTCACACGAGGGTTTCCCTTCATCGCACTTATAGGGGAGCGGGTTAGCATTTTGATCGTCTTCGAGATTTATTATAGTTAACCAGCCCAGTCCAGCAAGCAGGCTGGCAGAGAGCACAAGCAGATTGGTTTTAACTTACCTTGATGCGCAACTTCTTGCACGAAAGGCATCCGTTGCGGGAACGTAACACGCCCATTGTCGAGGGAAAACTGGAGGGCTAGGAAGGTAATAAGGACTGAAAGTAGGTAGCGACGTCCAAATAGATTTACACACTTTTTGTCCTGCACCGTCTCTGCTTAAGTAGGTGGGCGCTCGCTCCCAATTAGGAGAATGCGATGGCTTGGCTGAAGATGAACAAGAGAGATAGACAGACGGGGGCTTTATCGGGCAGATGGATTACTGTTTCTTGCAAATGGTTTTAAATGTGTGATGTGACGGCGGTGGAGATTGCGCTTCATATATTTATATCTAATGTAGGAGAGAAAGGCTCATTATTTCCCTCTTTATCGTTGATTAGCTCCATACACACATACACCCCCCACCCTTACCAGCTGACGTTCGGACCGGGGGGGTTATGTAATCGCCCCACTGCTGCCCCTTTTTTTCCTGCTGCACGACGGCATTTGTTGCAGGAATAGCAACCGCTTTAGCCACTTAGTGTACCCTGAAAAAAAACCCCCCGCTTTTGATGTATTTCGGCAGCTATTTCCATTGACATATTCCTCTGCTGTAACTGCGCGGTGCTGCGGGTTTTGCATTGGAAAATGCTTTTATGCAACTATTGGGCAGCCTGGCGCCGCTAATTTGCCCAAATTAGCCTTAGCGCTACTACTAGTCCCACTAGCAGTGCCCTTCAATGCATAGCGTTGCGCGCTAACTGGTTTGGGGCTTGTGGCAAATGGGCATTCACTGCAATCGGGACTTTTGCAGCCGACGGTTGTTTGAAGGTTCCCTGCCGAAGTTGCTACGAGGAATTTACGTCGGTCAGACCGATCTATTTAGTTTGGCATCTGCAAAGTAGAGGAGGAGGGGGGAATTGCAGGCAGCCAGGCCAAGGCGCGAACTAAGAGAGTAGATGGATGACAATGCCTTCATTACGTGATCTGAGGTGCTTGGAGTTTCCGCGTCCGTTATGTGTGTTACATTTCCAAGGCTTTTAATCCTCGGCCCCCGGTGGTGGGGTTCTTGTAATCTGGTAAAATGACGGAAGGGTTTTGCAAATGCTGAGGCAGACCCTGTCCATCCTCAGGCCCAATCTGGCAACACGGTGTGCAGCATCCACTGCAAATTAAACAATCTGGCTGAATGTTGGAATTTGGGCCAAGGCATCTGGAGATTGGTAATTGATTACCAGAAGAGCTTGCAGGGAGACAACCTGGGTTAGTGGATGATCTACCTCGGCATTGTATAGTCGTACTTTCTATTCATGAACATATGGCACGAATCATTTTAGTCAATCTCCTAGTCGTATTTGTCCACCTTTTTTTTCACTGTTTATCCTTTGAAAAAACTCGGGAGAGCTCTGGTTGACGTGCACAAAAAAGTTATTACTAATGCTTCCGTATTGGGCGATTTTTTTCAAAAGATGCAAAGCACGTTTGTTCACAAAACAATCTGGCATCCATCACCACCATGAGCGACCTGGAATCTATAAAGAAGGAACTGCGAGGCCACCTGCGCCAATTCCAGGATTTCCCTGCAAAGGGCATTATATTTGAAGATATTCTTCCCATCTTCCAGAGTCCTTCTGCGTTCCAGGCTCTTATTGACGGGTTCAAGATCGCCCTGGAAGAGGAATCCATTAAGCCAGATGTGATCATTGGTCTCGATGCCCGAGGTTTCTTGTTTGGCCCCACGTTGGCTCTGCAGATTGGAGCTGCATTTGTGCCTGTTCGAAAGCAGGGCAAGCTCCCCGGTGAAACTGTTGAAGCTACATTCCAGAAGGAATACGGTACCGACATTTTTGCTATTCAGGCTGATGCCATCAAACCTGGCCAGACCGTAGTAATTGTAGATGATATCATTGCTACCGGTGGCAGTGCCAAGGCTGCTGGAGATTTGGCTACCAAACTTGGTGGTAAAGTTGAAAAATATCTCTTTATTTTGGAACTTTTGTTCCTCAAGGGCCGAGATAAGCTCGATGCTCCTGTTTTCACCCTTTTGGAAGGACAGGATTAAGCTTGGGTCACCAAATACTCCCCGAGTACCATTTAGCTATTTGTATAATGTTAATGAAGATACAGTTTTTCCTGTGTTGCGCTCTGGCCCTTACCATGAGCATAGATTTTGGTTTCTTTATTAAGTGCTACAGTGATTTGATCCAACTTTTACACAACCAACCGCTGCCAAAATGCAAGCAGCTCAGGAGGTGAACGAACTTCGCCAGCAGCGCTACTCCAAGGGTAAGTTTCATTCCTCTACTGATGTCCAACTAAACTTCTTTACTGACTTTCCCAGAGCGCAAGGTTGGTGAGGGTACTTATGCCGTTGTATATGTTGGCCAGCAGCTTGATACCTCTCGGAAGATTGCCGTCAAAATGATCAAAGTTGGCGAGTTCAAGGACGGTATCGATATGTCAGCCATCAGGGAAATAAAATTCCTACAAGAACTAAAGCATGACAATGTGATAGAATTGCTGGATGTGTTTTCCTCGGCAACAAATCTCAATCTTGTTCTGGAATATCTGCCCTCTGATCTGGAAGGGTTGATAAAGGACAAATCAATAATCTTCGGTTCTGGCGATGTCAAGTCTTGGCTTCTGATGACGCTAAGGGGGTTACATCATTGCCATAGGAATTTCGTATTGCATCGTGATTTGAAGCCGGGCAATCTGTTGCTTTCACCAACTGGTGTGCTGAAGATTGCTGATTTCGGTCTGGCTAGAGCTATTAATTCTCCAAGAGATAATATGACCCCAACAGTTGTGACACGTTGGTATAGAGCACCTGAGCTGTTGTTCGGTGCTAGGCATTATACAGCAGCCATTGATGTTTGGTCTGTTGGTGTGATTTTTGCTGAACTCATGCTGAGAACCCCATATCTAGCAGGCAGCTCTGATGCTGAACAGGTGGATGTCACCTTCAGGGCATTAGGAACACCTACTGAAAAGATATGGCCAGGAGTTTCATCTTTCCCGGGATACCAGAAAAACATGACAGTGTATCCTGCTCCTACTTTGCAGGAGTTGCAGAACCGATTCTTGGCAGCTAGTAGCTCTGCATTGGATCTGATGAATGGAATGCTCAAAATGAACCCAACCGAAAGGCTAGATACTACTGGTGCCCTTCTATCGTCGTACTTCAAAGATTCTCCGCCTGCCACTCATCCATCTCAGCTTCCACAGAGGAAAGAAGCCGAACCTGATGCGTTCGAAAAGAACTTGAGAGAGCAGCAAAAAGCAGCAATGATTGAGAGGACTAAAGCTGGTACCGGCCAAAAGTAATATGCAATTATTTATTATGAATGAAAAAACAAACTTGTAATCTATTTCATGCAGTGCTTGGCGCAACTCAGAGCAAGCTGTCCACATACTTGGCAATCGCCATACTAGATGTCAGCCCAGGACTCTCTATGCTCAGCAAATTCACAAATCCAGGGTATCCTTCCTCTTGCCTGATAACAAAGTCCTGAAAGTTCCGGCCATCGGGAACTATCTTAGGTCTGATACCACTGTAATCGGGTGTCAAGGCATCGAGGTCAATCTTGATGTAGCGGGATATCTCTATTTTGGCCTGCTCCAAGTTCCTGCCACTGACTTGTAGGTCATCAGGAGAGTCGACCCATTCAACATCAGGTCCAAATTTTATTCTCCCGCCCAAATCTATTGTTAGATGCGTTCCCAGTCCACCATAGTCACTTGGACATGGGTAAATGAGCCTATTGACCTTGGGTGCGCTAGCCGTGTAAGAAAAGTAGTTTCCTTTAGCATAGTAAGGAGTTATATGACGAGATTCTGGTAGAAGCATGTTAGATATCAGAGGAGCCGATAATCCAGCAGAGTTAATGACGACGTCGGATGAGATAATAATGGGGTCTTCATCCTCTGTAGCATTACAGCTGATCTCATAACCTCTGCCATTTCCCAGATAATCGATTCCAGAAACACTAGTACCCAAGCTGATATCCCCACCGTTATTCTGGATCTGTGCCTCAAAGAAGCTCATTAATGAGTGGGCCGAGATAATACCTGTAGTTGGAGACTCAATTATAGCTCGGTTAGCAGTCACAGCAGGTTCAAGCGATTTAGCTTTCTCTACTGATAGCCAGTTTAATGGAACACCCGACTGCTTGTTTCTTTCGTACATCTTCTCAAGGTATTGCAATTGCTTGTCATCCTGGGCGACGATCCATTTTCCACAATTCCTCAGATCAATGGGATACTTTTTGGCCATTTCATAGATCATATTTTTTCCTTCAATGCACAATTTGGTTCTCAGGGTGTCTACTGGAAAGTAGATACCGGCATGAATCACTTCTGAGTTTCTAGAACTTGTTTCTGTTCCAACCTCGCTGTGTCGCTCCAGCACCAAGACTCTATTTGAGCTCTTACTCGAGAGTCTTGCTGCAATTGCAAGTCCTACTACTCCAGCGCCTACTATTACGTGAGAAAAGTCATTATTCCTACAAATAGTGCTATGGTGAAATGCTCGTTTCACGATCATTCTGCTATCATGAAGAAATATCACCGAAACCACCCGATCACAAAATAGTTTGTTCACTGCACCACACTGAAATGATTCCTCTCTTGAGGAATCGCTGCGTTAATGCAACTATCCAAAAACAGAATATAAGACTTGCCTCATATTCAGCACTTCCAAAGAAGACCCTCAAGAAATATCTATTTGAAAATCAGATCCCATTGTCTTTTTCCAAGGTGGTGGATACAATCACTGCTTGTCGAGATGATCTGGAACTGCCGAAGAAAGTATCACCTGCCAACCTCATGGGTCTGAAGAAAGTGTTTGAAACGTATAGAAAGAGAACCGGAAATATCATACCCGAGAATATCGCTATAGAGAGAAATTTGGTAGAACGGGCCGCTGAACTGGGCGACCCAACCGCTATTTCTGTATTGTGTAGAGACACATTGTCAGATGCAGAAGCCAGCACGGAGGATAAATCGCATGCCGAAAAACTTCTCATCGAGCTTATGGATAAGAAATTTCCCCTGTCGTTCAAAATGTCCGGCGATTTATCGTATGGGCTTGGCATGAAGGACGCTGCACTCAAAATGTACCGTCGAGCTGTAGATGAGGGCCTACCTGATGACTCTGCCAGAACTGAGTGTCTGCGGAATATTGGACTACTTCTATTTCATCAGGGAGACGCTGTAGAGGCTAAAAAGTATCTGCTCGCTGCTGTGGATAATAGCGACAACCCAGATCAGGTCGCTGACTGCCATTTTTACCTTGGGCAGATGTACGAAAATGACAAGCTCAAGGTCCGATATCACTTCGAGCGAGCTGCCATGTCTTCCTTGAAGGACTCATTTGCTCCATTGGGATTCCTTTTAATGAACTATTTCGACGAAGTCGAATTAGCCTACGAGTGGTTTACTTTGGGTGCTCATCTTGGCGATGGACTCTGCCTTGTGGGCTTGCTCGACTGCTGCATGATGAAGGCCGAGTACCCCATGGCCAAGGGATATATACAGAAGATGTCTGAGCACACTGATTCAGAAGCATTGCTAGCATCAAGAGCTGCAGCAATCGATAGGCTCAACTTGCAATTAAATCCTCCCAAAAGTGTCGAGCAAGGAACTCCTACGAGCCAGTCCGATAGGTGGGGCATTTAATCTCTGAGCTACCCCAGATCTGCCCTGCAGTAGCGATGATGGGACAACGCGTAAAGTTTCACTTTCTACGCGAAACCCAACCTTGCCTTGTGCTTCGCTATCAAAAACACCATGAAATCATCGGCAAAGAGAAAATTGGAATCTTCCAAGAATCTTTCAATTACCAGCTTTTTCAAGCCCCAGGCAAAGGCTCTGAAATCGTCAACACTTGCATCGCCATCTTCTGCCCTGGCACCATCAGCACCCGTCGAATTCAACAAACAGGAGTGGATAGATAACCTGACTGCTAAACAGAGAGAGCTATTAGAGTACGTGTTTGAAGCTGTGTGTTCATCTCTTTTCTGTTATCAACTAACTTTAAAGCCTCGAAATTAAGACTCTCGACGATTCCTGGCTGTCTGTTCTCTACCCTGAACTCACCAAGCCATATTTTATCTCATTGAAGGAGTTTCTTCAAGCCCAGTACGATAAAAAGAAGACAATATATCCTCCCGCAAAAGATATTTATTCTTGGTCACGTCTCACACCGCTGGATCAGGTCAAGGTCATTGTTCTCGGTCAAGATCCCTATCATAACGTTAATCAGGCACATGGACTGGCATTTTCTGTTAACCCCCCTACTGTGCCTCCTCCGTCGCTGAAAAATATCTTCAAATGTCTTCAAAATTGCTACCCCGACTTTAAAGTACCCAAGAACGGTCTCTTGACCCCGTGGTCTAAGCAAGGAGTACTACTTCTCAATACCTGCTTGACTGTGGAGGCTCATCAGGCGTTCTCCCACGCTAACAAGGGCTGGGAGACGTTTACCGAAAAGGTTCTGACTGCCGCTCTCAAACATCAAAGTAGTGGTGTATGCTTCTTAGCGTGGGGCACTCCAGCATACAAGAGAATTGAAAAGATTCGACCTGGCCCGGAACACTTGGTTTTGAGAGCAGTCCATCCCAGTCCGTTATCAGCTTCTCGTGGATTTTTTACCTGCGAACATTTCCCAAAAGCCAACGAGTGGCTAGAGAAGAAATATGGCCCTGATGGCATCATCAACTGGGCACTCGATCCGGATAACAAAATTGAAAAGCTGGCGGTAAAAGCTGCGGTCATTTCAGCTGTAGAAGAAAGGGTAGAAGTACACAGGGAGATAAAAGAGAACAAAAGTCTTTCAGAAGACAAAATAGCGACCAGCTTGAGTGCTAACTTAGTTCAAGTACATAAATAAGGATACTACTAAACCTTTTTGAATAATATTACATCTCCCACCCGCCGGTGATCATCATGGAAGTAGCTATTGAAGAATCTCTCATACTCCACATAACCCTGTGCTACTAGTTCATGGGATATTATTGGGCTTAGTGCGTCAAATATAGCGAGGTGAGAGGGCCATTTTCGATGAATACCCATGTGTTCATGCAGGAAGTTCAACGGGTCGGCATAGAAAACGTCTGCCTCGTCAAGATAGACTGTGCGCTCTTCTTCTGTCATTCCAAGAGGGGGTTCACAGGTCAGAAACCAGACATCTATATCTGCTCTATGGATATGACTCTGCCATGGTGTGGAATGGCAAGGCATGAGAAATGCAAGCGAACTGATGGTTTGATCCTGTCGAATGTGATCCACAACGGAGATAACACCTCTTTGGTGCACAAGAGAAAAGAAGAGTGCAGTAGGAACATTAACTAACACCAGGACCAAAAATATCACCTTTCTTCTTGGTAGATTCATTATGGCTTTTGCGAACAGTGCATGCAAAGCTGGAATTATCGGATATATGAACCGGACTTCTTTATGACCGAGTAGGGAATATGCCAGGATCACAAAGACAACTAAATGAGACAAGGCGGAGCGACGGGATCTGTACAGCTCAAATACAGTAAGAGGAAGGTAGCTTATTAGTAAAATAGGTAATCCTTGTGAAAGATAATAATGAACAGGGGAAACTCCATAGAAATGAGAAAGCGAGGTGAAGATATTGAAGGAGATGAACTTAGCTAGCGGAAACACAACTTCGCCATAGTATAAATAGTCCAGGACCAAATTCATAGACAAAGAAGAGACTGCGATTATCAATGACACTAAACCAATTTTGACCGCCCGACGTGGGATTTGAAGTACCAGTCGTAATCCCAAATATCCCCACAGTAAGGCATTGGTGGGACGGAAAATGCACGCCAACGACGCAATACTCAGGGAAATAGAGAGGTTTTTCACGGAAAAACTGCCGTGGCTCTTCCAGGGCCAATAATACAATGCAATTGTAGTCAAGGACATTTCCATGCTGTTGGAAAAGGTCCTTGTCGAGACATACCAGTTGAAGGCCGAGAACAAGCTAGCTAGAAGTGCCCAGGTTCCACCTTTAGATCCAAGCAGTACCCTACCGAGTTTATACGTGTAGAAATCACCCAATGCTGCAATTACTGCCTGAAACAGCTTTGGAGCGATGATTGGATCCAATTTGAACAAATCTGCAATTTTATATACACTGGCGAACAGCAGAGGATGAGCAGCTGATCGGAGATGTTCTCTCCACTCCCAGGTTAGCCAACCATATCCATATACAAGATAATGAGCCGGCTCTAAGGATTGCCAGTACTCATCAGGCTGGAAAAAAGTCTTTATGGTAAGTGCGTTGATGATGCGGAAAATTGTCAGCACCGCTAACAGCCAATGTTCCCTCATGTTGGTACAAAGTGCGGAACCCAATCTTACCGTCCGCCAAATGTTTTCGGCACTAAACCAAGCACGAGGGGGGTCGAAACACCCCTCGAGCTCCAGCAAAAATACCTCCAAAGTAACTAAAACTGTAACTATTACGAAGCGGGTCAAGGTGACGAAGGACCGTGTTCCTAAGGTAAAGCATGCTGGATCAACTCGATCTCCAGCTGTACAGCGAGTGCAAAACATGAGACAAGCACGAATATCGCCGACACCCGAATCTGACTCAGAAGAGGATAACTGGGAAAGAAATATTGGAAAGCTTTCAAGTAGTACTCCGATGTCAGAAGGTACGCCACAGTCTGGTCTGATCATTGCTCGAAATATCTATGATGGATCTGAGTTGGTGAATACCCCTAAAATAGAATGTCAGGAGTTCATCTTAGAACACACCAAGGACTACAAACCGCTAATCGATAATGAAATATTAAGCTATACCCTACAACTACCGTTTTCTTCGGAGAAATATTCCCTCGTGTCTCCGAGAAATGATGACGATCTGGACCCGGTCTCAGAAACTGAAACCGTAATGGATCTTATTTCTCAGTTCTTTGTCCCATCAGAGTATGCCAATAAAATCAAAGATCCTCAAATGAGAGACTGCATAATTAGACGAGTGCGACGGGCTATCCGAAATAATGATGGGGACAAGTTTCAAGCTAGCATTGCTGAGTTCAATGCTCTGATTTCGGAACTCCGTGATTCAGGACAAATCGCAGCTAAGATACAGGGACTCAACCACGTCCCGTTTCCTTTCACATCCGAAATACTCAATCAGGTTTATAGAAGAGTGGTGTCACCAAACAGTCATGGGCTGCGGGCTTACGAAGCTTTCTCCAGTAACGTTTATGGCGAGCTTCTGCCTGGGTTCGTTAAACAGATCTTTATAGACACTACTTTGAAGCCGAACCAAGTATTTGTAGATCTGGGATCTGGTGTTGGAAACTGCGTCTTACAGGCTTCTCTAGAGATCGGCTGTGAAAGCTGGGGCTGTGAGGTCATGGAAACCGCTGCTGACCTGGCATCCAGGCAAAAGGAAGAGTTCCAATCTAGAATTAAGGGTTACCGGCTAACCCATGGCGAAATTCATTTGAAGAAGGCGAACTTTGTGGAGGATGAAGAAGTCAAAGGTGCCCTTCGAAAGGCCGACACTGTACTAGTCAACAACTATGCTTTCAGCGCAGAACTGAATGACAGTCTGGTGAACATCTTTTTAGACCTCAAAGATGGCTGCAAAATAGTTTCTCTGAAATCTTTTGTTCCTCCTGGTCATACCATCTCAGAACATAATATCGAATCGCCTATAAATATTTTGGATGTTGAGAAGAAACAATTCGGCTCAAATAGCGTCAGCTGGACCGATGCTGGCGGAGTTTACTACATCTCGACAGTAGATAGAACGAGATTGGCAAACTATATGTGAAGCAAATAGGCTAGTTCTGACCCTTTTTGACGCTTAGTAGTTAGTATTATAGATTGGCAAGCTTGGAGACACACATAGACTTACCTCTCAATGAAAGCATTCGCTTCGTTCAGTTTCTCAGCCTCGCCGCTTACTTTAGCCATCCAGCGATCTACCAGTGCCACATTTTCTTGTTCCAGCTTCTCCAATCGGTGATCTGAAGCATTGAGCTCTATTTGCAGTGCAAGAATCTCATCTTGCAGCTGTTGGACAGTCGCCGATTTAAATTGCGTCTCATCCTGGTAGTTCTGGGCCAGTTTCCTATTCTGAGCGGCCTCCTTTCGCAGCGTCTCGTGTTGGTCTACTAGTGACGTGTGTTTCTCTGTTATCGATGCCAGTTTGTCAGTCTTGATGGCTAATTCACTGTAGAGATCACTAAGTTCTTTCTCTTGGAGATCAGGATTGGCGCCCGCGCCAGTGATTCCCATTTCGGCTGAGATTGCCCTATCAGCAGCGTTTTCAAACAGCTTTATATATGAATTGTGGCTCTTTTCCACCGCATCCCGCTTTCTGAGGTCTTCAACTAGTTTATCTAGGTTCCAACCACCGGTATAAGCACTCTCACTCTGTTCAACAGTCTTTTTGCTCATTTCAAACTGTCTTCCCGCTTGTGGTTTCTTACCGTCGTCGAGATCCACGTAGTGAGATGTTTTCTCGAATACCGGTGAAGGTAGGCGATCTCCGGTTAGCTTCCTCGTAGCCATTTTAAAGGGAAATAGGGCCGGAAAAATACGTTCAATTACACCAGCTAGGGGTAATTTAATGAATATATCAGTGTCGACCCAGGCCCGTTGACTGTTTTGGCCGTGGGGCTAACTGGTGCCGTGTTGTTGCTGTTCAGCGTTAAAGTGGTGGACGGTGGTGATGTTATTTGGTTCCGACACTTTTTCAAATCAGCGGTCGCAATTAATTTAACATGCTGGAGGTTTTGTTCTCCACCAGGACACTCGGCATAATAAGAAAGAGGAGTTTTCAGCTAAGTAGATGTAGCCTGTGCCTGAAAATTGTCGGACAGCGTTTCAATAGCAGCTTTTCTGGTGGTCTGCTGCTGCATCCGCTGCTTGAGCAGAAAGCACAGCAGCTAATGCATGAATACAGCCAATTATCTGACCAGGCTTCTAATGCAACAGAATATAATGCTTCTGTGGCCACCAGGCTAAGTCGAATGAGTAATGTGGTTGAAAAAATCGAGAAATATGAAGCTGCTAAACAGGAATATAATGATCTGGAAGAAATGCTCCGAGACCCCACATTAAAAGCCGATGCCGAAGGTGAACTCGATAATGCCCGAGAAGTTTTGACCTCTATATCTGACGAGCTTCAGAGTCAGCTTGTACCGTCTAATCCATTTGTCGATAAGGCGTGTATTTTGGAACTTCGTCCTGGCATTGGAGGTCAAGAAGCTATGATATTTGCCAATGATCTGCTGGAAATGTATCAAAATTATGCGTTGAAAAATAGGTGGGGTAGTCAGCTGGTCTCTATTTCTAGAGTTCCAGGAAGTACTGGTATCATGGAAGCTATTCTGACTATCAGTGAGCCTGGATCGTACGAAAGGCTTCAATATGAAGGTGGAGTTCATCGGGTTCAGCGAGTGCCGGAGACCGAGACAAAAGGTAGAGTTCATACCTCTACTGCAGCGGTTGTAGTACTTCCACAGATGAGTGATTCTGCTGCAGCAGAGGATAGTGCAGAAGACGAACGAGCATTTGAACATGGAGAAGTGAAGATCGAGGTGATGAGGGCCCGCGGTGCTGGCGGACAGCACGTTAATCGAACAGAGTCAGCAGTACGACTTACTCATATTCCCACTGGAATCCAAGTTGCTATGCAGGATGAGCGATCGCAGCATAAAAACAAGGCTAAAGCATTTATGATTTTACGGGCCAGATTGGCAGAGAAGGAAAGAATAGAGCATGACAAAGAGGAGAGGAGTAAGAGAACAGCACAAGTGACAAGTACAGAGAGATCTGATAAAATCCGCACCTACAACTACCCGCAGAATCGTGTAACTGATCATCGATGTGGGTATAGTGCTCATAACTTGACAGAGACTATGGGAGGTGAAGGCCTGGATCAAGCCATTGATGCTATGGACAGATTTCGAAGAGAAGAGATACTCCGAGAATTGCTTGAGGAGGAGATCAAATGAATGACTGGCTTGTACAGTGTAGTGTATATATCTATATCAAAAAGGAGGGAATGGGGTGCTGTGGACCTCTAATGTACATAAAATGACTACTTCTACTGGTAAGCTGCTGTTAGTGTTTCCTCTCCCATCCATTACATCACGAATGAGCCAGGAGGAACAGGGATTTGACCAGCACAATGAAAACCACTTCGAGCCGGTAGGAGATGTCGATGCCGAAGACCCCATGTCATTGACGGTTCAGTCTCTTTTGGGAGACTCTATGGATAGCTACGCCTGGAGATTCCACACCCTGCTTGAGTCTCAGGAAGTGCTTGAGAATCAGCTGGATTTGATTCAACAACGTAAGTGTCAACTAAAACGAATATCGGTGCGGCGCCCCGTTACTGGCCAAGCGCATAGGGTACAGCATGTGACTGGCCTTTGAAAATAGCTCTGTAGACATCCCCCTTTGGTGCTAACATACCCAGGTCTAGTGAAATATTCCGAGGGCCTCGAGGACCCCAACCGCATATCCTCCACCATATCACTGATAAGCACAATCAGAAAACGACTGGACCATGTGAACTCAACACTGGCCAGAACGCAGAAAAGACTAGAAAAAGTCCAGTCAAATGTAATGCCGCCTCCATAGTATCTCCTCTACCCCGCTTTTGTAAATTATTCATTATGTCACCGTGTGGATCTCCATTGTTCTGCCTGCTTTGCGTCTCAGCCGCGCCTTCTTTTATAAGCCCGCAAGTCCACGCTTTTGTTTTGGCATCGAACTTACAGCCAGCAAACCACCACCAGCCAGACGCTGAAATGGAGACTCTCGAAGTCCATTCCAAGTCCTATCTGATAAAATGGGTCGAGGCTCCTACAGGGGGAACCATCACCTGGCAGGTGCGGCCTAAGAAGCGGTCCATCAACTTTGCAGTATTCAGGCATTCCGCACCGGTGGACCAGGCGATCAATCTGGACGACCTTTCGCAAAGGCGGCCGTCGGTTTCCACTACCAATCTGACCCTAGAGGAGCGATTGACCGCCAATGGCCTGGAGAAAATCCTGTGGCATGGCAAATGCATTTCAAACGAGCTCTTACGTGGCCATTACGATGTTCATCAAGGCGGCATGTTTGCCTTGGTGTTCGATAACACGTTTTCCAAGACCACTGCTAAAACGGTGCTGTTCAGCCAGCAGGTCAGCGGGCCCAATGATGGAACTTCGTCTACTACTGCTACGCCTCAATCATCTCAGCTAACTCTTGACAAAACCTTGTCATTGTCCGCTATTGCTGCCAGCTCCAACACTTTGGGGGGTGGTACAGGCCCTCAAAGTCTCAACTCGAGAGCTGCAAGTGTTGCCGAGGGCCCTCGCGGTCATGTTGTTTCTACCGAATCAGTTCAACAGGGTACTCGCTCTAACAATTTGCCTACCTGCGTGAGCGATGGACGGTACTTCTCTGGAATTATTCTCAAGAAACGTCGTAAAAAGCTCCAGGGCTATGCCAGGCGGTACTTCTCCCTCGATTATAAGTATGGAGTGCTGAATTATTATCTGGGCGAGAAATCATCCTTCTTGAGAGGCTCAATGCCCATCAGGCTTTGTGTTGTCTCAGCAATTGAGAATTCAAGGGAAATTGTCATTGATTCTGGTGCGGAAATCTGGACTCTCAAAGCCCTCAATGCTGCTGATTGGAAGGCTTGGGGCTCTGCTCTCGACGTTGCTCGTCATTCCAATGTAGCTCCTCCTATTGATACGCAACAGAAGGGGCTTATACAAATTCAGAGTGTCTCAGGCAGTGACCCTCTGTCCCCTTTAAAATCAGGTTATGTTATCAGACCTGAACTGGCTGTGGCTGCTAAAGCTCGTTTTCATGATAGGGCTCAGGAAATAAGAGACCTGGTTGGCCAGCTTGAGAGTACTCGGGCCAAGCTGAGATCGCATGTCGAACCTGTCACAGGCCATGACTTCAATATATCGCAACTCTCTTTGGATGAACAGTCAAAGACTCCAAGCAGCAGCAGCGGTTCTCCGATCGTCTCGTATCAGGCCCCGCCAATTCCTGTGGAACATACATTAGTGCCACCCAGTGAAATGGGCCTGAAATCGCCAAGAAGAAGATCTTCAATCTGGAGGAAAAGGTCTTCCCCCAAAAGTGATCCCCACCAACCTCCGTCCCATGCGCCATCAAGCGCATCTCTATCACAACGTCAGGTGTCAAGTGTATCAAGTGACAGCACCTCAGAATTTGTTCCTCGATCTGTTGTGAAGGAAACTCTGGAGAATCTCGATGACCTGGTTGCAAAATTCAGAACCTATATCAAAGAGGTTGAGGCTGACGGAGCCACGGCTAAAGCCATTGCGACGGCAGAAAACAATGTTGATGTGGACCAGTCCAGCTTATTCTCGGATAATGATAAGTTCTATGATGCTATGGACGAATTTGAAGATGGTGTCTTGTATCTCGATGATGATGAAACGGACGATGATTATATTGATGTGAGATCAGTTATTTCTGACAGTGAGATTGATAGTGAAACTGATAGTGATGGCTACGAAATGAGTGCAAAGCACCGTATGAGAATTAGCCTAGTTGGTGATTCTTCTATCGCGGTAGATGATGATCATGATCTTTATCCTCTGCCCTTGAGCCCTATCAAACGACGAACTGATTTGCAAGCTAGCAATAGCACGCCTCCTAGTTTAATTGGCTTTTTAAGGAAAAATGTCGGAAAGGATCTGAGTAGCGTTGCTATGCCGGTCACTAGCAATGAGCCTTTAACCATTCTGCAGAGATACTCTGAATTCCTGGAATATGCCACTCTGCTCAATGAGGCAGCCGAGACATCTGATCCTGCTGAAGCTCAGCTGCTGGTTGCTGCATATTCTGTTTCAATACTGGCAAACCAAAGACCTAAGGAGCGCTCTCAGAGAAAGCCGTTTAATCCTTTACTTGGCGAGACTTTTGAACTCGTACGAGAAGATCTTGGTTTTCGACTAGTAGGTGAAAAGGTAAGCCATCGGCCTCCCATCATGGCATTTCAAGTGGAAGCCCCAGGCTGGACTATGCATTTCACTGGAATGCCTAGACAAAAGTACTGGGGTAAGAGTGTCGAAATCAATGACTCTGGATATACACGTATTGTGATGAAGAAGACTGGAGATGCATACGAGTTTTTGCAGCCATCTTCTTTTTTGAGAAATCTGATTGCAGGCGAGAAGTATGTTGAGCCACAAGGAAGTGTAACGGTGGGGTGCTCCAATGGAACATCTGCTCAGGTGTCATATCTGAAGCCGAAGAGCAGTGGCATTTTTGGAGGAGGCAGGAGTGAAGATGTCGTAATAAAAGTATTTGGAAGCGACGGCAAGCCTGTTGCATTGGGTGCTTCCGGCACCTGGACAGAAAAGCTCGATCTGGAAAAGGAAGGGAAAGTGGGAAAAACCATCTGGCATACAGGTGAGTTGGTGCATAACTTCAAGCAGAAGTATGGTTTCACGCAATTTGCTGCCTCTCTCAACGAAGTAACAGCTATAGAGGAGGGCAAATCGTGCCATACGGATTCACGATTTCGGCCTGATCAGCGGAATTATGAAAATGGCCATGTTGATATTGCTGAAAAGCTCAAATTACAATTAGAAGAAGATCAGCGATCCCGACGAAAAATTATGGAGGAGTCTAATCAAACTCACAAACCAGCCTTCTTCGAAGAGCGGACAGCTGAGAGCGGTATTAGCTTCTACACGCTGAAGGCGGGAAAAGAAAACTACTGGGAGCGACGGAAGACAGGAGAATGGGACGGAGTTATTCAGCTGTGGTGATAGCTGCTGACAGTATCTAATCTTTTGCATGCAAAAATGAATCTATAATGTATATATCACATAAAACAACATCTATCTAGTCCTCGTGAATTTCGTCCAGCGCATCGTCTTCGGACTCCTTGTTTATAGCAAAAAAGGACCAACCGACGAAGCCAGCGCCGACATAGTACCAAATGGTGGAGAACCTATTATGGAGAATCATGTCTCCAATCATGGAAAGAGGAATAGTAGCACTGAGTCCGACTGTGACAACTAGAGGAGAAGTCATCAGCATGGCGAGAACCCAACAAAAGTCCGAAGTAAGTGTTGCAAGGGAATTAGACAACAATAATGTCCAAGCGAACGGAGACTGAGGAAGACCAAACTTTTCGGTACCGGTATAGTTCAGTACGATTAAGAACGGCCACAGGCCGAGAAGGTTAAACAGGCCAACAAAGCCAAAGAAAAGACGGGTGTTAATGCGAGACTCGTCACCAATTTTGACTTTGAGCAGGGTTGTATAAATGCCGTAAAGACAGGCCGATCCAAGAGCGAACAAGTTGCCTAGAAGAGGATTCTGAGCGTCCTCACGCAACTCATTATCGTGCTCATCAGCATGAGAAATGAGAATGACTCCAACCAGCGAGATAAGCAGGGCACCAGCTTTGGCAGCAGTAAACCGCTCAACTTTGAATGCTGCGCCTATTATGAGAGTGAAGAAACTGCTGGTGCATGATATGATGGTCGCACTGACAACACTGGTGTAGAAGTAACTTGCGTTGTTTAGCAGGTTCGACAGGAACCACAGAACGCTGAACTGAGAGCTCAATATGGCGGTTTCCCGCAACGTGAATTCGCCGGTGAGGTTCTCAGACTCCAGTGGGGTATATTGATGATATCCATTTTTCAGAGTTTTGATAATGGTAGGAGCTAAGTATAGCACAAACGTACCAGTATTCATGTAGGTAATGAAATACGGTTTTTGGTATTCTTCCGTCAGAGCCTATTTTTTTCATGGTTAGTTCGGATCAATCATCATGATCGGATTCCACACTATATATCGGTAGCACCTACATTGACCAGAAAGCCAGAAGTCACCCATAACGCAACAACTACAGAGAGAAGGATCAAGCCGGTCTTCCACCTGTTTTTCAGCTGAACCTGTTCTTCGCCTACAGACTCCATCATTGTTTGGTGCCGGTGAGAAGGAAAGTCGCTTTTGACTATGGTGCCGTCCGCTTGATAAGAAGGGTGCCAAATCACTGTGTGTCACCCGGTTGACTGTTTACGACATTACCAACGTCAGGAGCGCGACAACGTCAACAGCATGTTCACGCAATCGCCGATAGGCAAACATAGGTCGGCCAGTGCGTCGTATTTACGTCCATCGGAAATCCCGGCCATGTCTATAAATTTACAGCCACAGGCGGGGGAGTTTGCTTTGGGCACCGACCCAGCTCGGCGTCCTGAATCGGGAATCGGGTTTGATTTCGGAAATAGATACAAGGCCACGATCGGGACAGGCGAGGACTCTGATACGGTATTCCTGAGCGGTTCGGATGACGGTGTTGCCGGAGGAAATGGCCCTGCTGCTCTCAATTACCAGCGGGATCACACTGGGCGTGACGCGGCTGCGAACGATGAGTCCATGGAGGATATTATGTTTTCCGCTGAAGAATCGGCGCGATTGAACGAAGAGTTTCATCATCTGAGTTTCCAGCAACTGGAGGATTCTGGTGTTGTTGCTGAAGAAGAGATAATTGAACCGACGCGTCGTGCTGAACCGTCGCGTTTGTCGAGTCTTCGATCCAAAACTAAGCATGTCTCATTCAAAGAACAGGATTCGTCTATTCTTTCAAATTTGAGCACATATTCAACCAGTTATGCCGATGAATCGAGCTTTGTGGATGAGCTCAAGGTCAGTGTTGTTGGTGGGCTCTCTAGAGTAGCATCGGCACTTTTTTCAGGCATTCAAAAGGCTTTCCGGGTTGAAACTGTCCTCCTGTTGGTTATTCCTGCCATTATATCAATTGCATACATATATGGTGCTGATGGTGGGAACTTGGCCAACCTACCCGCATGGATCACCCCTAAAGTTCCGTCTGATGTGGTCGCTGATCCCTTCGGCGCTGCGCAGGCTGAAAAACGATTTCAGGAATTGTTCGAACAGTCTGAGAAGCAGTTACGTCTCGAGTCTGAAAGAAAAATCAAAGATCTTCGGGCGGAGCTGAAGCTCAGGGCAGATGAACTAAATTATGACATAGCATCCCTCAGCCAACTAGTCGAGGACCAGAAACGCGAACTTGAAAATAAGCGACTTCACACGAAACATGAACAAGGGACCGTGTACACCGAAAGGCGGTCCGAAGCTCCGGCTATAATAGACTATGCAAAGACTGCTTTAGGAGCTACGATAGACGAACACCTAACTAGCAGATGCTATCTGCTGGGCACTGAAGATAGTGGCTTCAACTGGAATACGATACGAAAGCTGCTATTTGTCAGTTATCTTGATTGTACGCCGCCGGAAGAGGTCCTGAGCAGTGCTCCTGCGGAAGCTGGTACTTTCTGGTCGTTCAAGGGTCAATCCGGCAAGCTCACGATCAATCTCCCGGCCGTGTTAACTGTCGAATCATTCAGCCTGGCATTCCCTGAACACCATAAAATTGAAAATCCCAAAGTTGCACCAAAGGACATCAGCATTTGGACTTCTGTAAGCGACAACATTCGATCTACCCTGGACCCCAGCATATTGAACGCTAAGCGCAACTCGGATATCCCAGCCGATTTCGTCAAACTCATGGATTTCAGATACGATATATCTTCGGACAGTGTCAGACAGGTGAAATCCTTCCCATCCTCAGTTTATGATATTCCGGTTAAGAAGGTATTGCTACAATTCAAGGATAACTCTGGAAGCCCCGATCTCACGGCAGTATACCGAATCGAAATTAAGGGGAAACCATACAAACATAATGGTCAGGTAGTTACAGAAGAACATTATGGCAGTGACGATGAGTATCTTGGATTCGATGAGGAGCTTGATATCTAAGACTCAGCAAGGTAAAGCCAATTATTTAAGATTCGTACTTGTGTACTAAAATCAACTAAAATTAATGATATTGATGTATGGTCATAAATAAGGAGAGGATTGTCATAATTAAAGGGGAGGTATGCAGGACATTTAAATATACTTGTAGAGCCTTGGTCGGTTCAATGCGTCTCTTGCTGAGTTTATTGCTCTTATTGAGATTTCAAGAGTCTTCAGTCGACCTTCACGATCCGACGGATTTGCCGCTACCGGTGGTGCTGATTTGGCAGACATTGTAAAGAGCTCTTTCTTCAGTTCCTCTATTCTTGATTCCAAGCTAGCTTTCTCCTTTCTTTCCTCGACAATGGCCATCTCGAGCTTTCGGCGTTGATGTTCCGACTCTTCGAGCTTCTTTTTGAGCAACAATACAAGGTCGCCGTCTATTGGGCCTGCCACAGGGAAGTCTCCAGAAGTAATATTAGTTAATGCAGTGGAATCGGAGAAAAGCGACGAGAAAGAGTCGGAAGATTTGTCGGAGGTATGGCTTCTTATTGATGATATTGAGTTGGAGGTTGGCATTCTTCTGTTTTTCTGGCTGTTGGCAAGTTGTAGATTTTTTGTGCATAGTTCCTTTTGTAGACGTCCGACCTCTTCCTCCAATTCTGATGCTTTGTCTACCGCCTTTACGGCTGTGGTGGATAAGCTTTGTAACTGTTCCTCTAGAGCAGCGACCCGTTCTCTTTCCCCTTCACGGCCCGGCTTGACAAGGCTCTTGGATGTTGGTTTTCTTCGAGAAAACATAATGAATAGAGAACTGCGTCTGGTATTATATATGTTTTGACTGGACGATCTCCTTGTATATAGTAGGCTTATTTAATGAGAAGTGACCTGAGATTAAATTGGCGTACCCAAAAAGTCTGTCTGTATACCGAAATCTTGTTTTGACAGTGTATGAAACAGTGCGGAGAATGAAGATAGATGATAAGCGATCAAGAATTTAGGAGATCTAAAATACTGTAGTAGGCGGGAGTAAAAGTAAGAAGAACGCGACAGCGAAATGGCAAGATATTGCTCTTATAAGGGGATGACAATGATCCTACTCAGTGCTCGTTCTTTAATCCAGGGGTAACCCAAATCTGGCGACGGCTGTCGATCGCCAAACCTTGGGCTCTCATCTCACGCGTTTTGGTCAGCGCAGTGTGCTAACCTAACCAAAAAAATAACACGAGAAAAGTAAATCTTGAATGCAGGTCTTCCATGATCCGATTCGATAGGGCTTTGTGTTCGAGCCGTGTTCGGACATTGTCAATAAAAACTCTGAGATCTTTCTGATTTGAGTTTCAATTGCACCAACAGGAACTTTAAATTCGCTTTGGGGGGTACCGACTACAACAGCGAGCTCCACTAGACCCATCAGAAAACAACGAGTCTGTGCGTATTCTTAAACAATATCTCTCCAGCACCAAATCCCGAGACTTCCGCCCGTCTCTGCTTAGGGTTGGATTCTAGATCAGACCTGCATTAGGCGTGTTGGTCGATCGCGACACCCCCTTAACATCCGACAAGATCGGGCGGAAAGGAGCTGTCCAGCATTCCTCCCCTCTTCCCCTATTAACTCATTAAACACAAGCGGGTGCCATTATGAACCATATCATGCACCATAGCAATACCAATGAGGGATCTCAACTGCCCAAACGGGACCGTGCATGACTGGCCCGTCACATTCCTGGTACTCTGTTTGAGGGTACTTTTAAACTTCGATATAGGTGCTTCACACTGCATCCATTGTATACCGTGGGTGGGGATGGGGGTGGAGATGGAAGGCTCAGTTTCCATGGTGACACGGTGAATACCCAAATCAGTAACATCAACAAACTTCGGCAAAACTCACCTCCATCACCAATCTGCAACCCACCCACCCCAACCTTTAAGGAGTATGTCAACCTTACGCTACGACAAGGAGAATATTGTTGCATTTCGCACGCCACTTGCTGGCGAAAAAGTCAATCATGCCGCTACTGCTCGCAAACCTAATGCCAACCTCCGCACCCCAGGTACTGTAAACAGAGTGCCTCTGGGAGGCAAGAACACCAATATCAAGCAGCATATCGCTGATGACAAAAGGATTGCTAGTGGGAAAAAGAAGGCTTTTGGAAGTGCTAAAAAGCCCTTATTAGACACCGTCGCGAAATCCACAAATCGGCTGAATACTGCATATAAAGCCAAGCCTGCATTCACTGTATCGGCAGATCAGTCAAACGAGCTCCTGTCACCAGAAAAGGCAACCGGAGATGATGACTTGAGTGACATCGAGTATGCTCCTAGTCCCGAGAAACCGGGCAAGGAGTATGATGACCTCGATCTAGATATCGATTTCGATTGGATCAAACGATCCCTCAAAGTACCAGTTTATTTGCAGCCTACTGGAGATCTGGACGAGGAAATTGTCTGCGAAATTCACCAAGATTCAGAGGTGAAGCGTCTTTTCAGGACCAGAAGTTCAAAGCATGAGAAAAATGCTCCATCGAATAGAACACCTGTCGGCTTTTCCTTACCTTCATCAGGACTTAGTTCAGACAAGCGTCCTAACTTTATGGCCCCGACTGCTTCTATGCTGAATAAACGTACAAAGAAGGTTCTACCTTCTGAAAGCTTTCGCACCTCTCGCTATCCTGTTACGAACGCTGCTGAATCGCCTGAAGAAGTGGATATTTCTTCAGACGATATTCTGGGGAATCTCGATGATCAACTGTTTTAACTTGCTTGACCTTTTGATGCAGGCTATTTCACTGCTTTCGAGCAGCCTTTTACGACTCATGACGACTTACTTATTATTATTATTATTATTATTACTATTATTTTTATTACTGATATTGCTACTGCAGTGAATGTTTGGCAAAGAGAAGCAGCCAAGCTCTCATCGGGACGATGGGACAGGCATTATAGTACTATTTATGCAATGAAAAGGAAATACTTATATATACATAATCTTGGGCTCTAATCTACATTTGAGCGCAATCTGCGGGCCCATAACCTTCTTCTTCGTGTTGTGCTTCTTCTTCATAACCCTCGGGAAGCAGGAATTTTTCCGGTAGAGCATCAACATTAAGGTAGTCCACCTCGTCCACTTCTTTCCATGAAACATCTAAAGGCTCTCTAGGCTTATCAGGCAAGATGTGGGTAATTTTGTTCAGGTCACTGGCCTCCAAGCACCATCCAGACGGGGGGAATTCAACGTGTACCTCCAAGTAAAGATCACCGCGCATATCCATATGTTGAAGAGGCAGTCCATCTCCTATCACCTTAATGCACTGGCCAGGTGTGGTAACCGTTCCCTGAGGAACTGTGATTTTGATGCCTCTACCGTCCAGGTGCTGAAGTAGTATTCTTGAAAATCCCACCAAAGCTTCAGCTAGAGTGATGGTCACCTTGACTAAAAGATCATTCTCACGACGGGTGAAGATGGCATGTTCTTGTACATCGACAACGAAATTGATATCACCTGTCGGCCTGCCGTATGCTTCGTCAGATTTGCCTTTTAACGAGATAACGTAGTTGTTTGGAGCTCCCTTGGGCACGTAAACCTCGAGTATGGAAGTCTCCGGTACAGTGCCTTTACCAGTACACCTCTTGCACCTATCTTTATCCTTTACTACAATGCCTTTGCCTTTGCAGTCCTTGCATTGATGGAGCTGGGTGCCATACATGGATCGCACTTTGGTAATACCAGCTCCGGCACAAGTCTTGCACGTAGTGTGTCGCCCTTTCCTAGCTCCCGTTCCAGAGCAGTGCTTGCACAATATATCTCGTTCACTGTTCATTTTGACAGTTTTGCCCTTGTAGATGTCCTCTAGCGTTACCGGGAGAGGAATGTTTGCATCTTCAGTGGGCCTTGCTCGAGCATTAGGTGCCGCACTTTCATGCCGCTGCCCGTTACCATTAGTGTATTCAGCACCATTAAATCCGAAAAACCTTGCAAAATCTTCGGCACTGTAATCCTTGTCTCCGCCGTTGTATCCTCGGTAGTAATCGCCCTGGCCATTGGGGGCTCCTCCAAACGCATCATAGCTGCCCCGTTCGGTCTCGTCCGACAAGATCTCGTATGCTTCTGATATTTCTTTGAATTTAGCCTCGGCCTCTTCTCTTTGTTCCTCAGGAACCTTGTCGGGATGGTGCGACAGCGCTAGCATTTTGTATGCTTTGCGAATCTCTGCCGTGGTCGCATCGCGACTGACGCCCAGCACGGCGTAGTAATCCAGCTCAGTATACATGACGATCCTGCTGGTTTAGTCGATTTAAACAAAATCAGATGGAGATGTAAAAAAATCCCGATCCAGGTGGGTCTTGTGCAAAACTTTTCTTTCTTGTCTCTCTCGCTTCGAGTGGTGTTGAAGATCGATCCCAACTACCGTGCGTGCCTCAGATCAGATGCTCAGTTACATGGAGTACATTGAGAGACGGTTCTACCAGCTGAGTAACTGGAATGAGGATAATTTCTACCCTAATATCGTAGGGACTCCTAGAAGTGAGTAAATCTATGGCGTTCAGGCTTGTCTATATTCTAATCAGTGCAGATTTGATCGATTTCCCTCTGCCCAGTGGCCCGTCGTTGATCATCTCGTCGCGAACCTCCAAAAACTCGTGTACTTCTTATACGCTATCTAACCTGGGACTTGCAAATGGCTCGGTTTCATATTTGTATTGTTCGCGGCCGCTGGAAGCAATTGAAACCTCCAGTAGCATTTCTCTCCAGGATGCCGTGTGTGGATATAATATACTGGCTCCTCTGCAAGAACCGGAAAATGCTGTATACTGGGAAAAATGGTATCAGGGGGCCCGTGTAGACAAGAAAGATACCCTTCTTTACGGAAGATTGTATTTCCCGGGGAATAGTCTCGAAGCCATGTTCATCAGAAGATACAGTCCGGTGTCTCAGCTGCTAGTCAAGTGCGTCAGCGATGCAAAACTGGTCAGTGGTGGCTCCATGACATTTGCCTATCAACGTGATACTGGTAGGTATACCCAGGAGTGGATCTACAGCACCTATGAGTCGCTGGTTGGGTTCCGCGGGCTGTATAACCTGGGATTCGATGAAAAGGTGCTGAATCCTGGAAACCCTTCCCGCTTATCTATCGGCATGGAGTTTTTCCTGGGCTTGCTGAACAAAAGCCCGGGGCTCTCTGCTGCTCTGAGATACACGACTGAATCGGCCTATACCGGGACTCCTCTGACTTTGACTGTATTATCGAACCCTTTGATGGGCCACATATCTGCTACCTATGCTGTGAGGACCACTGCCTTGTCTTCGTTCGCCAGCAGATTCGACTTTAATATTTATTCTTATACTAGTGATTTGTCTCTAGGATGTGAACTATGGAGACAAAGCGATGGAGCATCTACTGGTGGAGCATCAACCGATGGAACATTTCGTGATGATAGTCCTTTGTACGATAATGCCTTCAAGGCAAGTACAAGTCTCACTAACAAGAGTCTTAAAATTGCCTGGGAAGGCCGCTATGGAAGTTTCTTAGTCAATACCGGGGTTGGACTCAATTTCGCCGGTGCTCGGCCAGCTATGACGAAGCTTGGGCTAGAGTTCCAGTTCTCCTCGTAACGCAGCCCAAGGGCAGTTCCCTAACATATTTCATGTTTGTCCGGACAAAAACGCATAATTTATTCACTCTTCTAATTCTGAATCGACAATAGCACCTTCGGTATTTAGCAGACCCTTCTTCTTCACGATCCACCAGGTAGCTAAGATGGAAAGTGCTGCAACGGCCAAAAAGACAATTGACGCTATATAACTGGTGTGATATAATGGTGCATACTTCAACGAATAGAATTGGGTGCTGATAATACCACTCATGGATGCAAAGGCATTGGTAACACCGATTGCAAGACCCACAGAGCTTGTACCATTCACTACACGCATTCTGTCGGGCCAAAGAAGAGGATAGACAGATGTTCCAAACCCATACGCTATCAATACCATGGCATATTTTCCAGGGTTGCTGTCGATTGTCAACAGTACAATATAGCATACAATCTGGATCACCTCAAGAGCAATGGTGAGGAAGAAGCCATTTACCAGTCGGTAGTGAATCAACGCGCCAAGACAGTTAATGGTGATGAATGTAATAATAGACGCAGGCATAGTCATCAACTGAGTTTCAGCGGTAGCAGTGAATCCAAGATCGTTGATGATGCTGGGCAGGATGTATGTAATACCCCAGCCGCCAATGCTGTGGCAGAACCACAGCAAGGAGTAGGTGTAGAAATGATATGTGCTCAGAAGATCTTTTACTTCGGCCCAGTTGAATACTTTACCGGTTGCGCTAGGAGCTGTGACGGGCATTCTGTTGGCAAGAACTCTTTTTTCATCCTCAGTGAAGATCTTTGAGTCTGATGGATAGTTGGGCAGATAAAAGTAGGTGAAGATTCCTAAAAGGACTGGGGGAATACCCTCGAGGATGAAGACCCATTGCCATCCTGAGAGACCAGCTTTTTGATCCATGAAACTGATAGCATATGCCAAGAATCCTGATATAAAGCCGGAAAGTTGACCAAACGCATAAAAGAAGGCAATTCGACGAGGCAGATCTCGGGGAGCATACCAGAAACCCAAGTGATATAGTACACTAGGGTAGAATCCTGCTTCTGCTAGACCCAAGAAGAAGCGAGCAGCTACAAGACCGGAGTAGTTTTTGACTGCAGCCTGGCACATGCACACTACTCCCCAGGTGACCATTATACGTGATAACCATAATCGGGGAGTGAATTTTTTCATCAAGACCGTCATAACTGGCTCGAAAAATATATATGGATAATAGAACGCCGACAGCACCCAGGCCCACTGTGCAGACGTTAGTCCGCCTAGTTCTTTCTCTATTCCATGCCCGTTCTCAAGATTGATAATAGCAACGTTTGATATAGCACTTTTATCAACCTGTACTACAAGATACACAAAAGAGTAAAATAGTACTAATCGGATATCCAATTTCCGATGAGCTTTTTTGAGGATTTGTCTGTCAAAGCCGCTCTCCTCGATCTCGATGCTCGGAACTGGTGAGCCCTGCTTGATCTCCACTACACTCTTTGAATCGTAACTCATTTTTATTGAGATACTGACGAAAAAAATTCTCGCAGACTTCCAATGTATATATATATAGATGTTACTACGTATGCGCCTGGAAGACAGGGTCCCATAGCCAAGTAAGTTGCTAATCACAAATATCTCCGGTTTTTCACCCTGTGCCGACGTGCCGCTCCTAGATAACGAAGACCCTGTCGTTTTGTGGACGGCTGAATTGCAACATCGACCCCAAATTGCGAATTTCAAAACTATCTCCGACCCCGCGTGGGGTGCACGTCAGCCCTGGCCCGGAAATAAGTTTGCTCATAAATATACCGGGTAGTGCAACTGATTCTCTTCTGACAGTGCCTCTAAACTTATTTGGAGATTAACATCCGCTTATATTCTGCCAGAAGCTATACCAAACGGAATCCTCGCCAATGACCATACAAATAGATGCGGCTCGCCAGGTGGAACCCTGGACCACCCCGGCCGAGACTAAAGAGCAGCTCGATTACGCCGCTTTAACGAAGATTGACTTAAGCATATTTGACCAACCGGGCGGGAAGCAGATTTTAGCCGAGCAACTGAAGACGGCAGTAGCTGAAGATGGATTCTGGGTGATTGTTGGCCATGGAATTCCACAGGAGAAGGTAGATCGTCAGTTCGCTCTGGCCAAGCATTTCTTTGGCGAATCCCTTGAGGACAAAAGCAAAAAGCTTTGTAAGTTCGATGAGGGTGATTATTTTGGGTACAAGCCCCTCGGAGGCAGAACCATTTTTGGCACAAATGTGGTAGACAATGTTGAGACTTTCAACATGGCCAAATTCACCAAAGATGGGTTGTACGAAGATATTTATCAGCAACCTTTCATTCAGCAATTCAGGGCTGAGCTTGAAGATTTCTCCAGAAGAAGGGCTTTTGAGGTTGCAAGAAAATTGATGGTTCTATTTGCAATTATCCTAGAGCTGGATGAAAACTATTTTGTAGATAGGCATCAATACGATGCCCCTAGTGATGACCACCTGAGATACATGCAATACTCTCCTCGTTCAGCGGAGGATGACGCTAAGGTTGAAAACGTGTGGGCTCGAGGCCACACTGACTTTGGTTCATTAACATTGCTGTGGAATCAAGTGGTTTGCGGGCTGCAGATCAAACTCAGCAATGGCGAATGGAAGTACGTTCGGCCTGTGACCGGAGGAATCATTTGCAACATTGGTGACACGCTCTCCTTCTGGAGTGGTGGATACTTTAAGAGTACGATACACAGAGTGATTCGGCCACCTTCGGACCAGGTTCTTTCTCCAAGAATTGGTCTCTTCTACTTTGTTCGCCCTGGTCAAACCGACCTAGAAATAGCTCCGTCGCCATTATTGAAACGTTTGGGTCTGTACAGGCAAGTTGAGGTTATCAAGGGCCATGACTATGTACGGTCAAGAGTGAAGAATTATCATAATAGTAGTGATTACGGCAAGAAGGCTGGAGAAAAATTCAAAGTAGGGGACTTTGAAATAGAAGACGGCTTTGAGTAGGAAATAAATAAAATTAACACCGCTGTCAAACCGAAAATGAGCAAGCGAAGCCGTGGTTGATGCGGCTTTCCTGTACGGCTGACTGTGGCTCACTTTAGTGTGTTGTGCAGGTTTGTTGACATTTCCGTTTTGAACAAAGGTGCGCGAAAATGACACGAGAAAAGCAGCTGCCTGATCTAGGATTACAGTACAGTAGAACTCTGGGAGAAGGAGGATTTGCTATGTGAGTATTGAGCTTGTACGCTCGTCGAAATATCTACTCTAACAAACGATAGTATCAAAGAGGCTAGAAGACGAAACAAGCAAGTGGCAGTCAAATTCGTTGACAAACAACTGGCGAACGAACGGGGAATCAACTCCCGTGATATCAAACGTGAAATCACCCTTCATAAGCATTGCTGTCCTCATACTAATGTCATCAAGTTTCTGGATAGTGGAGAAAATGACTCCTATTACTGGATTGGAATGGAACTCGCAGATGGTGGAGATCTGTTTGACAAGATCGAGCCGGATGAAGGAATCCACGAAGACATTGCACACTTCTATTTCCGCCAGCTGATCAATGGTATGGAGTTTTTGCACAGTAAGGGAGTTGCACACCGGGATATCAAGCCAGAGAATATATTTCTCGATAGCAATGGCAACCTGAAAATAGGTGATTTTGGGCTAGCTGCCTTGTTCAGGAATCCCGCTAATGGTCAAACAAGATTATGCACAACGAGTTGTGGCTCACCTCCCTATATTGCACCTGAAGTTCTGGATGGTAACTATCAAGGAGATTGCGCTGATATCTGGTCGGCCGGAATTGTGCTATTTGTATTGTTCTGTGGGGCTACACCTTGGGCTGAGCCTCTGATTGAAGATCCATGCTTCAGGGCCTATATCAAAAACGCCTACATACATCAGTACCCCTGGAGCAAAATCCCACCCATAGTGTTGTCGCTCCTGAAAGCCATGATGAAGATAAACAATGCAGAAAGATATACCATTGAGAAGATCCAAATGCACCCGTGGGTAAATAGGCCCAGCATGTACCTCAGTGCGGATGGAACATGTGCTGATCCTGTTGCTGTGGCCACTCAATTACTCAGCAAATTGCGAGTAGCCCCTGCGGAACAACTGAATTCAGGACTAGGTCAATCGTTCAGTGAGTATATCGGTGGGTCTCAGCCAGTGCTTGGGGATGTCCGAGATGTGGGTTTGTTTGCTCAGACTGCTGTGCCAATGTTTTCTCAAACAGCGGCAGTTGATACCAGTTCCTTGGAGAACGATATATACGATATGATCTCTCAGGATCCTTGTCAGGTGCAGTTTAGTAACGGCATGATCCCAGATACTATCTCTCAAAGAGCTACCCGATTTAAAGATCTTATCCCTTCGGCTCGATTCACCCGATTTTACTCACATATTCCATTTGAAGTTCTGGCTCCAAAAATAGTATCCGCCCTCCGTCAAATGAGATGTAAGCTGCCTCAGAAGGTGGACTTTATGGCATCAGCTTACAAATCGTCCAGCCCGGAGATAAAGCTGATGGCGTTGGATCGCAAAAAAATACCGCTATACGGAAAGGTCCAATTTGCCCCCATTCAACATGGTCCAAGGGATCAAATAATAGAGGTTCTTTTTGTCAAGGACAAAGGCGATCCTTTGGAGTGGAGATATATGTTCAAACAGGTGCTATTATCCTGTTCTGACTGTGTCTTGCGATAGGTTATCGAGAATCTTCCAGAGGGGTTGAGCCGCACCCAACCGTTATCGAGAATCTTCTCGATGCTTCCCCACCATTCCCCCATGAGTAAGCACCATGATGGCGTTGGAGTATAAAATGCTGGCCCAACCACCTGGTAATTATCTTCTTCAGATAATCTCAGATAATCTTATCTTATTATACCTCATTGATATTTACCCCAAATAAAGATATAACAATGCCTTTTGTTAACTTTGTCTCTGGTCCCACCCTGGTGGATCTGCTGGCTCAGCAAGAGTATGAAAGGCGAGTGGCGGAATATAAGCAGAGGCAGGCATTAGCTTGGAAACTGCACCAGGAAGAAGAGTATGCAAGACAGCGTGCTATCGCTGAGGAGCTAGCTTACCGAGAGGCTTTGAGAAGATCAGCTCTAAAGGAACAGCTTGAAGCAGAGAGACAGGAGTATCTCCGACAAAAGCAAGTTGAAGCTGAACGGGAAGCTGTTCGAGAAGCCAGATTTCAGCAAAGAGCACTTCTAGAGGAAAAGGTCAGAAGGGAACGAATTGCTGCTCAGAAACGAAAAATTCTGGAACTTCGAAGACTGAAGGCTGAAGAGGCTCGAAAGGCTGAAGAAGCTCAAAGACAAGAACAACTTCGAAGACAGGAGGAATTCCAAAAGCATCAAGAACTCCGAAGACAGGAACAGCTTCGACAGCAGCAGGAAGCTGATGAGAGATTAGCTACTCAAGCTCAAGCAGATGAATATGCTGGTCTCCAGAAGTATAGAGTTGTGGAGGGTTCTTTCCCTTACTATGGTTACTATCTTGTGCCCATTGAAAGTGAAGATTCTGAAATGAAGGACTCGGAGGAAACTAAAGACGCCGAGAATAAAGACGCCAATGACGATGGTGATCTCTACGATGAAGCACCCACCCCTGATGCTGATGAGCAGGATGGAGACTCCGCCGATCTTGAGACCGCGGCTGCTTCTGAAAAGGAATTGGCTATTCACGAAGAGCCTGCTGAAGCTACTAGTGAATCTGAGTCTGAAGCCGAAAGTTCCAGTGAGTTGGTTGAACGTCTGAATAGGATCAAGAATGAGGTCGACTCACTTGTTGAAGCTTACTCACGAGTTTTCAAGAGTGAATCGGAATCTAGCAGTGACTCTGAAAGCTCCATTTCATCTACAGCAGTGGCATCTAGAATCAAGGTTCTGCAAAAGGCTCAATTGAGACTCGAGAAACTGTATACCGAACTTGATGAGCTGCCAGCCGTTCCAAGTTCTTACAAGAAGTTGAAGAGAGATTTAACAAGCAAGTCTGTATCATATGCTGATAAGATAGAAGAATTCTTGCGTGTGTTAGAGAATCACAAAGTCGAGGCCAAGCTTTCGGAAGAAAAGGCATCTAGCCGACCTAAGGAAGTAAAGAAGCTTAGGCGGGTTACTATTGAGACTGTTGAAGATGACAGCGACTTTTAACTGCATTATATTTGCATCTTGTCAGAGTACTATTTATTAATAATAATAATATGATTATGATATAACTATTCACTCCATTCGTAGTTGGTGATAATGCCTGGTGGACACCAATTTATATAGACTTTTTCCCAGAGTAAAGCACCAAAGGCATCGTAATGGAATACTCTGTGGTGTTTAGCTCTTTGTTAAACCTTGTAACTTCAGGATTATCAATGAGACCAAACATGGTGCTTTCTTTCGTAGTCCAGTGAGTAACTTTAAAAGGCTCAGACTGATCGAATTCAGTCAAACCGACCTTTTCAAACGCATTTTCGAGCTGATGTGGTGAAACTCCATGATGATGAGCTACTCCGTGGGTCTGCTCTGCAGCTTTGTGATCTTTGTGAAAGGAGTGGGCTCCTGCCTGAATATCTATGATATCAAAGATCCCCCCCGGAGCCAGTAATCGAGCAAGTACCGCAACAGTCTCATCTATCTCCTTAATATGATGAAAAGCCATTGATGACACCACAAAGTTAAAGTAGTTTTCAGGAAGACCTGCGTTATCTTTCAGAATATTGCCAGATTTCGCATTAAGCTTGTTGTCCAGCCCAAGATCATAAGCCCTTTTGTTGTAAGCTTCAGCCATGTCTGGCGATAAATCCCATCCCCAGATCTCTTTAGAATATTTAGAAAGATTCTGGCTAAGTAGCCCAGCTCCACATGCGAAGTCCAAAATTGTCGACGATTGCGCACTGAACAGGGCTGGATGAGCGTTCAGTACCTTGTCAGCAACAATCTTGTTCAATTTGACGACGTTTGGATCGTCAAAAAGCTGATCTGCTTCCTTATTGTATCTTTTCAGATTAGCCTCCTCGATTGACAGGGACATTTTTTTGGTATAGTGGATGAAGGGCTATAAAGCGCACTATATATGCTAAAAGAGATATCTGTTTGCTCTCCCGCAAGCAGCTGATAAGACTAAGGGTGAGTCAACCACCTTGGCGGATTTTCAATATTCAGGTGGTTTTTTTTCCACTGTATAACATCAGCGGCATAGATAATGCATATTCTGTCTGGTTTTGAGCATTGATTCGAGTGATGGGGTTGGACACTTGTGCCTGATCTTCTGCCGAGGATGGCACATATTTGTCAAACTTCTCTTGATTGACCCATTGGCGAACCTTGAACGGGGACGACTCCGTGTAGCTTTCTAAATTTGCCGAATTAAACGCACTCTTTATTACTTTTGCCGGAACGCCATGGTAGTGAGCAACACCTTTGCGTTCTGCTTCTTCAGCATTCTTATGTCCATGAAAGCTTCCGGCTCCGTGGGCGATATCGACAACGTATATTCGTCCCTCGGGCTTCAGTCTTTTGCTCATACTTTCAACGGCCCCGTCAATATTAGATATATGATGAAATGATAAGGAGCAAACGGCAATACCGAATTGCTCGTGTTCCAGCACAGAGGTGTCGTTAATCAGATCACCTACTACGGCATGCATCTCATCCTGCGATATTCCCTGATTCTCAACACTTTTATTGTATAATTCCACCATATCAGGTGAAATATCAATTCCAACAATCTTCTTCGCATAAGGTGCCAAATTCTGGCTCAATAATCCACTCCCGCATGCGAAATCTAGTACCGTTGTAGTCTCGCTATCCCAGACTTCTGGATCAGCTCGTAGAATTTGCTTAGCGATTTTCGCTACTAGTTCTCTATGGTTCTGATCATACTGCTTGGCACCTTCTTTGTTGTATTTTTGAATATTGGCCTCTTCGATCTTAGCGGTCATGTTTGCATTGACTTCTTCTGTGTATTATGCTGTGTGCGTATATACCTGGTCAGAAGATGATCCAAGATGGGATGGTTGAGATACTGCAAATACGGATCCAACAGCAGCACATTCTCAAAATGAATTCTCGGATTTTTTCCTTCGACGATATTTTGTACATATATATGCTACATATATTAATTTAACACCTTTTTTCTTTGCTTAGATGTGAACGTAGTATTCCAGCCCAAAATCACCCATCTACCTGAGATAGAGCATCATTTTCTCCGGTTTTTCCACGTACGACTTCCATAGGTCGACCATTCTAGCCATGGTGACTCCATCTATCACTCTGTGATCTCCACTCCAGCTTACGTTCAAAACCTGTCGTGGGACGACATTCATAGCGGAGTCGAATCGGGGAACAACCTTGGCTTTGCCCAATCCACCAATGGCCACTTCAGAGTCAACAATTACAGGACCAACATAGGTACCTCCAACAGTACCAATGTTGCTCAGGGTTATTGTACCTCCGCTCAGATCTGCAGAGGTAAGTTTTCCTTTACTTCCAGCTTGCTGGAGTCGCAGAAGCTCTTGTCCTATTTCAAGGATAGACAGTGATTGGACATCTTTTATATTGGGTACAATCAGCCCAATAGGAGTATCCATAGCGATACCAATGTTATGCTGAGGGCGGTTGACAATAGAAGGAGTTCCCTTATCATTTATCAGTACTCTGCTGTTGAGAGCAGGGAACTTGTTCAAAGACAAAGACAAAGCCTTGATGAAGAAGGGCATGAAGGAAAGCTTGATTCCTGAAGGGGCAAGCTCCTCATTAATTTTTTTTCGTAGCTGTGCGACAGTGTCAAGTTCAACTTCGTCAGTATAGAGGAAGTGCGGAATAGTTAATGATCTGGTCATAGTATTGAACATCTGTTTTTGTATTGGTGTCAGGGGAGACACCGTTTCAACAGAAGAAACGGGTGCAGAACAAGAAGTAGAGGAAGAGGTAACAGGGGGTGCAGTTGCTGCTTCATTGAATCTTAGGACATCTTCCTTCAGGACTCGACCATCTTTACCTGTTCCTTCAACGTGTGCGATATCCACATTAAACTCTTTGCACACTCTTCGTACGGCAGGTGTTGCAAGAGACTTCAACCTTTCAATAGTCTGGGCTTTCTTGTTGTCAGCGGGTGACGGCTGTTCGGGCACAGACTCTGCCGATGTTGATTGCGGAGAAGCAACAGCATCCGGGCGATCCTCGGATGGTGCTACAGATTCATCCCCTTGAATATCGATATCGATCAGAGGCTTGCCTACACTAGCCATTTCACCGGGTTCATAATGCAATTTCTTGATAACGCCATTGTATCGGGAAGTGATCTCGACAGAGGCCTTGTCGGACTGGACTTCGCAAATCAAATCAAACTCCTCGACCGTTGCACCCGGTTCGACAAACCACTGAATCACCTCGCACTCCTTGATCCCTTCGCCAATATCAGCAAGCATGAATGGCTTGACAGCAAGTCTGTTTTGGAAGATGTGGAAATGCCGCGACAAAGCCGGACGGGATCGAGCAACTTGAGCAGCTCCAGTCATCGACGACAGAGCCAGTCGTGTAGAGAAAATAGCAAACCTGTTCATCTTGTGGTTAGAAGCGGTAAGTGCCAATGCAAATGAATAAAGTGAATAATCAGTGACTGAAAAGAAGTGAAGAAAAAGGTGGTGAAGAAAGAAATTCGAGTGGGGTATAACAGATCGGTTATTGAAGGCATTTCGGCATAGGACGGGTATTTTTCCTCGTCCTTCCTCCTTCCCCGTCTGTCGGGGCTTATTCGCAGAGCTGAACTCCCAAGCCAGTTCACAGCCTCGACAAGCCGCGCAATCGATTGTACTGAACACCACTCCGTATTTACTGTTCATACAACAAGACATTATCCATAGCGTCACAGTACAACAATGTCGCTATTCTTTTCGTCGCCACTGGATATTGAAATCCGATTGGACGGTGAAGATGGAAGAAAGCATGTTGATGTAAAAGGTGATAAAGGCCGACGAGAAGCAGTTCCGCTGTATAAGGATGGCGAATCAGTCAAGGGCTCCGTCACGGTTCGACCCCGAGATGGCAAAAAACTAGAGCATCTTGGAATCAAGGTTCAATTCATAGGAAGTATTGAGCAGCATAATGACCGAGGTCAGCATGATGATTTCTTGTCCTTGGGCCAGGAGCTGGCAGCTCCTGCCGAGCTGCGGCATCCTGAGACGTACGATTTTGAATTCAAAAACGTTGAGAAGCAGTACGAGTCTTATCTCGGCACCAATGTTAAACTGAGATATTACGTTCGAGTAACTGTGCTCAGACGAATGGCGGATGTCGTTCGGGATAAAGATTTGTGGGTTTACAGCTATAAGGTGCCTCCTGAAGGGATCTCTACTATAAAGATGGATGTTGGAATTGAGGACTGTTTGCATATTGAATTTGAATACTCCAAAAGCAGGTACCATTTGAAAGATGTGATAGTTGGAAGGATATACTTCTTGTTGGTGCGATTGAAAATTAAGCATATGGAACTGTCTATCATAAGAAGAGAGACTGTCGGCACAGTGCCCAATCAGTACAATGAGAGCGATACTCTTGTTAGGTTCGAAATTATGGATGGAGCGCCTGTCAGAGGCGAAACAATTCCTATACGACTGTTCCTGGGAGGGTTTGATTTGACCCCAACTTTCCGTGATGTGAACAAAAAGTTCAGTGCCCGAACCTTCTTGTCTCTAGTACTGATAGACGAAGATTCAAGAAGATACTTCAAGCAAAGCGAGATCATTCTCTATAGGACTCCCGAGGATTCGTAGCCTCTCTATTTAATTGTCATGTAGTTTGATCCACTTTCATTTTATTGTAGTTTAACATAAACCTTTCTTGATGCTACCTAAATAGAAAGCATTTGCTGGCATTAGCTGGCCGGTGTTGGGTCTCACTCAGTATATAACGTACTAATCTAATTTATATCGGGTAATGACTTGCAGATAACTACCTTTGCCATTGTTTTGTAGCTAGAAAAAGAATTCCGATCATTGTCGGAGTTAATACTTATACAGTAAATCCGTTTTTCTGCCGATAAGTCCTCGCGTAAATTTGGACTCGGTAAACTCGGAGTTTATACGCAACCGTTAAATCCGGTTCTCAATACGCCGGCCTCCATATATAAATGTACTTCAAAGCAATGACAGAGTCTTATTCCAATCAGTATCGTTTCTCTCTTATCGCACAGCATGGTTAAACAGCGAATCTTCATGACTGGTGCCAGTGGCTATGTTGGCTCTGCCATCTCCGAACTGGCTGTCTCCCGTGGATACGAAGTCTACGGACTCTCACGATCAGAGGCCAATGATGCCAAAATGATCAGTATGGGTGTTGTCCCTGTTCGTGGGGACCTTGAATCCTTAGATGTCTTGACCGACCAAAGCTCTCAAGCTGATATAGTCATAAACCTTGCTGACCCCTGGAAAGACAACCGAACAGACTATGAGAAAGTTCTAAGCATTGATGCTGCTGCTATCAAAGCTATAGCTGCCGGGTTAGAAGGAACTGGCAAATCCCTTGTGGTCACATCGGGATCATTAGTTGTTGAAGCCACTGGCGCAGAAACAAATGAAGATTCACCGCTGCAAGCAAACCCTATCAATAACCGAATCAAGGCGGAGAAGCATGCACTGGGACTTTCCAACAAGGGTATTAAGGTATCGGCCATCCGCCTTGCACCTTATGTGTACGGCAGAGGTGGCAGTGGGGTCCGCTTGTTCATGTCAATGTTCAACAGTTCTGGAGAAGCAATCTATGTAGGCAATGGAGACACTCCGACATCTACTGTGCACGTCAACGATGCAGCGGAGCTATATCTACTTGCTGCTGAGAATGCTAAGGCTGGGGATGTCTTCAATGCTGTGTCTGGTATTGTCTTGAACGGAGAGCTGTCGAAAGCCATGGCTGATATTCTCGGACTCCCTGTGCATTCTATCTCCTATGAGGATGCTGTTAGCAAAATGGGACTCTTCTTTGCCCGATTTTCCAGCGCAGAGAATTGGGCTTCCGGTGCAAAAGCAGCCCGGCAGTTGGGCTGGAAGCCTAAAGAGGCACCTATTCTCGATGATATCAGAAATGGGTCCTACCTGGCCCTTGCTGCGGAGCTGAAGGCTTCCCGCGCTTGATCGTCATCTTGGCAACACTTTTAGAGCAGGTTTCTTCAAATCCCTAAGTATATGGGACTGACTAGTTGCGCTGGAACCTGCCTTGGTCACTGGCCATCTGTCTGTTGCTCACATCTACCGTTACAGTCAGCTCTTTGATCTCTCCAACATGTAAATGTGAAAAAGGATTATTTGTTACTTTGAATTAAATTACGGAGCAATTCTCGGTTATATAATTGAAAAGCAGTTGTTCAAGGCGTGTGTATGCGTCCGTTGTAGTATCCACTCTATGAGACCCTGACGTTCTCTCCAATTCTCGACTGGTAATTCTTCTCCATCGCACTAATTTGTTCTAGGTGTGTCTTCAGGTGTCTCTGAAGTTGATCATGTCTACCGAATTGTTTCTGACAGCATGTACAGGTGAACGGCTTCTGGTCCACGTGTGTCTTCATATGTTTGTTTAAATTGGAAGATTCCGAAAATCTCTTATTACAGCCAGGAAATTTGCACTGAAGGGGTTTTTCACCTGTATGCGTTCGTAAGTGTACCGAGAGAGCAGTACTGGCAGCGAATCTCTTGTGGCAGATCTTGCATTCAAATGGCCTTTCACCGGAGTGAGTTCGCATATGTTGCTTAAGAACAGACTCTTCAGCAAACTTACGGCCACACGCATTACAGGTGAAAGGCTTATTCTTGGTGTGGGTCTGTAAATGACGGACAATCTTCTGTCTCTGTTGAAATGGCTTCCTGCATCTTTCACAGCCTTGCCACATGCATGTGTACTCTTGCTTCCTGCAGCCAATATGCGCAGATATGATATGGTCACTAAGCTCTGAGGTTGAGTTGAACATGGCATTGCATGTCTGGTTAGTCCCGGGATCTTCCCATTGGCAGATAAGCTCGTCATGCAGACTGGTAGGAGTCAGAGATCCCTGAGAATCTACAGAAAAAACATTAATGCGGTCATCTTCCTTCTTAAATACTTTCATAAGCGTTTCCGTTTCTTCATCATCAGGTGTATCAGGAGGTCTGTGGTCATTCTTGACATGAGTGGACATCGAATTGTAGTCACCACTAACAAATGGGCATGATTTCCATTCGCACTGGAAAGGTGAAATAGCCTGAGGAGGAGCGTCACTGATATTTATGTCCTGTTCAATCACTTGGCGATGCTCATTCAAGTGATTGAGATAATTATGCGAGTTAAAGGTATTGAAGTCGCACGCATCATAATGACATTTGAGGACTGTATGCGGCGACGGCGTACGTATAGGTGAAGTATCGAAGGAACTGACGGAGATTTTTTCGGGAGACGTAGAAGAATGCTGATGCTGAGACCCAGATGAGTCAGATGTCATACAGTTCTGATGAGGGAAAGACGAAGATGAATAATGAACCCTCTTGACATGTCTAAGTACATCATCAATCATATCCATAGAGGTATCACATGAGTCCCAGTGACAAGTCGGAGGGTCGCCGACTTGTGTTCTTACCTCGGAGGGCTGCAGGTGGTTTTTGAGGTGATTATCCAGTTCAAGAATATTGTCGAACCTAACCTCTTCATCGTGATCATGACCCCAGTGGCAGTACCAAACCGGCTTGTCATCGAACATGGTAAAAGACTTCATATTGGCAAAGTCACTATTCATCCAGCTCTGTACTTTTCCATTTCGAGAATCTGACAGCTTGCCTGGCGAGCAGCAAGAATGATCCACAGATTTGACACTGCTAGCCCTAACATGGCTGCTTTTGGGCTGAACCAACCCGTCGACTTCTTCCAGTAAACCGTGATCTCTATCAGCTTCAGCACATTTCAGGCAGTCCCCCTTGGCCTCTACAACCTGGGGGCCGCCGCTATAGAGTGGGGCCTTGCCGGCAGCATAACCTTCAAGACAGCTGAAGCATTCTGCTTCGTCAAAGTGGCAGCTGTCGCAGTCGCGGCAGCTCATACACTCAAAGTTACAGTCTTCGCAGTTATCACTAGAAACCATACTCAGATCTGTTGTTCTACAGCCACGAACGTTGTGTAGAATGAGAGAGTAAAATTCATTAGACGGCCAGAGATGCGGTACCGGTATTTGGGCCAGTCACCTTGGTGGTCAAAAAAAAATTGCCCACGTGACGGGCGCCGCGCGGTTTTGGGGGGTGGGCCAAAGCAGCGGCCACCTCGAGACTTTTAATAACTACGTCAATAACAAAATGCCATACATCAGCAAGGGAGAAGTGGTGGACACCATGCCACTCGGTCCACGAATATCGCGGTGGTTTGCATCGGGTCTGGACCTGCTGAATCTGTATGTTCATACATTTTTGGCTCTGGATGCCAAAGATACTGCCGTTAAATGGATGGAGGCCAACCGACCAAAGAAGTAGCGGGCTCACAGTAGCAGCACTAAGAAAAGGCCCGAATCTATTGGTATTAACACCGATTCAATGCATTAGTCCTTAGATTTGGCTGTGATTCAAGAACGATAATGAGTTGTGAACGTTGATAGCGATGAGGATACGATACATTTCTAGATTTCATTCTTATTTTTTTCATCACCTACTCTATATATCAGGTATAGATACTTGATGAATAAATATACTGCATCAGATAGAAGGATATGTCATATGTCTGCGACAGGAATTTTATGATATTTGCATCCGCCTTCATGTGCGTAGTGAGCTTAGCAGTCGAAACTTTCTTGCGCAAATATCCTTCTCAAGTATTGGATGGAAGACATGTAGCAACTGAATGGGGCATGCAGCATCATTCCTAGCGATCTTCGATACCGTGGAAGATCGTGGTATACAATGTAATCAGTATATCAGGCATCGGCCAATTTTAGCTTTGGAAAGCATGCACTTGATTATTTTAGGATAGCGGTGAATGTTATGTTCCTTATTTGCTCAAAGACAGCTTACCGGCTTGATAACCTAGGTTGTAATTCTGCATAAAATCGGATTTTTATCTTGAATGCCAATCATGAAATGTAATATACTATATCGTAGCAACGAGGGAGTATGTAGGTTGCAATCTATGGGAATAATATTTTTCTCCTAGACAATTAATAGGGATGCTCACCACGGAGGGGTAGAAGTGGCCCAATTGTTGAGATGTGCGTGCAAGCAAGAAGTTTATTTCTAGTAGATCCTCCGATTTTCCGCATTCAGACCAGAGTCCTTCGCACAAGCTTTGAACAAAATAAGATCAGGGCCAAATAAGCAACGAACAAAAAATGAAATAAAAAGTAGCAATATACAGAGGTGACTATGGCGCTGTCCTATATGCTGTAATATACCTAGAAAATTTGGTAAGTAGATATAAATTCCTTTCTTATCATCAGAATCAAAAACCTCACGTAAACCTGCTTCGCAGTCTTATGTTAAAGATGGTATTGGAGCCACTGAGATCAGCAGCAACCCCCACCAGCGCAATATCTACCTTTAGCTACCGCAATGTTATTGTATTTTTTCACTAGTGCTAGCAATCATTTAGACAGAGAGACCCACAGGCAATTGAGACCGTGGAGAAAGGAAAAAGAATTACCATGGTAAGTGCGTGAATCAGAATATAACGAGCAGCCAGTTTGTAAACATCTCACATACTCGGAGGTATATTATTCTCAGACTTCACGAACAGCGCACAGATAGGTAGTATTGCGCTTCTTTCTCTGTCGGCCCCGCACAATCCTACTCATCTGAAGTCGTTCAAACTCTAAATATTGGCCACTCAAATCTGCTTGTTCATACCCCAGGGCAACTTCAATACTGTTTTATAACGTGTACGCTAAAGTGCACATTATAAGCCGTGGCATAGTAACTTATATCTGAAGAAAAGGTGCTCAGTAGCCAAAAGTTGCAGAAGATCTTTCTTCACCATATCATATACGCATCCACAATTAATTTTACCACTAAGAGTCACGTTTTGTAATTTATTGACCAGATTCAAACCCTTTCATAATTCTGAAAATTTCCAATCTAGTGTCGTCAAGCCGACGATTTGCTTTTTGTGAAGAAGCGAAGAGCCAACTTTATCACCATATTTGCTTATTGACATCGCATATCCACTGGTCTGCGACCTGCCTGATCTGACATTTTATACACAACTAGGGTCTGGAAATCTGAAAACCAATAATCTATACGGTTTGCCGCAAACCGCATTTTTGTTGCACTCCTTAATCTGACGACGTGTTCCATAATAACACTAGTGGCTGTTCCATAACAACTAGCGCGCTAGTGTGTACAACCTGCTGCAGCGAAACTATTTATTCTTCCACGGAATATAGAGATTGTGACGTTTGCAGAGCATCCGACTTTTGACTCACGTGAAACTCCACCCAGGTAGCTAATAAACCGCAAACTCCAAGGCAGGTAAACAACATAAACCCCTCCCTGCATCCAAAAAGAGTGCGCCTAATAAGGGGCTTTTTTTTCAATTCGTCTCCTAAAAATTCTTCCACCCGATCGTCCTGAATTGTACAGCCTCGCACCTCTTGCCGATACCGGGAGGGGGGTTTGATGCTCCTTGTCATCAAGTGAAAGAACAGCCCGCCGCATTCCATATTTGGTCAGCAGGTTAGCCGGGAGCCAAGTCCTTCTTCTATCCTTTGTTCTGAGCATGGTAATAATGGGCCCACATTCTGATACTGCAGTAGACAAGCACATTATCATGCTTAATTGCTGCCTCTGGATGGAAAGTGTATATTATCAGGCTCTATTGTCTCTGCCAGCAGAGTGTTCTTTGCATTTGAGTATTGCTTTTTCCTTTTAGGCATGGGTGCGGTCGTTGACAAAAGCAAGTGCAAACGCAAAATTTTTTTTAAGAAACCGTTGGAAGATATGCATGCTACCCTTTTCTGCCTAGTTAAAGTTGATCGTCACAACGTGGATACCGCTGAAAGGCAGAAAAATTTACTAAAGGACTACCGGCAAGCGTGCCGGAACGTCACATAAGAGATTAAATAGGCAATGCAAACAAATTGTAGAAACGGCATGGTGTCTCATCTCAAGTTGACCTCTGAGAGGATCGTAAAACAGAAAATTTAAGGTTTGCCCGATCAGTGCAACCAAGATGTTGCTTCTTTGTGAACCTGTGGGTATCGTTCATGTCTGCCAAATCGGTGGGTTTGGGGGCATTGACAGAATACAGAAAAAAAATTCTATTGCAGAGTCCCTGCGTTTCGGACTTGATCGGGGGCTCACCGGCGAATACGGAGATGTACCTCACTTGACAGAAAAGAGAGACAAAATTTTTCTTATTTATGCACTAACATTCCAGGAGTATTTGAAAAGGATATAACATCTCCTTTTCCCTTCACTCTTTTCATCACTAATCAGGAATTTATTCTTCTTTGCCCAGTTTTTAACACTTTAAATATTTGGATTTCTTACTCCTACAGCAGCTTTCAGTTTAGCACTTAGCACCGCATATCTCCAGGAACGAACGATTGACTGCACGCGCCACACGGGATTACACACAGCTTCTAGTCCTCTTGATCACCTACATTAACAGTAAACAACCATCAATATTTACCAGATCTGTAGTACTGTAACCACTTTGAGGGGTAAAAGTCGTACCACCGGATAGCGAGATTCTACTGCCAGTAGCTCTCAAATATTATATCGGCTTTTCATATATCAACAGTGTACTAAAAGGTGAGTATTCCAAACAATAGCAGATAGTATGATAGGCAGAGATGCGTTGCCGGGATACTGCTTTGCTGCAGCCAAAACTCATTGCACGTCATCAAAGCGAATCCAATCGGTCTTGTTATTAACTGAATAGTGTCTAGTTCCTGTTGAAATTACTCTTCGTTCCTGAGTAGCGCAAAGAATTTGAGAAGAGAGCGGTTGCATGCCAGGTCCAGAAAGGAAGGTGTAGGCGAAAAACTCGAACATAATTCGCAAAAGTGTTTAACAGTCCTTTTTGAAGGTATTTGACAAGTCCAATTCAGCTTGCTACAAAATTATACAGTTTTAGCTGATAGTCCTGGGTTGAGATTACAAGCTACATTTTTTTCGTCTTTCTTTATTTTGCATTATTACGACATAGAGCTTTTCTTCAACCTCATTTCGACCTACGTGCATATATTGACATCATTAAATGGCGATACAGCGGCCTGTGTACGACTCTAGGCGTCATCCGATCGAAGTATGGTTACAATGGTATAATGCGAATATCTGGCAGATACAAGATGAGATTGAAAGATCACGGCGTAAGTATCATCTGGTAGCGGGGTGAATGTTGCTCAGCTCATCATCTACTTTTGGTTTAATTTCTCTTCCTGAGAGGCCCTAGTATGGAATCAAGGTTGACAATAACTAACAACAGATAATCCACCAATTGGCTTTGAGGTTCGATCCATTGCTCCGTACGAATATACAGACTCACTAAACCAACGCCAGATCTGGGAGCCATATCTTACTGGACGAGAAAGGCAAGAGTTTGATTCCCAGCTTAGGGTAAGTAACCTAGAAACTGTATCTGGAAGCGAATCACCTATGTTCAACCCCCCCTATGCAAGAAGCTCGATGATCTGAAAATAAACTCATGGACAAACGCCGCACGACCAGATGCGTACACATTTTGAAGATCCAAGCTCGAATCAAGCATCCTCCGAACAGAGCATTGATCTGCTATGACTAAATTATGCGAGCCATTAAAAATTTTTTTCACCAAGTCTTCTGACCTGTAGGTTCCGTCAAGGGTGGCTTGCATGGCGTTCGGATTCCGAACTGTGCCATCAGGCCGCTCCGCTGATGCGACCATAATAACAAGCGATTGGTGAATAATTTTTTTATCATGTATACGAAGCGGCGCTAGGGGCTGTTAAGCATGGGCCGATGGGCGGACACCTTTTTCTAATCATAACACAATCCTTAACGGAAACATCAGTACTAACTAACTTTCTTTCAGGAGTTCATGCGAAGAAATCAGGGAGAAGTCGTAAGACTACTGCCTCCGCCAAACCAGAGGCACTAAAATTACTGGCATTTGCCCACATACATCTGATATTTGCATTTTATTTCTGGATCCCTTTCTAGACTACACTGTTGCATCAAACTCAGCCATGGCCCTTTGTTAAGCAAATTTGATGGGCATGGTGGAAAATATGCTCCACAAAACTGGGTTAGTAAAATCGCCTCAACAAGCTGCGCTTTAAGCCGCTGCTGCTTACAGCAGCTCCATTTCACGGCTCTGTTATTTCGGCAGCGAATGAGAGCCAGCTTGTTTCCCAGCGAAATCTCCTTGTATAATATATCCATATTTTTAAATGAATTTAAGTAGAATAGTTTAAATGACGTAGCTGAAGCTTAACAATAAGATTACGTAAAAAAACTCCAGAAGGCGAGATGTGGGGGACGGACGGACCCGCTAAACTTTTGAAGATTTGGATGCCACCCATATGCACATGTCTGCAGGGCACTGTCAACTGGCAGAGGCTGGCAGACGCCCGCAGTCCGCAATACTATTTAATCTGAACTATCGTGGTACCGTGTGACTCGGGCACGGATTCGAAGGTTAGATCGGACTTAGGCGTACTAGCTGCAGATCAGCGGTGCTAGGTCCTCCTCCGACGGCCGGAGCGGAAAGAATGGAGGTGTGTTCGACCGTATTCAGAGTAAGAAGGTCTGTGCGTTCTGAGCAATCTCATTTCCACCTCTCGTCATATCAGACTCGGGAAGTGGCTTTTTTCAGATGTTGACAGTACGAGACCGGATCCTATTTCCAGTAGGAATGTGCAGTTTTGAATTAAGTCCGCACACCCCCCATGCACTTTATGCGGCTTTACAAGGAGCACTTCCACGCTGTTGCCCAAGAGATTTCTTCTCTCGAATATGCCATGCCCACTACCTAACTAATATACCGAGTATTGGATTATTTTATATTCTATTTTTACTGTTCATTACATAATTCCTAAATGCTTTCATAGCATGTCATCTACAATAGGGTGCTCAGAGAGCCGCACAGCATGCAGACACCAAGGGCAACCAGTGCCTTAGGAGTGTTTCCGTTTGCAGTTCGGAACGACAATGCGCCACTTGATGAAGTTGAGTTAGAAGAAGATGAGGCAGAAGCAGTGCCGCTGCTCGCAGCTGCAGAAGTAAGAAAGGATGAACCAGCAGCTGTGGGTAGGACATCACCGCCAGAAAGAGTTAGAGATGTAGAGCCTATGCTTCCTTGGATAGATCCTGCTGCGGATCCGGAAGCAGTAATAAGTCCACCTGCAGCACCTGATGCCACGCTTGAAGCACCACCAACAGCCTGTGATGCAATGCTTGAGGCACCGGCGGCGGCATCCGACGCGATTCCTGCGGCACCCGTGGCTGCAGCTGAAGCAATGCCTTGAGCACCGGCAGCAGCAGTGGAAGCTGCACCTTCAGCACCAGCGACAGCAGTGGAGGCTGCACCTTCAGCACCGGCGACAGCAGTGGAAGCTGCACCTTCAGCACCAGCGACAGCAGTGGAGACAGCACCTTCAGCACCAGCGACAGCGGTCGAGACCGCACCTTCAGCACCAGCGGCGGCCGCTTCGGTTTGAATTCCAACGGCACTAGTAGCAGCGCTTGATGTGTCAATGAGAATACCGGTATTAGCAGCGGCGGCGGCCAATTCTGCAGTAGCCACGTTAAGGGCAGAAGGAAGATTACCAAGTGTCAAAGACATGATTGATAGTGTATATAGAGATTGTAACACAAGAGGAGGGGAACGCAGTAATATAAGTGCGAATATAAATAGCTGATAGAAAAGGGAATTCGTAGCAGCGAATAAATAGAAAGAAACTCAAGTGTCAGGTACTGGTGGCCAAGACCGTCAGGTACAAGGTATATATAGTTTGGGGTCTGAGTTTTGCTTTTGGGGGGGAGGATCAGTTGGAAGCACCGTACAATAAGGCGCAAATAGGCAAAGAATAGACAATAGACAATACTGGTCCTTAATTGTCCAAGATAGTCCAATGAACGGGGCAGTGATGAGCCAGGTAGGCAGTGAAATTAACTTGGGAAAAAGGTAAACAGTAAGATGGAGTCTACGTGTTTGTTTGCGCCCCCAAGGCCGGTTTTGTGATGTCACAGCCGCGACTGGGGTGAAAAAGCAACGGGTCATTCCTTACCATTCAGGTCCCACCAGGCACGCAGAAACCTGATTGGCCGCCTAACCCTTGCGTGATCGCGAAAATGCTCTCCACCCCTCGAAACTCCACCCCCTGAACTCATGGCTTGTTTCTGTAAGGGAAAAAATGAACGACACAGTTGTCTAACATGTATCGTATTGTGTCAGAGTTTAAGGATGACGTTACTTGGAAAGAATCGTATGCTCAAATAGGCAAGCTAGCCCCCCAGGGCGGAGGACAGCCACACAATACGTAATAATGTTGTTTTATAGGCTCGATTCGCTTGCCATACGTAGTTTTGAACAGGCCCAACCAGACCCACCTGATTGCTGCTGATGCATTGCCATCCCACAGCAGGCGAAGCTACGTATTCAATTTTCATATTATTCTCAACTGTCTGTTCTTTACTGCAAGTGACCTGCCCCCCCCAGACAGGTTTGCTACAAACCCGAAACACCTTTTGCTTCGGGGACGGATCTTCGTAGGGAGGGGGGTGGTAGATCTGGGCCAGGGCTAATCACCAATTTATTTCTCTTTTTAGTTGAGGGTATTTAGAGATTTCCTCATCCTTTCAGAGATCTTCATAGGAGAATATCTCACGGGCTCAGCAAAAGGGCGGCGGGTTCGGCATAAAGGGATACAGTTGGCAGTGCAAGACCCCATATGTTTACGCATTGCCCCTTTCATCGGCTATAACCCTATTTTTGACCCAGTTGCCATTCAAAAATAGTCGCCTATTGCGCGGTTTATCTGCAGTGGCTGAAGCAGTCTCCACCAATTGCCGCTATCGGCAGGGGTAAAGTGGAATTTGCGATCAATAATCGTCACTTCCGCAACAAGTATTAATCGGCATATTTCAATATGAAGAGGGTGGGGGGAAAACCCATATTGGTCACATGACCGGTCTCCATCCTCCCAAACTGAGTTCTGAGTTGGGAGGTGGTGGTTTTCCCAGCGAGCGACTCACAGTGACTGCTTTTGGGAGTATGCGTACACCACATACCGTCACACTCACATCAAATATTGCAATATACACTGTGAAATAATAAAATCTTTCTACCACAACCACCACCACTTTCGACACAAAACATCAACCATGGGTGCCTATAAGTACTTGGAAGAAATCTCCCGAAACAAGCAGTCTGACGTTGTTCGATTCCTCCTGCGAGTCAGATGCTGGGAATACAGACAGCTCCACGTCATTCACCGAGCTTCTCGACCTTCTCGACCTGACAAGGCTCGACGACTTGGTTACAAGGCCAAGCAGGGTTTCGTGATCTACCGAGTCAGAGTCCGACGAGGTGGCCGAAAGCGACCTGTCCCCAAGGGTGCTACCTACGGTAAGCCCACCAACATGGGTGTTTCTCAGCTCAAGTACCAGCGATCTTTGCGATCCACTGCTGAGGAGCGAGTTGGTCGACGATGTGCCAATCTCCGAGTTCTCAACTCTTACTGGATCAACCAGGACTCTACCTACAAGTACTTTGAAGTCATCCTTGTCGACCCCCAGCACAAGGCTATCCGACGAGATGCTCGATACAACTGGATCGTCAACCCTGTTCACAAGCACCGAGAAGCCCGAGGTCTTACTTCCACTGGCAAGAAGTCTCGAGGTATCAACAAGGGTCACTTGTTCAACCACTCCTCATCTGGTCGACGACACATCTGGAAGAAGCACAATACTCTTTCTTTGTGGCGATACAGAAAATAAAAAAAATAGTCTGTTTACTGCAGGTTATTACGTTTTAAAGCTTATCATGTCTAATATATGATTTCATTCCCAAAAACACTTACGTATCGTAAAACTAAAAACTACCATTGTAGCTGCAGAGCCTTTATTCCTTTGGAAGTGCGTATTCACAATCCGCTTAAAGATGTAATCGTATTGCTCTCATGTATGGTTGATCTGTTTTGGCTTTGGCTTGGTCAGAAATCGTGCATGGTAAATCCATCATGCTCTCTCTCAAAATTACATTTGGCATTTGGCACGCAACACTGGCATAGAATTTTACAAGAAATATCCAAAATATTCAATATATTTTACTCCAAATTTACAAACCTTTTCTATATTATATATATATGTCGCACCAATCATTGCACCAAACCTCATCCGGGACCGCAAAGGGCTACCCTTAGATGATATAAATCATCAGATGGTCTGCTGCACCCAAGATTGATTCAATTGATCTCCAGACTGGACTACAGATTCACATATGTCCTGGGCAAACTCCACAAAGGGTCCGCCTCGTAGGAAGGCTTTCCTAGGCTCTTTCGAGCCGCCAGCTGTGATTTTTGCGTTAAGGAAAGAAGGCAAAAAAAATTTGTGTCCTAAGTACCTGCCAGTAGGGTAAGCCGACGAATGGAGATGAGTACTGAGCTGATCCGATAACGGCAAAGTAGATTAGATTAGCAGCAAAAAGCAGGATTACAAAGTCCTGCGGTATATATATACAATTAGACGCTTCGCAATTAAAAGCCTGGTAATCCATCATAGTTTGCTTTTCTGCTTGGCCATACTTGGCTGCTAGTTCTATCGTGCTATTCGTCGTGATCACAGGCAATTTTTAATTTTTTTGGAATGAGTAAACCAACACCACCCAGCAATTTTTTACCCACAGCCATATAGGTGCACTTTGTTGAACCCCGCATTGTATAGCTTATTGTTGTTACCAAGAGGATAATTACCCGAATATGGTTCAAAAGACTGCTATTATTTCTGTCTATGACAAGACCGGCTTGTTGGACTTGTCTAAGGGTCTGGTCCAGAACGGTGTCCGGCTTCTTGCATCTGGCGGTACTGCCCGAATGATTCGGGATGCAGGTTTCCCTGTTGAGGACGTTTCAGCCATTACTCATGCTCCTGAGATGCTGTCTGGCAGAGTTAAGACTCTCCATCCTGCTGTCCATGCCGGTATTTTGGCTCGAAACATTGAGTCGGACGAGAAGGACTTGGATGCTCAAGGTATCGAGAAGGTCGACTTCGTTGTGTGCAACCTTTATCCTTTCAAGGAGACCATTTCCAAGGTGAATGTCACTGTCGATGAGGCTGTTGAAGAAATTGATATCGGTGGTGTCACGTTGTTGCGAGCTGCTGCCAAGAATCATTCTCGAGTTACAATTCTGTCGGATCCCACTGACTACCATATCTTCCTTGAAGAGCTGGAGAAGAGTGGTGACAAGGGTGAAATTTCCACTGACACTAGAAACAGATTGGCACTCAAGGCTTTTGAGCACACTGCCAACTACGACTCTACCATTGCCGACTTTTTCCGAAAACAGTACTCTGAGAACATCTCTCAGTTGCCTCTTCGATATGGCGCCAACCCTCACCAGAAGCCTGCTCAGGCCTTTGTCACAAACGGTGATCTTCCATTCAAAGTATTGAGTGGCTCTCCTGGATATATCAATCTTTTGGATGCTCTCAATTCATGGCCCTTGGTCAAGGAGCTTAGTGCCTCTTTGCACTTGCCGGCCGCTGCCTCCTTCAAGCACGTTTCTCCCGCAGGAGCTGCTGTTGGTCTTCCCCTTACCGATGTCGAGAAGAAACTTTACTTTGTTAGTGACATTGAAAACCTCTCCCCGTTGGCAAATGCCTATGCTAGAGCTCGAGGTGCCGACAGAATGTCCTCCTTCGGTGATTTCATTGCTCTTTCCAACAAGGTTGATATCACCACTGCCCAGATTATTTCAAAGGAAGTCAGTGATGGTGTGATTGCCCCTGGTTACGAACCTGAGGCCTTGGAAATCCTTAAGAAGAAGAAGGGCGGAAAGTACTGCGTCCTCCAGGTCGACCCCAACTATAATCCTGATTCCATTGAGACCAGACAAGTATATGGTATCTCTTTGGCTCAGAAGCGAAACGATGCTGTCATCAGTGCATCCACCTTCAGAGAAATTGTTTCTACCAACAAGGGTATCACTGAAAAGGCTCTTATCGATCTAACTGTTGCTACCATTGCACTGAAGTACACTCAATCCAACTCTGTGTGCTACGCTAAGGGTGGTATGGTGATTGGTCTAGGTGCTGGTCAGCAATCTCGAATCCACTGCACTCGATTGGCTGGTGACAAGGCCGATAACTGGTGGTTGCGACAGCACCCCAGAGTCTTGGGTTTCAAGTGGGCTAAGGGCACAAAGCGACCCGACAAGTCTAATGCAATCGACTTGTTCGTATCAGGAAACATTCCTGAGGATGGCCCTGAGCTGGAAGACTACAATGCCAAGTTCGAGACTGTTCCCGTCCCTTTCACTGCTGCTGAACGAAAGGAATGGATCGCTAAGTTGACTGACGTAGCCGTCTCCTCTGACGCTTTCTTCCCCTTTTCTGATAATGTTTACCGAGCTGTCCGATCCGGTGCTAAGTATGTTGCTGCCCCTCTTGGATCTGTTCAGGACAAGGTTGTTCTGGAAGCTGCTAATTCCTTCGATCTCGTCTATGTTGAGAACAATATTAGATTGTTCCATCATTGATCGGTGTCCACCGCAAGCAAAACATGGCCTTACGGTTGATTTTCAGTAGTGCTACGCTAGTTTCTTTGTTCATCACGATGAATACATTATTTTACACATTTCGTTAGTTAGGATTTGAAAAATCAGATCTTCTTCTCCAAGCCACTCCATTAGACAGCTTCTACATTAGCTTTTTTCAACCCCCTTGAAAGATCGTTCCATGTTACAGCTGTACCATGTGAAGTACCACCTGAACTGCTGTTTCCAAGCTCTGATATTTTGAGAGCTTTCTGGAAGTCTTCAACTCCATTAAGATACCGCATAAGAAGAACATCTTTTGCCAAAGGGGCCAGTTCGGGGTCTCCTTCTTGTACAACAGAAGTGAGAATTCCTTCCAGACTTTTCTGCTCTGCTGCGGTTAAGGGGAGATTTGTAAGACGAGCAGCCTGCTGATTTCGAAGTGCATGAAGAGTGAGAGCTCGCAGGGCATCGCCAGAAACCTCATGCGAAACCGATCGAACAAATTTCAAAGCCCGCAAAAGCGATTGGGATGAAATACATAATGCAGACACCAACTTTTCGAGAGTTTCTGCAGTTTGCAGAGGTGGAACTTTTGCAGTAATATAGGCTAGTACCTGGCGGGCAGACTCCACTTGAAGTACGTTCTGATTCCAATCGCTGAAGAGCACCGCGATCAGATCATCCGAAAATGTTGGCAGAGCAGCTGGGTGGCCCAGTTTTATTAAACCCTTTTCAAATTCGAGATGGTCTAAATGCCAAAATGCAGAAATGAGAGCTCTGTGGCCCTGAGGGATGTCCAGTTCCTCGGCATAGTACGGTGCAATACTGATATTTGGCGGGTAATCCAAGAAAATATAGTATATAAGACAGGCCTGATTCAGACGATTCGGGCAGTCGGCCGCTTCTATTTGTTGAACCAGCAGGAGTGTTGTTTCTTTATCCTTTGGCGGATAGAGGCCAGGAGTGATGGAGTCCAGCGAAAGAAGCTCGGATAGAAGCTTATCAAAAAATAGCTTTCCCTGCAGTTTCCTCCTATTAGTCTCTACTTGTGCAGCATACTGTGAGCTGTACGGGGTACTGGGCGCGACATCTACGAGAGCCTGCGCGAAGCTCGACATTGTTGTTGTTGTGCAAAATCAATGTAAGATTACTGGGAAGACATAATACAAGTAGACCAAATACATTTTTAACCAAAGTCTATCTATCCAACTCAACTAAATAGCTACATAACCAGGGATTAAAAGCCCGGGACTAATAGTTGAAATTTCACCAACGGCGTGTGCCGTAATTTGGAGTTACCAAACAATTTGCGAAGAAGCATTGCTATTGTCTTCTTCGATACCAGATTGACCATCTTCCATCATTTTGATTCTGGCTCTCAGATCCAAATGAGGCATGCTATTCAGGTTTTTCAAGCTGGCGGAGGACGAGGCTCTGCTTTTAAGCAAGTCGCCCACGTCATGCAAAGTGGTAAAGACATCCATCATCTCCTTTCTGCTCTTGTCTTTGCCGGAAAGCTGGCCCCTTTCACCCCCAAGTCGCAAAAATTCGTCATCCATGACAAACCCCAGCTCGGACTCATCAATGAGCGACAAATTATGGTTCATGGATGAAGAAGCTATCAGCTTCTCTGACGAACCGCTCGATTCTGAGTTGGAGTCCTTGGAGTCGTCTGTAATTAGACTGTCGGGAGTTGCACTCAGTCCAGGGGATCCAGAGCTCTGCGGACGATTCAAATTGGTCAGATGATTAGGAGCAGCAATCGAACTAAATAGATCTTCCGAGATAGTTGTGTAAAGAGAAGTGGATGCACCACCACTGCCACCATTGGGGGTTGTTATTCCATAGCAGCCATCCTCCTCAGCAATGATAGAGAGACGTTGCTGTTCTGCCAGTTTCCTCTTCTTTTGAGCCATACGATTATCAATGTAAAGGGCAGCATCACCACTGACACGGAACAAACGACCAGTATCGGCTTGTTCCATTGCAGCATCACCAGCAATCTGAGCTAAGGTGATATAAATCTCATCCCAGCACTCCCAGAACACCATGCAAATTGAGCCTTGCACTCTATCTCCTAAATCCTCAAGAATATCCTGGGATATTTTGAGTCTCAAATAAAGATCTAGAGTCGATTCTGGGGCGACGGTGGATTGCTGTGAGAGGGCGCTATTACCTGTTTGGGACAGTCGTCGCTTCCCGGACGGACTCGGCGTATGAGCAGCAGCTTCGGCGGCCTTGGATTTCTGGTACTCTATATGGTGATTCATCCAAAAGCGAATAGCCGGCTCTTTTTCGGATAGGTCGGATATGTAATTTAACAGCCTCGTTTCGGTTTCCATGGACAAGTCTGCAACATTCATAGAGCGGTACTTGTCCTGCATGGAGTCGTTGTACACCTGAGCAGCAGTGGATGAGCCCGAAAGGCTAGCAGCAGCAGTTCGGCGACCCTTTTCATTTTTTCGATCGCTAGACGCGTGATCCTGGAGAATAAGCGGCAACACCGGAGTGGCAGCAGCCACTACTCTGGCGATAGTCTGGACACATCGCCTTCTTGCTGCTTGGTCACTGGGAGGCACTTGTAAGGACCGGACAATGGGATGCTTCAGCACCACGTCCTGAACACGCCCGTCCATCAACGAGGTGTTGAGCTCCGGCAGATAATCATCAAGTCGAGCAACTATCCGCCTTGTAGCAGTTTCTAGTTCACCATTACCCATTTTTGCTGTTAGGAGAATAAAATGGATTTTTTTCGGGGGGAAAGAAGATAAATAAATGACAGGCACTAAGGAGACGGATCCAGTCTTGGCGGCGTCACAGGGACAAAATCTTGTAGCAAATATGCAGCAGCAGCAGAAGAATAAGAAGAAAACCAGCCGGAATTTAGTATACGATTTTTAGTCTGTTGAGAGAAACCCCCGGTCGATGTACTGAAAACTTGTTAATCCGCGAAAAGTCCGCAGTCCGTGCACTAAAAACAGTTATGCCGGAGGAACGAACTAAAGGCGGGCCCCGTCATTTATATGAAAAGGCGGGGTATCCCCTTGCCCAATCAACACACAACGATTTATTGGTCACGCCCAAAAAAGCCGGAAATTGTGGGGGAGGTCCATCGGGTAACACGCTGCGCCGTCGGAAACAAGAACTTAATTTCGGATGCAATAAGGGGGGATTTGCCGTTTAGTATCACGGGAAACCGGGCCATTCCAGACCTGTATTTTAAAGTTCTATTGGCGGGGTTCATTAAATACCTGGAGATCTCGGCACCGTACCACTGGGCTGGGAGGGTCCCGAAAAATTCTCTTTGCAGTGGTGTTGAGCCGCAATATTAAACCGGATCGGAGTTTAAAACAGCAAATCTCGGTTTTCGCCTTGTGTTTCGCCGGTGAGTCCGTTTTACCCCAGAATAAGTACGATTACGGTTGCTGGACAGCTGGATCGGATACGCAAGGGGGTCTGAGCGAACCGAGACGAGACTTGTGAAAAAGGCTCTGGAAACAATGGGCAGTGATTTCCAGCCAAGTCTCATTACTGCATATTTAGTTTACTGTTTAAATCTCAATCTCAATCTCTAAAAAAAAATATCTTCTTGTACTAGAAATATGTATGTATGCAGCATGGTTATACCCAAGCGTCCATGAGCCAACGGCCGGAACGCAGCGTTTAGGAATATGCCGCCCGAGCTGTAACAAGGCCGAACTCAACATTGAACAGAGTTCAAAGGAGTTCAAAGCCTTGCCACAGATTCTATCTACAATCTGTCGACAGGGTGACGTCACTCGTAAGGCTTCACACTTTATAAAAGTCGTTCTACTATTTTAAAGCGACATTGGAGGGCCACGACAAAAAAAGCTCCTGGCTTCTACTGTTAGTGCTCATCAAATCCGATACCAAGTCGAGAATTACGGCCAGCAGATACCGTCGAACAACAGAAATCCGCCAATTTTCGTCCATTATCCACTTTCAGCCTAAACCGTCAACGGTGATGGTACGAAACAGCATGATCTCCATCTAAAGTACACCAAACCAGATCTCCCTAAAATTGGCACCAGCAGAACACACAAGTCCTCAAAACCAAAAGATTCATCGTATCCCCTTAACCCAACATCAAGCCAGTAGAACTTCCACTTCCACTCTAGTGTCGATACACTAAAGAAGCATTGAAAAACCTTTCGCTGCCTCAATAGCGCAGATTGTTTGTAGGGACAAAAAAAGTTTTTCCCAACTGAAATTTATAGTGGGGCAGGAGGGTAAACTCCTGCCTCAACAGTGTGAAATATCTCTGAAAAAAAAATAATTTGGATCAGAGAAGCTAGAAACACCACCATGCCTAAATCAACGGAAGCAAATGGAGACAGATATGCATTCATAAAAAAGCTGGCTGCTAATGGTAAGCTTCCGACCGGTAAATACGGTAACTGAATCAAGCTTTTGCTAACTCGCAATATAGACCGACCTACTCGTGATGCTGCATGCGAGTCTCTGAAGCAGTTGCTGAAAACCAACAAAAAGATGGACTCACTTGAGTGCCAGAAGCTCTGGAGAGGCTTGTATTTCACCATGTGGCACTCTGATAGACCCAGAACTCAACAGGCAGTAGCTGATAACCTGGCATCGCTTTTGGACATCATCAAAAAGCAGAACTTCTTTACCTTTTTAGATGCATTTTGGAAAATCATTGCCCGAGAATGGGATGGCATTGATAGACATCGAATCGATAAGTATTATTTATTGTTGAGGCGATATTTGAACCATACTTTACTGCGTTTGAAAGAAGAAGAGTGGGATAGCGAGTGGATCAAGGGCTACCAGAAGGTCATGCTTGAAGGTCCATTGAGTCCGACTGACAAGCGAGTACCTAATGCAATTCGATTTCACATGTTTGACATCTTTATCGATGAGCTAGAAAAAGTACTAGGAGATGAGTTCACCGGTGAAGATGAAGAAAATACACCACCGTTCGACGAGCTGCTTCTCCCTGTGAAAGAGGTAATGGAAAAGCATGAATCAAAAACAATCAGAGAGAACGCTAAAAAGTACGTGTTCCTAGATGAACGACTGGTCACATGGGGAGTGGTTGAGAAGCAAGAAGTAGTTGTTGATGAGGACTCTGATGAAGAAGAGTGGGGTGGATTTGACTAAAGCTAGTATTTATTGTGTCTGTATATTAATATAGAAAAGGCCGGAGATTCTTTCCATCTGCATCAGCGATTAATTCATCAAGCATTTAACAATTTTCTCATATTTTCATATCATCTGCATTGTGTAATGCTCGACATCTAGGTGATTTGATCGATCTGGTTAATGGTGGTTTTGATTGCAGACCACCCTCTTAAGTCCCAGTTGAACAACTCACACTTTTAGTTTTTCACACACTACAACACACACCATGGCTGCCGACGGATTCGAAAAGATAACCGACGTTCCTGTTGAATTTTTGAAAGAAGGAACCACCTTCATTAACAGATGCACTAAGCCTGATAAGAAAGGTACGTATTATATAAACGACGTCTTTGTGGGCTGCCTTATTAACGCCAGAATATATCAAGATCATCCGTGCTGTGGGCGCTGGTTTCTTGGTCATGGGTGCCATTGGCTTCTTTGTCAAGCTGATCCACATCCCCATTCGTCACCTTATTGCCGTCTAAATTCTTCAAAGATGAGTGATTCTCTCGCTCTTATTATTAATAAACGTTTTGTGCAGTTTAGAAATCATTACTCGTAGCTTTATTGTTCCTCTTCCTTCTTGAGATTCCCAAAAATGCAAAGCCATTACCTAATCCCGTATCCACCAACATTTGACTTTTTTCGCATCTCCACTGTTTGATTCTCAATGGCTTCTGACGGGCAGCCGAAGGCCAAGAAGACTAAAAACCAGCTACGGCGTGAGAAAGCCAAGTCAAAGAAACTGCAGACCCATAGTGAGGTTCTGCCGGTTACGCAAAATGAACCTTTAAGCTCGGCAGCTCCTGCCAGTGTAGGCGCTACAAGTAATGGCCAATCACTTCTCGATGACATTGCACTGGAACCTGATAGCATCCCAGATTATTATCGTTCGCTTTTTGATAAATTTTCAGTTGAAGAGGGCAGTGATGCTAAAGAAAACGAAAATGCGAAGGGGGAACAGATATTTTTCAGCAACGATGAGGATTCCGAGGAAGAAGAACCGACTAATGGGAAACAGAATCCAACCGAAAGCTCAACTAAACCAAAATCGAAGAAAAGGAGCAAAATATCGTTAGCGGAGCTCAAGGCAAAAGTCGCCAATCCGGAAATAGTAGAATGGTACGACGCAGATGCGCCTGATCCCGAACTGGTCACTGCTATCAAAGCGACCCCCGGTGTAATACCGGTCCCTCAGCATTGGCAGCTGAAGAGGGAGTACCTATCATCACGCAGAGGCATAATGAAGCCGCCGTTTGATCTCCCAGACTACATCAAGGCAACAGGTATCATGGAGATGAGAGATGCGTTGAAAGAGGATGACTCGACGTTGGCCCAGAAGAGCCGTGAACGTGTACAGCCTAAAATGGGCCGTTTGGATATAGATTATCAGAAGCTTCACGATGCTATTTTCCGCTTTCAAACTAGACCAAAGTTGTATCAGATTGGTGAGGTTTATTACGAAAACAAGGAATCTGAGGTTGATCTCCACATGTATCGCCCTGGAAAACTCAGTAAGCGCCTGAAAACTGCATTGAGCATCCCCCCGGGTGCTCCTCCACCCTGGCTACTAAGTATGCAAAGATATGGTCCACCCCCGAGCTATCCAGGTCTTCGAATTCCAGGCTTGAACGCTCCTATCCCGGCTGGTGCTCAATGGGGGTTCCAACCTGGTGGATACGGACGGCCCCCTCTGGATGAAAGTGGGAATCCCTTGTATGGTGGTGATATATATGGAGCAAGTGAAAAACAAGTAGCTATTGCTAACCACCGTGATCATTCGGAGTGGGGTACAATGGTGGATGACTATGGCATTGAGGAAGACAACGAAGAAGGCGATGAAGAGGAGAATAGTGAAGATGAAGACATGGAAGGCTCTGGTGCAGAAGATGAAGGTGCTGGATATGTTGACGAAGATGCTGCGTTGGCTGCTGAAACGAATTCGAGCGCTATTGAAATGCGCAAGAACAAAAGAAGTCACGATGATCTTGAAAATACGAAAGAGTCGCCACTAGAAGAAGAGATGGAGGAGGAGGAGGATGAAGCCCCTGTGATTTTAGAGGAGGAGAAAGAGAGCAAGCCTATGTATCAAGTTTTGGAGCCCCGTAAAGACTCCTCGGGCTTTCTTGGCTCTCAAACTGCCTATCATATTCCTACGACCTCTGAATTCCAAAAAAGTTTGGATAATCTAATGGGTGAAGGAAGGAAAAGAACCAAGGAGTAGTAATATTTATGATAATCTTAGCGATTTGTACTAAAACCTATATATGTATATATATAACTGCATGCAAAGTAACTATATTGTTATTCGCTTTTTCTGGTAGATTTCTCAGCAATGTACTTGGCCATGTCAAAGTTGCTCATTTTTCCCACTGCATCGCTACGCTGAGACTGATGTTCTTGCAGCTGCTGTAAAGTCTCGGGGTCAATATTTTCAATTAGCTTCGGAACCACAACTACCAATATCAAACTAACCAAAGACATGAGGATCATAGGGCTCTTCAGCACAGATAACAAGCTGAATGCTGGTCGGGCCTCAAGGAATTCAAGCCTTTTAGCAGAGATGGAAAGTGGATATTCGACCTGAGGCCCCAGATCATTGACAACATCATGACCGATTAGGACCTGATGGACGCCAATAGACAGTCCACTATCACCTACAGAGGCAATATCAACACGATAATATCTTGAAGTAGACAAGGTGACTGACTCCAAATCTACCAGATAGCTTCCCTCCGACACATTATGGAAAGCGAATTTTCCTTTGCTGGTTATGGAGGTGGAGCTGATCGTGTTGAAGTGCAGGTCCTTTAGAACTACAAACGTGCTGGCAATTTCGTCCTGGTATAACGGGAAAAGAGACTCATCTAGCTTGCCTGTAATTGAAGTAAGTGCAAAAAGCAGTCGACAAAATACGAGGTTTATTATGAGGCATTCACGCAGAAGTTTCATGCTGGCTGGCTGGCGCTCCTGCTCGGATTTAAAGATGAAATTCAAATAAATGATGTGCTTTGGGAAAGCTGATTCTTCCCAGAACAAAAATATCCACCAGATCAGCAAATTTTACATATTGATTTCCGTCAATATATATGACTGGTGACCAGGATAAGTTACTCTCTCAGATTCACCTCAGTGATTTGAGCGCACTAGACCATGCAGTTCTGAAGCTTTCCAACGTTTTGTCCACAATTCTGTCTACATGCCCGGAACTGGCCGAAATTGATCCTCAGCAGGAATCTGAAAATGACGAAGCGGACGAGATTTTATCACTTGTGAGGAAACCGAGACTTGCTCTGGCGAGAGCTATCAAGATTGCGGCTGAAAATGGTCAGTTTCCTTTGGCTGCCCAAGTAGCAACTGCAGTTCAGACACAGCAAGCGGCTACAATCCCCAAGTATGGTGACTCTTCTCTTGGTGAACTGCCTGTATCACCTGTAGACTTTCCCAGTGTTGCAGAAGATGTGGTTATGAGGACTGCCGGGGCGAAGCGGAGTAGTTCTGATTCGGAACTGTCAGATCACTCTGACGATTCTCAGGGTAGGAATGTTAGGAGGAAAAAATGGCCTCCTGCAGTCCCTCAAATTCAAAATAAAGAGCTTCGAAGGCAGGTTTTCACTCACAAGTCCGTTGCTAATGAGAAATATTATCTGGACAAGACTGAACTGCTTACCATTCACAATGAACGACTAGAATTTCTGGGCGACGCAGTGATAAACTATATGATTGGCAGAATCGTATTTAAGAGTTTCCCAGATGCAGCTGAAGGCGAACTTACGTCAATTCGCTCTTCGCTGGTTTGTAACGATATTCTTGCCAAGTGGGCTGCTGGCTATGGACTAGATAAAAGACTCCAGACTAACTTTGCCGTCACGCGTGTTAATGACGATGGTGGGAAAACCTCCAAAATTATTGCTGATGTCTTTGAAGCATATATAGGCGGCCTTGTGTTAGCCACTGAAGACGGTACTAATGTTGTTGGAAAATGGCTGTCTGATCTGGTTGAGCCCTATATTTTGAACATTAAGCAAATGAGACAGGATACCGAGCCCCTTAATACGCAAGCTAAGAATGTATTGTATGCTCAAATTGGCACTGGAATCGGCGGACCTGAATATGTTACGATTGTCGAAGGGAACCATGCTTCCCCCTTTACGGTAGAGTGCCGGTTTAAGGGTGTATGCATTGGTAAAGGATCTGGTGTCAATACCAAGACGGCAGGTTTACGAGCTGCGATGGACGCTCTTAACAATAAAAAGCTCATGGAGAAGTTGGTTGATGAGAGGAGAACGTCACAGAGACTTCCTGCTACGGGGGAAAAATCAGAAACGGCGGACGTTGTGTCCAATACAAGCGGTGCGAATTCGAACTCGGATAACGACTTGAATATGGAAGATTCTGGTTCAGCGGCTGATTCCAGTAAGAGTCGTAAAAGCGCTGCACAGCAGAGCAAAAAGCGCACAGGGCCCAAAGATCTCTTATATTCATTGATCGGGTCTGCTGATAACCGTCCTTTGTATAGAACTGAAAATAGCTCGGATGGCTTCACTACAAAAGTTTCCATACGAGATGAGTTTTTAGGAAAAGGCCATGGTCGTTCGAAGAAAGAATCTGAGAATGGAGCTGCCGAAGATGCTTTGAACAACCATAATGATTTGATATCCAAATGGTCTCACGTTCGAAATCCTTGAGTATCTTTATAGGCTATCTGAAACGTGTAGTTCATAGTAATACTATTATTTATTATTTTATGTATCGTTTATGCAGAGGTATTGAAGGCTACAGAACACTTGGCCATAGTAGAAGATGATCGTGCAATGGAGTTTGTGAAGTAAAAGTTCTCAATGACCTTGCCAAGCTTTTGGTTTGAAGGTTTGGCGATAGAGTTACCATCAATCACCTGTGTCTTCAGGCCCAACTGAGCAACAGTGGTGGGCTCAAGGGCATCGTGGGTAAGCAGGTTAGGAGCAATCTCACTCAATCGCTCTCGGATTTCGTATACATCCTCATAGGGCAAATCAATGTTCAAAATCTCACCAACAGCTCGGACAACCTTCCAGTCCTCTCGTGCAACACCTGGAGCGGCGACAGCAGCTCGAGTAGTCTGAGCTCGGCCTTCTGTGTTGACATAGGTAGCATTTTTCTCAGTGTAGGCGGTACCAGGCAAAATGACATCAGCATAGGTAGCACCAACATCACCGTGATGTCCCTGGTAAATAACAAAAGCATCAGTAGGAATGTCTTCGGATTTTATTTCGTCAGCACCCAGCAAGTAAACAATCTTTGGAGTGACCTTTGAAATGTCCTCGGAGGCAGGAACGAAGCCAATATCATAAGCACCAGCTCGAGAAGCAGCTCTGTGAAGCAAGTTGTAGCCATTCCATTCCTCTGTTAGGAAATTGGCCTTATTCTTGAGAACAAAGTCTCCGACAGCTTTGTAAAATGCGCTAGAGTCGGGGTGCTCAGAGATCTGACTACCAAGAATGATAAACGGTTTCTTAGCAGCAGCAAGCGTCTTACCGAATTTGCCCTTCAAAGCCTCAGACAATGACTTGAAGTCTTCACCAAGATGCTCGTATTCGAATGTAGAATCGAAGTTCTCACCGACAAGGCCGATGGCCAGGTCTGATCTAAGCCATTGTTTTCTGATTCTCGCATTGAGGACGGCGGCTTCCAGACGGGGATTAGTTCCGACCAGCAAAATAGCATCAGCCTCCTCAATACCGTGAATAGTTGAGTTGAAAAGGTAGTTGGATCTGATGTCGACTCCGTGCTGGGGTGGAAGGTCACCTTTGACACCATCTTGAGTCAAGTTCTCTGAACCAAGCTTATTGGCCAAGTCCTTGAGAGCGACTAAAGATTCGACATCAGCCAGCTCACCGGCTACAGCTTTGAGCTCGTTACCCTGGGGTTTGAGCTTGTCAAAAGCCTCTCGGATGGAGACCAATGCGTCAGCCCATGTAGCGGTCTCGAAACTATCTCCCTTCTTGAGCAAAGGAGTGGTCAATCGCTGGGTCTTGAGACCGTCAACAGCGAATCTGGTCTTGTCCGAAATCCATTCCTCATTAACTTCGTCATTGAGTCGAGGAAGGACTCGGAGAACTTCAACTCCTCGAGAGTCAAGTCGGACATTAGAACCCAAAGCATCATGAACATCAATAGATTCCGTCTTCTTCAGCTCCCAAGGTCTAGCCTTGAAAGCATAAGGCTTTGAAGTCAATGCACCAACAGGGCAAAGATCAATTACGTTACCTGACAGTTCTGAGTTGAGGTTCTTCTCCAAATAGGTACCAATCTGAAGATCGTTACCTCGACCAGAAGAACCCAATTCAGGAGCACCAGCAACATCATTTGAGAATCGAATACATCGGGTGCAATGAATGCATCTGTTCATGGAAGTCTTCACCAAGGGACCAAGGTTCTTATCTTCAGTAGCTCTCTTGCCGGCGATTTCTCTGAATCTGCCACGGTCAGAGCCATATCGCAGAGATTGATCCTGCAAGTCACATTCACCACCTTGGTCACATACAGGACAGTCCAAGGGATGGTTCTGAAGAAGCATTTCAGTGACACCCTCACGAGCCTTCTTGACTCGCTCGGTATCAGTCTTGATAACCATACCAGGAGCGACAGGAAATGCACACGATGCTATTGGCTTAGGAGCCCGTTCCAAGTCAACAAGGCACATTCGACAATTACCGGCAATTGCGAGTTTTTCATGATAACAGTATCGGGGGACAGTGACGCCGGCCTTCTCACAGGCCTGGATAACACTGGCGCCGGCCTCGATAGAGACTTTTCGACCGTCAACCGTAAGCTCTACCTCAGCTCGCTTGATAGCAGTATTGGAGAAGAGACGTGCTGACGCGCCAGACGTTATACGCCTAGATGCATATCTAGTAGCAGCTCGAGCAGATAACATGGAAACCGTAGTTCTATAAGGTATGGTGAGTTATTTTGCTCTATGCTTTGGTTGAATAGTGTCAAAAGTATGGTCAGATCGTCGTTACAATCTCCGCAGTACAATGTCAAACTATTCTGGAATTTTTGTAATTAACAGGGAACCTCTATCGTTAGAAAGACAATGCCTTTCCTCCTAGCAGATGATCGAGGGATTTCGTTTTCCACGGCACGACAAACAGGCAGTCACTGAGGATAAGAGAAGAAGCGTTGCAAAACTAACAAAATCCCAATTTGATGATGAAGAATAGGCTCTTTGGAAATATTAAACTGGGCCCTCCTGATTGGTGGGGACATCAGAAGCGTAGTTTTCAGCACACTGCAACAACAAATTTATTTTTCAACCACCTATAAAGCCACTGTCGTAGCCTTCTATAGCACCTCAATTGTTCATGACAGATTTTTATTGTAGGTAGGTTTTGATATCCCACAAGACATATTCTCTACAAGTCTGTCTAGAAAAAATGAGGGCCCTAGCTGGAGCAGCATACCTTTCGAATTTTGTTAATTCCGGGAATGAGTGCGAGTTCCTTACCGAGTGTCGTACATTCAAGTCAATCTAAGTAAAAGTTATTGCTAAATGAGTATTTTTTAATGCATGATATTTTCGTTTTCGTTATTTCTCCGTATATGAATTGTCTGTAATCTCTAGAACCAATGAATGATGGAATGCTGGTATCGGCGTCAGATCAATACGTAAATATGTCGACTCTCGATCAGCACCACCGATTCAGCCACCATTCAATACAGCTTTTATACGGCTATCTAAGCCAAAGCTGTGTTTCAAGAGAAATAGGGTTAGTAGCACATTTTTATTGACCAGGCCCAGCATAGTTGGCTGGATCTGGATGTTTACTTGATAAGAATACCTTCGATGAGCTTTTATTCCTACTGTACGACACCTATTTTAGGGTTACAAGCAGGTGCATGCTCTCCACACCATATGAACGCATAATACCACAGGAACAATCTACTGATTTTAAATAGCTGCAGGTAGTGGAGTACTGCTGTTAGCTGAAAGGCAGCAAAAATACCAAAAAAACTTGCTGCTGTGATGTTGATTTTAGTGAATGGTGATACTCATCGTGGTTGGCTAGAGCTGGAGCCGGAGCCTTAATATGGAATCATATCATCAGTTAACGTCTTTTGTGTAAATCAAGTCTACCAATCGTTGAGTCTTTGCAATATTTACCTGCTTGAGACCGTACGGTGTAATACCCCTATTCAAATATCTGACTCCAGGATCAGTGGATATTTTGACCGAAGCCTGAGTCTGCTGTCGACGAGAGGACGCGCTAAACCATAACACCACTACTCATAACCCTCGTGAATTTCAGATCGGACTAGTCAGATAGGCTATTAAAGACTCGAAGAAAGACCAAGAACAAGCAAAAAAAAAATTCACCCAATTTGGTCGAATACCGCCTGACTGATAATCTTCATTTAACGTCTAACTATAGAGGCACTAAGTTGACCAAAAATGAGCAAATATCATTAAAATTAGAAATCTGACATTAAAAGATCTCAATATTTCGGTAGAAGCGCAAAAAACCACGTTTTTGCGCAAAACGCGAAAATTTAAAAAGGCATTATATAGCTCCTGTAAAAGACTCATTTCGCAATAATTAGGCCCGATGGTTTAGTGGTATAATTCTCGCTTAGGGCTACACTCTAAGTTGTTTGCGAGAGGTCCCGGGTTCAATTCCCGGTTGGGCCCAATTATTTTTTTTATATTCTCTGGATGTTTTTATCATAAACATTTTATAATATTGCAATGTTCAAACTGTGTAAAGCTGTGTATTTACTTATTATCTAAATTGTACGAGCATATCGAGTTTTTCCATGGCCCTATTTTGGATATAGCTGAGGCCGTCCCATTCCTCATGGACGTATAGGGCCAAAAACCAGAGGGAGAGAAGGCATATGAGATGATGCATCATATACGCATTAACTGCACCAAACATAATACAGTAAAAGATGATGAATATGAGAAACGACAGTGTGAACCAGTTTTGCTTATTTGTTTGTCGGGGGATCATTTGTTGTTTTGCCAATAGGGCTGTCAAGCATAATTGAGGCAGAATAGCTGTTACATTGTGATAAGTTGCAAACACTACAGTCCATTTCCATGAAAGGTTATGAAACCAAACGACAAGAAATGGACCGTCGATAACAGCCTGCCATATAAAGATGAGTGCCAATGTGAGATTGAAATGATAGGTGGTCAGGGCATGGTGTCTGTCTGAGCCGTTATCTAGAGCAAGTCGAGAATGAGGTAGAGTATAGACAAGGTGATATATAGCCAGCGATATGAAAGATATCTGGTAAGGGATCAGATAGAGGAATATCAGAATTGCTGCTGCCATAAGACCACTGACCTGTCTGTTCTTCGTAATAGACTCCAAAAGAGAATTCAGCAGTAAAACAGGCTTCTCCGGATATCCTTTCTTGTACTTATGATGAATACCATAATACTTGTAAAGGGAAGCAATTCCCGTTACGAGATACAGAACGCCGTAATGCAAAAGTGCCACAAGACCAACGGAAATGATAATGAATACCGGCCCTAACAAAGAAAACCTCAAGTCTGATATACCAACAAACAGCTCATTCTGGTGCATATACGGATCAAATAAGAACAGTGCGCCAACATTCCGAGGGTCATAAAAGAATGCAAGTCGGCGAAGGATTTGACGCATGACTTCAGTACCAAGAAAGATAAAAAGACAAACCAGCCCGAAAGTCCATTCCACAAGTTGCACATGGATAAAATGATGAAAAACATGTGCGAAAGATGAGAAATCACCGCTTCCACTGTGGTAATAAAGCTGGGTTGCAAAGAAATCCAAAGTAACAGCGAATGGAAATGTTGCCAACAAAGTCCTATATCTCATAACAACATTGCCTAGAGAACCCCATTTATCGATTGATATTTCGAGCTTGATATTCGTGTTGGATAACCCTTTGGGGCAGATAACCGGTGGGCTGAAAATCTGAAAGTGGAGATTGTGACCATACGAGGTCAGCTTGTAAGGGACGTAAGGCGATCTAGGTCCGTGCGTGTGAACTCGAATCTCCCTTCCATTGGCATTGACATGGTATCGAGCTTCCAGCGGATCAGGAATATATTGACGAATTATTGGTGAAAAGTAATTCTCTTCGTCAAACCGACACCCAGTATCATCCGTTGTGAGTTTAACCTTATAAGATAGTAAGGCAGTATCAGCAAAGGTCACACTGACATCTTGGTACATGGTTGAAGGAAGAACCACTTCCGTCTTTCCTAAGAGCAGCTTTTTAAAACCTGGATTGATAGGAATAAAGTCCATATTGATATAGGCTATCTCAAGAAAAGAAGAGGTCCGCTCTCTCTTCCGATCGTAGACAACCACATTTTTGAAGTCATGATCCGTTTCAAATGAAGGGTCCAAGAAAAAAAAGGTCATAGTGTCTGTTTTACCAAAGTTGTCAGAGGGCCACTTGGAGGTAGGGAGCGAGGCAGGGAGTTTGGCATTAACATAATTCGTGACATCGTAGCAGCTCATATTTTCGGCCTTAGCTTTAGGTGAATAGCGATAGAAAGGAACAGAATTTCTAACGCCTTTTTTCGGGTTCTCGCAAAGCAAGACAGATATATCGTTAAGATTCGTAATGTTGGTTAGAATGCCGATATAGGAAGTACGAGTACCGTCAACCGGCAGCTTGTAAAAGGAAGGTAGACCAGGCTTCCTACTTCCCAATTGAGTGAGCTGGATATTTTTCTCATTGTTATAAATCAAATTGGTTTCGGGCAGGGAGATATTCACTGTGAGAGGATAACGCTCGGTAGGTAGAGACCTGAGTTCTCTATGCTTGTTATATCCCTGGAGAGATTTTCTTTCCTCCTCATGGTACTCCAATGGCCTTTTATCCAGTTCTGAAAGGAAATGGTCACTCAAGGCGGCCATTCGCTTCCTCAATGGTATTGTTCTAGAGCCAGCAGCTGGATCTACAATTGCAAATAGAGCCTTGCCGATAGCTTCTCTCAACTGGCCACACCACACTATGGCAAGATGGTCGATGCCTGTCCAGACACCCGGGATGGAGTCGGTGAAAGTGGTGAATCCGTGACTAGGATAGACCAAACTGGAGACCGAAGTCAAGTCAGAGGGGACCATATTGTCGGATCTACCACCGGTAATGGAGATAAGAGCCATGTTGTGGATGGGAGAACGTATATTCAGCTGTTCGGAAGAGGAGTATCTCCAGAACTGGTTCACCTTCTCATAGATAAGAACAAGATCATGGTCAAAAGACAAAGGTGGCTGCACGTGCGGAGTAGATAGAGTTATTATAGTGTTGATGGAAGATTCCACATAATTGGGCAAAGTGAGCAGGGTTCGTGCCACTATCCCGCCCATGGAATGGCCAATGACAATGACGGATGAAGGGGCAGGGGTCTCATCAGACAAAGGATATAGCGACAGAATATACTCAATAGCATCGTTAAGATACTCAGCCTGATCTAGTAGTGTACGACCATGGAAAGCCGTGAAATCTTCCTTGAAATCGGCAGTGAAAAAGTCCAATTTAGGCAGCCCCTCATCGCCATGAGCTTGTGTGGAGCAGTACGATGCCAGCGAGCGCACCTGGCGATGACTTCCCGCATTCCCGGGGATAAATAAAACGGGGGTTCCGGATGGGCGACTTCCAGTGTCTATGCCATTTCCTTCTCTATAGTACAGCAGAGAGTACTTTGAACCCATGCGAGAAAACTTTGAATTAAAACCAGTCAACGTCGCGTACGATTCATACATCCAGACCATCTCGCAGTTATTGGGGTCATCAGCCTTGGAATGCAACAGCGATGCCAGAAAAATCAGCAGCACCACGATAGCTAATGTAGCCAAACCATGCGATCGACGTACCCATCCAAACATCGTGGATCTGCTTGGTCAAACTTTAAAAGGCCCCCGTTGTCGCAGGTCGCATAAATAAACGAACCAGTCGGGAACTTAACTTTTTATTGTCTGTGTTAGTCCTAGTTGTTTTCGGTCTTGTCCTCCCGATCGCTGACCTAAGCAAGCCGCATCCCAAGCCAAGGGCCTTTTTTGGGCTTTATATTTGTCGGCCACAAACACATAAAACAACGTACGCTCAAACCAATACCTTTACATGGCATATTCGACGGTTCTCTCTCAGAACAATAGACACAGTAGCGTTTTTGGTTACGCTTCTCCTGGAATGACGCTGACTACTCACCCCGGAAGGAAGGGAGAAACCGACAGCAGCGCGCCAGCTCTTGCTGCTGCTGGTGCTTCTAATACCAACAACAGTCGATCGTCGCCAAGCGAATCTATAAATGGCCGAGGGCCACATACAGCAGCCAGCGACAATGACGCAACCATCACCATTATCGGAGAGGCACTTCGTTCTGGCGAAGGCACTACACATAGAAACAGCGGTTCGTACAATGGCGACCGATCCACGTTGTTGGTGAGACATCGTGACGAGGCTGTGACGGGTGCTACAATCAACACCAACATGGACCAGATTCCTTTCCCAGATACCAACAACAGCTCTGCAGTGGAGAGCCCCAGTGTTCATCATGTGAGTATTCTGCCTAATCCCCTGGCAGGAGGACACTATGATGCTGAAAAATCATTCCAAGCCAGTAGATCGCGGTCAAAAAGCATCAACGAGGCCGGTGAAGAAGTCATTCGACAACTGGCCCCTCCAATCTCGGTTCCCCTGGTGTGCTTCTGTTTGGCGTGGTACTCGGTTTCCGCCATGTCCAGCACATTAACTAAAACTATACTTATGCATTTCCCATACCCTGTTACACTTTCCATGGTTCAGTTTGTGCTGGCAGCTGGGTTTGGCGCAGCCACGTTAATTGCTGCCCAGAACTTCTGGGGATTCTACCGAGCCCTGCCTAGAGGCCTTGTTACGTCCGCAGGCCTACGATATCCTACTAGAGAAATTCTCATGGCTACTGCCCCAATGGGCGGATTCCAGCTGGCAGGGCACATTTTTTCCCACATGTCCACTCAACTGATACCCTTGTCTTTGGTGCACACCATCAAGGCTCTTTCTCCCTTATTTACTGTGGCTGCCTATAGACTTTTCTTCCGAATCACCTACAGCCCTACCACCTATTTATCACTAGTTCCATTGACTATTGGGGTGATCATGACGTGCTTGGGCGACGGCAAAGATACACACGTTATCGGCTTCATCTACGCGTTGGTTGCATCACTCATATTTGTTTCACAGAATATGTTTTCCAAAAATCTACTTACTAATGGCACAAATGAAATTGATCCTGAGAAATCTGGGGTCAAACTAGACAAGCTGAATGTGCTTTGTTATTGCTCGTCATTGGCATTTCTCTTTACATTCCCACTTTGGCTCTTCTCAGAGGGATTCACTATCTTTACCGACTACTGGGCTGCTTCGGGTGCGTTTTTTGGTGAGCATCCCAAAGATCATGGCATGACGGCCGTGGACGATTACACGGGAGTCCAGCTTCTGGGGTTGTTCTTGGCCAATGGTGCTGTACACTTTGTGCAGAACGTGATAGCATTTCAGGTTCTGGGCATGGTTTCTCCGGTCACATACAGTGTCGCTAGCTTGATCAAGCGAATAGTGGTAATTACTGTGGCTATTCTATGGTTTGGACAATCCGTGTCAGGTATACAGGGATGGGGCATTTTGTTGACATTTCTGGGTCTTTATTTGTACGATCGATGTGGAGGAGACAAGCATGATAGAGACAGTAGTGCTAGTACCGCTTTACCGAAATAGTTAGAGGTAGATAGGTATCAATGTAAACATGCATAGGCAAGTATGCGGGGTGCACTTAAAGGTATGCCCAGACCTGGGTGTGTTATTAAATTTCTACTCGCTTCAAATTAATCGTATAGGGTACATGCGAGAACTGACTACTCTAATGTGTTCTTCAATGCCCACCTACTGGAGCATCGCCTGTCAACTTGGCAACAAAATCTTTCGCCATATCACCAAAACCGACCATGCAGACCGTCTGCCAGATTCCAAGACCGATTCGAGGCGTGACACCTCTATACAATCCCTTGATACCATTCTGGGAATAAATATACTTTGCAGCTGTCCAGGTGGTGAGCTTTTTTGGCCGATTGGGGTCTTCTGTCTTGGACTGCATCTCAATTCGAATCACCTCAATTGGCTGATTCCATGTAGAAAGGCCACCGCCAATAGCTGAAGCGAGAACCTTCTCATAGGCTCCGAGTTTTTCCCCATTCTTCTTGCCGGTGGCAGACCTGATTCCATCTTCGGCCAACCGGGATAACCCGAACCGGGACCCCCAGTTTGACATCTGACGGATGGCAATTGCATTGACACCCCTATTGACGCCTCGAATACCATCTTTTCGCACGATGTCGGCAAAGACCTTGAAAGTGCCAGGAGGCTTCACACCTGAGGCTGCTTCCTTGGCTCGGGTGATTTCGATTGTCTTCATGCATGTACAGAAACCAACAGTAAGATAGGCTTGGGCAAGACCACCCATGATACCACCAGTGATTCCGGATCCGAAGTTTCCAAAGTTGAGATATCGTTTAGACTGATACTCTACTTCTGAGGATACAAACAGCAGTACCGCGCCCTTGGTGGATGCTTCGATCCAAGCCCAGGGAATCAACCCCTGGTAGAAACCCAAAACACCACCTCGAGACCAGATTCGTCTGATAGCTCCAGCAAAGCTATCTCCACGATTAGCCGCCATGGTAGTTTTGGTAACCTCAAGAGGCTGTCCAAGTGTGGTGCACCTGACATTTTGGTTAGGATATTCTATTGTATTACAGATCAATCGTGGCTGCGCAACCACCAGACTAGAAGTATACTTACTCGAACATGTTGAGCCCAGCACCCAGCAGAATGTTGCTGAATTTAACCTTTTTTTTCTCTAGCACGGGACTGTCGGCCATTGTACGATGTTTTTTGTGATGGTTGTGAAGGCAGATTGAATCTAGGGCAGAGTTAGGGTTTATATAGGATGCAATGCTTGTTCAGCATTGGGGACACTCAATGCGGGGGATGGTGGGGTGGCTCTCAACATGGCCAACCAGGGAGGAGGTAATTGGGACATTGGGCTACGACGCGACCCAGAAGATAAAGTCCGCGGGATACGATCGGCATAAATGATGTTAATTTGCATTGAGTACTTCGATTATTGTTATAATTGAATAATTTGCTCGCTCATGTGGACGAGCGAGCGAGGGAGCCTGGCGGGGGATGTCTTATGCCCGAAGGCCCACTCTAGGTTGATTGGGGACAGCCCCACCAGATTGGCCAACGAGAAGCCGGGCAGGCAGAGTCTCCTCGAAATAAGGTGAAAGAATGGCCTTCTTGGCACTGATTCGAATAGCAGGGTCGTACTTGAGAAGGCGGTCCAGCAGATCAATGCCGTAGGAGTCCAGGCCGGGCACAGCCCGATCCAATGAGCGCCTGGCCCACTGAGGGAATGAGGACTTGAAATCAGGCAGGGAACTTACCCCGGGCCACACATCCTCGTTAGGGGTGCCCAAAAGACGGAAAATCTTGAAAATCTCATCGATTTCCGAATCGCCAGGGAACAGAGGTTTTCTAGTCACCATTTCTGCAAAGATGCAGCCAATTGACCACATGTCCACTCCAGTTGAGTATTGTCGGCCACCCAGCAGAATCTCTGGTGCTCGGTACCAAAGGGTCACCACCTCGTGAGTGTATGTCCGCAAGGGTACTCCAAACGCTCGAGCCAGGCCGAAATCCGCCAACTTGAGGTTTCCTTCCTTGTCGATCAGCAGATTCTGCGGCTTAAGGTCTCGGTGCAAAATGCGATGCGCGTGGCAATACATGGTGCCCTTGACGAGCTGCGACATAAATCGCTTCACCATGTCTGCACCCAGGCCTTCTCCTGCAGGAATGGCCTCCATGTACTTCTTGAGATCCATGTCCAGAAACTCAAACACAAGGTACAACTTATGCGAGTCCGAATGGACAATATTATATAGAGAAACAATGTAATCGTCTCGCATTTCTTTAAGCAGCGAGATTTCCCGAATGGCCGTGGAGGGGACGCCCTCATCCTCGGCCTCCAGTCGGATTTTCTTCAAAGCCACCAGTCTATTTCCATTTCTGATATCCCGGGCCTTGTACACCACACCGTACGTGCCCTCTCCGACCTTTTCGAGCTTCTGGTAGTCCAGTAAGTCTGACATTGTGAATTAATTAGTGTCTGACGCGTTTGTGTTTGTAGCGGACAGCTGGTTTAATATGGTTGATGGGCGAAGGGGTATCAAGGAGAACCGCAACCAGGTTTCAAGTTCTTCTTCGCTATAAATATACAGCTGATTTTAGCGAGAGACTGATGCAACGACTAAAATTCCTGTTCGCTACTTGGGCGGCGGGAGGGGGGTATATTTTGGAAGGTAGCTGAAAAGTACTATGTGAGGTAGCTGGAGTCCAAAAGTGGAGGTTTGTTTATTTTCCATTTTGTATTGTTTGTTGTTCCCATAATAATAATACATCATCCATTTTATATTATCAAATCGATCCACTGCATCAATCAGCAAAAAAATTATAAATCTAGTTTTTTTTTGGGGGCCACGATGAGTAGTTTATGTACTAAATAATATATGCCTTTTGACTTTATTTCTCCTTGGATTGTCTCGCAAGCTTTCGCAAGGCCCTCTTTCGGATATCAACATGCAAGCTGTAGTTGATGTTGATGATCGCCTTACTCCACACTCCTAAAGCGCTCTCCATGACCAAATGAAGTAGTCCGTGAGACCAGTAAGGTGTGGAGGTAGCATATCGGTCCTGGGCACCAGCTCGGCGTCCAATTGACTGGATGCATGATCGTACAAATCCACGGGGGTTGGGGATCATCAGTGAGGTTCTTCGGATCTTCGACATGGCAGAAGTGATCAAATAGGCAATATACAACTGCACATCAATTTTCTGGGGAGCCAGTTCTCGTGCAAGAGCGTTATTCCAGCCTTGAAGGAAAGCCTTAGAGCCAGAGTACGTAGCAAGCAAAGGAGTAGGGGTACATCCAGCCATGGAGCCCAGGTTCAAAACCAAACCTCGCTTGATCTTTTTGGACTTGATGGCCTCATCAATAAAAGGGACAACAATCTGAGTGATTTTCAGAGTTCCAATGTTGTTCACAGTAATGATGTTCCGGAGCTCCTCATCCGAAGTCTCCAGGAAAGGAACAGGAATAGCATGCGACAGGCCCACATTGTTGACCAGGACGCCAACTGTTCCCAGATCTTTTGCAAAAGCCGCTAAACCTTTGTAGCTTTCCTCCGAATCTGCAGCAACGTCCATGGCAAAGTATGTGGCTTTGATCTTGGGGTATTTTGTCTCAACAGCCTTCTGCAGCTCACTCAGCTTGCTCTCAGTTCGCGAAATCAACCCAACGTTGAAACCCTTGGAAGCCAACTGATACACAAACTCCTCGCCAATGCCCTGGGTGCATCCAGTTACAATGGCCCAGCTGTTGGCCTTGGCACCGTATTTTTTCAGATCAGGAGTTGGCAACAAAAACACGTCCAGGAAAAACGCAGAGAAATTCAAAAAGGTTATTACTGACTTGAAAAGACCAATTGCGGCAAATATAGCAAGTGCAGCTGCTGCAGCGGGGTGTTCGCACACCACATCTTGAATATATTCCAGATACATGTTGGGGTGGGTGTCTGCAAGAGTAGTCTTGAGCCCCTTCGCTATTAAACCCCAAACGCAAATCCCAAACTGAACATCTCCTTGTCCCACAGCCGTACGATATTCAGAATGGGGCGGTGAAACACATTAGCCACCGATAAAACAACGGTCGATAAGTAGGGAGGGGCAGCAGAAGCGGAGTCCATGTGATAAGGATAGAATGCCGGTTCAGCCGCCAATCAGGGGAGTCGGTGGGTTCTCCGTATCGTCAAATCACGTGCCACTAAAGGTAGGAAGCTTAGGAATATCGAGCCGCAGATTGCATCATTTTGACAGTGGCAGATATATAAGGCAATGCACGAGTCATCGAATGATTTAGTTCCAGGATCACTAAGATTGTATTGTTAAGTGTGAGCTCGAATTGATATATTACTTGTAATTTTGAACCAAAATGGCCCCTCCTACTACTACTGTTACACCTGTTGCTAGCGAGCCCCGCAAGTCTGTCAAGGGTGGCAGTGAACAATCGTCACTAGCCACGCCCACCGGCATTCCCCTAAGCGAGCTTAGCAAGCTTTCCCTTCATGTGGAGCCTATTGAAAACCCCGTCAACGGCAAGTACCAATACGATGACCTTCTGCCTTACTTCCCCGACGTTAAGTGGGAGCCTCTCGGAGATATCGAGGTTCCCCGCGATGCGGCTTTCGGGGCAGATCCCGAATATAAGAAGCTTCTCGCTGCTGCTACCAAGATTGAGCATTTGACTCCTAAGATCGGAACAGTCCTGTATGGCGTCAATCTCAAGGAGCTGGATGACGAGCAGAAGCGGGAATTGGCCTTGTTCACTGCGTTCCGAGGAGTAGTGTTTTTCAAGGACCAGAAGGACTTTGACATTGACAGCCAGCTTGAGCTTGGCAAATTCTACGGCCCGTTGCACAGACATGCAACCACCGGAATCCCCAAGGGATGGGATCCTGTGAGGGATAGCGAGGGTCCTCGTAAGGACTGGGATAAGATCCATGTCGTCCATGCTAACACCGAAAAGCAACAGCTGACTGCATATCCCAACTTCTTCAACTGGCATTCTGATGTGACTTACGAATTGCAGCCTCCTTCCTACACTACCCTCAAGCTGTTAGCCAGCCCTCCTCTTGAGCAAGGAGCTGGTGGAGACACATTGTGGGTTAGTGGATATGGTTTGTACGATGCTCTCTCCCCCGGTTTGCGGGACTATCTCGAAAAGCACACTGCACTGCACTCGGCAGAAGAGCAGGCACTAGGATCTGTACGAACTGGAAAGACCGTCAGACGTGAGCCTGTTGTCAGTGAACATCCCATTATTCGAACTCACCCGGTCACTGGCTACAAAACACTGTTTGTCAACCCCGGATTCACCAGAAAAATTGTGGGCGTTCCTGGTGGAGAATCGCAGGCCATTCTCAAGTATCTGTTCGAACTGGTTAGCACATCACCAGAGATTACTGTGCGGTTCCGATGGGGTCAAGATGACGTTGCTCTGTGGGATAACCGAATCGTTGCCCATACTGCAACATATGGATTCTACCCGCACGGTCGGCATGGAGTCCGAGTTACTCCCCATGCAGAGAAGCCGTTTTTGGACCCCAAAGGCCGCAGCCAGCAGGAGAGCATTGATGCCTTCGTTGGTTCCAGTGCAATCGATCTTGACGGATCCAAGGCAGGAAACTACAATGATTAAATACCATTCATGTTATATTAGTTTTATATATCAATTTATTTCATTTTCAACAATTTTTTTGGTGAGTAGCGATGTATTTTTATAAACTAGCTCCACATTTTCGTTTTGTTGATCACATCGCTTGCTTGTTGCTTTGCCAATCAAAAGGTCTTGTCACTGTAGCAACAAAACCCGTTCCGGCTCACTCTATTCCAGAACAATGGAACAAAATTCGGAAAATTCAAACGCTTGCATCCAACGGCGGGGATATTTATTTTAGAGGCTCTTCTAGCCCAAATACGAGGGGATGCCCCATCTGGTTAGATGCGTGTCTTACGTTACAATCATCTCTACGTAATGATCGGGCTTGGTGGTTTTACGTCGCTGTTGCACTGAATGGGGCTGTACTGACAAAAGAACTTCTTTCAGCCAAGCCAAGCCTAAGAGGGATTTGTCAAAACGTTTGCTCGCAAACCTGCTGGTTATATATATATATATATGTACATAGAGTTATATAGATGTAAAGATATATCATTAATCATCGTTTGGCCATCATTTGTTTGCCAACCCCCGATCTATTCACAAAGTTCTGTACTTGTTGCTGGTCAACTTTAACCGAACCTTCGATCGGCTTATTTCCTTGTGGTTGTTGTTTGTATGTACCTGAGGCGTACACCATTACGACACTGTATTCGCAAACAGTACTTCTCACCAACCTCTTTAACAGAATTTCAGGTCTTTTGAATCACATTGTAGCTCTTATTCAATATTCTACCAGATCACTGTTATATCATTAAATTACTGGCTTTGCATGCCTGTTCCCTTTGTGTGTATTTTTAGCACTGCAGCAGCCCTATATTAAATATCAGCCGGCTAGGTCCGCCCGAACCCGGATAGCTTTTGGTTCTCCGAACTCTACAAAAGACCGACAATTAACGATATACAAGTGAGAATTGGATAGACAGATATATCCATCATGGGCCGATTCAGACCTCTTTCGTTTATTGGTTCTGGCCAAGAACAATTGGCTGGCCAGGTCGAACAACTCCAGGTTTCCCCAAATCAATACCAGAGACACAGCAGAAACTCTTCCCGGTCCACAAGGGACTTCTCAGGAACTTCTTCTCTTAATTTCTCATCTCCTATGGAACGGGAGATTGCAACTTTCGAGTCTCCAAATTTTGCTCCTCCTCATTCCGCCAAATCCGGCTTGGGTTCTCCTCAGTTGGGAACGGATGGTGCCAATTTTGGCAGTGGGCATAACTACAACTCCAATTCCGGCGGGGTGTCAAGAAACTCTTCTACCATCTCCAAAAACACAAAAATGCCCGCGTTAGAATTTCCAAAGGACACTCCACTGGAAATGATTCCTATTCTAACTCTTCTGGCGTGCCAACAGACCAGAGTATATTACGAGGGATATTTTATGCTGCTAGCCGATCTCAACGCAGGTATGTAGTAAACATTGCTGAGGTTAGACGAGACGGGCATCGGCCCATCTGCTCATCATCCTCATTTCCTTTGTTGATAATCTTTTACTAACTCTTTTAGATGGAAAGCCTGCAACAGACAGAAAGTGGGTTGAAGTTTTTGGCAAACTTCAAGGCAATGTGTTGTCCATCTGGGACGCCGATGTCCTTGACAGCGCGAATAACGAAGGCGAACCTACACCTACCTACATCAATATCACCGATTCGTCTTTCAAATCCATTACCTCATTACCCTCACCGTCAGGGGACCTGTCCAATATTATTGTGCTGTCAACAACTATGAAAAATCGTTATTTATTGCAGTTCGCGACTGCCAAGCTTTTACAAGAATGGACCGCAGCAATGAGACTTGCGGGATTTGAGTACTCATCTTTGCAGGAGGCATACACTGGCGCCCTCCTCTCGTCCAAGGGGTCAAAACTCAACGGTATCAGGACTTTGTTAGGTGAAACTAAGTTCAGACACGAAGACTGGGTTCGAGTCAGATTTGGTTCTGGTATGCCCTGGAAAAAATGCTGGACGGTGATCACTCCTGCAGAATTCAAAAAGAAGAAGAAAGAAGCAGCTCCTGGTACTATATGTTTTTACGAGGACAAGAAGAAGACCAAAAAGCCACCGTTGGCTGTCATTACCGATGCTTGGTCCTCTTTTGCGGTTTACCCTGAGAAGTCTATCCTTGTTAACGGCTCAACCCTCATCAAAATTGAAGGCACGGTTTCGTTTATGGACTCAACAGAACCTAAAGAAACAAGTGTTTTCTTGATGCCTGAGCAACACCCTGGTGTTCAAGGTTATGAAACGCTAATCAGATTTTTGATTCCTGCGTTGGATGTTTTCAAACTTTACGGGCGACCGAAGAGACTCAACGCTGACAAAGGTGACATGCGCTCTCTTCTTTTTGGTATGCCTTCTCTGCCAAGAACACAGTATCTTGAGGTTTTAGATTTGGTTATGCTTGTTGGCTTATCTGGCAGCGAGCGATGGTCAACTCACGAATGGACTACAAATGTTAAAGAGCTATTGGCAAGAAAGATTTCTACGGGCTATAAAGGCACTAATATGATAAGAGCTGATGGTTTCAGTGAATCTGACTCTGATTTACCCAAGCAACGTGCTATCTCGAACCCTGTTCCAATTATTGTCAACGAGCCTTCTCCATTTATTGGAACGGATAACTCTTCTGTAATCTCCGAAGAATCTCCTCAGATACATCCTACAGATTATGCTAGAGAGCCTTCTCCTGGTCCTACTTTGCAGGGCCCTCCTTTGATTGCCCAACGAACAGCCCCCTCAGCACCTTCGCCTCAGTCAAGTCAAAGATCACTCCCACAACCTCAGCAGCAACAAGATCAGGTACATGTTTTGCCTGTTCCCGTTCCTATTGCACCTCAACACCAATACCAAAACGGACCTAGCCAGCAGAGACCTCCACAACAGCAACCACAACAGTATCAGTCTTCCCAAGGTGGCGTAAGGCCCCCTCAGGATGTCATTGCTAACGAGCATTCTGCTCTTCGAGGCCCGCCCATTAGAAATGCCAATGGAGGTCCACTGCCTCCTACACACCAACAGGGAAGACCGCAACAAGGTCCTCCACCAGGAGCTCCTCCTCATGGTGGTAGATATGTTAACAAGGCTCCGGCTCCTTTGAATTTGAAACAGCAGCAAGGTGGACTTCATGCTCTTCCCCAGAGCCCATATATGAATAGAGAGCGAAGTGCATCTGTTGGAACGGATCCTAATAACCTGATAGGCCAAGTTAACAGCAACACAAAGCCTTTGTCTCCATTGCCGAATAATGGTTCTCAGTCAAGTTTTGAACAACCTAGACGAGGTGGAAATGGGCCCAGACAAGATATTCGAAACGAAATCTTTGAAGGTCACCGAAGTCCCCAATCTCCTATGCATTCTCCTTATGGTGCTCCTCCTAACGGTGCCCGAAGGGCTGATGGGGCTTATCCAGCTAGACAGGGGCCTCTTGCTGATGGAGCATATCCACCGCGACAGGGACCTCCTGCCGATGGAGCATATCCACCACGACAGGGACCTCCTGCTGGTGGAGCGTATTCTCCCCGACAGGGACCTGCTGATGGAGCCTATCCTCCTCGTCAAGGAGCACCTTCTCAACAGCGACGACCTAGTGGTGGCCCTGTAGGACAACGACCAAAAAGACGTCCTGTATCAGGTGAGCTTCCTCACCCTCCTGCTCCTCCATCTCACGGTTCTGGTTCTCCTACTACTCCTCTGCAGCAGCAAAATATGTTTGACCCCACAGCTCAGTACCAAAATCCTTACTATGCTGGTGGACAAAGTCAGCAATCTCCGCAGTCATATGGCAATAGTAGCAACTCCAGTCTGGTCCAAGGACCAGCATCACCAGCCTCTCCAAGCCACCCTATTAGATCGCAGTCGCCATACTATAGATCGCCTAGTGGAGGGGCACCGGCACCTTTGCCTCCTCAGCATAATGGTTCCCAGGGTTACCAACCTCCTCAGTATGCTCAGCAGCCTCGACCTCGATCACCGCAGATTGGCCAGGGATACCCTAAACCACCCCAGCACTACCAGCAGGTTCCCCCGGGGCGATCATCTGAGGAATATTATCAGTGAAAATCTTGTTATTGATTTTGTTAGGGGATGGTCTTTTTTTTTGCTTTAAACCTCATGTTTTTATATGTTTTTGATAAATATCCGCATGTACGCTATGTAAAAGTAAGTATATTTTGTTTGAAATTGAGAATCACTCCTCTGCCAAGCGAGGGGAAATGTATCTACGGGCTTGCTGGAAACTATGTGGTGCTATTGTTGCCGTTTTATCAGTGGCCGTTGTCGATCGCTCGCATGATCTACGGCGGTGAGTCCTCCTACATATTACCCTACTGTCGTAGTGCGACCCGACTAGTCTCGGTCAGGGAGAATTGCGGAAGCCGAGCAGTAAAACAAAGTCCTTAATGGAAAGGATCGGTTAATGTGGGGCTTAAATACTTGAGCAAATCTTGGCTGGTATGAGAATAGGGTGAGTGAGCAATGACAAACGACCGGAAGGCCACTTCCGACGACTGTAAACGATATCAGCGACAGACGTAAACAAACAAAGATCAGATTACGTCCGGTTTGGGCAAGAAAGACGTTTAAATTACAAATTATTACAGCAGGCGTCCGGTTCGGAGTGACGCGCCTGTCGTGGGCGCGACTTAATGGGTAAATGTGGAATTCTCGCGTGCGTGACGTGTGTTTATTAATTTGTTTTGCGTTCTTTTCGTGTTTGCGTATATAAGGCGCCGAAAATCGCGTGTGTGCTTTCTTCCATTCACACTTATAAAGCAGCTTCAAAGTTTCTTCAACACCAAAACGCTCGCCATGACTGACGTACAGCAGACACCCTCTAAGAAGGCCGCCAGTGCTTTGTCCAACTTGGACTTGGATAGTCCGATTAAGCCTAAGATTGCCGATGTCTTGGCCCGAGAAGCTGCTGAACTCAAGAGCCTCAAGGAGGAGAACGACCAGACCACCAAAAATCTAGTCGGTGATGTCGTTACCTTCAAGAGCCGAAAGCAGTTGAAGGCTAGTGAAGCCGACGAGCCTCTGCTTAAGGAAAACAAGAATAGATTTGTCCTGTTCCCCATCAAGTATCACGAGATTTGGCAGATGTACAAAAAGGCAGAAGCTTCCTTCTGGACTGCTGAGGAAATCGATCTCGGCAAGGATATCCACGACTGGGAGAACCGAATGAACGACGATGAGAAGTTTTTCATCTCTCGAGTCTTGGCTTTCTTCGCTGCTTCTGATGGTATTGTCAACGAGAACTTGGTTGAGAGATTCTCTGGTGAAGTGCAAATCCCCGAAGCCAAGTGCTTCTATGGCTTCCAGATTATGATGGAGAACATTCACTCTGAAACTTATTCTCTTCTCATCGATACCTATATTAAGGACCCTAAGGAGGCTGATTTCCTGTTCAACGCCATTGAAAATGTTCCTTGTATCAAGAAGAAGGCCGATTGGGCTCTCCACTGGATTGCTGATGACAACTCCACATTTGCTGAGCGACTAATTGCTTTTGCTGCCGTTGAAGGTATTTTCTTCTCAGGTTCTTTTGCTTCTATTTTCTGGCTCAAGAAGAGAGGTCTCATGCCTGGCTTGACATTTTCCAACGAACTCATTTCTCGTGATGAAGGTATGCACACTGACTTTGCTTGCCTTCTCTTCTCTCATCTCAGTAACAGACCTCAAAAGTCAGTTGTTGAAAAGATCATTGTTGAAGCTGTCTCTATTGAGAAAGAGTTTTTGACCGAAGCCCTTCCTTGTGGTTTGCTCGGTATGAACTCCAAGCTCATGTGCCAGTACATTGAGTTTGTTGCCGATCGACTCCTTGTAGCTCTCGGTAACAAGAAGGTTTGGAATGTTACCAACCCCTTCGATTTCATGGAAAACATATCTCTTGCCGGCAAGACCAACTTCTTTGAGAAGAGAGTTTCCGATTACCAGAAGGCTGGTGTCATGAACTCCACTGCTACTCCTTCTAAGGACGGCAAGCCTAACGATGCATTTAGCTTGGACGATGAATTCTAAAAGGAAAATAGCTGGTTATTTGTTTGTTGTTTCCCCACTCTGTATTATTTAATTGTTTAGCTAATTGATAAAAGATATTTATTGGAAAGACTGGTCGATATAACTACAAAGTTTCTTTACGCATGGGAAATGTGCATCCTAGTAATTACGCTATCCGTCAACCATCTCTGTCTGAAAGCGTACTCAAAAGGATCCTACAAGATTAATATAGCCCCTTACCATGAAACAGTAAAGCAGTTTCGGCATCCAGCTCAAAGTGACATGTAGAAATCATGATACTGAGCGAGGAACGGGGCGGTTCACAGATAGAAAACTCCCTGTTGAAAATAAATATATAGAAATAAATACACAAATAAAGTTAATTAGACTTGTGCCTGAGGTTCAATGCTCTCATCAACTTTTCGTAGAAATCCGGCCACTCGAGATATATCAACATCTGATGGATCAGATTCGACAGCCTTCACCAGGCCCTTGAGCAGTCCATCAACCTTTGCTTCTTCTACTCCAGTGCACAATGAGATAACCTGTCGGAACTTTCGTTCCAGCTCCGCTGAGCGCCCGCGAAGATCTGAAGCAGTGTTAAGAAGCATGTCCTGATTCCGCTTGTAAGCAACAATGCGAGCCTGCAATACTGCAGTAGGCAACTTGGCCAATTCTTCACTTCCAGGCCAGACCCTAAAAGGCTGGTCAGCATCGAAATTACCTTCAAATGATAGCGACAATGTACTGTTAACTTGTTGCCCAGAGCTACCAGCGATAGCAGCAGCAGCGACTGCTGCGTCATTACTGCTAGTATTACTACTTTTTGAGCTTTCCTCTTTAAGATCAACATCGCTCCCCGAGCCATCATTGCTGTTACTAGCAGATTTATTCGGGTTATTGCCTTGTTTGAATTTTCGGTCTTCTTCCTCTACCGCTCTCTCTAGTGATTGAGAGCTTTGTTGCCATTCAGCCAGCTTGTGAGATATTTCCTTGAGATGCTGGAAGTGCTCTCGCCTATCTGACAGTACCGTAGTTGCACCACGCAACTGTGTCCGCATATTATTGATAAGGTTTTCTTTTTCACCAAGTTCAGAATCAAAACCGGCATCAAGTTTGTTAATAGCACCTTGAATAGATTGAATCATCTTCTTCCTCTTGTCACGGTGATAAGGGCCAGCTTCAGGACCAGCAGAGTCCTGTCCAATGCTCTGTGTCACAGCAATGCTAGTTTGGCGAAGCCGTGAATTCGAACTCTCACGCGCCAGTGATTGAACTCCAAAGTCCAAAGGACACAGTCCTGCACGGTTCATAAGGGTAGGGTCAGCACCCACGTCGAGAAGCTGAGATGCAATATGTTTGCTTCCAACACGCGCAGCAATGTTAAGGGCACTATCACCATTATTGTCTTGTTTATTGACCACTTCCTTCATGAACCAAGCTAGGCCAAATCGGCCAGTTTTGCTATGCGATCCCCTGCGTACTATCCACTCTAAAAGAGTTTCAAGATAATATCGACTTGCATCACTTCGTCCTCGGATGCCGGCCGTTAGTGCTATGTGATGTAGAAGGGTTCTTCCTTGCTTGTCCACGAGCGGAATAGCAGGGTAGAGAATATCCAATAGCTCGGAAAACACTGAGAACTCAGAGTTATTGGTAACCAGTACGGCTCTCACCAGTGGTGTTTCACCAGCATAGTTTGTTCTTCGACAAGATGCACCATGTTTGACGAGGTCACGAACGAGAGGAATTCGTGCAAGGGCGCTCGCCCAGTGCAAAGCGGTGTGACCAGATTCATCTATGGCAACATCGATATTTATTTTGTCCAATTCACCGTTGGAGAGCAAAAGGCGTTCAATATCATCGGTTCCATTTTCCATGAAGATTTGTGTCATTAGTTCTCTCGAATTTTCGAAGTTTTCACTAGCTTCCGAGACTGGCTCCAATGGGCTAATAATATCAGGAACATCGTCATCCAGCAACTCAACAGGGGTTGAAATTGAGTCGAACCTGGAACCTTTCAGATGGGATCCACCATCATATTCATATGCAGATCTATTTTTGCTCTCGACGACGGCCTCGTTGGTTTGCGGGCTGGCAGCCGGCTGAGAATTGCGAGAGCTCAACATATTAACGGCATACATGTCAACACTGTTAGGAGAAAGACCAGCTTTGAGTGAGGAAAGAGCAGCAGAGGCACTAGTAGCCAATGGCACAGAATTAGCAGATACTTGTAATGGCCGAGCAAAACTTATCATAGAATGCTGGGCGGAGGCAGAGTTCAAGGAAGGTGAGAGACTTGCATTCGGGTGAGCAGGAATCCCCGTCGAAGAAGTACTACTGGCATTGGCATAAAATTCAGCAGCTAGTCTTTTCCTTTTAGCAGCCATTGCTTGTTCTTTTGTAGGCGGTTCGATACCACCATTGTCCACATCAAAGGACAAGAGAGGATAAAGGAGATCATAGACCGAATACTGCTTGCACAAGTCCACAGCTCTTTCATAAGGAATCCAGGTACCTTGATATTTACCATAACCACCTTGAACTTTTTCGTGCACACCAGTCAGGATTTCCTTCTCGAGGATTTTTGTTCTTCTTGATTTTTCCACACCAGCTACCTTAAGGATCTGGGTCGCGTTGAGTGAGGAATCATGACGTCTTCGCATAACAGATACGCCATTGACTTGCATTTCAAATACAGGTACACCAGAGTATGTGGCCTACAGATCAGTTAGTTTATCAGATCAGCCGATCAAAGCTTAATTTCGCTACGACTCACCTTGTATATTCCATCACCATCGACCCTGGGAGATCCCGCTACAGATGGACTGTTGATCAGCGATCGATTTGATGCAAACCGTTGGGCATAGATGCTGTTGTTCGGAGTCGGATTGACAGACATTGACTGCTCGTCATTGGTGTCCGGCAACGTAGACGTGGTTGAGGATATATAGTGGGCTGGAACAGGCTGCGGGACCGCATGAGCAACACCTGAAGGAGTGCCGGCAGAACCGTCTGAAATGGACGACTGGTTGGTATCGGCCTGGGATGCAGCAGCCGGCATGCTGTCCATTGTGGGGGTGGGGGCGGAGAAATTGAGCTTTGAGCAGCTGCCAGTTGATTTGGATTTGGTGAGCAGGTTCAAGGAAGGAGGCGTGAGAAAAAACCCAAAACGCGTGCCAGGGCCAACCCCGCCGGGTAAACCCACCGACTTCACACGCACGCAGCCCCAGACAAAACCTCAGCCAGCATCACCACCTGCTGTCGCTGATAAAACAAGGAGGTGAGTTTTGTTACTTTGTACCCAGGCCAATATATCATGACCCTGGGCCCAACACCATCTGGCGCAAGGAGTGTACAGCCCCTGCTGCTGCGGGCCAAAGAACTGGAAACTGCCGAACCAATTATATCTTATTTCTGCAAATTGCATGCTGTTCAGCAGATCTTGGCTGCCAAGCTACATTTGGCTGATGCCGATGTCGCCGCCTTTGCAGGCGACCTGCTGGACGATATTGAGACGTCCAAGATTGAGAATCCCACTTTGGCGTCTGAACAGGGCCAAGCTATTCTACAGGATGACACAATTGCCCAGGCATATGTCGATGGGTTTGCGCTCAAAGTGTTTGCCAAGGCCGATAAGGATGTGTACAGCAAGTCTGCATCCAAAGCCACAGCCAACACATTCATGGCTGCGGCAGTGTTTTATGATTTAATCAGAATATTCCAACCGGAATTGGACTCGGAAATATCGGAGAAAATCAAGTATTCCAAGTTCCAAGCCGCCAGGATACTTCGTGCATTCAAAGACGGCACTGATCCCAATGATTATGACCCCCCCGGTTTGAAAACAGCCGAGTCTGAGTTGGAAGCCTTGGAGAAAGAGGAATTGGCCAAGGAGTCAACAACTCCTGATGTTATAGAAGATGAGGTAGAGGTTACGTCCGTGACCTCTGCTCCTTCGGCACCACCAGAAGCTATATCGCCTCCCAAATCTGTGCCCCTGGCACCTTCCGCTCCACCAGCTTCTTCATTTGCATCGCCGAAATTCCCATCTGCTCCGTTTATTGCGCCGGCTTCGGTACCCCCGCCTGTGACTACTTTCCCGGCTGCCCCGTCTGCTCCAACAGCAGCACCAGTAGCAACACCAGTTGCTCCTGAACATGTATACACTCGTGCGGATGCTCAGAAAATCATGGATCGAACTTCTATAATATCACAAGCACAGAAGCATGCCAAATTTGCTATCTCCGCCTTGAACTATGAGGATATTACCACAGCCTTGGCCGAACTTACTACAGCAGTTAACCAACTAAAAGCCGTTGAAGACAGCCAATAATAACTTATAATAGCAATACTAAGCAAAATAGGTGATATAGCCTTTTTATAACGATAACGATTTCAGCATATTTCTTCATATATATCTATGTGGATGTTATATAAGTGCTCCCTGGTACCTTGTCGGAGGTGGTCCATAGGGCTTAGCAGCATTCTCATCAACATACCCTTCGAAATCTGGTCCATGGGAAGATGCAACACTGGATGATCTCGATAGAGTAGTGCTTAATGCGTCCAACTCACTATCATAGTATGCCTCGTGCTCGCTACCCCCATACAGGGGCGCCTCTCTCCGTCTAAACAAAACCTTCGCCTGGTCTGCAAATAAGTGCTTGGGCCCACGCACACTCAGCGACCTGGTCGGGCCTTCTACCTTGTGCGAGAATTGATGCGCAAGTTGGTCGGGAGTCCGTCTAGTAGGCTCGCTTTTGTTCCTCAAATTGAACGTTTCTGGTATAACCCGTCTAGTAGGCTCGCTTCTGCCTCTGGAGCTAAATGTTTCTGGTATAGCCCTGGTATAGCTTCCCCGTCTGCTAAGCGACTCACTCCCAAATGCGTAGAAGCCTGGCGGACCTGCTTGCTTTTCATCCGATTGCAAAGCAGGGTTATAACTCAATGGTGAGGAAAACACAGCATCCATAGGGAAGGCCGGGGTTGCTTCGCCTGGCACATCTTGACGTCGGCCGCGGAAAGAGCCTGACGATCTCGTGAGACCCCCCATCCCAGAATGAGAGTTCTGTCTTTCAAGCTGACCATCAGCAGAAAATATAGAAAGCCTTGGGGAGCTAATGTTATGCGGTTGAGGATGCAGGGGTACTGTCATATCCTCAGGACTAAAAGATGTGTTCCAGTCAGCAGTCTCCGGAGGAGAATTTGATCCTCTTCTCACGTAGGTCGCGCTCGGCTCCATTTGCTCATTAACTATTATTGGCTCAGCAGGTGAAGCTACAGCAATAGTAGGGAATAATAGCTGCCACCGTTTCGAGGTAGCTATCCTCAGGAAGAATAAAATAGCGCCGATCGTGCCAACCAGGCCTATCACTACACTAATACCAGAGAAGAAGAGCTCTATAGTTTGATGCAACACTACTTCAATGATATCTCTCTGGTGTACAATCAGTAGGCCGATACTGATAGCGGAAATAAATATTGCAGGCGATATGCTTATCGCCCACTTTGCCCAGGAGCCCCCATTGCGAATTACTGGGATTGGCACAGTAGGAGCAGGGCCCATAGTTTCAGACTGGAAGCTAAATTCTTCTTTGGCTTGAAAATAGTCCATGTGCTGGGGCGATGTGCCATTATAACTAAGGCGAGGGGAGCCACCGGCACCAGGAGTCGTTGGCATGCCGCCTTGAGAATGAATGCTGGCTAAAGAGGGATTGCTAAGGTTCTGCTGGAAAAAAGGCCCTGGAACCAGCCGAGAGTAGAATTTGATATTTCTTTCAACTTGGCTTTGTTCCTTGAGAAGCCGCTTGATCCATCCACTGCATCGTGCCCATTGATCCAGGAGATCTTGTTCTAAGGAATGATAATCCTTGATGTTGGTGCTCCACAGCTGCGTCAGTAGCATTTCATCAGCATTCAGCTGAGAAATTCTCTCAGCATAGGCAGGCGGGTGGTTTTGCTCCACCTGTCTTCTTTCTTCGGCAATATCTCTGAGCCATGCATAGTAATTTTCCTTCTTTTCGCTGTCGTTATTTTCTTCGTCTACAACATCTTTACCGTCCCCGGGAACCAATGAAGACAACAGCAGCTGCCGAGCTCTTAAAAGTGAAGCTTCCTGTTCTAAAGCAGCTAGTTTTTCAACAGCGCCCTTGTTGGGCTCCTGGGGCGGATTAAGTGGGACTGAGTTGGCTCTAGTAAGTGGTCTCTCAACTGAAGGTCGAGCAGGAGTAGGATGGGAACGAGGCTTTTGAGGAGGGATATAAGTAGGCCATGCACCAATGCCTGGGGAGGGTATCGGCTCTTCAGTGATAGGAGAAAAACCAGAAATCCCATTTTTGTCTTGTTGTGATGATCTATGCGGACTGACAAACGGTATCGAGTTTAGAATCTTAGATCGTCTGCGCTGAGTTTTGGACCCTGTAGTCGCATTTGTAGAGTTGGGTGTCGATTTAGGCTTCATAGATCGTCCTCTAGAAGGATCTCTTATGGAGGTTTCAGTTCCAGTTAAAGCGGAGTCAGCGGCCAGCATGGATTCGGTCTTGACAGGATCGGTTTGGGAACGAGACAGCCTTTTCATCGGGGCCGGGGAAAGGTCGCGCGGGTCAACTTCCGGTATAGGACGAACGGCAGATGACGGCATGCTGAGCATCGTCACAGCATCTCCGTCGATGTCCATGAGCCCCAGAGAAGCCATGTTCAATCGGTTGTTAGGAGCAGTAAGGTGGAGACGATGTGTGGTTAAGTAATGTTTATGTGTTGGAGGGCTCCTCAAAGACAACACAAACAGGGGTGTGCTTATTCCTAATCGGGAAAGAGCTGAGGAAATCAGATGGTAGAGAGATTTTCTGGGGCAAGCAAACTCGCATTTATATAACACTTTAAAAGTCAAAAAAGGTTTGAACAGCAAAGACAGCGTGGTTTTTTGTTCGTACAAGGCGCGCGCGGGACATAAAAAAAATTTAGTCAAATCTGGCTGCCCGTGAATAACGGCAACTTTGTAAACAAACCAGGGGGGAAACACCAGTGGGTATTCCATACTATCTGAGACAGTGCCGCATGGCTCTGCGGGTACTTTTTTGTATGCTGCGTAACCCAGTCACTCATTTGCAGGTGGTCCTAAATGCCAGCATATAGCAATAGCAATAAACCGCTCTTCATACTTAAGTTTGCGATGGACCTCAAATCTCCTGCAGTTGTTTTCAGATGTCCACTGATTGCCATTCTCAGAGCTTGGCTGGGCCACCCACCCAACTTGCCATTGATAAAAATGCGAATCCCAAAACTACCATCTTAATCTCACCATAAAAACATCGCTTAAATCTTAGAGCCCCAACCTTGAACTCATGACACCACCTTAAACTCTGTATATCATCGAATCCAGCTCCTTTTCGCCACCTCTTCTCCGTACGGCGCTTTCGCAAGCAATTTCCCCACCCGTTCCTGCCCGATAAAGTACCGCCGCATGTCCTGCGGCGGGTCCCTGAGATCCTTCCGGCCGCCATATCAGAATCGCTGATTTGGGGCTAATGCAAGCTATGGATAAAGTGGGTGAAGTCAGAGACATATGGAGAGGTATTATACGCTCCAGTTCTAAACGTTGGCGGCATTTCATAGCCAAATTGATGCCATTCTAACGAACCGTCCTCTGCCAATCCTTATCTGCTCCTACCGGTCTGCGCCCACGGGCTGCAACTACAAAAGCAAATGCTGGGTACGGGAAAGATGTCACTTGGGCACAGTGGCACCAAATAATATCGTACAACTCCTAACACGTTCATTTTTGAGTACGCAAACATAAAAAGCTCAGTCACCCTTGTAGCACGCAAAGTCATTATTATTTGGTGCTTCGCCTAGGAAACGAGCCGCCCCTCCAAAATATCCTGATGGCTCAGGTTGGATTTTTGCCCCTCCAGCCAGTTACCCTACATCTCCTTGTGTGACTGAAAATTCACCTCCAACACCATACAAATTTGAACAAATATTTTTTCACCTGGATCAGCGAGCGCAGCCTGGATTTATATAAACAATGTCGGTTGAAGTGAACACGTCCACATGCAGATTCTACGAAAACAAGTACCCCGAGGTCGAAGACTTGGTGGTGGTCAATGTTAAGGAGATTGCAGACATGGGAGCCTATGTCAAGCTGCTGGAGTATGACGACATTGAAGGCATGATTCTATTGTCGGAACTGTCTCGAAGACGTATTCGAAGTATCCAGAAACTCATCAAGGTGGGCCGAAACGAAGTGGTGGTAGTTCTGCGAGTAGACAAGGATAAGGGCTACATAGATTTGTCCAAGCGACGGGTTTCAGCCGAGGAGGCAATCAAGTGCGAGGAACGATATAACAAATCCAAGGCCGTCCATTCAATTTTGCGACATGTCGCTGAAAAGCATAAAATTGCCCTGGAGAAGTTATATGAAACAGTCGGATGGCCACTGAGTCGAAAGTACGGTCATGCGTATGATGCATTTAAGCTGGCCATCACCAATCAGGATCAGGTTTTTGATGGAATCAAAGCCCCTTCACAAGAAATCTTCGATGATCTGATGCACCAGATATCCAGAAAGCTTACTCCCAACCCAGTCAAGGTGCGAGCTAACGTGGAAGTGTCCTGTTTTGGCTATGAAGGTGTCGATGCTGTCAAGGAAGCCCTCCGAGCTGGCGAGTCTCTGCATTCAGAAACTGTCCCCGTCAGCATTCGTCTGGTGGCTGCTCCTCTGTTTGTGTTGACCAGCTTGTCGTTGGACAAGCAGAAGGCCATTGAGACCCTTGGCCTGGCAATAGAGAAGATTCGTGAGTCGATTGAGAAGAATGGAGGATCAGTAACCGTCAAGATGGAGCCCAAGGCCGTCACCGAGAACGATGATGCTGAATTGGCCAAACTCATGGAGCGATCTGAGCAGGAAACCAGACAGGTTGCTGGTGATGACGACGACAGTGAAGAGGACGAGGACTTTTAAAGCCAAACCAAACCAAACTCAAAACGACCAACGCAAAAAACAACCCCAAAGACATGTGCTGGAAGTGATCTGATCTCGCAGGATAGGATGATGATGACTAGGATAAAATTTATAGCAAGCCCATGTATGTACTTATGTATGTATCAAAAGAATATTTAAGGATCACTCTCTGGCGGATGGGGGAACATTTATGAAGCCCCACCGCCGCTTATCAATTGCCATTTCATATTTTACATCCAGCATGAGTGAGAGAACCGCTACCCATGCGGGAACCTGGTATTCTGGGTCTAGAACTGAATTAGATAAACAATTGGATAGATTTCTGGCAAATTTGCACAATGAAAAGCTGCCTCGCCATGGAGCCCGAATAGCTGTAGGCCCTCATGCTGGATATTCCTATGCTGGACAGACTCTGGCCGAAACGTACAGCGCACTGGACGTAGCGGGAATGTATGTATAATATCTTTACAGTAGCTACTTCTACAACCGTATTATGTCTAACTCCAGCAAACGCATTTTCATCCTGGGACCTTCTCACCATGTGGGGTTCCGAGGGGCTATGGTATCGAGATTCTCAAGTTACTCAACTCCTCTGGGATCAGTGCCTGTTGACCGAGAAACCACCGATCACCTGCTGAGCACTGGGCTGGTGAAGCCCATGTCATCCAAAGTAGACGAGGATGAGCATAGCTTTGAAATGCATGTTCCGTTTGTTTACAAGGTGACTGCCGATACTCCGCTAGGGGTTCGATCCATTGTCCCTATCATGGTAGGTACCACTGATGCGAAATTCGACAACGAATTGGCTCGGACATTAGCTCCATACGTGGCCGATGCTGAAAATGCATTTGTAATAAGCACCGACTTTTGCCATTGGGGAATGCGTTTCGACTATACTGCCTATTCCAGCGAGCCCGGTGCAGACAAGCTCCGTAGTTTGAGCCGTGTATCTGCCGTGGACCCCAAGATGCCGATCTACAAGAGCATTGAACAGCTGGACAGGCTGGGAATGGCTGCTGCATCCACTGGTAGTTATACTCAATGGAATGAGTACCTGGACCAGACTGAAAATACTATTTGCGGAAGAACTCCTCTGGGCATTCTCATTCTAGCGTTGGAGCAGACCGAGACTGCAGGCCGATTCCAGTGGATCGGATACACTCAGAGCAGTCGTGCCAAGGATGTTTACGATAGCAGCGTGAGCTATGCATCGGGATACCTTATACCCTAGAACTGGAACTTGGGATATCGTAAAGTTTTTCCTATATTTATATATTTATATCTGTTTCATATCTCTATAGTTCATATCATCAGTTGATATGTTCTGATCTTATATTGGGTAAACTGGGTATCATCATCCCGTCCGTTGTTCACATCACCAATTTCCTCCACATCAGCACCATCATGAGTGACGCCAAACTTTTCCAACGGGTAGGTTTACTTCAACACTTTCTTCTACAGTACACGTACTAACATCAATAAGGGCAAAGCCGGCGATCTCCGAACCGAGCTGTCCTTGGACCGCAAGGACAAGAACCATAAGAACAAGAAGGTAGCGCTGAAGAAGATTGTTGCCAACATGACTATGAGCAATAACGAAATGATCACTCTATTCCCGGATATCATCGCTTGCATGTCATTGCATGACTTGGATATAAAGAAAATGTGTTTCTTGTACCTGCTGACTTATGCAAAAGTCAAGCCCAGACTCGCCTTGGAAGCTCTGCCTGTGCTGATTGAAGATCTCACAGATCCCTCACCACTGATGCGTGCCCTGGCTCTCAGAACTGCTTCTTCCATTCCAGTGAAGGAATATTTTGAGCTAGCCGTTCAATATGCTGCTGAGCTTCTTGATGATGACGATGCCTACGTCCGCAAGACTGCTGCTTATGCATCTGCCAAACTCTGGCACCAGAATCATGCCGCGGTGGAAAAGTACGGAATAATATCTCAACTCAACAATTTGATCGCTGACAGTAATCCAATGGTTGTTGCAGCTGCACTTGCATCGCTGATGGACATAACCGAAGCATCCGACGATCTACAATTGTCAATTGACAAAACCAACGCGTTCAACCTAGCACACATATTGTCAGAGTGCAACGAATGGTCACAAATATATATCCTTCAAGCATTGATGTGTTTTGTCCCAAGGCAGTCACTGGATGCTGTACTCCTGATCGAAAGGGTTCTCCCGCGACTTCAACACAATAATTCCTCGGTAGTCCTTGGAGCAATCAGAGTCATTGTGTATCTTGTCAATTTTATTCCTGATATCGATCATGCTATCCCTAATTTGGACCGTCGAATTGGCCCAGCTTTGGTTATTCTTCTCTCAAAGCCGGCCGAGATCCAATACCTAGCGCTGAGAAACTGTATTTTATTGTTGCAATCTCGTCCCGAACTATTGAAGTTGGATGCAAAAATCTTCTTCTGCAAATATGATGACCCAATCTATGTCAAAGCTACAAAGCTGGAAATCATTTTCTTACTCGCAAACGAGGACAACATTGATGTGGTACTAAGCGAATTCGAGGAATGCGCTACGGAGATTGACATCCAAGTCGTCCGAAAATCAATTAGGGCCATTGGCAAACTTGCCATCAAAATCGAATCCGCAGCAGAAAAATGCATAGATGCTGTTCTTGATTTGGTGAAAACTCGAATCACTTACATTGTCCAAGAAGCTGCTGTGGTGATGAAGAACATCTTCAGAAAGTATCCAAACAGATATGAAAATGTCATTGCTGAGCTCTGTGAGAATCTGGATTCTCTAGACGAACCTGAAGCAAAGGCCGCCATGATATGGATCATTGGGCAGTATGCAGACAGGATTGACAATTCTCACGTATTGCTGGAAGATTTTCTCAGTACCTTTACAGAAGAAGCAGTGGAAGTGCAGCTGACATTACTCACCGCCATTATCAAACTATTTATTCTTAGACCCTCAAAAGGGAAAGACCTGGTACCGAAAGTTCTCAAACTTTCAACAGAAGAAACAGAGAACCCGGACTTGCGCGATAGAGGTTATATGTATTGGAGACTTCTGTCTGCAGGAGGCGATAGCACAGTAGCTAAGGAGATTGTTATGAGTCCTCTACCTGTGATTACGACGGATTCAGACAGAATGGATGATGATCTCTTGGAGGAACTGGAACTGGTTATCTGCTCCCTCGCTACAATCTACCTCAAGCCTATCAAGCAAATCTTCCGAAGTGCAAAGGTCAGAACTTTACCTCAAAGTCAAGCTCTCGCTCCAAGGCGAAAGAGTAGCATATATCAGTCTCGCAAGTCCAGGGCCTATTCTGACGCACCGGCCCAACCAAGACGACCCAACTTGAACACGACAAGAACTATGTCTGGCGGACCTCAATCCCCACTTTCGCAAATAACGCCGGATGATACAGGGATGGTTCAAAATGCTTCCCAAAATGGCCATATGTCACTGCTCTTCAATGGAAGCTCGCAGCGATCATCATCTGCAGCTGATAGTGGTTTCTTGATCCAATTGGATGACGAAGACGATGTTAGCCATGGCGCAGAGCATAATCTACTTTCCTAGAGTTCTTAGAGAGTTTTCAGAGGAGATATAAATAACATGCCATTTTTGTACTAATCTAGAGCTAAAGAGACTGTTTCTACTGCTATGCGTGGAAGATTTGGTTCCGGCCCCATAGGGATATCTTCTATTGGCACCGGATTACCAATTAGTGAACGGAGGATCACCTTGGCGCCAACCTTCGAAATAACTTCATTTCTTTCTTTACAATTTGTAATTGCAATACATCCAGGACATCCCCAATTACAGGGGCATTTATCCACTCGATCCGAGGCATTAGTCAGAAGCTCTTCAGCAAACCGAAAACCAGTTCGAGCGATACCACTGGATTCAACTCTAGTGTTGTAAAATATTAACCTTCCTGGTCGGATACGAGATGTCTGAGTATGACTGAATTCTTTTTCCGGAGCTTTGCACTCAGTTGATATCTCCCCTGGTATTACCTTGGATATCGTAGGCAACATACTAATAATAGCATGCTCAGCACCATGAATAGCACCCGCCAGTGAGAGACTCTTTTCGGTTAGTACATCTAATACCTGTTTAGGAACGTTTATCCAGAAACCAGAGCGGTTGGTAATATGAGGATTCGACTCAACTTCAACCTCATCAATTATTTGGCCCTTTGAATTCACCTTGAAGAAGCCAAAAACTAGCATCCTAATTTTTATCTTTCCGTAATAAATACGTGCATTCTCAGTGGGATTTTCATAGAACTCCAACCGTCGACGCACCGATGTCTCTATTGGATCAACATCGGTGTAATCTCGTTGCCTAGTAAGCCAGTCCACATTAACTTTCTGAACCTTGGCAAATCTGCCATCCACATTAAATTCAAGAATAAGATATGTTTGACCCTTGTGAAGGAAAATGCCTCCGTCATATAATGTGAACGTAACGCGGGACTCTTCAATCTGTTCAATGACAGTATTTGCTCCATTTGTTATGTCCACCACTGCATAACTCGTTTCTTCTCTTCCTCTAAGGGACAATTGGTACCCTTCAGCAGCAGCGACCTTCATCTTCGGATAAGACTCTCCCTCAAGTATATATTCGGAAAGATCACCAAAATATTGCTCATCATACTCCAAGGTGAGTTTCATTTCCGCGTTAGCGCACGCAAGCTCGCCATCTCGAAGCAGCTTATTATCCAAAGCAAGCGATATCTCAACATCAGGGGTATCTACAAGAGCACGAGGGTTCTCTACATAGAATTGATCGACGGCACCACCACCGCATATGAGGAGAGCTAAAGAATCCTGGTTTCGGCGGCCAGCTCGTCCTACCTGCTGGCGAAAGCTCGATATTGAAAAAGGAAATCCGACTACCAGAACCGCATCAAGCCCGCCAATATCGATACCAAGTTCCAGGGCATTTGTAGCCACAATCCCTAACAAGCTCCCAGTGAACATCTCCTTCTCAATTTTCCGTCTATCTTCGGCAGAATAACCACCTCGATAGCTTATTACTCGATTAGCAAGCTCTGATCCGTATCCAGCATTTTTTGCTGCTTCTTCTCTTATACTTTTCATGAGCAACTCGCAAGTTTTCCGAACGGGGCAGAAGGCAATTGTGCGAATACCTCTTGAAACCAGTTCCAACATGATACCAGTAGCCTCTGCAACAGGATGTACACGATCTTGTTTACCGTCTGATTTATTTAGATAAGGGCAGTCCCATATAGCGTAGTGCTTTTTACCATAAGGAGATCCATCTTCGTTTACGACAGAAACACCAGTATTGCGTGAGAATCCAAACATTTGTCTCATAAGAGCCTCAGGCTCTCGAACAGTGGCAGAACATGATATAAATTTAACCTGACAGTTCTCATACTTTTTCTCACATAGGCGTCTGAGTCGTCGCATTATATATGAGACGTGGGTTCCAAAAATTCCATTGTAGTAATGAAGTTCATCCACAACCACGTATTTCAGGTTGCTAAGCAGTCTTTCCCATGCATCATGATATCTTAGGATAGTAACATGCAAAGTGTCAGGGTTTGTAAATATGACATTTGCTCGTTGGCGAACCAGAGGTCGAAGGGATCTATCTGTATCACCATCATAAGTATCCACAACAATATCGTTATATTCAGGTGGCAGGGTGGACAGTAATGCTTGTAAGTGGTGCTTTTGATCTTGTGCTAATGCTTTGGTTGGAAATATATATATGGCTGTAGCACTGGGGTCCCGTATCAACTCAGATAGAACAGGAAGTTGGTAGATTAATGATTTTCCAGAGGAAGTTGCTGTAGTTGTTATTACATGATTGCCTTTCGACAGTTCATTGATAGCGCTTGCTTGATGATAGTAGAGCTTCTGTATACCAAAGGAATCCATTAGTGCAGACTTTAAGATGTCAGGAAGCGGTTCGTCTAAGCTACCATATTTTGCGGCTCGTTCAGGTAAGCCATATTCAGAGATTATCTGGCCCCTGTAGTCAGGTAAAGTTTTCAGATTATTCAACATTGAAGCAATTTGAGAGCCCTTTTCCTGATTGAGATCTTTAGTTTTCACCATCATTAGCTGCATCGGATCATCGTAAATCATCTCAACAGGAACATATTTCATCATCTCTTTCTGCAAACGAACCTCCCAATCATCCTGTTTATCCTTAGAAGTCTTATAAGCATCCAAGGCGACTCGAAATGTCTCGATTCTTCGAGCCACTAGAGTTCTGATCTCTTTTGCAATGGTATCGGGTTTTCTGGCTCGGACTTTACCTTGTATATATTCAAAAACGAGAAATTGTTTCAGTACATCTGTGCCTCCTTCCTGTCCGATTTCTTCAATGTCTAGTGCTAGCTTGTGTTCATCTACGTACTCGTAGACAACCTGATCGGGTATTAGGCATTTGATCTTCGCCACGTCCTCTCGGGTTATTTCACATCCCAATTCCCGCTCTACCATGGGCCGTAGCACATCATAAGTGATAATAATCTTGCGCTTACTGGAAGCCAAGAAGGTATATATAGTACAGAGGGAGCGATGGAGCTGTATGAGCCATTCAGCTTCATTTTGATGCGCTCTTTTGGGCATATGGCCAGTTGAAAAAACAACACAAACATTTTTGTCAAATTGTCATATAATATTATCTAAATGCTATTACGAATTATTCATAGAAGTAACTGCCGTTAAAGGAGACAAAGGAGGCATAGCAGTAACAGTACTTGATGGTGCAGATGTAGCTGTAGTTGTCGCTTCTGCACCTCGGTTCTTACTTTTAGCTCGAGGTCGACTTCGTGAGCGCGCCCTGCCTTTCAGAGTTCTTGATAACGACGAAGATCTTCTATTACCCGATTTGGAATCATCACTTCGCGTTACCCAGTTCTTCCAGCCTTCGAAATCGATTAATGCCTGCATGCAACCCCATTCGATCGTCTTTTGCTCCAGCCAGATGAGACTGACGGGTTTAGTTAAGAAATCATTGCAACCCGCCGCCAGAGCTTCGGACTTGTCGGCACTGGACGACGATGCAGTAAGAGCAACGATAATTACAGGTGACTTGAAAAGTTTTGAGTCTAATTGATCTGCCTCGGAAATCGTGGCATGTTGATTTGCCTGCTTCTCTTCCGACGAAAAGGCACCAATATAGTTAACATGCTCCAGCCGCCTGATTTCCTTGGCCGCTTCGATACCTGACATAATAGGAAGTTGAATATCCATTAAAACCAGATGGAATCCTCCTTGGCGCCACTTTTCCACTGCTTCTTTACCGTTTTTAGCTACCTCGCATCTAATGTGTTTTCGTCTCATGAATGCTTCCAGAATCTTTTGGTTGATGACGTTATCTTCCACAATAAGAACGTTGATTTGAGGTATTACACCTTCCCTAAGCGAAAGACCTGCATTAGTGGATTTCTTCATTGATTTAACCTTCTGGATAGACGTATTTTGCTGCTGCGGGGGGTGGTTCTTGTCTTGCGTCGGAGGCCGCTCTTCGCGTTCGTCCCGGTTGAAGGCCAAGGGAGTTCCACCGCCATTGGATGAATATGGAGTAACTGGAGAGGGCTCAGCAGTGGTGTTCTGTCTGGAAGCACTCAGACTGTTGTCGTCCTGGTCGTCTTCTCTATGTTGTTGCTGGCCCGATTGTGTAGGTAGTTGAAACTGCCTTGGCAACAAAAGAACGCCATTGTTCGCCGCCGAGATGTGATGGGAAGATGATGAGCCAGTCGATGTTGAGCTTCTAGTAGATCTGCTGTCATCTGCTGCTGTAGGAACAGCAGCCAAGTTCACTTGTGCGGCCTGGGGCAGTTCACCATAGCCCGTGGGAGTACCATTGATATCAGACAGAGAAGCTTTGAGCGTATTTGCGCCATCAGCAAATGAGTCCATGAGATTAGGCAGAATAATCCCGTTTGGAGGAGACAGTGGAAATTCGGCCAAAGGGCGGCCCACTTCAATCACAAAAGCATCTTGCATGGTCATGCCGTTGGGGAACAGCCGATTGTAAAGCTGGAAAACCACCTCATCAGGTTGCAACTCCAGCCCAAATGGAGAGACAGAGTCAGACTGTTTAGTGGCGGTAGGTGTTTTATCACCGGTGGGCTGGGTTGTGTCCTTTTTGTTGTTCTTACCGCTGGTGGAAGGGCCCGCCGGGTGCTGGTGGTTATCAAGATATTTAATAATTAGATCTGCGGGATCGCATGTCCGCGCCAGAGATGTGGGATATTTCATAAGAATCATGGATTTAAGGTCGTCAACAATATCATGTTCGTGAACTGTGACCGTGGTAGCGACCTGGCCCGGCCGTTTGATCCACAGACGCTTGGTCTTATCATGTACTGCGCGCCCGTTCTGGGCAAGCGATCGAGCGCCGTTGTTATTATTTGAATGTGGTCCTGCGGGCCCTTGATATTGTGACGGAGGGGCCCCGTTAACGTTCATTGTGGCCAAAGGCGCGATGCGATGACTTTGTTGGCAGGTTTCGTAATTAGCAAGGTGCTATTTAGCCTAACCAGCTACAGTAATGTAAACGAGGTGGGACGATTTGCACTGAGCCCAGAAGACTGAAGGGAGTTTCTCGAGACCGTAGAACAAAGAAAAATGGTGGCTGAATCTCGGTCCGGGATGTTATGAAAGAATTAATTACTTAGCTATGATTTTCCCGCATAATCTCTTTGTGTTGGCTTTCGCTTGTGAAATGTTACCGAGCCTGCTCAAGAGGGAGGTATCCAGAGACGAAATGCGCTGTTTTTTGCACATCATACAGCTCGATAATTATGTAAAGTACATTTAAAACTGCTATTTTAGAGTGAAAAAGCTTCTATTCCACAGTAATATATAACCAGCTGCCATGTGAATATCGACAGAGTTTTCCGTGCCCATTTGCATTTCCAGGAGAAATCGGAGGCCCTGACTGTTGACGGATCGGGCAAATGTAGCGATATCTATTGTGGCACAGCCAGGCCCGGGTTGATGGCTTTGAAAAAGGTCCCGGGAGCCACCCCTTGCTGGTCGATTTAGTTGGTCTATCATTAAACCCAGTTAAGCATTTCTAGACTAAAGACTATATATATATATATAACATTAAATTTGTGCAATTCCTTATTGCGCACCCTTTTCTTCTTCAAAACCTCCAAATAATATACTTAATTCGACTGTTTCTCCCACAAGCTCTCGTCGCTTTTCTAATGAAAGTCCAGCGGTTTCGGCTTCTTCAGATCCAACCCAGAGTCGTGCCGAGGCTGCGAGCAACTCCAACTTGCCCAAGTCAGAAACATCAACTTTAGCATCTCGAACTTCTTTGAGCATTCTGTAAAGAGCAACAAACGACAGCAAGCCAATCTGTGCCTTGGGGTCTACTCTGAGGTTACGTGCAAGCTCAAGGCCATGCTCGTAGTCCTGTCGACCCAAGTATTGCAAAACAAAGCTGCAGTGAAGAGCAACTCGACTATCAATTGTTACAATTGAAGGATTTTCCTTCTTGAAACCAATTGTCAAGTCAGACTGTTCCACTCTTTCTACTGTGTCATCGCTCTCATCGCTGCTCAAATCCTCGTCATTGTCAGACAAGCTACTGATGCTTTCAGTCTCTTCGAGAGGCCTAATAGATTCCTCAGCCTTGACATCTTTGATGTTCTTCTTTATGCATTCCATAGCCTCAAGGGTAAATTCAGGCCTAGCTGAATCATAGAGTAGAGCCTTTGTTACTGCAACTCTTCGTTGAGCATTGCTATTAGGTGGGCTCACCTTTCCAGCAACCTCCAGTTTCTCCTTCAATTCTTCACTGAGTACACAGTTGGAAATGAGATACTCGCTGAGAACAGCCTGAACATATCGGAAGGCATACCACGAGGCATATGCATCAAGACTGGAAATGACACCAGAGTCAAGGCCAACTGTCTCGACACCGGAATCAGCTTGCTGATAAACGCATCCATATGACGAGGGTAATCCCATAGCCAGATTTCTTAATCGCTGAATATTATCTCGGTCTGCAAAGGCATCTTTTCGGCCTAGCAGCTCATGAAGATGAGGGGGGAGATCGTCATTAGACTTGGAAGCGCCTCGTTGGGCCAGAGTCCACATGTATCTGGAGGCAAAGTTTGCCAGTCCTCGCAAAATGTAAGGAGCTCCGAGAGAAAATACCTTAGCCTGAAGCGACTGAAGCATATACCTGGTAGCCGTCGGCTGTGCCAAGAATCCTTGGAGGAAAGTAGAAAGCAATCTAGTGTCATTGCATTCGTCATCTCCTCCACAAAGTTGGCAGTCAATGGCTCGGATAAGAGTATCACCGGCATAACTGTCAAAAGAGTTATCTCCAGCGACGACATGCCTAAACATCTTGTAGCCATCAACGCCAACCAGTATGCTTACAATTACCTCAAAAACTGTGGCAAGAAGAGAAAAAACGGTTCCAAAAACGTCACCGACCGTAGGAACCCGCAGAGACTGCGAGCTTGCAAGCCAGGTCTGCTTTCGGAGCTGCACAGGAGAGAAAGTGTGCTGTCTCTGCTTCTCAGAACGAGATGAAGATGCAGTCAAAAAGACAGGGGACAAGACGTACACCAATGTACCAAGAATCAAAGAAAGCTTAATACCAAACACTATTCTAGCAAAGTCAATGGGACCGTATTTGAAATCAGCGAATGCAGAAAAAATAGGAACGGCGGAGAGGCCACGGGAAGAACCATCTTCAGCACCACCCATCATTCCAGAGGCCATGAGACCAGCCATGGAACACATCATGACCTTGGAGGCAGCGTTTCTACCCGTACTAGGCTGTCGAGGGTAAGCATCAAATGAGTAATTATTCTGATATGAAGGGACCATGCCCTGGTTGGCAGTGGATGCGCTAGCCTGGGCTGGGTTGGCTCCACCTTTAACAGCATTTCTCAGATCTTCCAGTTCCTGGACAAGGGAGTTATTCCTTGATTGAAGATGTATGATATACTCAGTGGCCTTAGTTAGGACAGTGGCCTTATTGAGTTTGGAGGCGGGAGTCAACCCTTCAAGGTCTTCGTCGCCGCCGCCGCCCTTACCTGAGACTACACACCTCAAAGAAGGAACACAATCTCGCAGAGCCAGAATCTTATCATTGATATTGGTTCTGTATCTCTTTTCAATCATGTTGTGAGAGGTTTTCTCTTTTCTGGGTTTGGAAATCTTGCCGTTCCTGGTGTTGACCGAGCCCGAATTAGATCGCTTCATGCCGGATCTTTCAGACTTGATATTCAACCCGGGTGAGTTAGCCGATTCCATCTTGATATTCCCGGGAGATACAACCTGGTTACCGATCGGTATACTGGAGCCTGAAGAATTATTAGCGCCTTGCAAATAAGGAGGGGTGATAGGATAACCTGGCATACCATTTTGAGACAGTGGCTTGGAGTATTGGTTACCCAAGGTTTCTACATCGGAAGAAGTAGAGGACGATGAGTTGACGACTGAAGTCGGAGATGAAAAAGCAGAAGAATCACCATTGTCAATGCTTCCAAAGTCCAGTGAGTTGAAATCGGTGCTGTTGTTGGTGGTGGTGTTGACGGCAAAGCTGCCGCCGCCTGATGAGGACTGATTAGAGTTTTCATAATCAGCACCAGTGAACTCGAACATGCGGTCGATGTTCCATTCGTTCCCTGCAGCCTGGTTGTTCGGACCGCTGGCAGTAGGATTATAATCCTCGGCAAAATTTCCGCCGAGAATTTCCTGAGGAGACGGGGTGTACAACGATGACGCACTGGACTGTTCGTCATGGTCCAGGCCGGCCAGGAACTCGTTGCAGTCTTGGAACTCAAACCTCAATGGGTTGAAATCGTTTGACATAGCGGTGGATAATAACTGGATAATAAATAGGTATCAGGAGCTCTGGTAGATTGAGGGAGGGGGGAGGCCAATTCAGCTTGTGCGCGAGAAGTGTGGAGAAAGACAGCAATTCCTTGTTGTACTTTTCGACAACTAATTTGGGTATTTGCTGCGCAGTTTGGAATCACCTTATGATGGTACGATAATTCAGTGCGCTCTTAAGAGATTCGACCACAGCACGACACAATGCCAAAGATATACTGAAACCAGAACTTTTTTAGACTGCTGTTATAATAGATTCAGTCTGGTTGGATTAAGGGAGAAAGGAAAAATGGAGGCAAACCGATCTAATAAAACTAAAAAAATTTAAGCCGAGACAGCCATAAAAATCTGGTGATTTTTACGTTTCTGGGTTTGAAAATGAAAGCCGCACGGGGCCAGCCAGCACCAGGACCCCGTGGACTTCCAACACCAGCAAATTAGGGGCCCTCCTGACTCAACGGCTTTAAACAGTGCTGTTTTGGGATGCTAGTGTATTCCCGTGCTGTACCCAGGTCGTTTTGTACCAAATTAGCACCAGGGTCTTTGGGCGTTGAACAGGATCGGTTCATCCGATCGGGTCAGGCTTGGGAACCTTCAATGCGAGTCGTAATTATCGCTCTGGCTATCCACAACGATACAAACGGCAAAAATACCAAACAAACCGAGTATGCCTAACTTTATTTTGGGGAGGAGCCTCTTACTCCGGGGTGCTTATTTCCTGTGGCACGGGCTGGCTGGAAGTTGTCCGGAGCTCCGCGGCGCAGTTTACATCGGGGATTGTCGCGAGGGACTACAGAGCGGAAAAACATGGCTAATATCGGCATGAAGGCCCTGCGACTCCAACGAGTTCGAGGCAAAACCCATGCCTATAGTCTAACCCGTCTGCGGTCCGAAATCACCTCGTATATGATTTAATCGCACCCTGCTTCGGCCTGCTCCGCTCTGTGGTGGATACGTGCATCTCTCGGACAGTTTAAGGCAATCCCGATATTTAGGGCAGAATCTTAGCGGTGATCCCAGGGGCTCGCAGATGGTGCCATATTGGCTGCCCCAGAGCGTCTCTTCTGGGCTTTCCAACGCATAATCATACCCGTTTACGAAATCTAAGGCTTAGCCTAACATCCAGCTGCCCACCTTTGTTCAAAGCCATTGTTTTGGTCAAGGCTGAGCAGCTAAACTGCCACTGTAAAACATACCCAGTTTGATGATCGCCAAGGACTACAAATGGAGAACGCCCGTATATTTCTAAACCTTGAGCCCACCTAAGGCAATTTTGCCTACAAAGAAAAACCTTTTTCCTCTATCTTAGCTTAATCTCAGTGCAATGGTCATAGCCGATCTTCCGGTAACCTTGTCAGGTGGACATTTTCGATACCCCGAGTTTAGCTTGTCCTCTGGCGATGATGACCTCGGTAGTGGCTCGGCTTGTGAATCGGCTTGCAAAGAATAGTCCAAAATAGCACAGAGTCATCGCCTGACATGAGCTCGAATTGAGCAAATAACTTCAATAGATAGTACAAGGCTTAATATTTGCTTATCTCACTGTTCAGGCCGTCTACTCGGTAGCTCCTCCGGTGGCAGGTGCGCGAATTGGATCCCCGGATCAAGATCAATTCAGTTCCAATCACAGATGATATGGGGGCTGTCCTTTAGCTCTGGTAATCCATGTCCTGGTTTTTATCCTTCGTATCCCGGGAAAAAAAACTCCGTAGGAATGTATGTTAGACTCGTACATGCTATTTAAAGCTTGTTTATCCAGACTTTCTAATCATCTCTAGGATCGGGACCATTGATTCAGATATGGTATTCCTCGCACGAGGCCATCGCACATTACCATCAAAACAACTAGCAGGATAAAAAAGCACTAAAGACATTGATAACTGTCTCCAGGTGGTAAAATTGATGGTATTTTGTCTCGGCATTTACGTATTCCTGAGCGACGGCTTCTACTGACATGCGTACGGATCCGCTGCTAGAAAAAAGCATGATATACAGCCAAACAACACCGTGTTGAATCTCCAATTATTCTATTTAGTCCCCAGTAACAAGTTATGCGCTCTACAGCCTATTTGGTTCGAGAAGCTAATTGTACGGGGGCTCATAAGTCCGATTTCTACCTGCTTCTATCACGTATCACGTGATCAATGTTCGTCAACAGAAAAGGTTTTTTGGCCACTCCAGCATCTTTTCCCTCCTGCACAACCACAAACTAGTACTAGTTTTAACTACATATACATCATCCATCATGGCTTTGAAGCGAATCAACAAAGAACTTGCTGATCTCGGAATGTAAGTAATGAAGAATATAACATTTATATTAGGTATCAAGGGCTCTGTTCGATAGAAGTGCTTATGGCATTTAGCTGGGGTAACAGCCGCTTATGTGCGTGTTTGTAATGCTGGAGAAAGCCAATGTTTTCCAGTGTTAGTTTGCTGTCGATAACGGTTGTGATATATTTTTGACTGAAAGAACGCATGAAATAAGACTGGACGATAATATGGGGCTTTTCGGGACTGATCTGGCCGTGTGTTTCTGATTTGGTAGCAAGCGGGATAATTATACCGAGCGGATGCAATTGAATTCATCGGTTCTACAAAGGGAAAAAGACCACCTCTATGATTATTTGCTCTAGATATTATATTTCTGTTGCAAATTACCAATTCTTCGATGGAAACAGACGCTGGCACCCTCTTTCCCAGGATTAACAGCGCAACCATTAAGCAGGCTACTTAGTTCTATCTTTTGTTGCTACAACCCTTGTACCTTGTTGGCTTCGAGCCGCTAAAGGTGAATATTTTGCTAACTAATTATAGAGATCCGCCATCCTCATGCTCTGCTGGCCCTATTGGTGACGATTTGTTCCACTGGCAGGCTACTATTATGGGCCCCTCTGACTCTCCCTATGCAAACGGTGTATTTTTCCTCTCTATTCATTTCCCCACCGACTACCCCTTTAAGCCCCCAAAAGTCAACTTCACCACTCGAATCTACCACCCTAATATCAACAGTAACGGTAGTATATGTCTAGATATTTTGAAGGAGCAGTGGTCCCCTGCCCTTACCATTTCTAAGGTTCTGCTGTCCATTTGCTCCATGCTGACGGACCCCAATCCTGACGATCCGTTGGTACCGGAGATTGCGCACATTTACAAGACGGACCGTGCTCGATATGATGCCACGGCTCGAGAATGGACCCGAAAGTATGCAGTATAGGCAGTTTGAGCGAGCACGCAGTTCGAGTGCTATGATAGAGGCAAGCTTGGCAGAAAGTGAACTGCCAGATGCTGCCGTGCCTGTACATAGTAGAACTGGAATATATGCATGTTAACCTAGCGATTTGACCTGATGATGTAATATGTCGTAGTTTTTTTCCTGGGATTCTGGGAGCGCCAACGAAGTTTAACCGCTCTTGAGAACCCCGGAATTTCCAATCCGCCTCGATATGGCTAACAGTTCGTAATAATGTGCTCCCAGCCAGCTCAACTCTTCCACTACACCACAAACGTTCCAGGCAGAACAAACAAGATAGCGGTAATCCATCGGTAGAGAGAGCGGAATATTGTTTGTCTAGTGGGATATTTGTGTATTTTCTATTGCTTTCCCTTTGATCGAATCTTTCAATTTGTTTTTGTGTACATTAGCTGCTTCTCTGGCCACTTAGCCCAAATTGAACATGTATCCGTACAGCAATGGGCAACAGCAGCAGCCATTGTACGGCCAAACTACAGGCTATCAGCAGGCAGGGTATCTGAACTACCAGCAAACTGGAGCCTTAGGTCCTCAGGTGACGGGGAGCTACAATCAATATCAGCAGCAGCAGTCACTGCCCCCGCAGCAGCAACCGCAGCAGCAGCAGCAGCAGATTCCTGCGGTTACCGGAAACTATCCCCTACAGGTGCCTCCTTCTGGATATCCTCAGCAGCAGTATGGCTCTCCGTTGGGTGGCAGTTCGACTTCGATCGCACCTCCCACTGTTGCTGCGACGGTGTCTGCTACCTCTGGATCCGGACCTAAAATCCCCAATGTGAGACTTTCATTCATCACTGCGGACGATCAAAAGAAGTTTGAACAGCTGTTTCGAAGCGCTGTAGCTCCAAACGAGAATGCTCTTGCAGGCGACAGGGCAAAGGAGATACTTTTACGTTCTAATCTGAATCCAATGGTTCTGGCTGATGTTTGGCAGCTGGCTGACACCACCAAAAGCGGAGTTCTTCTGTTTCCCGAATTTGCTCTTGCCATGTATTTGTGCTCATTGCCTCTTAAAGGTAAAACATTGCCTTCTGTCCTACCCGAGACCATAAAAAATGAAGTTTCTAGTCTCGTGGACATCATATCGTTTTCTCTCGCCGATGAAGGCTCTAACGGCGGTCCTTCATCCATCCCTTCCTATGTTCCAGATTTTGCTAACAGGAATGGGTCCGTCGTGGGCAACTCTAGCCAGCAGACATTGACAAGTCAGCAAACAGGTTTCAACCCTCAGCAAACTGGCTTTTCTGGACTACAATCGCAGGCCACTGGTTTTCAGTCACAGCCTGCCCCTCTACAACAACAACAACAACAACAACAACAACAACCTGCAAGCGGTTATTCTGCCAGTTCTCTTCAACCACAGAGAACTGGTGGCTTTGCTGCGCCTTTGCAGTCTCAAGCTACCGGGGGCGGATTTCAATCACAGGCCCCTCCTCTTCAATCTCAGCCCACTGGCGGCTATTCTCTCCCTCCACCTCTTCCACCGCAGAGAACAGGCAGCTTTGCTGTACCACTGCAGCAGCAACAAACAGGTTCACAGTCCAGTTTCCAGGCTTTGCCGCAGCAGCCCACTGGCTACTCTCAGCCTCTTCAATCTCAAACAACCGGTATCCAGCCTCTTCAGGCTATGCCAACTGGAAAGCCTGGACAGTGGGGGTTCATTAATACTCCTGGTCAGGGATTACCTGGTATTGAAGCGCTGAAATCTCAGCTAATGCCGCAAAAAACCGGCGTAGCTGCTAACAATAGCTTGAGCATGTCGCAACTTCAGGGCAATGCTACCGTTGAATGGTCTATCACAAAAGATGAAAAGCAAATTTATGATAGCATATTCAATGCCTGGGACAGACAGCGTGCCGGATTTATTAGTGGTGAAGTTGCTATCGATGTTCTTGGAAAAAGTGGCTTGAATCGTGGTGATCTGGAGTCGATCTGGACACTAGCCGACCCTGATAACAGAGGTAAGCTTTCGAAGGACGAGTTTGCAGTTGCTATGCATTTGATTTATAGGCGCCTAAATGGCTATCCATTGCCTAGCATACTTCCTCCGGAATTGATCCCACCTTCTCAGAGACGTCTCTCCGAGTCAGTGAGCCAGATTAAGTCGTTTTTAAGAACAAATTCTATTAGTGCGGATGTCAATGGGCCTAGTTCTGCTGCAAACAACCAGCGTCATCCTGCTGCTGCTGTTTTCAAAAATAATGATGACGAAATGGGTGGCTATGTTTCCAGTGCTCGACACCGGTCCAGAAAAGGCGACAAAGACAATTCAAGACCAAGCTACGAAGACCCAGATAAGATGTCTATCAGTGAATTGAAGAAAGCGATAAATGAGAAGCAGATTTTGCTTGACGCTATAGACGCGAAAGATGAAGAAAGCTATTCTACTGTAGCCGACCTCGAGGCTCGCGATTCCGAGTCTATTGAAACATTAAAATCAAAAATTATTGAGGTGCAGCGGGAAATTAACAAATTCCCAAACGCTCCATCTCTTACAGAGGATTCTTCACTTGATAAAAGACAGGCACTTCGGAAGCTTCATGCGCAAACTGACCTTGTTCCTCAACTTGTTTCTTCTATTCAGAAAATCGATGAGGAGGCCATTGCTGCCAGACTTGAGCTTTTCAGAAGAACCTACGAAAAGGAGCATCCTGGTGCTACTATTGCGGGCACAGGACCTGGCGGTCTTATCACTGAGTGGGATAGAAAGAAGGCTCGCTCGAAGGCTGTACTGAGAAGAGTTGCAGCTATGACTGGTCGTGGTTCTCAGGAGAATGTGGAAGAGTCAGACGTTGAAAAGTTCGAGGAACTATATTCACAGGAGCGTGACCAAATTGGAGCTGATAAAGATAGGAATGCAAGAATGTTCAAAGAGATTCAGGACAGTATCTCTCAGCTTCAGCTTGACTTGGAGCGCAATCTGAAGGAGAGCAACGACGATATTCACAGTGATCGTGAACGACGGCGCTTTGAGGAAGCCATTGGAGTGGAGGATATGGTCAAAGATTTCATTTTTACACTTCGGCGACTGCCAAAGGATATATCTGAAAGTTACTTGGCAGTGAGCCCCAGCAAGTCAACCTCTCAATTTTCTTCTTCTAGTGAAGCGACAGTTTCTGCTGGTGCAAATACTACTGGTAATCAAGCTACTTCATCGGGCCCCGCTACTGCTAACATGACTGCCACGGACCGTGCAAAGTATATCAAAGCGGCAGCGGAACGAAAGATGGCTGAAAAACTGGCTGCACTTGGTATTACTCGAAAGCCCAAATGGAGCTCAAGTGCATTTCAGCCGCCTAGTAGCCCAGCTCCTGAAAGCGAAGCTTCCTCCTCTCAGCCCGAGCTACCTGACAAGGCCTCTGTAAAGGAGCCGGAGGCCACTCCAGAAATTAAAGCCCCGGCCCCTATCAGTGACGAGGACTCGTCTGATGATGAGGATGAGAAAGAGCTCATCAAGGCAAGAGCTGAACAAGAAGCTCGTCTGAAACAGCTCGAGGCAGATGCTAAGGCGAAGTCGCAGAGGGGCCATCTGAAGAAGCAGCAAAAGGAGGAAAGACGAAAGGCAATTCTGGCAGAAATTGAAGCTGCCAAAGAGCGTGAACGTCAACTGTTGGCTCAGCAAGACAAGACGGACGATGAATCTGGTGATGAAGTAGAGCAGGCAACTGTCCCGACTGTAAAGCCGACGGGATCTAGTCAGCGTACTGCACCTACTGAATCTGCTGCACCATCTACCGAGTCAGAGACCGCTGCCTCAGATAACCATAATCCTTTCTTGCGTGGAAAGAACCCGTTTTTCCGACCTCCCACTACTGTTGAATCCACTGCTGCACACACTTCTGCAGTAGCGGCCCCAGCATCAGCAATGTCTGTTAAAGAGACTATTGACCCGACTGAAGCTGCAGCGCAGCGACGTAAGCAGATTGGTCAGGTTAGCGAGGATGAATGGGGTGACGGTGGAAGCGTCTCAGGTGATGTAGAGTCTTCCGACGATGAAGAATCGAACAGAGGAAACCCTGCTCAGCTGGCTTCTATCTTATTCGGCTCCATGGGTGGTAAGGCCACATCTGGAGTCACTTTGAATAACAAGAGCCCTGATGACTCCAGGTCTTCATCTGCTTTTGCTACTCCAATGTCTAGCAAAGAGAATCTGGCAGGCACTCTCCCAGCCGCTCCTCCGCCTGTGGCTTCTGGTCCTCCACCTCCACCTCCTCCACCCCCGATTCCGTCGCTGACACAAGCTGCTACGGTAACTCCTTCTCAGGTCCCTCCTGCACCTCCGCTGCCCCACTCGGCACCTTCAGAGGTTCCGCCAGCTCCTCCCATGCCCTTCTCTGCACCTCCTCCACCACCGCCGCCGCCTACCGGTGCACCACCACCACCTCCTCCCCCTCCTCCTGCTATCAATGGTGGAGGTGTCGCATCTCCTCCTGCTGCTGGCGGTGTTCCTGACACCTCGGGCTTGTTTGCTGATATTGTGAAAGGACGTGCTCTACGAAAGGCTCCACAGCAAAAGAAATCGGGCCTGGACCTTGGCAAAGTTCTTAATTAGAAAGTCTCTACTCAAATAGACAAGCATTTGTTTCGTGCCTTACATTTAAATGTGCCGTAGACCCATACTATTAGACGCATTTATATTACTGCTTAAATATGTTACACTTTTTTAGCGCATGCTGGGCATGAAATCCTTGAGCGAGCTGTTTAATTTTGGACTAGGGGATGCTTCAGTCGTTGAGCTGTATATCCTTCTTGCTCGAAGCGATGTTGAGGCTGAACAGGCAAACCTAGCCAGATGGTTTCCAGAAAGCTTGTTGGATTTCTGAGGGGAGGTCTCTGGGCTGCTAATATTTTCGTCCTGTTCAAAAGCAGATGCGTCTTTGACAGAAGCCTTCAGACTATTGTCCTCAACGCTATCGTTAATTGATGTCTTCGCTGAAGATAAAAATATGCTGTCCGGCAGAGTGTCATGCTTTACTGCCCTTGTTGGGCTAGCCAAAATGTGGGTAATCTGGGCCGGAGCTGAAGAAATCTTCACAGTCTTGAGGGGAGTCTCAATATTTCTGGAGAAATAGCCGGAAGCATGAGATTCATCTATTTCATCATCTGAGGAACCCATGAATTTTTCGAACCTTCTTTTTGCTGCCGAATTAGTATTAGGGGGACTGATTTGCTGGAGTGGACGCCGTAGCTCTGGACTTGAAGTAGAAACTGAAAAGTAGCTCTTAATAGTTTTAGTAGCAGGAGGAGTTGAATAAATAGGTGTTAGCCAATTGGTTGACCTCAGCGGAGGTAAAGTAGGGGTGACAATTTTCAGTCGAGTCATGGGGTCGATCTTGCCTGCAGCTATGGCTATATTGTCATGGTGATCCTTTTCTTTACCAATAAACTGATCAAAGTCAGACAGAGATATCTCACGTTCTGGATTAAGCGGATTGAGCATGACAACACGCTTTGATTCAGGGCAGAAGACTCTCTGATGAAGAAAGGTGAGATCGGCCTGTTCATAGATGCGGTCAAAATCTGGAGGGATTTTGGCTTTACTTTGAAGCCGGATCACCTTGATAATTTTTTCGTAGCTTCTGTACTTTTTCACCAATGCGTGAGCTTTGAGAGGACCGATTCCAGTGATCCCAGGAGAATAGTCACACCCCTGGAGAATGGCCATTGTGCGAAGATCAGCGTCGGAAAAATCGCCAAAAGGTACGTCGGTGCATTCATGGAATCGATCTCGGGATATTTCAATAAAATTGCCCTGAGAATCCATTTTTGTCAGAAGCCTCTTAGCTCCGAATACCAAAAGGTCACTGTCTTCAGAAACTACCGCCTGAATCTGATTTGTTTTCTCTAGGTATACCAGTTGTGCGTCGGCTTCATAGGGTGCGACAACATAACGGATCCCGTACCGTTTGAGCAGCTCAATTACAGTAGCTGCCATGGTAGGAGTGATATCAATGCATTTTTGGAACTGGTCATATGCTTCTCTAGTCTTGCCTTGGCTGTACAGGTCCAAGCCCTTTTGTTTTGCTGCCTTTCTCGAAGAGTGACGATCTCGCTCGACGTTCGCCTTGGTTGGCAGCCTATCACCGTCAAACACAAAGTAAGGCTCCACGTTCATTGAACGGAGTAGACGTATCTTGTTTTCAAAATAGTCGATGTACTTTACAGTAGGGAGTCCTAACGCTAGCTCTTTGGCACATAGGACCGCACTGCGGTGGAGCCAAGCGTACCCATCGATGCCCACGGTACAACCGCTATAGTGAGCTAGATTGGTTTGTCTTCCTACAGATTTGAGCAATCTGAGCAGTCCTTGGTGGGTCAGTAATGATTATTAGAAATATATCTTTTTGGCCGGGTTGGCTCAGCACTCACCTCCAACACCCATTTTTTTATTATACCAAGTTGGTGATCGTGATGTCGCCTAACTGAACATATAAACAACGCGAAAAAAAGCGTTACGGGTCGGTTTCCTGTAGCGTGGGAGCTTAATTTTGAGTTCTGTAACAACGTGGTTACAGCCGTTTGGGAATCGAAAATTGAACACGCAGCCGCTGCTGGTTGATCATCCTCATCACTCCACCATGATGCCCAATACCGGAGCAATTCCCCCTGTCCAGGGAATGAATGGCTTGTCTTTAGGCGTACCGAAACCTAAGAAGAAAAAGCATGCTTACCATGTTTTGGATAGCTCTGTGCTGAGCCCCCCTGATCCAGCATCGGCCCCTCCATCCCAGATTCCTGTTCCTGCAGACGGATCTCGTCGCCAAATATATCCTGACTTGGGCTCTTCCCAGCCGGCAGTTGCTGGCGCAGGTAGCGGTGCTGCTAGACAGGACCTGGGTAACACTAGATATGCCGGATCAGCCAATGCCAATGAATCAATGAGCGCTATTCCCACTCTGACAGAAGATCGAGAGTACGCTCAAGCGTCTTTAGGCTCTTATCCTCAGTTTCGAACGTTTGAGTCGGCCTGCCCTCCTCCTGCCTGCTGTGACTATAAAATTGAGGATCAAGGAATATCAGGCCCCAATTTTGCACGCCTGACCATGTATAATGTACCTGCTACTGAACAACTTAGAAGCAGCACCGAGCTCCCCCTGGGTTTGTTAGTCCGTCCTTTTGCAAAACCTATCCTGGGGTCGCAGGAAGTTGCAGTTGCTGATTTTACTACTACCGAACCACCTAGATGTCGACGGTGCAGGGCTTATATGAACCCTTCTGTGCTGTTTGCTGAAGGTGGTACCAAATTTGTGTGCAACATGTGCCAATTCTCAAATCCAGTAGATGCTGATTACTATCAACCCACAGATGCATATAATCGACGAATCGATTGGCAGGATCGACCTGAACTTGCATATGGAACTTACGACTTTGCCGTGCCCAAGGAATACTCCTTTGAAGGTAAAGAGCCGAAGCCGCTATCACATCTGTTTGCTATCGACGTAAGTGCTGAAGCTATCAAGAAAGATCTACCTCAGCTGGCTGTCGAAGCTATCAAAAGTACACTCTACGGCGGAGATTTTCCCTCCGAAGCAAAGGTTGGCATTGTTACTTTTGATCGGACTGTCCATTTCTACAACCTAAGTCCAGAACTGGAACAAGCCCAGATGATGGTCATGAGTGACATGAATGATCCTTTTGTTCCCTTAGATCAGGGCTTGTTTGTCGATCCTGAAAAATCCAGAGTAGTTATTGAGCAATTCCTTGATTCTATCGATACTCTATTCCAAGAAAATAAGGTGCCTGAGCCAGCATATGGTACTCTTCTTGATGTTGCGTTCAAGGCACTAACAGCTTCTGGTGGTAAGCTGTCTGTTATTCTGAGCGCGTTGCCTACCTGGGGTCCTGGAAATTTATATATGAGGTCAAGTAAGGACTCCCGGAATGGAGCAGGAACAGAAAAAGACATTCTTAAAGCCAGCTCTCCAATTTATACTGATTTCGCCAAAAAGTATGCGACTGGTGGAGTAGGAATGAATCTTTTTGCCTTTCCCACTTCATTCGTGGATCTGGCCAACTCCGGAGAAATTGCTAGAGCAACTGGCGGCCATGTTCATCATTACCCCAATTTTGTACCTGAGAGGGATGGCCGCAAGTTCATTTCTGATTTTGTTAAAAGAAATACGGTGGAAATGGGCACACAGGGTCTACTGAAGGTTCGATGCTCTAACGGTCTGCAAGTAGCTTCATACCTTGGGAACTTATATACCAATGAGAATCATCCAGATGCTGACCCGTATTTTGGATGTGTTGGTGCTGACACCACTATCGGTGTACTGTTCAAGCATGATGGCAAACTGGACACTAAGCTTGATGCGCATTTCCAAGCAGCATTACTGTATACTTCAACTGGTGGTCAAAGAAGAGTGCGAGTTATCAATATTCTCGCTTCTGTAAGTGAACAGTTTAAGCCTGTGATGAACTATATTGATATCGATGCATGTATGGGAATAATCGCTCGGGAGTCCCTATCCAAACTTGGAGAAAAGACTGCCAAAGAAGTGCGGGTTGGTATCAGTGATAAATTAGTCCAGGCATTTGCAGCATACAGAAGGCATGCAGGTTCAAGTCTGCCACCAAGTCAGCTGTTGATGCCCATTGCACTTCGGAGCTTCATTATATATGGGCTGGCGCTGCTGAAGACCAAGGCCTTAAGAGACGGACAGGTGCTAAGCGATTCTGTAGTCAACTCAAAGCTATTAATGAGCGGATTAGATTCTGATAAAATGGCACTATATCTATATCCTAGAATTGTGGGGCTGCATAACTTGAGGCCAGATGACTGTCTCACGCTAAAGGAAAAAAGCGACGGAGAGGAGGTCGAAACACTTGACCTATTCCAGATGCCAGTTAATGTACGAGCCTCTAAGAGTGCCATCGAGGACGGAGGAGTATATTTAATGTATAATGGACAAGGGCTAATACTGTACATTCACAAGTTGGTGAACCCGAATTTACTCAAAGATCTGTTTGGAACGCATGTCAACTCGGCAAGTGATCTCAATCCCTACTTGAATGAGCTGCCTGAGGTCAATACGGAGGTTAGCCGGCAAACCCGAGCGCTGGTTGACTACTTCACCAAGCAATCGGGGTCTACGAGTTTGGGACTACAGCTTGCCCGCCAAGATCAGGATGGAGCAGAGATCGAGTTTGGAAACCATCTGGTTGAAGACCGGTCAATTGATACGTATTCGTATGGGGATTTTGTTGCATATATTCATCGAAGTGTTAAGCAGTCGATTGAAAATGGGAATGCCAAGCCCACGACACAGATGCTAAACGAGACGATTGCCCTGTCTCATGTGGGGATATAGTTGTGTGTACGATAAATGAGAACAGGATAGGTGAAAAATTGGGACCAGATTGTTTAACCTCTCCTCATTAATACAGATCCATTTGAACCAAAGCGAACAAAACTACCAAATCAGCGTAGTGTAGGAGGTTTATACGGAGAGGGCGTAAAAAGTGAAAAATCAGCTCTGGCTTGTAGTGAAGGAGCGTGATTTCGATATATAAATCGAGAAATGGAAAGTGCACCGGCAGAGAATTATCAAACAACAAACGAAGCAGGTGAGTGAATTAACGTGGACCATGTCACCGAATAAGAAATATATTACATATGGCTATTTACCGATATATGGTTTACATGAGGGATTTCTATTTCTCGGGATGGAGGGGCATTGCTAACCTACAGCTGATAGTTCCTCTGAGAGAGAACAGTATCATACACAATCACGAAGCAGAGTAAGTACTACCAAACGCAGATCTCATTGATATGAGCTGGAATCAGGAGAAACACTACATTGAGACATGACGTTCGCTTTATTAGGCTTTTGCTAGAAATATCTCTCGCGTAGCTGCTGTTCCGTTTGAATAATGTCCCAAACCAGGGAAAAAGATTTTTCAGACTTCTATTGTCATTATAGTATCAGACAAGCGGCGTTTTGACGAATTGGACTGGAGCCAATTGAGACGAGGGCGGACATATTTGGCTGATTACTGAATATTGCTTGGAGGAGTGATATTATCTAGACAAAGTGTGAGTGAAGCAATGATTGAGGTGTCCAGCCGTAAAGAGAGCGCAGGTGCCACAGTCCCTGAACGGGCTTTAAACCGAGAAACCAAGTGCAACTGACGGGCTTTCTTATTTCAAATCAATTCTTCTTCAACAAAAGTCACAGCTGGCGATTGATTGTTTTCTAATTGCTTTGCATTCTTCACATTGAATATGGCCCCAGCCGCAAAAGCACGTGCATCTTCGTAGTGTTTCTCCAGCCGAAAATTCCCCTGGACGAGAGGAGTCTAAGTTAAAAAATTAATGCTAATTTCTTTAGGAATATTCCAATTCAGGTCGATCACGGTCTCCCAGAAGGTATTCGTCAAGATCTAGATCTAACGACGTAAGGCAAGAGAGATATCGGTCCCGGTCACCTCCTGGTTACAGAAACACGAACTTCAGAGGAAGATACCAAAGAGACAGTTATCGAGAAAGAGAACGACACGATTCTGCACCAATGGCTAGTCATCTGAGAGAGAGTTCCCAACAGGACCGAAGGGTTTATGTCGGCAATTTGGCCTACGAGGTCAAGTGGCCCCAATTGAAGGATTTCATGAGACAGGCTGGTGAAGTCATTTTTGCTGATGTTTTGCTGTTGCCTAATGGCCGATCAAAGGGTTGTGGTATTGTTGAATATGCAACTCGTGAAGATGCCCAGCGAGCTGTTGATACTCTTTCAAATCAGTCCTTGCTGGGCCGATTGGTATTTGTTCGAGAGGACCGAGAAACTGAGCCCAAGTTCAGTACTGGAGCTCCTAATCCTACTCCTGCGCCTTTCAATTCTCGAAGACCCCCCGTTGCCAGCAATGCTGCTCCCGGTACCCAGCTTTTCATTGGTAATTTGCCTTATACCAGCTCTTGGCAGGATCTGAAGGATCTTTTCCGATCTGCTGGCAATGTGACACGAGCTGACATTTTGTTCAACCATGATGGCAGACCTAAGGGAAGCGGAATTGTTGTTTTTGAGAGCGTCCAAGATGCTCAAAATGCTATTGCTAAGTTTAATGGAACTGAGTGGCACGGACGCCCAATCGAGGTTCGAGAAGATAAATTTGTTAAGAGCCAGAGTGCTGGTTCAGATGATAAAAACTCTGACTTTACCAAGGGCACCTCTGCAAATGGATCTCCTTCTGAGAAGATTTATGTCGACAACCTTCCTTGGGCTACCACTAACGAGGATCTGGTGGACTTGTTCCAGACAATTGGCCCGGTTGTTCGAGCCGAGATTAAGTACTTGTCCAATGGACGTGCCCAAGGTGCTGGCGTGGTTGAGTTTGCAGCTGCTGAGCACGCTGATGCTTCTATCGCCAAGTTCAACGGCTACAACTACGGTAACCGAGATCTGGTTATTTCGTATGTGAATTATCTGTAAGCAGAGCCGATATGTTGTAGTTTGAGAATGCTCTCATCTGCTATGATCTATTTAACGCACAACAATCCCTGCTGTGTGCTGAACAAAGAATTATTGACGATACAATTTATGGATGATGCTGTGTGCTGAAGAGAATCAAAAGGTTTTAGTTTGAGTGAATAAATATATATTTTAGTGAGTAAGAAAAGAAAAAGATTATTTTGGAACAGCCAGCACTAAACGTCGTTCAACTTCGGTTTCTTTACCTTCTTCTTCCTCTCCTTCGAACCGGAGACGGTATTTTAGCCCATCTCGTTTAAGGCCCGTAACTTCTGCTTTATAAAACGTTGTTGTCTCTGGGTATCGCGCAAGAACGACAGAACCGGGAGGAAAGGTAGGTAAGTCAGACACGGGGATGGTAGCAGGCTGAATAACAATCAGATCCTTAACTGAGGCTCTGTATGTCTGGCCAGGATTATTGTTTTCATCCGGCTCGGGATCTTGAACTTCATATCTGGAGCCCTCAGAAAATACCTTGGTCACATCGCATTGAATCCATTCTTCTTCTCCGCCTTTATGCTTTCTCAGACGGAAAGCGACTTGTCTACCCAACACTGGAATAGGGCTAACGAGCTTCGAGCTTGTCGAGTCTACTGTACCCATCTCTACATCCTCATCTGCGTCCGCTTCCGTGACAGTGCCTCTTCTTCTCTTTTTCAGCGGTGGTTCCTGGGAATCCCCCATATTCGCAGTAATCAGAATTGACACCTCACTTATGAGACTACGAGCACTTGATAAAAGAGCAGCAGTCTCCGATGAGTTACTTGAATACTTGGAAATTAACCTGTCCACCTTTTCGAGTGCTTTTGGTTTGTCTTCCAGATCGTCTGGAGTATTTAAGTTTGAAACCAGCTCGTTGTACTCGTCGTTATCAATGGTTTCCAGAGCCGCAGCTTTTTGAGCAAACTGCCTGAGATCATCCGATAACTGTTTATATTCTGTTTCTTCGTCCAGTTGTGGCGATAACGAACGGACGTTCGCACGGGATCGCGCTCTCGACATTTGGGTGGTGTTGGTGAGTTTGGGTTTATTCTATGGGTGCATTTTTACATAGTAGTTAAAGTTTATCTCCCCAGAACCTGCAAAACAACTTTTGTCTCCAGTCCAGTTGGCGGGTTTCATCTTCTTCATAATCCTTCAGTGTCATCTGTTTTGTGTATTTTTTGAGATTTTTAATTTCATCTTTCAAGCCTTGCTGTAGAGTTTTATCGCTTGTAACCAGGAACACATTGCTTTCCAGATCATGAGAATAAGCACGGCGAGTGTAGTTCGAGCTGCCAATAACTGTCATGCAAGGTACATCGTCTTCTGGCAAACCAACCCAGATCCCTTTAGCATGGTAAGTCCAGCCGTCTGCTGTGTGGGCTACACCTCTTTTCCATTCATATAGCTTGATGGAGTCCTCCTTACCGGCCTTGTGCACCGACGAAAGGAACTGTTCTGCCAAATGGGAATAAGCCCCCGGAAGGAGAGACGAGACTCCCTTAGATCCGTAGAATCCATTAGCTTGTGGAGCAGCGGTAATGACCTCTGCGCCGTTTAATGGTTTTGTAATCATCAGCTTGTCTCTAAATTGGGGGTGGATGTTGAAATAGCCTGCGGTCAGAGTCCATTCAAAGTGATCTGAGCCAACCATCGATAGCAATCGCGAAAGAACTGCAAACTCTGTAGACGTGTCGGGAATGAGGAGCTGAGAGAATTGAGAAATAGGATATACATAAGTGAACTCTTCCTCGGCAAGACTTTCAAGCTGAGCTTGGGTCTGCTGTTGCTCCTTGGACACTTTAACAATCGGTGCCAACAATTTTGTAGCTTCATGGATATATTCATTAGGAGAAGAGATTGGTTCGGGAATATTGTGAGACCAGAAAAGCTCGAATCCACCTTTAGTAGGTGCAGGCTGTAAGGAGTAGCTGATCTTGGTGACTGTCTGAAAAACATTGAAGAAGTACTCAGTAAGTCTCGTATCTTTAAACAGCATATATCTATCTTGACGATTCGTGAAGTAATCATCGGACAGATTGGCCCCGGAAAGAATGATCTCATCGTCAAATCCATACAATTTCATGTGTTGCAAGCCCCATCCTTCGTTGAATCTGTGGGGAATAAGGTGCTTTTGCACCCCATGCAGGTGGGGGGTATGATACATATGCAAATGGACACGCTTGGAGCCATGTTTGGTGACTAACGGAGACAGCAGAGATGCTGAACATTTCTTTGGAGATTCCCTCGTGCCCCGGAGAGCATCGCTAAGAATATGGACTTGCAGATCAGGGTTCTTTGACAGAGCTTGATCAAGGCAAGCAATGAGCTCGTCCTCGTGGGTTCCAATGTACAACGAGGCGAGAAACACTCGACGATTTGCAGCAGAGATTTTTGCTTTTAACAGGCTATAAAACTCAGACGGATCATGAACAATTTCAATAGCCCCCTTTTCTAGACGAAATCGAGGAACCAACTGGTCAATTTGACTCAAGGTTGATCTAACCGATTTGTTCGCCCACAATGAATGATTCCGCTTGTTACCTGCTCCAACCGGAGATGCTGATGATATAATATTATTTCTATGCATCAGCGGAATCGTGAGAAGAAGGGAGCGGGATCGGCATCCAAAGAAGCCCAATATCTTCCTTCCGCTATTCATTGATACATGGGAGATCGGCAAAACCCAACGCCAATCAAAGCAAGCACGGTTGGACGAAAAGTAGGAGCTCCGAGTGGATCTGACTCTGACAAACAACAAAGGTTGATCATTAAAAAATATTTCGTATTTCTCGAATATATACATATGTACAATAATGCGCTTTTTAACAGATCGTTCTGGCTAAACTCTCCTTTTTCCTGGTGCCCGATCACCACCAAACTTGACTACGGTATGGTCGGTGACTCTGTATATCAAAGGCCGGATTTTGGTGCCTTCCTTGCCGTTGAGCACATTGACAAAGGCCTCTCTGCCCTCGCCAAAGTCCTTAAAAACCAGTTCAACCCGATTCTTGGTGAGATTTCGTTGTTCCATTTCTTTAAATAATTTCGAGGCACATTGGAAAGAAGCTTCATATGATGATTTTTTGGATCCCCTGAAACCCAAATGTCCAGCAGATACACAGATCAGCACCTCCTGCTGAGGTCGGACGATATCGAGAATTTTCTCCTCATTGGACAGTCCCTGTGCCAACTTGCCTACTCTGCGGAATCGCTTCACCAGGGTCAAGATCGTGTTGTTTCTAGTAAATTGACAATGCAAGCCCATTCCTACGGTGTATTTACCATCAGCAGGCAGTGAATCCTTGGGATCAGCAGAGAAACTCTTCGGGAAAACCAGCTGCTTATCAGCACGACCTCGATTTCCTCCTTCTCCACTGAAAGGACCGGATTTTGAGAGTCTGGAGACACTGGCAGGGCTGGTGGTGCTGGGCTTGGCCTCGGAAGCGTTCTGAAACTTGGCCTCGGACGTAGTAAATGCGGACCGTCCCCAGCTTTGACTCACAGCCGATTGCCTGAACAGGTTTGTGGTGCGCAATCCACCGCGACTACCCATTCTCTGCATGGTTCTACAATGTTCAAAATTTGCCGGTGATTTTCACTGTCAAAAAAGTACCACCAAACGCAGCCGTGTCCCGAATTTGGAGTGGTTCCGGGTAACTGAGCATCTCGGAGATTTTGGTATTTTGATAAAATGGGTGGAGGGAGGGGTGTTATCGGGGCAACGGCGGGAGAACAAGGAATATGACGGCCAAGGCACCGTTTCAGATATCCGCGTGGGTATAACAGGGCAAGCCCAATGGTTCAAAGTAAACTTTTTCTGTTGTTTTCTTTTGGGTAGTTATGAAATGGATTGACACTCATCAGGCAGCAGTAGCTGCCGCGCTCAACAAAAACCAACCCACTGATAAGTGGAGGCTGCGTGTACCTAAGAGAGGGAAAGATTGTGTCACCCAAAGCCAACAAGAAAGTGTGCATAGGGAACAATAGGAAGCGATAGCTCACAATCTCGTGTTTTTTGATCGCCCGGCACCGCGCCGGAAAAACCCACGGCCAACCACAGCCGTTGCGGTAACCTAATTGTCACCAATCATCTCTGCCGTAACTTGATGTTTTTCCGGCGGGCATGACGTCAAGACGGAAAAAGGCTGGCAAAATTGCTTTTGGCAGCCCACCAGGTTTAGGGGCATCCATACAATTTCATCCCAAAAGGATTAGTAGCTCGATTAGACAAACAACCCGGCGGAAGCTCCTATTTGGACATAAACAGTACGGTATATATAAAGCACCAGATTTCCCTGCCCCCAAGTGGACTTATACGATTATCTTGCCTCAGTTGTTGCTGGCAAATTTTTTATCACTGATAAGACTTGAACATACACACCCGTTTGCACATCACCTCATCATGACCGTTTCTCAAGGACCCATTACTATTGAGACCTCTGGTATTCTTTTTGATCTCGATGGTACTCTGATGCTATCCACCGCCTGTGTGGAACTTTTCTGGCACGATTTTGGTAAACAATATGGAATCGACTCTCATAAGCTGCTACAGACCTCCCATGGACGACGAACCATTGATCTGTTGGCCGACGTAAAACCCGAAATGGCCACTCCCGAGATCTCTGGTGAACTGGAAGCCACCATCCCTGTTAGATGGGCAGAGTTTGCCAGTCCGGTTCCTGGCGTGCATGAATTTGTGCAGTCTCTACCTAAAAAGCAGTGGGGAATTGTTACCTCTGGCACCCTCCCTCTGGCTGGAGGATGGTTGAAGTATTTCCTCAAGTGGGACACCCCCGAGGCCTTTATCACTGCAGAAAGTGTCAAAGCTGGAAAACCTGATCCCAGTGGATACAAGCTGGGAAAAGAGTTGCTTGGATTAGACGACTTTTTGGTGTTTGAAGATGCTCCACATGGTATTAGGGCCGGTATCGATGCCGGTGCAACGGTTATCGGTATGGCCACCACCTTCGACGCCCAGACTGTCAAGGATGCTGGAGCCACCTACGTATTGACCGATCTCACTCAGATCAAGCTCGAGAGTTATAACGAAAAAACCAAGAGAATCACTCTGGTTCTCTACCCAACTCTCTAACTCATTACATCATAGATTTTCATGGCCTGGCGCGCCCGTCCTCAGTTTTCTTTTTTCTTAGCATAGAGATTCTGCAATGCCGTTGCAGAAAAACCAAAAATATAGATTTTGCTTACGATTTTAACCTCTGATTCCTCTTCACATGCATTTTTATCAAAAATATTTCCTCCATGTATTGTAGATCCCCTTTATGCAAATAACCAATAGCGCGCTACAGACAACTATAAAAACCTATAAAACAAAAACTTGCAATAATGATCTCCCTAGTTATGCAGATCGACTTTTGTAGGCTAGCAGGGAGTTCAACTTGGGTAAGGGACACCCCTTTTTGAGGAATTCGTGATTAACCAGCTCAATAGCAGATGCTCGGTAGTTTACGTCAACACATAAACAAACCGACAAAAATGACTTGAACTCCTTGGAAAGTTTATCAGGTCGCTTAAGCTTGGGTGTACCATTAGTCGCAATCAGGTACAGTGCCTTGAGAGGCTCTTCGTTAAGATAAGGAGGCTCGCTCTCAACCATCTCAATGGCCATAATGCCCAAGGACCAGACGTCAACTTTGGCTCCATACTCTCGTTGCTTGACAACTTCAGGTGCCATCCAGTAAGGAGTACCGACCATAGTCGCTCGCTTATTCTTCTGCTCGGTGAGCTTAGCACAGAAACCAAAATCAGTGATCTTGACATGACCTTGAGAATCAAGTAACATATTATCACTCTTGATATCTCTGTGAATGATGTTCTTCTGGTGCAAATGTTGCAGCCCCTTGCATGTCTCGAAGCAGATGGTGGCAATTTGCGGTTCCGTCAAAGTGTTGTTATCAATGATATCGTTCAATGGACCACCTTCCATGTATTCCATAACAACCCACAAATCGTTATTGCCTCGGAGATAAGCTTCCAAGAAATTGACAATATTAGGATGTTGGCTTTCCCGCATGACAGTGATTTCATTGACAATAAATTCCTTACGAGGCTGAGATGCCAGATCAATCTGTTTGATAGCTACCCGTCGATGTGTTGAAACCATAGACGAGTCAAGAGGTCTGGCAACGTAAACAGATCCAGATGCTCCCTGACCAACCTTCTTAAGCTTCTGATATAATGCCAAGGGGTCTTGAGAAGACACCACCGACCTTAGCTTCTGCATGATTTGAGCTTCGGTCATAGTGGAAATTCTCTTTTCCTCTACTTTTCGTTCTTCCTTCTTTCTATTGCTACCTCCCTCCAAAGCAGCGGCCGCAGCCGCCACTCCTTCATTGATAGCCGCAGCCTTCTTCTGCTCGTCAACCTTGAGCTGCTGTTGCTGTCTCAATACTCGATCAGCTGCAGAAGCAGCATGATGGGCAGTAGTGCTAGACTTATTATGTCCATATGTCCGCGGTGCAAATTGCTGAGGTGCTCCTTGGACAGCCTGTTGAGCTCTAGGTACATGCTTATAGTTTGACCCAGTCGGTGTCTGTTGAATTCGTCGAGTCGTAGGAGTAGTAGGAGATGCAGGGGCTTCAGGATTAGATATCACAGGCTTGATAGGTGCAAGGCCAGGACTATTTGGTGACGACGTCGTACTGGTCTTCGGCTTGGGCTTAAGAGGCTGAACCGAAGGAAATGATGCATCGGCAGTATCATATCTTCGAAGCGGGGGTGGGTCCGCACTGGATGGATAAACTTGCAGTGTTTCAGCGAGCTTACCACCGGGAGAAGATGAAGACTGAACGGGATATTTCTGCTGAGGCGCAATAGGTGTTGGTCCAGAGCCAGATGATCCCGCATTAGTAGATGCTGGCATGGTAGGGGCCTTTCGCAAAAACGGAGTTCTCGGGTTGGAACCTGTTGGCGAGGGTATCGGTGAAGAACTCGAGCTCTTTTGGGGATGAGTAGGTATCTGAAGAGGAGGCAACGCTTCTTCGGGTCCATGAGTCTTGCTTGGACCCTTTGCTTGTTGCTGTTGTCTGGGTCTAGCATTAGGCGGAGCGGTAGGAGCCTGCCTTAAGGGAGCAATTTGTGCTAAATGGGCCATATTGGCAGTTCTAGAGCCAATTGCAGGGGCCGAGCCAGAATGTTGCTTGTTTGCAGCTGCAGCGATAGACTGAGACGATGATGAAGGAGACACGGTCCATTCTTGCAGCTGCGTAGCCAACGAGCCCATGGAGGGCTGCTTTGAGCCGGGAGCATGGTGAAGAGGAGTGGAATCGGTAAACATGGGTTGTTGGGGCGCACGAGCAGAATAGCCAGTATTATTATTGTCCTTGGCAGCAGTCTTTTCGGCATTTTCAGCCTCCTCCTGGATGTTTTTGGAGTAAAACTCTAGAGCATCCATCACCGCTTGAGGATCCTTGGAGAAGTCCTCCTTGGTGATGGCAGACGAGGATAAAAGTTTGGACCATTCCTCAGGAAGGCCTGTGAACCCGCCAAGTTCCGGATCAAAGCCAACATGAACACGATGAGTGAAGTTGGTTGGGGAGGAGACTCCAGTGAGCGGGCACTTGGTATAGATTTCGTCGATCCAAGAGTACAGCTCCGAGTCTGATTTGCAAGCCACGAAAATGGACTTGAGGCCCCCACCACGTATGATTTCAAAGCAATAGGGCTTGATATTTACTCTTGTAACAGAAGAAATAGAATGCAAAGGTACAGATTGAGAGGATGCAGAAGTCTGTGTTTGGGGTTGGTGGTTAGTAAAATGGCTTTGTCCACTTGAGGGTAGTAGCATCAACTTACCTCGCTCTTCTGGAGCTCCAGAGAACTGTCTTTTAGTACCAAGTACTTTTTGGTCCATATGAATCGCATACTTCCGTCTTCTTTGACGGAAGTCCATCCCTGCTTGAGCACTCTGTTCTTGTTAGCCGACTGGTTCGCCCCGTTGGGATCAGCATAGCTATTGTACAGCGATGCAGCTGACGCTGACTTAGGTATAGTATTGCCAGCAGCTGATCTGTCTGGGGGAGGCAAAGGAGCAGGGCCTGGATTCAAAAAGGCGCTTTGGGGGAAAACAGCGGCAGTGGACGAGAAGGACATCACGACAAAGTCAAGTCAGTCGGTTCACTTGCACGGGGAGTTTGGCGAGAAGAGGATTCAAAAAATCGCAAAGTCGACTCAGATGTAGAGGAAGAAAAATTAACTATGGCTTGACTGCCAAGGTTGCTCTTGTAGTCCTGTCCTGGTCTGTGTGCTGTTAGAGTTAAGGGTATTAATATCAAACAGTTTGATTGTATATTATTGAGATTAACAGTATACCCAGGGGGGCCTTTAGGAGCCAGCAGAAACCCAGAAGAATATGGTAAAATCAAAATCAAACCACACAATGCAAGACACAGACGAAAAGTATCGGTGAGAGAATAGTAGGGATAGCGAGTGGCAGAGGCAAAATGGTAGTCGGAAAACAAGTTTTTTGACTCAAGAAAGGGGGTTTCCCGCTCACGACTGGGATTTTCTAATTTGGTGTTTGGGTTAATAAAGGGGTTAACCAGTCTAGGGGGGAAACCAAACCCCAAGACAAAGTGAGGCAAAATCAAATCCAACCCGAATGGACCGGCTCCAGCACCGGATAGGCAGCAGCAGCGTACGGCACTCGATCGACCAGCAGAAGTATCCTCGAAAATACGACACTTTTCCCTCGTTCGCGGTACCTGAGAACCCGTAACTGTGCCAATCATATCTCTGCAGATCCGCTGCCTTGTCTTCCTTCTGCTGCTTGTCTCACGAACCTTAAAAGCCCAGAAGTTTAAAATTATGGTAACGTGTACTGTTTGGTGAACTATGTGCCTAGTCGGTCACTCTGTTCCTAAACCCTACATCTGCAGGCTAATGCACAATGCTACAGAGGTCGTCTGAGACGAATTCGATGCGCCTGTGGCTGCTCGTCGCCGATCTTGGACCCACTCACTTGCTGGACTGCCTTCATCATTGAACAATTACAAAAACCCATGATATGCCATAAAATATATATTTATTTCCTCAGTACATAAAATATCGTGCCAATACATTTATATACAGGGTACTAGTGGCCCTCCACCTATGCTGGCAACTTCCTACACCAAATTTCAGTAGGAAATTTCCATCATAGATACAGTCAAGTACCTTGGTAACAAAATCTTGCCAAAAATTCCCTAAGCAATCGAATCCGAAGATATCAACCGCCTAGGAGTGGTCAGGTTAAAGTTTTCAACCAGCAAATACACATTCTCGGACGAATCCTCACTGAAATGCGTAATGCCCGAGCATAAAGATGCCGAAAAAAAAAACAGCACAAAACGTATTATATATTCTACTTCGCCATGCATCTACTTACCCGGACTAATCTGCCAACAGCGACGCGGCACTGATAATACCAAGTTCTACATTATCAGGTACCACAAATACCTTCTGCTTCTTGTCTGGTTTGACTTTTTTCTTGGCATATCCTGGTTGTTTTCTCTTTTTGTTGCGGTTCTCCCGTGCTGCTGTAGCCAGTATCTCCACACTATCCAGACTAATATCATCTGTCTGAGTAGCAAATGCTGCATTTTCGTCAGGTATCGCTATATTTTCGTAGACGCACTTCGGCGCCGTTGTAAAAATAGTCTTGTCGCGATTCGCATAGTTGTAGTATATCCCTTTGTTAATTTTGTCTTGAATGAACTTGTGCCCCGTCAAGGCATATTTAGCCTTCTCTTCTTCCTTCTCTGTCATGAGCATAAATATACGTCCTTCTCGTTTTCGTCCTGTTCGTCCCATTCTCTGAATGTTTCTTATCGGTGATCTAGACTGGTCGTATAGGATGATTAAGTCTACTTGGCCGATATCCAAGCCTTCCTCACCAATCGACGTGCAAACCAAAACATTGAATTCACCGCTGCGGAACTGATCGACTACTTTTTGTTGTTCCTTTTGTTTCATGCCTTCGTTCTTTCCACCCTTGGTGCTAGCCTGTCCCACGAATAGGTGGGCCCGTGCAAATACTCCACATTGTTCCTCGATAATTCTTAGCACCTCCGCGGCCGATTCACGATATTCCACAAACACAATGGCCTTGGAGTCTTGCCGAGAGGATGGCTGCGTCATAAAAAAGTCATTCAAAATCTCCACTGTACTGGCCAGCTTACCATGTCCAATGAAATTTGGCGTATTGATTTCCTTCTCGCAGAGGTCCATGCACTGAATGAACGACTCATTGCGTAGAAGACCACCAAGAATCTTGCCAGGGCCGCCTTTCTTGGCTTCGCCCAATTTTCTTATATTGTTCATATACTCGTAGAAAGGCTTTATGCCATGTATTTTGAGTAGTCCCATAGCATGGCCAACCTTGATCATCAGCCCGTAAACTGCCCGAATGCGAAACGTAATGGGGGCCTTTGATCTGGCAGCCGGTGAAGTTGCATACTTTTTGCTGGCAGAAAGAATTCCAAATTGTGTTATCTTGTCAGGATCGGTTATGTAGAGACCGCCTTTTTCGTTGAGCTCTGTCAGCATCGGGGATATTGCACTGGAAAAGAGCTTGGTCGCTTGGCCCAGAGAGTCTGTTTCCACGACCTTTATCTTGTTAATCTCCCGTTTATGTACATATTGCCTGGTATCAATACTCTCTTCTGTTCTTATTTCACAGCAGTTAATAAATAAATTGTCAATAATGTCTTGGACACCGTCTATTGTACCAGAAGGAGTAGCAGTGAGCGCCAGAATCCGCACAAACGGGTTTTCGTCCATAATCCGCCGAACAACTTCGACATACGCGTAGTTGCCTGTAGCACGATGGGCTTCATCGATGACTAGACAGCATATCTGTTTGGAGTTGAACAGTCCCTTTTTAAGATCGTTTTCTACAATCTGTGGAGTCGCGAAGAACACTCGCTTTTCCTGCCACTCTAAGGCCCGTTGATCGGCTGTCCAACCACTTCCAATCATTACCGTGCTGTCATGCCTAGGTATTCCAGTAACACCCAGGCAAGCCTCGATCTGCTGAGATACCAGAGGCCGAGTTGGTGCTACAAAAATCACCTTAGCATCGACGGTCCACCGATAGAAGTTGAGCATCACCGCACTGGCAATAAATGTCTTGCCCAGGCCCGTTGGCAACGCGCAGAGGACATTCTGTGAAATGGCCTTTTGAACAATATTCTGTTGGTAGTCCCGTTTCTCCAGATTGGTAGGATAAATATAAGTGTCTAATCGATCCTTATGGAGTCGAAACGGAGGCGCGTGGTTGGAGCTGCGTTGAATGTCTTGCTCTGCATGCGATTCTCTCTGTTTTTCGATCTCCAAGATTTCATCATGGCTATCAGACGGTATTTGCCCAAATCCTGTCTCCTCCAAAGATGAATCCGATTCAAAGTCCGCCTCGGTGATCCCAATACTAGCTGCATCCATGCTGATGGACGATGATGATGAAGGAACATGTTGATGTGCGGCTCACCTCGTGGTCCATGAATGGAAGCGAGAAATAAGAAAGGCCCCCTTAAAATGATGCAAAAGACCAAGCCATATTTTTTGATTATAAAGTTAGCTAAAGAAATACACTACTCCCCAAAATTACAGTTCACTGTTAATCACATATTAGATTAGATAGTGTGTTTGTTACTCGCGATTTGGTGCTACGATTCGTTCACCAATTCCCCAACCACCAAGTACTTGCCGTCAAATGTGGACTGCCAACCATCCAACGCTTCCAGTTCTTCCTTGCTCAGATTATCAAGCAGATCCAAAGGTTCGTCTACAGGGGTGAGCATCTCGGGATCAAAGCTGTTCTTGGCAAGGCCCCTCGAAGCGTCTCGTCCAGCAAAATTACTATACGGTCCACCGGGGCCATAGAAATGCTTGGCCTTGGTCACGTCGTAGACCTTTCCACGCACTGCAAGAAGCACCTTCGGGCTGTCTGTGCCATTATGAGGCTGTAGCGTCTTCGGAGTGTATGTGCTATACAGTGCTGGCTCGCTGAACTCGCCTTCTCCTTCCTTCTCCATGTTGATTGGAGCCCGCACCAGAAAGTAACGATCAAACAATATCCAGGCTGAGACCACGATGAAGAAGAGTCCGATCCATTTCTTTATAAATTTCTCGCCCTCGTTGAACTGCGTAAGAGAGTCGCTTTCTTCCATTGTGATGAGATATTTGGCAATGAGCTACAAATCCTCTGATCTGCAAGTAGTGATGTTCGGGCTCACCGATCTCAAATTATATAATGGGCCCCAGCCATTAAGTAGGGCACAAATTTAACTTCCACATGACGGCGGCCAACCAACATCACGATATTTCTAATCCAGTATATGCTTTAATTAAATGACTATAGGTCTAATTATCAAAAAACGTATACGCAGCATTGGAAATCAGTCCCGCTACTCTGTCTACTTCCTTTTGTGCAGTCGTCCAGTCATGGGACCCAATGGCATCTCGCACCCCAGGGAAAGTATTCCACATGTACTCTCCCTCGGTGGGGTGCCAGAGCTGGGGCCCGAATATGACATGTTTAAACCAATTCCTTCCGGTTAGTCCGTTCATGTCCAGTAAATTTTTTTCCAGCATCAAAGCCCTGGCATTCCAGTTTCGTCTATGCAATGTAATGATGGGTGATTCTCCTTGCACGACCATCATATGCCAGTTTGTCCACCAGTCTCGATATGCCATGCCGGCCTGTATCATGACATCACCTGCCGCAATTAGATCATTAAAATTGACCTTGCTGTAAGAGAATCCCTGTTGACTCTCGGCATATCGGATCAGATCTTTTGTATAACGCAGGATACCGTCTCCAAATGCACCAATGTTGAACGGAAGAAGAGGTTTGTCACTGAAGGACAACGCTAAGTATGCAATGATCTCCGTCAGCGCTTTGTGGTATCGGAAATCTGGATCAATGTGCTTGGTCTGCCACTCATAGGTATCAAAACAGGAGTGTCTTGGGGTAGACGAGGCACTGGAATCCTTAAATCTCACATCCAACGACGCCATGCCAACTAGTGATTGAAATGCCATCCAGTCTCCTCCCGGAGGTAAAAGACCCGGAGTTTTATTCTCCCACATATCGGAAAGGGTCTTGTTCTTATCATCCGGATGCACAACTTCTTGCAGAACATTTGATAGTGCATCAATAAAGCCGAGGTGTCCTCGAATATCCAAATCATGACCACTAACTGCGTCATCCAGGTTGATGTAAACCACACCTTCTTCTCGCAGTTGATCTGCATTAGTCTCTACCCATTCAGTACTGCCCACTAGGTTCTCTTCACCACCATCCCAGCTGGCAAAGTACAATGACCTCAAAGGCTCCCAGCCATAGTTTATATTCAGCAAAGACAGAATTCGCGCCACCTCCATGAGAATAACGGTTCCAGAAGCTGACCCGGCATTGCCGAAGCAATAAGAGTCACGATGGGCTCCAATAACCACTGCCTGACGCGCATCTTCTGTGCCAACGATTTTTCCAATCACGTTCCAAACTTCATGGCGATCGGCTATAACAGGGTCATTTTTGAGATAAACTTGGGGGGACCCTTCATTGCCTGTCCACCATTCGTCCAGGTTGAACCCAGTCCACCCGTCAGACATCTTCTGACCGTGTCCTTTCATTCCTTCCAGAAATGGTTTAACATTCGACCACGATGCAGGAATAGCGGGAATTTTAGGAACGTTTTTGACCATTGAATACTCCAAGACCCTTGTAGAAGAAGCCTGAGACCAACCCGGAGTGAGGATATCACCAGGGTTCATGGCAGAAATTCCAACATGATCTCGCTGAACTCCATCTACAGGAAGCTCGATTCCTTGACCATCTCCCTTGGCATCACTGTTGAAGAGTACAGCGGCCTTGGCCTTTCCCTTTTCTGCAAGCAGCACCTTCAAGCCAGTCTCCATCTTACCGTATTTCATAAACACAATGCTTCCTTCCAGTGAGATACCCATATCGTTGAGCTTTTTGAAATCTTCCAAGGTGCCGTAATTAGCATATATAGCATGGCCTTGGGCTTCACCAGCAGCTGCTAGCCCTAAGAACGGCCGAGGCTGAGCTCTAATATTAGAGTCGTCATTCGCGTAGGCCTGGGCTTCCCATAATTTTGCTTGGAATGATCCATCTGCCATTTTTAAAACCATTGCATCTTCTGTGGTATTGGGGAAGGTCAGAAAGGACTGCAGAGATTGATCTCTAATCGGTCTAATACCGTAGGACACAAAAGAATCCCGGATATAGTCCTTTAAAACCTTGTCACCCGAAGTGCCGGTCATATGCGCCATAGAAGAAAGATATTGCGAACGCTGTTTCATGTTCTCGATGTCCATGAGGGTGCGGACATAATGACGGATCCGGCCATGGTTGTGGAATTGCAAGGAGAATTCTCCGTCAGAAATGCCAGACGGAAAGATGCCAAATGAAATAGCTGCAAAAATAGCGGCTCCAACGATAAATAAATATAACAAGCGTTTAAACATGAGAGGGTTGCCGAACCTGGATACCCCCTGGTTGAACTTGTGTGCAATGATGACCCACAGCTGGAAAACGGGGTCTATAATAATCTGCTGAACAGGGTGTATTATCTTTTTGTTGATTCTTCGAGCAAACCTTTGTGACGACTCGGTTACACGACTGTATATCGAGCCCTGGTACTCTTCCGGGTCGAGAATGTCAAACGTCTCCATCTCTTGACGCAGTTGTTCGTCGTCTTCGTGACCATCTAAGTGATCAACTTCATCATCCTCATCCTCGGATGCTCCTTCCACCTCTACAGCAGTTTCGCTGGCAGGAGATAGGAACCGGCCCGATTCTCCATATTGCGAGGCTTCGTCGTGCTCGAACAAGACTTCTCCGTCTCCTGAAGCGGCTGTTTCGTAGGACGGAGGCTCATCGGCAGGAACCGGAAGATGCTGGTATGACATGATGCTATGCCGATACTGTCAATCACTAATTCAATTAGCGGTGCAGTTTTCGCGGCGAAAGGGGGAGGGTTTTTGGATGACGCCAGCCCTGTTGTGCCAAGTGAATGTGCGAACAAAGTGTGTCGATGAAGCTAAAGGGTGCAAAGAAGGAGATCAGCAAGAGAAGGCACCACATACGTCGGATTTTTTCCGCAAATTCACAAATTTAATAACACTCTGCTTAAGCCTATATCTCTTGGCTGTTTCGGTCTTTTTTACCACCTTTGTGCCCGCTCTTCCGGTCTGATGAGTGTCCAATGGTTCGGCAGTCAGCCGCGCAGTCGGTGAGTAGAGCTGGCTGGGGTTAGGGTGCTCTGGCTGTGGCCCACCAACGTCAATCCTCCATCTTGGATTCTCCGGATATCGCTGAAAAATCGCCCGAAAAGACGGTAGCTCAACCGCAAAAATGGGTTATAACATAGCGTATGTTGAATCATTGGATAAGCAGACATCAGATCTGGCCGATTGAACCGCCTACTAACTACAGAATGGTATCCGATTTTTTTTACCCCCAGCCTGGAGGCATCGAACTGCATGTGTACCAACTGTCTCAGAGACTGATTGATCGAGGACATACTGTAGTCATCATAACCCATGCATATGGAACGCGGTCGGGAATACGCGTTCTTTCAAACGGGTTGAAAGTGTACTATACTCCATTCTTGGTACTGTATAGAGAATCCACTTTCCCTAGTGTCTACTCATTTTTCCCCATTCTGCGCCAGATCGTGGTCCGAGAGAAAATAGATATCATACATGGCCATGGCTCTCTAAGCTCGTTATGCCATGAGGCAATTATGCACGGTCGAACAATGGGCTTAAGGACGGTGTTTACCGACCATTCGCTGTTCGGATTCGCAGACGCAGGCTCCATCTTCGGAAATAAGCTGCTCAAATTCACTCTGTCTGACGTTGGTCACGTCACTTGTGTATCGCATACCTGCAAAGAAAATACCGTACTGAGGGCCGCATTGGACCCCCACATGGTTAGTGTTATTCCAAATGCTGTGGTGTCAGATAATTTCTACCCTGACTCCACCAAGGCCTCCAAAGAGCATATAACCATCGTGGCCATTTCGCGGCTTTACTCAAATAAAGGTGCCGATCTTCTGACTGCTATTATACCACGAATCTGTCAAATTGACCCCGACGTGCACTTTATGATTGCTGGATCTGGACCGAAAGAGGTCGACCTCCAGCAGATGCGAGAAAAATACGCCCTTCAAGAGCGGGTAGAACTCATTGGAAGCATTCGTCACGAAAAAGTCCGTGATATCATGGTCACAGGACACATATATTTACATCCAACACTTACAGAAGCTTTTGGAACTGTCATCGTTGAAGCAGCTTCCTGTGGTCTTCTCGTTGTCACTACCAAAGTAGGTGGAATCCCTGAAGTTCTTCCAGCTCATATGACAGTATATGCTACTCCTTCAGAAGATTCACTAGTGGAAAGCACCTTAAAGGCAATATCGCTAATTAAGAGCAAACAGGTTGACACTTCCAAGTTCCACGACGAGATAAGAGGTATGTACTGCTGGGAAGACGTTGCTGAACGCACTGAACATGTATACGACCAGATCGACCCCGATACTCTAGTGGAGCCTTTATTAGATCGCCTCACGAGGTATTACCATCGAGGCCCATGGGCTGGAAAGCTCTTCGTTATTTGCATTATCGTTGATGTGATTTTATATCATATCCTGGAATTCTTATGGCCAAGAGACTCTATCGAGAGGGCTGTACAATGGCCAGTCAAAAATTTCAATTCTTCGGCAATAGAAGAAGCTTCTGATGATTCTGATGAGATATGATTATATACATACCCAATAAATAATAATATGCTAATGAGGCCGCCCACTATAGCGAGTTTATCTTCTTGGCAGCCATCCGGACTTCTGTGTCTATTTGAGCCAAGCATTCCACTTGATCCAGATATCGCGCTTTATATGTTGAATGCTTTGGTCTCCAGCGAGTACTGGGCTCTTGTGGCTTAAAAGTCTCTATATCTTCTATAGCCTTCCTCAATTTCGAAAAGGCTGTTTGGGATGTAATCTTTACCGTGGGAATCAGGGCTTCGAAGGAAGGTATATCATACTCCTGTAACATGTACTCTGGTCGACTCACCCCTCTTTTGAGGGAGGACACAAATCGAAGAGCTGCTTTCAGACTAGTGTTCTCCCCCTGCAAAGACAGAAGCGGCATTGTTTCGGTTATCCCCTTCACCCCAAGATAAAACATATCTGAGCCTTTGAATTTCTCCAAAGCTTTCTCTTGATCAGATACTGTTTTCTGGAGAATTTCGAGCTGCTTTTGGAGCTCCTTCTCCTGAGCCACTGATTTGGCCAGATCTGATTTAGTCTGTATAACGCTGGCTAGTTGGGCCTTAGATTTTGTTGCTCTGGCACTTGAAACTTCAAGGTTAACTTGCAGTTCCTCAATTTCTCTGTCCTTATTCCGATTGTCAATGGCAATCTTTTGAAGCTCGTCACGAAGCGACGCAACTTCTGAACTTAAATCCTCCTGCCGGCTTTTTATTTCATCAAAAGTGGTGGCTTTCATTAGCCACGGCGACTTGGGAAGCTCCAGCATTTCTGTCAATTTTAACTCTGAGATAGCCTCATAATCATCAAGGGACTTAGATAGATATTTAGAGAACGACTCTTCATCCACAATAGATTCATGCAAATATTCCCGTGCAACATTTTTCAGTTTAGATTCCTTATCATCTGCTGCTAACTTCTCCATGCCTATGACAAACTTTGTGAGAGATCGAAGGAAAAGCTTGACATCGCGGACTAGAGCAACATTCTTCTTAGACAAACAATTCGATTTGTCACTCATTTCTATCCCAGCTTCAATTTCCGCAATAGCCTTACCAGCTACAGTTGATATTCTGTTGAAGAAGGGCAGCACACCCATATTCTGTTGAATATATCCAATCTTGAGTAATAAATCCACGCTGGCTTTGATATTCAGCAAGTTGTAGAGCCCGTAAAATAACTGGTTGGATTTATACTCTGCAGACACTCTCTTCATAATGGAGCAAGCATCGTCTAAGTCTCTCATAAAAGTTGTTTCGCGGATATCCTCTTTACGAAGTGCTTCTGTTGCGGAAGATAGGAGAGAAACTACCGGTCGCATAGCATCATTCAAGGTTGTTCCTTTACTAAACTCTTCTGGCGTGCAGTATTTTAAGAAATCTTTCATCCTCATTGCGTCTGTTTCTAAGTCATTAAGGAAAAAGCAGATCTGGGCAATGATCACTGGATTCTCGTGAACCTTCTCCAAAAAGTAAGACCGAAATACCCCTGCCTGGAAGGCCACCTTTTCCAACATTAGAATAGATTCAACAGATGCTTGATCCCTGTCATATTCCTCGGTCAGATAGCATTTCATAATTTCAAGCTGCGTCAACGTCTGCTGAGACTCGAACTTTTTGAACTCAAAGTCCATGATTCTTGCTTTAGATCCTGACGCTGCAACTCTGAGATCTGACAAGGCCCTCGTCTCATTTCCGGGTGCTGGCAACTCCGCCGTCTCCTTATTGGCTTTTAACAGTTCCAGATCGCGATCTAGAACTTCAACTAGATCACTATATTTGGCCACAGCCCCTTCCAAATACTCGTTTCTCGCTGATATATCGAGTATTTTCCGTTGATTGAGGCCATTAACTTCTTCAAGGGATCTGATATCATGACCGAGTTGTTCCTCTCTTTGTTTCTGATCATCTTCCAGCTCGTCATGAAGTTCCTTTAGAGTTTCTAGCTCTTCGATGGTATTGCGTAGTTCATCGATACGTTCATTCAGCTCAAGATTCTTCTCTGTTAAGGTCTCAATCATATCCTCAGCACCAAGAGCATTGTCCAACTGGGTACGAAGGTCCGATATTATAGCCTCCGCATCACTCAGTTTGGCAGATGTAACAGATAATGATTGACCGACTGATTTATGACTAGCCAGCTCCTTCTCAAGAGAAGTCACCTTCTCCTTGTAAGATGCTTCTTGATTTACGCCCAACTCACGCAGACGAACCAAAGCATTTTCTAGCTTTTCATTTCTCTTTTCAAGCGACAAAATTGTAGCATTATTTCCTGAAGGTGCAGAGGTATCAGATAGAAATTTGTTCTCCTCACGCAGAATTTCACAGTCCAACTCTAGCTTATCCACTTTGACACGGAGCGCACTGAGGTCGAGAGTGAGAGATTCGCACTTCTCTTCAGCCATTTCTCTGTCGAGAGTAGCGAGTTCTAATGCCTCCTCATCCAGACCAATTGAAAGCTCGTGGTTTTCGTCCTCCAAGCGAGCGACAGTAGATCTCAGACTTTGAATTTCATCAAGAGTGGATTTCAACTTGAGCTGAAGACGCTGGACAACATTCTCATATCTAGCAGCTTTCTGAGCTTCCGACTGGAAGTGCTGGATTCTCTGCAAATCCTCGTGACGCTTTCGTTCCATAAATTTCAATTTCGCTTTAAGCTGGTCAATCTGTCTACTGAGAAATGCTTCATCTTCTTCGGCCAACGTTATGGGCTGCAGGTTGCCGTTCTGGATACTTGAACTCACAGAACGAACAGAGATGCTATCACTACGCTGAAAGCCAGGACGAACTGGGGACAGCACAATTGAGCTTCTTGCACTGCGATCACTTGACCGAGACAGAGGTCTAGACACCGATCTAGCCTTAGGAGGCAGCATCAGCCCGTTTGGAGGAGGGCTGATGGGACCAATGAACGGTTTCTTCTCAGCAACAGAGGTGACTTCCTTGGTAGAAGAGCCTCTGATAGAATCACCAACTCTTCGAACTATTGTGGGCCGAACAAACAACCCGTACAATTCGCCATTTACAGCTTTGGAGCACTCAAAATAGCGTTTTCCCTGGACAGAGCCGTCATTTTTCCCTCTAGCAACGTCCATCTCCACTCCAACCCACTGACCAGGAGAAAACTCTGTGGTCCCGAGATATCGCACTATCCCGGTATCGCCCCGAATCAATACCGGTTGCCCTAGGTAGAGATCCATTGCCGGCAGCCTTACCTGTAAGTTTGTCGGTGGTGATTTAAAGACCCAAACATTAACCGTTTTGGGCTTTGACATCTCCACAAACGCGCGCCGTAAACACCTCCACCAATGTCTTCAGCAGCAACCACAGCACGAAGAAGAGGCCCAGCGCCTCTATTTGGAGCCCCCGTGCAGCAGTCGAAAAACAGTGCCCCCCAGCGTGAGCTGACTGAAGAGCAAAAACAGGAAATCAAAGAAGCGGTAGGTTACAATTATGCGCGTTCGGTCGCGCGGCTAATAACATATAAGTAAAGAGATAAACTAACTTGGGTGCAGTTCAGCGTATTTGACACAGACAATGATGGCTTGTTAGATTATCATGAATTAAAGGTGGGTGGGGACGGTGGTATTTTTTATTTTTTTTCGTTTGTACGCGTAGTTCTAACAATAGGTCGCAATGCGGGCTCTGGGATTTGATCTGAAGAAACCGGAAGTTTTACAAATCATAAAAGAAAACGATCGCCAGGGCAGGAAGTTGATAAATTTCGATGATTTTGCTCAAGTCAGTAAGTATTTGAACTTCCGTACTCCTGTTCAGCAGCTTTTGCTGTTGCTTTGCTTCGGACCTACCCTATTAACCATCCTCAGTGACCACTAAGATTGCTGCCAGAAATCCGCTGGACGAAGTTCGACGCGCTTTCGCTCTTTTTGATTCCGATAACACAGGCAAAATTACCTTTGCCAATCTCAAGCGGGTTGCTCAAGAATTGGGAGAAAACCTGGACGATGCCGAGATAAGGGCCATGATTGACGAGTTCGATCTGGACATGGATGGTGAAATCAACGAGGAAGAATTCATTGCCATCTGCACTGAGCGCTAGAAACATCTCTGCTCACTAATGAACATACTCCCCGCCGCCTTCTTAATTCCTATAGTTATTATTTAATCAATGTACAATGCGTCTGTCTGGTAATCGGATATCTCATGTTCTGATATCGACGGGCACGTGACCAACAACTGGGAATACACTCAAATTTTTTCCATTTTCCAACATGAACACCAACCCTAGAAACCAATGGTAAACGCCCGATACAAAAAATCGATAGATACCCTCAAGGGAGCGGCCAGGGTGGCTGCTGAAGCCAGAATTCTTAGGGGCCAGCCTCCATTTTATCAGATGCAGCTGAAGTATCGGGTCAACGAGTCAGAGCAGATCAAGCATCTTCCATTTGTAGTCGGGGATCGAGTCCAGGCTGTTCGGGGAGCTGACAAGGGCAAGGTTGGAATCATCCGATCTGTGTATAATGAAGGAAATGCATTTTTGGTCGAGGGATTGGGTGGTTCGGAGAAAATTGTTCTGCCCAAGGAGGTTTGGTTCCAGGGCCAGACTAAACCTGTGACCAGTTTTCCAAACCTCATCAATGTTAAGGACCTGCGACTCGTCACCAAGCTAAAACACGATGACGGTACCGAGGAGGATGTTGCGATTCACTCTCTTAAGCTACGAGGCAAGTCCTATGACAAGGACACCAATTCGTTCAGGTATATTCGAAGAGCTGCCTACGACGAATCTATCATCATTCCTTATCCTGCAGCTGCTGAACCTCTCAAGCCATCCAGTGAAGAGTTTGCCACAGATCCTGATGTGGTGGATCACAAGACATATTTTCCTCATTCTTTGGCGGAGTCTCCCATTCCACTGGCTGCTGTTGACCAGTTCCGAAATGTTTATTCCAGATTCAAGCGAGACCGATATGCTCCTAAAATAACTCAGGAGGATCTGGATCGAGTTAAGAAGCCTACAATGCCTGTTCCGGAAGAAACCAAGCAACTGTTAGAGAAGCTCAATGCTCTTCCTCCTAAACCCTCTGTCGCGTTCACACCCGAAGTGCAAGCTTATATTGGTGCTGAAATTGAAAAGGGTTTGAAGAAGCAACAGCAACGATCTACATCTGCATTGAAACAGTATACATAAAAATGTTTTGTATATAATTTGTAAATATTTTCTATTTTTCTAGTCCTGTTCCTCCAAACAAGAGAGCTCCATCTTCATAATTCTATTATATACAACTATGCACTCTAAGTGCTATTTTCCAAGTTATCTAGAAGCCATCTGACTCAAGAAATCAGTGTAAAACTTTCTAAACTCTTTGGCTTTCAAATCCTCAAGGTTCTTGACATACTGTACAATGTACTCTTGTGGAATTCCAATGGAAGGAAGATATTGCTGTCCAAGATATTGGGCGTAAACAGAGCCTTTCTGCTCTATCAAAGTTTTCTGCAGTAAGGACACTTCCGCTAACAAGTTGCGGCACTGAAAATCCTTCATATCAAACCATGACTTAGTTGGAATCTGCCAGCAGAGCCTGGTGTAGTGCTCAAATACAAAATCCTGAGTAAAACCTTTGACTTCCATGCCTTTGCAAAAACAATCAGCATCAGGAGGGTCTGCAGTCACAACACCAGTGCCCCAGATAAGAAGCATTTTGTTAAGTACTGTAACTGCTAGCTTCATACCTAGCGATTCACGGCATTCCGAAGCAAAGTGGAAAACACTCTCTAATACCGTTCGGAATGCCTGCTGATTGCTGTCTGCCAAAAAGATTGCCCCCATTCCATTATTCAACACATTATACAAGAACTGTAGGTAGGATCTTTTTGTTTTCTCCTGCTGTACAACTGCGTCAGTAGAGCTACTATCAGCACTAACAGACTGGTCGAGTAAAGTAAGGGTCTTCGTGATGAGGGGACTAATAAGCGAGCCGAACATCTCAAATGCACCATTGTCTCCTTTAAATCTGTGCACTAGTTGGCCCAAAAATCCCAAGAAATCATCAACATCATCAATGGTTACAACATTGAGCATTACACTGATATACTGGGTAACAGGGGTGAGAATATCAAGTCCTGCCAACGGGATTAAATAGGTATAGACCATTCTAGCACCATCTCGAATGATTGAAAGGGTCGGAAGACGCTCCATAACCACAGAAACTACCTGTGTGACGTTCCTCAGCTCCACAGCAGCCTTGGGCCGCTCGCTTCCGCTGATATTGTCGCTAAAACCCCGAATGAAAGTTCCAATAGCATACAAATCATGATGAATCTGAATTGAGTTTTGGGAGTCCTGCGGGTTTGAATTCTGAAGACACCTCTCGATATCTGAGTAAAGAGGTTGCAAAAATCTCTGCGTCAGAGAAACTCCAGAATCTTGATTGCTTTCGTGCACTACCAACAGGCCGCACAGTTCAAACAGATAGAGCTGAGAGCTGAACACAGTGTCAACTGCCGACTCAGCATCTACATCAGAGTCGGAATCATCTTTCGCAGAGGTGACTGGCCTTGCTTGAATCGAAAGCAGATCTGAAATAGAATTAAAGACCGTTTCCCCAATATCTCCGACAATTTTTTTTACCTGTTTAATGAATCGGTATAGAAGGTACCAGGAGCGCACTCTAACAGCTTCGGTAGCATTGTGAACTCCAATTGGAGATACAAACATCGACAATACTTTGTTAACCAGCATCAAATCGTTAGGGGTGAATATAGGAGCGTGACGAACAGCCAACTCAATGTACCATTTTTGAACAGCAGGATGATTGACTTGCAAAACAATGTCACTTTGGATTACCTGCAAAAAAAGTTGATTCGTGACTTTTTGGGCCTGAGTTTCTTCACCACGGCTAGAAACAGCATTGGCATTTTTGATACTCTCACCAAGATGAAACAATAGAAACAAACTGAGTTCAACATCCTGCCATGACTTGCTCTGGGCATTTCCAGTTAAAGACTGACTGATAATGTTCGACATTCCTTCAAGGTACAAATCGATGTCAATAGCAGCCACATGGTCAAGAAAGACCTTGAGTCTGTCTCGGAAATGCAAGAACTCATTATCGCCATCTTCCTGCTGGTCCTCCCAGTCATCATCAGCATCATACTTCATCTTAACAACAAGTATCTTTTCCAAAATGGCCTTCATCATTTGGGCGCGATGGGGAGGGACAAATTCACGATCAGGAGGAAACCCGGATACCACTTTACCAAGATGGTTCTTCTGCATGCTGGTGGTATCAACTTTTTTCTTGGCTTCTTTAGACTGTCGACGAAGAAACTGCAAGAATTCAGATATGAAAGAAAATGTTTGCACACTGATATCATCATACTCATTAGAAAGGAAGCTGAGAATCACCGGGAAGAGTGTATTGACCACCTGCTCGGCACGTTCTGCTTCCTGAGGGGACGAGGAAGCAGAGCCGTCAAATATGTGCAAAACTTCGAGCGAGACAATGCTAGTCAGCTTTGCTATACGTTCGCCAAAGTCGAGGTCGTCATCCACCATGGCCGGCAGTTGGGGGAGTAAGTTCTCCAGATTGAGCAGACCAATCAACTCGAGCTTGTCGCCAGGCTTCATTTTCTTGAGAACGATCTCGGAAATGGTATCACAAGCAGTAATACGCTGGCGAGCAACTGTAAGCTGAGAGAAAATGAGATTGAGAAGCGAGGGAGTGACAATAAGAGAAATGTCCATCCACGAGACCCAACCTCCGACAGTTTTGAGAACGCCCTCCACGATTTCGTCCTTTAGCTTGAGGGAATCAGCAGGGTCCAAGCCAGTTTTAGTATCATTAGGTGTATCGTTATTTTCATAGTTTTGTAGGATGATCATCCAGTTGTTGGCGAGGCTGGCCATATCCTTTTGCCGAATGCAGTCCTTTAATAAGTTATTTCGCTTGGATTTTTCCTCCGAATAGGAATAAATGGTTTCACCGATCTCTTCGTGAATTGTTCGTAGTACTCTAAGCAGCAAATCGACTCCTAGAGGGTTTCCTACTGCGGACTGCGGATTTGCCATGAGCTGACCAAAATCCCCGAAAAAAGACGTCCAGGACTCTGCATAACACAGCACAAAAAGATAGCCGAGAGTCTGAGCAAGTTTATTACGCATGTGAGCGGGACCGAGTGCCGGTAAATTGTATGAAGAGACGATTTTGGAGGTGTATGCAAAGAGATTGGTTCGTATCAGTTGGATATGATCCGAGCCGAGAGATGGAAGCTTGGAGTCGATCACCTGAAGAGCAAAAAAGCGAGCCTCCTGAGACCTGTCTCTATCGCCGGTAAATAGCGCAAGACAAAGCTGCCAGCCGTTTTCTGAATCTTTCACCTGGTTGCAGAACTCAAACGCCTATACCCGCGGGAAGTTAGCTAATCCGAGGAAACATAGGGTGAAATGGAATAAAAATGAAAAAACATACCTGTTGACGTAGAGAAGCATCGGCTGTACCCTGTAGGGCGATGCCTACAGCCTGCTCCAGTTGGTCGTCCATGGATGGCGGGATCAGGGGAGAATGGGTGGGTGATGGTTCGTAGGATGTTAGGTTGAATGAACCTCATGGAAAGTGAAAAATTTGGGTGGAGAAGCACCACACCAGCACCACAACCGTAGAAATGCATTAACTATATAATTATGGAGGTTGGAGCTCAGGGAGTCCGGATCGGCAGTCGTTTGGCGTATTCTACTGTATAGTAGCGGATAAGTGCATCATATGCTGTTAAATCCCCGCTTCTCACCAGATTGGCAGCATCAACATTGAGTGGAGAATCCGGCTCAGGATCAGTCAGCATTGCCTGGACCGCAGTGAGAGCCGACGAAATTGTCCATGCCGGTGTCCATTGCGTCTTGAGCACGTCAATGCATACTTCGCCGGTCTGAGGGAAAGTTAGTGGGGGCTTGGGGGCTTTGGGCTTCACCTATATATGGAGAGAAGAGGGTCTTTCACCTCAAATTTGGTATGTACCCACTTCAAAATGTATGTTTGGATGACAGATCCGTGTAATAAAGTGCATTGTGGGAGGCTGTATAGGATAAGTTGTAGGAATATTAATTCGAACAGTCCATCTTCCGCCTGTTCGGTTAGTAATTAGGGGCAGTGGCTCTAAACTCCAGCAGAAACCAACCTTCGTAGGGACTATCGGGAGGGCCCTTTAGAATAGCCTCCCAGACAAACAGGTCATCTTCATGAACAAGACCCAGCGAGTCGAGAGCCGGGTTGGTATCTCGACGGTTTGCTGAAAGCTCCTTGATAAGCCTCTTGGCAACCGACATGATGATGATGCTCAGTTTGCAAAAGTGCGGGGCACCCAACTACCACCCCACCATCTTCCCACAATGGTTTTCGGCATCCCCGTGAGAAGGATTGTTTCCACCGACGATATGTCGGTATTCGAGACCAGTCCCACTAAAGAACTCATTCTGGGATTCGTGAAGAAACTCAACGATAGTGTTGTTGGCAAAACCAATGATGCCGAGTGCTCGGTGTCGCCTCTGGTTGAAGCTTTATGCTCATCTCTGTTGCCCAAGGTAGAGGCCATTCTGGACAAACACCCAGCAGCAGACCAGATATCGTCTCGGTTTGGAAAGCCCGAGTTTCGTGAGTTCTACGATGAACTCCAACACTCGGTCGCTGATCTGTTGTGTGGTGCTCTGCCGGAGGTTGATCCCCATGCCGTGCCTGAACTGGCTACTTATTTCACGGAATCTTGGGGAAACAGACAGAGAATTGACTACGGGAGTGGCCATGAGCTCAACTTTATATCCTTTCTGTTGTGCTTGGAACAGATGGGCCTGGTTGCTGACGAGGATTATACTGCTATTGTGCTCAAAGTGTTTCTCGAGTACATGCGCCTCATCCGTAGAGTTCAGACCATGTATTGGCTGGAACCAGCGGGCTCTCATGGTGTATGGGGCCTGGATGATTATCATTTCCTGCCATTCCTGTTTGGTTCAGCTCAGCTGTCTACTCACAAGCATCTGCGGCCGATTAGCATTCATAATGAAGAGGTTGTGGACATGTTTTGCAACAAGTATATGTACTTTGGAGTGATCAAATTCATCAACTCAGTGAAAACAGCCTCGCTCAGATGGCATTCGCCGCTGATCGATGACATTTCGGGGGTTAAAACCTGGTCCAAGGTCAATCAAGGCATGATCAAGATGTACTCAGTAGAAGTTCTGGGGAAGCTGCCTATCATGCAGCATTACATGTTTGGATCTCTGATCCCCGCCCCGGACGGGGTGTCTCCTCCGGCTCCTCCTGGTGAAGAGGCCCCTCATGTCCATAGCCACTGGGCAGACTGTTGTGGAATCAAAGTGCCAAGTGCTATAGCAGCAACAGAGGCAGGCCACAATCCAAATCAATTACGGAAAGTAATACCATTTGACTGATTTCGACTGTCTCCTCTCCCCACTACAGCATCACCTAACTTAATAAGTAAAATTCTTTTTTGAAGAAATAAATAATGATACATAGTTATACAGATCTTACACTATGCACTAACTACCACGCAAATCTTAACTGAGCAGCTGTAAAAACCGGGGGTTTCCAAATTAGCTTGGCTGGATCAATGCGGATTCTCTTTTTGGCCTTCTGCCGCTCATACTTTTCTAGTACTGCATCTGTCAGGCATATAATATGCTGGCCCTTATAATACTTGAGCATATTCAATGTTTGGAGAGTGTGCAAAATATCAGCCGTAGTCATTGCTGTAGCTGCTGCAATATCGTCTACAGATGTCTCGGCCTTGCCCGATTCAGCGAGAATCTCAACAACGGTCTCGGACCAATACGATCTGTAGGACAACAGTCCTAAATCTGAAAGGGGCTTTTCAGGTGATCCCACCTTGCCTTCCTTCTTCGACAAATTATAGCTGAAATCAATCAACACTCGTCCATAGCCATGTCGCTGGTACTGAGGTAGGGTCAGGATGCATGCAACATTGTATCCTTCTGCACATTCTTTTTCCTTAGAAAAATACCCCACAAAATGATGACCTTTTTCGTCTCGTTTAGTCATGCAATAGAAAAGAAACGGGTCAACATCATAATAAAGTGCTTGGTGATCCAGAAACAATTTTGAGAACAAGCACAAGTTTCTGCACCATGTCCTCTGCCGACGGCCATCGATTTCAAAAAACGAGATACCCGTTTCATCGTCACGATATATTTCATTACCAGGAGGGTGCTTCAAAGTACACTTGCTCCTGAACCTCTCGAACTGCTTCCTGGAGCCAAAGTAACACAGGCTGAACTCACAGATGTAGATGTAATCTTCTTCGGTGAATTCTGCAGGATAGGGAGAGAAGTACCACGGCTCGATTTCATGCGCTCCCATGATCACAGTGGACAAGTTTCTTACCCGTGATATCTCATGAGGATTCTGGGTCATTGAGCCCGAGGTACGAAGCCTTTCAATTTCTCCATCACGGTCAAACTCTTCCGTGCTACCATCACGAGTACCATTCACGTCAATTACGTCCAAGTCCATCATGTCGGACTCTGTGCCTTCTCTGGTAGATATATCATTCTCTTTTCCACCAGCAGGCGTGACTCTCCGGCTAGTAGCCTTGCTGACACGTGCAGATGCCGCCTTTTTATTCGACTTGGATTTATCTGGCCGTAGCGGTTCAGATTTTTTGGGCTTTTCTCGTTTCGGAAGCTGCACAGGTTGGCTCAGATCCAGCCTGCTCTCGACAGCCCACTCATCCAGTCGCTTATTATAATTCTCAAAGTGGACGTAAAACTCGATATTTCCTTTTCTCACTCGCGTAGTGAGAATCTCTGCAAGACGATATTCGCCATCTTTCTCAAAGAAGCACTTGTAGCCGGCGCGTACCTGGCTGGGGGTCAAAACACCACCTTCAATGGTTTCGCCTCCGCCAACTCCTTCGATTGGAACCGATGAGCCGGCTCGGGATGAATCAGCTGATGACGGATCGACCATATCCGCGATGCTTTCGATGGATCTTCGATGGTCTTTGTGTTGGTGGCTGAAAATTTGTGTCCACAGCGCCCCCCAGTTGGGTACAAAATCTGAGCCGCACTTAGACATGACGAGAAGTATCGTCAACTGCATCAGGGTCTTCTCGCCAGATTTTAATGGATTTATCGGCTTCACCGGTAATTAGACGTAGTCCGGATTTATCGAAGCAGCTCGTCAAAATAGCCTGCTCGGCTTCGAGTGAGCCAGGCAGTGCTGTAGTGCCCAGCTGTTGGAACTGCTGGCCCGTGGACCAGTCATAGAACGCCATAGAACCATTATCTGCACCGGAGAACATCACTCCATCCTGGTTCACATCAATAGTATTAATAATTGCATTGTGGGGAGGTGCAAAGTTGTGCATAAAGTCTCCATTGGGGAATTTCCACTCCTTAATGTTGTCAGCCGATGCCGAGGCAAAGGTGAACTCTGACGGATGCATTGCCAAATCTCTCACCGCCTTTTTGTGATGGGTGAGAACAGTGCGTGTTTTACCTGCAGCGAGATCCCACAATCGTACTGTGGAGTCCATGGAAGCTGAGACAATCTGGGGATCATACTCCTGGCACTTGACGCTGCTGATGGAGGCCTGGTGGCCAGTCAGTACATGGACTGCTTCTCTCGTACGCATATCCCACACTCGCACAGATGAGTCGCGACTGCCCGTAACCAGAAGATCTAATGTAGGGTGCAGCGCCAAGGTATAAACCGACGAAAGATGTCCATGATAGTGCCGTATTACTTTGTTTGTTTCGAGATCCCAGCACTTGACCATCTTATCTTCTCCAGCGGAAAACAAGTATGGGTGTCGTGGTGATACTGCCAAGCCCCTAACTGCCATTATGTGACCGGTCAGAGTCAAACGAAGTCGTCCGCTTGCCAGATCCCAGATTTTGATGGTTCGGTCAGCCGATCCCGTAGCAAACCACTGGTTATCTGGTTCAACACAGATACTACGAACCCATCCAAGATGTCCAGATATAACACGCATGAGTTTCCACGGCGCATGCCATTCTGCTTTCCTCTGGGTGTAGATCTTACGTTTGGTGCCGGCTTTCACCAACGCACCTGGGGAGCCTTCACCGTGAACCCCTGATGGTAGTCCCTCGAGAAGTTTCTGCGTTGAGCCCTCACTGTCACCTAATCTTACCACACTTTTTTCCTTGTCGGGGACTATTCGCTTGGATCGTGCATTGAGCTTAGCCGCCAAATGGGCAGGTAGATCTGCTGCATTGTGGTATTCTCTGAGAGTTTTTGCACTAAGCCTCAACTTCTTGTTAGTCTCATCGGTCTGATATAATTTAGCCTCTTCAATTCCAGAGAAAAGTCCCTCAGAAACAGTGTTCATGATTAGAGATTGTGGGATTTGGAGGACGATGAAATTTACCACAAAAACTCCCACTGCAAAACTCACCACCGAGATTTTCGAAGTTTGCCATCGCCATAATGTCTCGACGATTATTCACCAACCCGGTCAACGGTAAGCTCCAAAACAAACAGGATGCAGTTCCAATTCTTAGCAAAGCGACCTTCTTGCTAATCTTTAGTATTCGTTGTGCCCGCACTTGGGCTTTTTTTGTTCCAGCAATCCATCTACGATGTTAAGGGTGGCTCTCGAGCTGTGATTTTCGACCGGCTTTCCGGTGTCCAGAAGCAGGTTATTGGAGAAGGTACCCATTTCTTAGTTCCCTGGTTGCAAAGAGCTGTGTTGTACGACGTAAGAACTCGGCCCAGAAACATCACCACTACCACAGGATCCAAGGATCTCCAGATGGTGTCACTGACATTGCGAGTGTTGCATCGACCGGAGGTGATGCAGTTGCCACGAATCTACCAATCGCTGGGGCAAGATTACGACGAGCGAGTACTTCCTTCAATTGGAAATGAAGTTCTCAAGTCGATTGTTGCGCAGTTCGACGCCGCCGAGCTTATCACTCAGCGAGAGCTGGTCTCAGCCAAGATCCGAGAGGATCTCCGCAAGCGAGCTGGAGAGTTCAACATTGAGCTTGAGGATGTGTCAATCACCCACATGACGTTTGGAAAAGAGTTTACTAAGGCCGTTGAGCAGAAGCAGATTGCTCAACAGGATGCCGAGCGAGCGCGCTTTACGGTTGAGAAGGCTGAGCAAGAACGTCAAGCTTCCGTTATTCGTGCAGAAGGCGAAGCTGAGGCAGCTGAAACCATTTCCAAGGCTCTTCAGAAGGCCGGTGACGGTCTTCTCATGATTCGACGAATCGAAGCGTCCAAGGACATTGCCACCACACTTGCAAACTCCCCTAACATCACTTATGTGCCCGGTGGCAAGGGCGGTGAATCAAGTGTTTCCGGCGGTGCTTCCAATCTGTTGATTAACATTGGTCGATAGATCAAAGCTAAGTCGTACGGTAGTAGTATTCATAAAATATCATGTACATATATAAATTGACAATTATGCTTTAAGGAAGATGAAAAACTGCATACCATGACAAGTTGTGGAGTAAAGATTAATTAGACATGCTTTATTTATAGAGGTTACTCTACTAATAATAAAAATAATGCTAACCGAGAACGGTCAATAAATACGTCGGCGCTAATGCTATTAATGCAGATCAAAGTTGTAGGGAAGTGTCGCTGTCGTCGTTTTGTGTGGTACTCTCAGACTTAGCCCGTTGAGTTCGTCCCCTAAACGGATGAATATGGACAATTGGCTGGTCTTGAGAGGGTATTTCGTGGCTTGATGCAATGGAATTTGGTCGCGAGTTGTGGCTGGATGATGCAGGTAACGTTGTAATGTGTTCTGGATTAATGAAGTCGGTTTTCACCAGATATGTTGTAGAGAAACTGTTAGCAGTGCCGGGTCGTTTGGCTAAAAGCTGCTTAAATAGAGTAGGAATCATAGAATACCATGTATCGGTGGTAGACTGGCCATTTTTTAAAGATGTATCGGTTGAGGTTCGAATGCTGTGAGTGTCGCTCCACTTGGTGCTGCCAGATTCAATATCCGCAGGCTTTTCATCGTCGCCTCCTGATCTTCCAGCTACGGACCAATTTGCACCTGGTGGGAGCTCGGATTCGTCTTCTGTGTATGTTTTCCTGCCTAAGACGCTCTTATCTTCCTGAAGAGACTCATATTCTTCGATTCGATCCACCCATTTGGCAACGGAAATGCCAGCAGCCATGAGTGACCATAGGCGACACAACGTATCCCACCCGGTAACATAGCGGTCACAGACATCTAAGAAAAAGAGTACCACAGGTAGACAGCACGAGGTAAGCGAGAGAAAAGCTAGTGGCAGATAAGCAGGCCTATAGGCTATCCTCCACTTGAGAGCCGAATAGAATGCAGCGCAGCATACATATAAAATAGATGTGGCAACAATGAACAGGTAAGAAAATACCATCAAGGCATCTGTGGAGTCTGTTCTTTGTTCTGGCTCCGCCGGCTCAAAAATATTAAAGGCCCACAAGGTCTGACAAACGATAATCAAAACGGCTCCAAGCCACATTATGAGTATCTGTTCCTTCTTGCGAGAAAAAAGTCGGATGGTGGTTCGCACCTGCGTGAGAAGTGATACTAGGTTGCAGATGAACATGCTAATATTGATCAGGTTGTTGCTGCTCACCTGATTGACCAGCTCGTAGCCGTCGGTATAGCCCTGGTCATATTGGTCTCCAATGAATACAAAGCACTGGTATGCTATTAGAACAATACAAACCGGTGATACTATCGTAGTCCACAGTCGAAATTTGTAGTCTCGGTTCTGGGTAAGTACCGAGGGCCACAACGCCAAAGAAAGTATCCATATTCCAAACGTTACCGCCCCCAGGACAATAATAAAAGGTACTGGACCCTTATAAAAAGGAGATCCTGTAAGCCCTATTTCCGAAAATTCGTTGGTATAGTTTGCCCCGTAAATATATTCAAGTATCGACACTCCGCGCCGAACTGATACAGGCAGCGTCCCCGATGTACAGGTCGGAGTGAACATAGCACCGTCCAGCACCACTGTATAGCTAGCATTCACAATATATGTGCCCGATGGCAGAGCCACCGGAGAGCAGGCCACAGCCGTGGTGGTCGTGGCGGGTTGCCGCCACAGATCCCGCACGTATTTATCGACTGTCATGTCGTTGCTGTAGTGGAAGAGGGAAAACTGCTTGCGTGCAAACTGAGCGACAAAAAAAGCCCGCACCCAGGCAGTCGATTGTCTCCACCTGTGCAGATAAAAATCTTCTGCAACTTTCTCGAATATCTGACCACTACCGCTCATATACTTTCTATGCTATCTACTGCAAGTAACAGTTTAAACCGACATGCGCTAGGCCCCGATCGTCTCGATGCCCTCCATATCTTGGCAAAAGCTTAACTGAGGGTTGTTTACCCGGGAGTCGTCTTGGCTTTTGCCCAAATAGGAAATGTAAATGCTCATCTTTTGTACATGCTACAGACAAAATCCATATCACCCACGGATATCTATTTAAGAAAAAATTCCGGTATTTTTTTCTCCCTTACCCATTACGTGCTTGAGCCGTAGCCGCAGCCACCAGCGCCGATGTAGTGCTCGCGTGTGTGCTGCTTCCTGCTGTTGTGTGAACAGGTAGAATTGGAACTAGCACTGGAACTGCAGTGGAGCCATCCTCGCTTATCGCGTTGACTGCATCTTCTGAGCTTAAAGTGCCATTCTTCTGCGCAACCAGAATACCTCTCAGTGCACCTAGCTGCTCCTTAAGCTGTTTGACTTCCTCCCTCAGAGCTTTGTTTTCCTCGCTGCACAGCTCCAGCTGAGATTGCATATCATTCACCCACTGCTTCTTCCGCTGTCGGCACTTCAGGGCAGCTATTCGGTTACGTTCTAAAAACGACTTGCGCTTTTCATCTTCGGTCAGCTCAGCCGACCGCCTGCTCTTCTTATTTTTAGAGTCGGCCGGGCTAGCTTTCCTGCTTCGCTTGTGGCCTCTGGTGCTAAGCTCCTCATCCGAGTCATCGAAATCATTCTCCTCATCTTCTTCCTTAATATTATCATTATCGTCATTATCGCTATCTTTGTGCTTGTTTTCAATTTCATCTCGTCTCGTTTTTGACTGTCGTGACCCATTTCCTTGTGTAGCAGCCTTTTGGCCACGGCCATTGGCTCCCGTCGGAGCTGCTCTGGCTCGTTTAGAACGACTTCCTTTGGCGGTAGAAACCGGCTGATGAAAATCATTATTATGCTTGTGATTCTGGTTCGTGGGAGCTACAGTACTTGATAGGACAGGATTTGACGGAGCTTGACTCAAGAACTGAAGTTGAGAAGGAAGAGATTCTGGCGGAACTGTATGTCCAGGGAGCGTATGCTGTCCATTAGTTGTCGGACGGTTCTCGCTGGTAGTCGGAACCATCCCGCTCGCAGCAGCGTCGGCAAGTAAAGTGCCATCGCTGTAGGCAAGAATGGCAGCAGTCGCCGGACCTGGCATAGGGAACATAGATCCACTTCCACCAGGAGTGAGACCGGTTCTAATTCCAGACTGGTTAGGCCTTAATCCGGACACAATAGAGGCCATGGTTGCCAGTGAATTGGGGGTCATCGCGGTTCCTCCCGGTGTTTGTAATCCACCAGTATTGGGATTTGGGAGGAGGACCTGGCTGTTCGCGGGGATTCCATTGATATGCCCTCCCTGGTAATGATGGTGAGCCTGTTGAGGCTGATGCTGCTGTTGCTGTTGCTGTTGTTGTTGTTGCTGCTGCTGCTGCTGATGCTGATGATGTTGAGGGCCTTGAAGTAAAGCCGGAGAAAGTGGTCCAGATCGCAAACTGTTTGTCCATCCATTGGAATTCTGACCCGGAAGCAACGAAGAAGGCGAAGATAGAGCGGCAACACCAGGAAGAACATGACGACGTCCACCCGGAGTAGTCACCATTCCTACGCCTCCGCCAATCATCCCACCGCTGGTGGACGGGGTTCGACCATGATCAGGTGGACGTGCAGCGCGTGTGCCATTAGCAAGCATTTCAGACTTCGACTGGTCCGAAGCCACTGCAGGAAGAGCCACGCTGGGTCCACTATTGGATGCTCCGTGCACATAGAGGCCGAGGTGGGGAGCTACCGGGCTTATCGAGGCACTGTTGTTCGCCTTGGTCGCAAACGACTGCTCAAACGGATTCGGTTCGAGATCAAATGTGCTGGCAGCATCTAAGGAGTCCAGAGAGCTCTTTCTAGTAGAAGTTGCCGATGAATCATGGTGGATGGACGAAGCGCTACTAGCAGTTCGGAAATCTGTTGCAGGGTTGGGGCCCTTTTTGGGTGCTTCAGCTTTGAGCATTTGGTTAACCAGAGCAGTGACGTTGATCAGATTCGGGGCCCAAGCGATATGACGTACGGTGACGTTACGTGGGGAGAAAGGGTGTATAAATAGGGGTGGTATGGAACTTAAAAACGGCGCCGGTTAAGTGGTGGTGGTGGTGGTGGATAAAAAAAGCGTTTTGATCATTCAATAAATGTTTTTCTTGCTCAAGGCTAACGCGCGTGGGCCTTTTGAAATTTAAACTATCAATACAATATACAAAACGGCACCTGCGTAATCACAATCGGACCGCAAACAAAAAGGACAGGGCCAGCCAGCCGTATGTCAAGTTAAGAACAAAGCACACCAGCCTCTAAAATCTCAACAACGTTATTTAGATGGTCCTTGTCTCCAAGCTGTATGAAATGCTTGCGATTTTTCGGAATCCCTGCTCCATCCAATCCCAAAACGAACCCGGATGACGTCATCCACCCCCCAGAGCTTGCTGATGAAACATTGGTGTAAAACAAACAATTATTGACAACTATACCAGACTGATTAATAAAAATAATAACCTTCAAAACACCCACGGAAACTGGGATGGATTAGGCATTTAAACTGCCTGTTCCTTCTCGCTTAATACTTCTTTGGTAGGGACTTCTTCTCCATACAGATCCACGAGGGTCTCATCCGAAAACTCTAAATCCCGCTCAACGTCGGTGTGCTCAATCACCTTGGTGAACACAATTACTCCCGCAAGCAAGATTGAGAAGATTAAAATACCCCAAGTAGTGCCGAAAATAGCCATATATTCAACTCGCTTCCAGTCCATCACGTAGGCAGTCACTCCGCCAATAGCCTGCATACCTTTGTAGAATCCGCAGAATAGTGCAGCCTTTCGAGAATTGTTGGTCATGGCTCCCATGAGCCAGTAGCAGAAGCTCTGGTAGATTGCATCGTAAAACCCATAGAACATGTACAGAAACATTCCCCCTACGTAGCCGCTGTCGACCCAGTCGGTGACCACAAAATCAGCTGCGGCAGCGGATTTTCTAGTGTAGGGTTTCTGGAATGCGTATCCTCCACCCCAAATAGCCATTGTGCAAACGAACAATGCGACCCAGCCGATTTTGGCTCGAGTTTTTCGACTGAATCGAGTCCAATCCAAAATAGAGCCAAAGAGGAGTGCTCCGAACATCTGGCAGAACCAGTAGAGTAGGTTGTTGAGAGATCGGGTTCGAGTTGAATAATAGGCCGCATTCATATCATTGAACTGATAAGTATAGAAAAAGTTCGACGAAAAAAATAAAGGAAACAGGAACACAATATATGAGTCTGTCTTGAAGATTTTGTAAAGACCAGAGAATTCTGATTTCCACGATGGGTGCAGCTGTGTAATAACCTTGGAGCCGTCCGATCGTCGAACCTTACTTGCAGGTAGTAGGCACAATGCCACACAAGCACCAAGGAACATGAGTACAATGAACGCAGCATATGTTCCATCAGAAACTGCTACAGCTGTAGTAGCGTGAATATTTTGGGCCAGAGGGATAATTGATCCAACAACAGCACCAAGATTGAAAATGATCCAGAAAGTAGCAATATATCGACCCTTTGTATTCTCATTAGGATAACTCATCATGATAGTTCCTTCTGCAGACCACAGGAAATTACAGCAGCCACCTAGTAATGCACCAGCAAAGATCACGAAACCAGAGTTCTCAGTGTGGTTGTAGCACAAGAACGATGCTGCATAGATAGAGTACCCAATGCCTCCCAGAGCTAATGTCTTATCGACGCCCAGTCTGTTACAGATTGATCCGTAAGTGATGCCAATGATAGAAACCGCACTGAGTGTCAAGCTGGCTTTATCGGCTGTTTCGGTGTTCACTTGTCCACCACCTCCGAGTCCAGACAGTGCATTGTACATTCCAGGGCAAAGAAAGCACACAAATGACACCATTAAGAGCTGTACATTAGCATTGGAATAGGCTGGCAAAGTCAAGGGCCCGAGCTTTACTCGTCTATTGTACCATTTATTCGAATCGTAGTAAAGCTCCTCAGCGGGATGTCCTTCGGTGATAGATGCCAGTTCCTCTTTCTTTTCGTTATCAGAATCCATTATTCTTGTCAGATATCTCTATTTATAGGGATATTTTATCCAGAATAAATGGCAATGCCATGTATGAGCCCAACTACTTATACTTTTCCCCGTGCTCACCTTTCATAGTGTTGGTTTAACTTCATGATCATCGACAAAATGTAACCTACACTATCTACTGATAACATCCCCCTCTCTGAGAGGGGAGAAGCAACTTGTAGCATTTCAATTTGGCGGCTTGCGAACTTTGTTGCAACCTAGTTATCTTTAAATGTTACTTATCGCTGCCCGAACAGGGTCCATCCCCTGCTTGCGGCGCCGCATACGATGCATCCCTAGTTAGGGGCAGCTTGCAAACAGCTCGCTCCAGAGAGGTAGACGAGATAGGCTGAACAGACTCTCGTCTAATTACTGTGGAGGAGACCTTTTCAGCATATTTGTTTATTGTGAGCTCATCGAAAGTCATGGTAGCCTGTGAGTACACCAGTATTTTGACCCAGCTCTAATGGTGATTAATCTCTGCTATGTGGAAATCACTCATCTCTAACCAAATCAGTGCGAAGCACATTGTGAATAAATACTACGTACGCTAGAAGATGTGTCTCTATACCTGCTGTCCTGGGTCAATAAAGCGAGAAATGTAGTGAATTATGTTACTAAAGTTAAAGCCACCCTCACTCCCGTGACATCTAGAGTTTAATTATCGAGCGACGAACCAAGTTACATGTGTAGATACCCCAAGGCTACTCAAACAAAGAAATGAACGCTCGAAGGCCCAGCCATCAAGCAGTATTTTCGATCTCTTGTGCATCATGTTTGGCAATATCTGGTCCGTATAGATCGGCGAGTGTCTCGTCCGAGAACTCTAAATCACGCTCCACGTCCGTATTTTCAATGACCTTGGTGAACGCAATGAAGAAAGTAAGCAAGAGCGAAAATATCAAAATGCCCCATGCAGTACCAAAGAGGGCCATATATTCCACTCGCTTCCAGTCCATTATATACGCTACCATTCCACCGATAGCTTGGATTCCCTTGTACAAACCGCAAAGCAGTGCAGCCTTTCGAGCATTGTTGGTCATGGCTCCCATGAGCCAGTAGCAGAAGCTCTGGTAGCTTGCATCATAGAATCCATAGAACATGTACAGAAACATCCCTCCTACATAGCCGTTGTTCTGCCAGTCCTTGACTTCAAAGTCTGGACTACCAGCTGATTTTCTAGTGTATTTTTTCTGGAATGCGTATCCTCCACCCCAGATAGCCATTGTAATAACAAACAATAAAATCCAGCCTATTCTTGCTCGGATTTTTCGACTGAACCGAGTCCAATCCAAGATGCTGCCGAATAATATTGCTCCAAACATTTGACACAACCAATAGAGCAGACTGTTCAGAGATCGCGTCCGGGTCGAATAGTAAGCGGCATTCACATCGTTAAATTGATAGGTGTAGAAAAAGTTCGACGAAAAAAATAAAGGAAACAGGAACACAATATAGGCATCCGTCTTAAATATTTTGTAGAGGCCAGAGAATTCTGATTTCCATGATGGATGTAGCTGTGTAATAACCTTGGAGCCGTCCGATCGTCGAACCTTACTTGCAGGTAGTAGGCACAATGCCAAGCAAGCACCCACGAACATGAGTACAATAAAGGCAGCATAAGTTCCATCAGAAACTGCTACAGCTGTAGTAGCGTGAATATTTTGGGCCAGAGGAATGATCGATCCAATAACAGCACCAAGGTTGAAAATGATCCAGAAAATAGCAATAAACTGGCCCTTAGTATCCTCATTAGGATAACTCATCATAATGCATCCTTCTGCAGACCACAGGAAGTTACAACAGAAACCTAACAATGCACCAGCAAAGATCACGAAACCAGAATTCTCGGTGTGATTGTAGCATAAAAATGATGCTGCATAGATACAGTACCCTATTCCTCCTATAGCTAACGTCTTATCAATACCAAGACGATTGCAGATAGGCCCGCAGAAAATACCAATAATTGAAACTGCATTTTGTGTCAGGCTGGCTTTATCGACAGTTCGGGTGTCCACTTGTCCACCACCTCCGAGACCAGATAATGCATTGTACATACCCGGACACAGAAAGCACACAAACGATACCATGATAAGTTGTACATTAACATTGGAATAGGCTAGTAGACGCTTCGATCCAATTTTCAATCCTCTATTAATCCATTTTTCCGGATCGTAGCGAAGCTCCTCCTTGGTTTGACCATCGGGGACAATTGACTGTTGCTCTTTCTTCTCGCTATCGGTATCCATAATTCCCAGGAAAATATATGTACCTATACTGCACCTATACTATTATGATTTTCGGATCAAAAAGAATATTTAGTAGTATCATGGCTGTTTCATCTGCTATTTATGCTTTCTCCTTTGCTCATCTTCGTCGTATTTGCAGTGTCTAAATAATCATTCCACCCTATGAGAGCATCGTGCTTGAACTTTAACTCCCGTTATATTAAGCTCATCGACGTCTCTCAGCACTTAATGCAACCTAAAATCAGGCTTGTCGGTGCAGTATATCTCCGCGCCGGCGCAGGGTCTATCCCCCAAATATGGCGCCGCACACGATGTAAACCCTCGAGAATTGACGGTAGCTGCCTGTCAAAATACCAGTTGAGCAGAATTTGGTTCATAGCTCGTAGCATAGTATACCTACGCTTAAATCATCGACCGCTATGCAAGCGTTTAACTAACGCCGATTGTCGAATAACTCCATCGGATGCGGAGGGGATATCATTGTGGAGCAGATCATACTTGTTCTTCCCCATCTGTGGAGTGCACATTGGAGATTTTACCAAATAGGAAATTACGCATGGACAATGCTATCTCGGGTCAAAAAGGCGAGAATAACGACTGACGTAGGAAACCCCCCACAGTGTGATAGCAGGAAATGGTCAGAGAACCGGGGAGATCGGCATGTGGGGGAGCGGGGTGCCATTGAGATAAACTTTAAATAATCGGGTTGCCATGTGTTGGTAGCATGTCGTGGGGTTCAGGTCGTGGTAGTATTTGGACGTTGGGGAGGTTGCAAGATACGGAAAATCCAGCGGACTATATTTTCTTTATAAGGTGCACACCCGTATCGGGTCACCACCCCTGGCTGATAAGGAAACCACCTCGATTTGCTTCAACGGCTAGGCGTTTGAGTTTTTCCATTTCTCTCAATTGAATAATCTGAATAATATGCAGTCCAAAGTTGATCCGGAAGTGCTCGCGGCTCATGAAAAGCGAATGGAGTGGTGGAGAGAAGCCAAGTTTGGAATGTTTATCCATTATGGACTTTTTTCGAACTTAGAAGGAGTCTACAAGGGGAAAAGAGTCGCTTTTGACGGTGCTGAGTGGTATCAGCAAAGAACAGGCCTGGATGGCCCATCCTACAGAGAGCTGGCTCTCAAAGATTTCCAGGTGAAGCCCACAGCTGCTGAAGAATGGGTCAGTCTGGCTAAAAAGGGAGGGTGTAAGTACGCTGTGCTGACGACGAAGCACCATGAAGGGTTCACCATGTTTGACTCCGGGAAAACAGACTTTTCTACTCAAAAAGTGATTGGAAGAGATATTGTAGCTGAGTATGTTGCACAATGCCGGAAACAAGGCCTGAAAATAGGACTGTATCATTCTGTTATTGATTGGAATCACCCTCAGTACGATTTCAAGAAAGCCCGAGATCTGCCGTTTCCCGCGGATGAGGCCAAAAGATGCGAAGATGAAGACAGAAATCATTCTGCCTATCTTGAGTACCTCCATAGCATGGTAACTGACGAGCTTATGGAGAATTATGGAACAATTGATATTATGTGGTTTGATTACTCTTCCATGGCATTTGAAGGAGATGGAGCATGGGAATCAGGAAAGCTTTTAGCTTCTATGAGAAACAAGAACCCTGCAGTTATTGTGAATAACCGTCTATATCGCCGACCTGATGCAGGTTTTGATGGAGACACACAGGCCGATTTCACCCCTAATATGAATCCAAAATACGGTGACTTTGTTACCCCCGAACAAATTCTTCCAAGCTCAAGTGTGCTCACAGCCGACTGGGAGTCTTGTATTACGCAGAATGACAATTGGGGTTATTCGAGACTCGATACCAACTGGAAAACTCCTGAGTATGTCCTGGAAATGCTCATTGATACTGTCTCTAAAGGTGGTAACCTGCTGTTCAATATCGGCCCCTTGCCAGACGGCTCAATCCCCCCACAAACTACCGAGCTGTTTGAAAAATTAGGAGCATGGCTATCGGTGAACGGAGAATCTATCTACAGTACTGTAGCCCTGCAACTCGAGAAGTTTCCGGAATGGGGACGGCTCACCTTGGCAGCCGACTCATTGGCTTTGTACCTCCATATTTTGAAACTCCCCGAAACAGAATCTGTCGATCTGAAATTCAAGGCATCCCCTATTATTACAGGAGTTGAATGGTTGGGTACCGAAAACAAAATTGACTACCAGCTGATAGACGGTCATCGCCTGAGATTGAACCTCGGCAAACCAATAGAAACCGCCCAGCTCAACGTTTCGGTAGTGAAGATCAGCTTCGATGAGCAGTTTTCCCGAGACAATATCGTTCCTGAGTTTTAGCTGCGGCCGTACGGCTTTCATGCCAGAGCTTGTCCGAGTTTTACTCGTCGCACGTGACACTAAGCCGAGAATGGCGGAGATAGTCACGTGGTCTGTCAGCCGAGTTCGGACCTACACTCAATTACCCCAGAATTTCAACCTCGGGGAAATGGAGTGACCAAAAGAGTCACAAGGTATATATAAGGCACCATATTCCCTGTAATTTGAGTCTGTTTAATACTAATATTAGCAAAATAAAAGCTTCTGTTTACCTAAAGTTTTACTAGAACTTCATATACAGAAAATATTTTATCATGTCTGAAGACAAAGCTTTCGCACAGGAAGTTGCCGAGATCAAGAAGTGGTGGGCCGAGCCTCGATGGAGCAAACTCAAGCGAGTCTATTCCCCGGAGGAAATTGCTAAGAAGAGAGGCACTCTTCAAATCAACTACCCTTCTTCTGCTCAGGCCGATAAGCTCTTTGCTCTGCTCCAGGAGCATGACAAGAAAAAGACAGCTTCTTTCACTTACGGTGCTCTGGATCCCGTCCAGGTGACGCAGATGGCCAAGTATTTGGACACCGTTTACGTTTCTGGATGGCAGTGCTCTTCCACTGCATCTACTTCAAATGAGCCTTCTCCTGATTTGGCTGATTACCCCATGGACACTGTGCCTAACAAGGTTGAACATCTCTTCTTTGCCCAGCTTTTCCATGACCGAAAGCAGCGGGAAGATCGATTTTCCCTTTCTGCCGCTGAGCGAGCTAAGACTCCTCAGGTGGACTATCTTAGACCCATTATTGCCGATGCTGACACTGGTCACGGTGGTCTCACTGCTATAGTTAAGTTGACCAAGATGTTCATTGAGCGAGGTGCTGCTGGTATTCACATTGAGGATCAGGCTCCTGGTACCAAGAAGTGCGGTCACATGGCTGGTAAGGTGTTGGTTCCTATCCAGGAGCACATCAACCGATTGATTGCCATTCGTGCCTCTGCTGATATTTTTGGCTCAAACTTGCTTGCCGTTGCTCGAACCGATTCTGAGGCCGCTACCTTGTTGACTTCCACCATTGACTACAGAGATCACTACTTCGTTGTTGGTTCTACCAACCCTGATATTGAGGCCCTGGTCGACGTTATGGTTGAAGCAGAGAGCCGTGGTCTTACCGGTGCTGCTTTGCAGAAGGTTGAAGACGACTGGACACGATCTGCCGGTCTTAAGCTCTTCCACGAGGCTGTCATTGATGAGATCAAGAAGTCTGCTGGTGCCAAGGCTCCCGCCCTCATCAAGGAATTCACTGCAAAGGTTCACCCTCTTGCCAACATTTCTAATACCAAGGCACGAGCTTTGGCCAAAAAACTGATCGGCAAGGACGTGTACTTCAACTGGGAAGCTCCCCGAGTTCGAGAAGGTTACTACAGATACCAGGGCGGTACTCAGTGTGCTGTGAACCGAGCTATTGCTTATGCACCTTACTGTGATTTGATCTGGATGGAGTCCAAGCTCCCTGATTATGCTCAGGCTAAGGAGTTTTCTGATGGAGTAAAGGCTGTCTGGCCCAACCAGTGGCTTGCTTACAACTTGTCTCCTTCCTTCAACTGGACCACTGCTATGTCTGTTGAGGATCAGAAGACTTACATTCAGAGACTTGGTAAGCTCGGATATGTCTGGCAATTCATCACATTGGCAGGTCTCCACACAAATGCCTATATTTCTCACAAGTTTGCTAAGAACTACTCTGAAATTGGCATGCAGGCATATGGTCAGCACATCCAGGCTCCTGAAATCGCCGAGGGTGTTGATGTCGTCAAGCATCAGAAGTGGTCTGGTGCTGAGTATATTGACAATATCTTGAAAATGATCTCCGGTGGTGTTACTTCCACCGCTGCCATGGGTGCTGGTGTCACTGAAGACCAGTTCAAGCACAAGGCATAAATTAAAATTGGTAGCTCTTTGCTTCTCATAGTTTCTTTGTTGTTTAATGTTATGTCATTTCTGTTTTAATCCGTCCCAAATTATTATTGAGTTATTATAGAAATTTTATGAGAAAGGACGTTTATAGGTATCATGCATATTTGACTATAAGAGCGGTCTATACCTTCTCATCATCTACTTGACTATAGTACTTATCCATCTGTTTGTGTCGTCTGACCGACTCCTTCACATTAAATCCACCAGTAAATATTTTCTGAACATCTTCTATGGTCATACCAGATGTCTCGGGGTATAAAAAGTACACGAATATTTCTCCAACGATGCAAAGTCCCGCATAAAAAGAGTAGGTGCCAGTAGGAGTGAGGTTCTCCAGCATAGTCAAGAACGTACAGGAGACAATCAACGATCCAGCCCAGTTAGTAGCAGTAGCCATAGATGATCCCACACCACGGACAGACATTGGGAACATTTCAGCCTGTTGCCAGGGTACATTACCAATTCCAGAAGCGTAGAAAGCTGCGTAGACCAACATGGAGATAATAGTCAAAATAGACCAGCCGTTAGTCTTACCCGACTCTACATTATTCGTATCAATGAAATGGAAAGCAATTGCGTTGAGAACCAATCCTAAGGACATGCCCCATACAGTAAGCAGCAATAATCGTCTTCTACCGATTCTGTCGATAACACAAAATGCAACAATAGTGAACAAGAAGTTTGTACCAGACAGAACAATAGACACTGCAATAGGATCGCTAAAGCCAACCGACTCAAAAACTGTGGCAGAGTAGTACATCAAAGAATTCCAACCACAGAATTGCTGAATACCTTGCAAGCCACAAGTTATAATCATAGCTCGGAGGTTACTAGGAACAGTGTGAAGTTCTTTATAGTGAATCCAAGCCCGCTTGAATACATTTTGTCCCGCAAGTCGAGCATCAACAGCACTGTGATTCATAAGAGCAAAAATTTTATCGCTGAGCTCGGCATCAGACCCGTCCACGTATACTCTTCCAAGCACTACTCGTGCTTCGTCAAGGCGGTCCTTGCTCACTAAGAATCGGGGAGTTTCAGGCATGTACCAGAATAGAACCATCTGGAATACAGATGGAACAATGGATAAGCCTACCATGATTCTCCAACCGTTGCTAACGTTGGTCAAGCCGGCGCCGATGGCGTATGCAATAAGCTGTCCGGCAGTAATAGCTAGGACATTGAGAACCACCAAACGGCCTCGGAATTTAGAGGGAGCCAGCTCCGAAATGAAAATAGGAGCAACCAAAGACGCCATGCCAACACCGAGTCCCATTACAAATCTTCCAGCAATCATGGTCCACATGGTGTGGGCTGCAGTCTGGATAACGGCTCCGACGATAAAGAGGACGTCAGCAATCATGACGACTGGCCTTCGGCCAATATGGTCCGCTACTGCACCGCTGACAACGGCAGCAATTAGAGCACCCAGCGAAGTAGCAGCTGTGATAAATTCCTTGTTGCCAGTCGTGAGGGTGTGGCCAAGATCATCCTTGATAACCACCAGGGCTCCGGATATATAGCCGGTATCATAACCAAACATAAATCCACAGAAGGAGGTCAGTACCACCAACCACATGACGGTCTTAGACATTTTGCGTGATTCGATGGCAATGCCTTCGACGGCACTAGAAGCAGTGTCCGAGGAGAAACTTGACTCATCTCGGGCAGTCGCACTTATCTTTGATTCTACCATGATGAACTAAATGTGGTGAGGGAGAAGGAACAAGCGAAGGGGCTTATCAGCCAAATAGTCGCAAAATTTTCCTCGGCTGTCATTGGCCGTGCCCTATTTTGTTCAAAATTATTGTCAAGACTACCAAATATGCAGGGATATGCACATCTCATCTTCTGGATCAATCCCGTTTATCCTTATCAGTTATTCCGAGATCTAATGCACCATCTACAGGGCAGGTCAGATCTTATCAACGGTGGATTTCCTTTCAAGGCACTTCGCTCGGGGTTTTGCCGATTACCCAAATAGGAAGAGTTGTGTCCAAGCGCAATTAGTTTCTATGGCAACCCCAACCCCGGAACACAGGCCGATGATACAAGATTTCAAGCACTATATTAAGGCACTAAGTTATATGAACTCACTATATTTTCTGAGTGTAATGGACTCTGCCGTCGACTTTTCTAAGGTTTTCAGCCGCAGTCTCCGCAGTGATGTCTCGTTGAGGCATTCCGAGCATTTCAAAGCCAACCAGGAACTTCTTAACAGAAGCAGATCTCAGCAGTGGAGGATAAAAATGAACATGGAGGTGCTCTACATCTGGTTCATCCGAATGGACAAATGACTGGTGTAGACCCATGGAGTAAGGGAATGATGTCTGGAACAGATTGTCATACCGAAGGGCGACATCTCGGAGGATCTGAGCAAAGTCCTCTTTCTCCTTTGGGGTCAGATCGGCAACGTTTCCGACCTTCCTTCGAGAAATTACCATGATCTCATAGGGCCAGACGGCCCAGAATGGAATAACAGCAATGAAGGAGTCATTGACTTCTATGAATCTGTTGTTTGCTTCGTTTTTCTCATGGTAGTATGCCAGTTCTTTAGCAACATAGTCCTCAAGCAACCCTCGGCCATTGTGCTTCTGGGAGTAGTCCACCAAAGCTTCATGTTCAATAGCTGGCTCTTCAGGAATTATTGATGTCATCCAAGTTTGACCGTGGGGATGGGGGTTAGAGCAGCCCATAGCCGATCCCTTATTTTCAAATGTTTGGCAGTATTGCACCTCAGGATTCTGCTTAGCCTTGTTGTAGATCTCAATCCAAGCATCAATAACACCTTCGGTCTCTTTGTATGACATCTGAGCCAGAGTTAAATTGTGCTTGGGGCTGAAACAAATAACGTAGCACTGTCCTGTAACCTGCTCAGCCTGGAACAGTTCGTCACTAGGCTCAGCCTGAGCGGGAGGCTCTATTTCAGATCCCACGACCGTAGCAGGTTTGACTGCGGCAAAATCATTGGGGAAAATAAACGTTTGCTTGTAGCTATCGTTAGTGTCTCCGCTGGCTCGAGTGTTCCCCGGGCATAAATAACATTTGGGGTCGTATTCTGGCCGTTTCTCCACAGATGCATCTTCTTGAGCACCTTGCCAGGGTCTCTGAGTTCTGTGAGGAGAGCATAAAACCCAGGATTTCCGCAAAGGATTATAACGTCTATGGGGTTCAGAGTAGTCCATGTTTTTGTCTGTCTGTCAGAAAGTATAAAATGATCTGGGATGACTTTATTTATGCAGCCGTGGCCGAATCACCCGAGATTAATCCCGGAAAAACTTGGCGGAAACACGAGGGGTGTGGGGGCATGAGGGGACGGCAAAAAAGAACCACCGCGAAATTTTAGGTTACATTTACAGTTTGGCCATGTTGCAACTGTTGCCCAGCATTCCATTGGAGAAGATTTGGACTTGCAAACAATGAACAGGGGACATGGTTAAATAATAAGTAGGTTGCTTGTTGTATTCGCTAGATCTGTTTGAGTTATATAGTGCGATGGGGGGTAGTGGGGAGATGGTAGACTACTCTTACGGGCCGTTGAGTTCCACGAACATCAATCGCCAATCAGCACTAGCATGAAAAATATATTTGATTCATGGAAAAGTCAAGATAAGATTTGACGACATAGAAAGATGCAAGGTTTGTATTAAATAGTGAGTAGTGGCTAGTTTGTGTGTGCCTTTCCACAATTAATGCCAACATAAGATATAAGGAAGATCGGGCAAACAAGAATGGCCCCGATGCAAAAAATGATTACATAGTAATCATAAGAGCCAAGCCTGATTCACCCCACGAAATTCACTACTCATCATCGGTGAATTTCGCCCGTTTTAGCTCACTCTCCAGCTTCAAACAGGCTACATTGACATCTACCAAGCCTTTTACAGCTTGTCTCCACCGGGTGCTCAGGTAGGTGAAGGTAGGTTCAGCCTCAAGCTGTTTCCGTTTTCTAGTGGCATTAAGTTGCTCCTGTCTATCCTTGACGGCCTGTAGTTCTCTCTCCAGCACAGTAAGATCTTGTTCTAGGTCATCGTTGGCTATGAGCCATTGGTTCTTACCGTACTGGGCCAGTAGAGCCAAGTTTTCTTCTCGAGAAAGTGAATATTCCAGAGCTACTACAGCACGATCCATCACCAGCCCATGCTCATCACTGACCTGGGTGTATTTCTCAACGTCTATGGCATTTAGGCTGTTTCCCTGGCCAGCACTAGTCACCACTGATTCTAGCTCGGATGATAGAAACGTCTTGCTTATGGCACTGACGTCGGCATGCAGGCCATGCTGGTGTGGGATTTCCTTCGAAATCAAGGCATTAGCCCGCTGAACTTCATCTGCAGACGGTTCACTATCGATATCTAGATCAAAAAAAGAATTAGCATCAAGAAGCTCCAAACAAATAATATCCATCTGAATCATGTGAAATAAACACCATACTTACAGGGAAGCGAGTCGTAATAAGCCATTGTATTTTCTGGCTGACGGTTGAGGAGAATTCCCATTTTCCCAGCTAAATGTTTTCTTGCTTTGGTCGCCGCGTTTGGGACCAAATCCCAACCAACCTCTGCTTGTCCAGCGCCCGCCACTTCTACACCAACAGGCAGCCAAACAAACTCAGCGAACGGGGCGTAAAACCATCGAAATAACCATGTGGAACTACCTGTTCGGGGCCGGGGCGGCCAAGAAAGACCAGTCCAAGACCGCGATTGTGAATCTCAAAACACACATAGACATGTTGCACCGCAAAGAGAAGCATCTAGAGACCCAGATAGAGGAGCAGGAGGGCATTGCCCGCAAGAACGTCACCACCAACAAGCGGGTGGCTCTCACTGCACTCAAACGCAAGAAGAACTACGAAGGGAATCTGGAGAAGCTGCAGGGTCAAATCGACTCCCTGGAATCCCAGTTGTTGGCGATTGAGAATGCAAGCCTTAACTTTGAGACCATGAAGGCCATGTCCCAGGGAGCCCAGGCCATGAAGAACATCCATGGAAATATGAACATCGATAAGGTAGATGCTACGATGGACGATATACGGGACCAGGTGGCTCTGGGTGAGGAGATTGGTGATGCCATTTCTCGACCGCTGGGCCAAGAGGTGGACGAGGACGAGCTGACTGAAGAGCTGGAAGCCCTGGAACAGGAAGCCCTCGATGCCAAGATGGTCACTGCTGGCTCTGCTCCGGTGTACAACCTTCCGTCTGTAGATCTCGCTCCTCCATCGAAGGTTGCAGCCCCAGAGGAGGACGAGGAAGAGGAAGAATTGCGCAAACTACAGGCCGAAATGGCCCTGTAGCCCGGGCCCGAGCCCAGTTTAGGCCCGATCTTGCACCTGCATTTATGATTACTTTACGTCTGTTCATAACCTGTTATATGCGATAAAGTTTTTTTAGGATATTAATTAGGAGTTAAATTATATCGTGTTAATGATTTGTCTCTTGTAGTTTTGGGTCCCCCAATACCATTCAAGACACCACTACCCACAGCAGGAAGAATACTATAACAATGCTAAAAATTTTCACCATGAGCCAGCGATTGGAGCTGATGCGTGCATAGTACTTGAGCAGCTCCCGTTGGGCCCCACTGACGTTGAGAGCCACGTCTTCGGTGTTCGCGTCGATCCTCTGCACCACGTCCCGCTGTTCAGCCACCATGGTTGACAGCTGCGAGAAAATATTGCCCAGCTCCTGCATGGTGCTTTCAATGGCTTCAACAGCAGTATTTCTAGAACTCAGATATTGGTCCTGTTGCTCTTCTAGGAGAGCCATGCTCTGCTGTTGCTCGGGCAATGCAAGATAATCCCCGGAACCACCGTAGGGGTCGCTCGACGAGGAGTTTTCAAACGCCGTAGAGTACGGATTCTCTGCCAAGCGCTGATCACCGGGAGTACTCGTGCGACTCCGGGCTTGCTGCTGTTGATGCTGGTACAAAGGAGAGTCTCCCAACAGAGGATCCTTGGCAGACGAAGATGTGGAGGAGATGAACTGCTCGGTTCGGGATTTGGAGGCCTGAATATTTTTGGTTCGTGTTTCAAGAACCTCGGCAAAACCAGTGGTAACCTCACTTAGTTGGCCCTGAAGCAGTACGACCACGTTTTTGGAGTGCTCACTGATCTGAGACTCGCCCTTTTTGGTTCCCCAAGCATTGGCCTTGGACGAACTCTTGACATGGTGTTGCAGATTGGCAATCTGGCTGTTTATAGATGAGACCTTTTGCTTGATGACGTAGGTCAGCTCGGTGATTTCCACCGGACGGTCGTCAAACAGCGTTTTTCTCTTAGCCAGCATGGCCAGTCTCTGGAGCATGGCAGTAGTGTCAGAGATGTCCTTGGCAATATTGGAAGCACTCAATGCAAATTCGCTCTTGGAAGAGCCTCCTCCCGGATGTGATGACTGGCGCACCAGTGTCGAGCCATTTGCCGCCAGTTGCGATCTGGCGGAGGCGGCGTTTAGCCTCGACAGCGACGACACACACGACTTGAACTCCTGGGTTCGGTCCTGAAGTGCAACCGTGGCCATATTGAGATGGATTAATCTATGTTTTAAATTTCTAGTTGAATGGTATAATTAGGAGGAAGTCGGATATGGATTTTTCTGGGTGTGGCTGGTTGGTTGGTTGGTTGATCGACTGGTTGGTTGGATCGACTGGTTCTCGCGATGCTCGATAGAGCTCTATCTTGGGAGGTGAGTTGGAGGGCGAAGACACGTCAGTGCGTACATGTGAGCACGATAAGAGGAGCACCAATTGTGAGGAAACAAATGGAGTAGATGGAGCGGAAATGTAAGCGTAGGCAGAATCGAGAGATTTACGTTGAACTGAAATATGGGGTAAAAAGCTGCAGGGCATTATCGGGGAGAATACTATGAAAAAATGCAGAAACGGCCCGCTCGGGATTATCAGGCCAGCATAGAATGGTGATGAAATATAGCCAATAACAGTAGAATACAGACAACCATAGTACAAATCAACATACAGTTAAACCGATTGCACTGCTGCTGCACTCTTTGTACACTCCTGCTCACTGCTGCTCCACCGGTCCGGCCGGAGTATTTCATATTTGCACCTCAATATCGGGGTATTCCATTATCGGCGGGCCGCACCAATTATGCATCTGTCTTAGTCAAAACCGAAAATAATCGGACCCAAATGTATGTTCTGGACTGATTTTTTAATGGTAATTGTGGGGTGGCTCTATCGGTAATTTTGTGTGGGGCATTCGGGCCTCGGTACAGCGACTGGACTACCCAATAAATACCGGGGTAAATCTGCCTAATCATCTGTTCGACATAACACCGGTAAATAAAAAAGAGAACGATGTCGGCCGAATTTACTACAGAAGTATGGCATTTCCAACCAACCTCCTTGTTTACTCTACCGAAATATCTAACACTCACTCAAATAGGAAGTCGCTAAGCACAATACTCCTCAGGACCTCTGGGTCATCATTGATAACGAGGTGTTCGATCTCACCAAGTTCCAGGACATACACCCCGGAGGCAAGAAAATCCTGGCAAAAATGGCAGGAACTGACGCCTCTAAGAAGTTCCACAACTTCCATGATAAGAAGGCGGTGATGCGAAAGTTTGGACATAAATTCAAAATCGGAACCCTGTCTGCAAACAAGACGGCAGGCCAGGTGTTGGCCCCGCATTCCACCTCGGAAGATGTTCAGCATGATCAGTTTGGTGACATGGTGCCCTATGGTGATCCTAGCTGGTACCAGGGATACTACTCTCCCTATTTCAACGAGACCCACGTTGCCCTTCGTAAGTTTGCTCGAGAATGGGTCGAAGAGAATATTGAACCGTTTGTCGACGAATGGGACGAGGCAGGTCGGATTACCGATGACACTCTTTACCAACGATTCACCCAGGTCGGTTTCCTCCTTGCTCTGACCGGCCTCAAGACGCCTCCCAAGGAATATGATCTTTATCCTCTATCCAAAATTGTTCCTAGGGAGAAGTTTGATGCTTTTCATGAATCCATCATTGGCGATGAACTTTGTCGAGCCGGTTCCGGTGGCATTGTTTGGTACCTAACTGGTGGTTACACCATTGGAGTTCCTCCTGTGATCAAGTTTGCCAAGCCTGCTTTGCGGGAAAGAATTTTGCCTGACATTTATGCTGGCAAGACCCGAATTTGTCTGTCCATTACTGAGCCCCAGGCTGGTTCCGATGTGGCCAATCTGACCACCACTGCCGAGAAAACTCCAGATGGAAAGCACTACATTGTCAATGGCACTAAGAAGTGGATCACTAACTCAGTGTGGGCTGACTACTTCACTTGTGCTGTGCGAACTGGCGGAGAAGGCATGGGCGGTGTATCAGTGTTGCTCATTGAGAAGTCTTTCCCCGGTGTCAGTGTTCGAAAGATGGAGACCCAAGGTATGCGAACCTCTGGTTCAGGCTTCATTACTTTTGAGGACGTTAAAGTGCCAGTGGAGAACCTGATTGGCAAGGAGAACCAGGGATTCAAGACCATTGTTACCAACTTCAACCACGAGCGAATCGGTATCATTGTCCAGGCCGTTCGATTTGCTCGAGTCTGCTACGAAGATGCTATGAAGTATGCCCATAAGCGAAAGACATTTGGCCAGTACCTGATCGAGCATGGTGTCATTCGAAACAAGCTTGCAGTTATGGCTTCAAAAGTTGAAGCTGGTCAGGCTTGGCTCGACCTGCTCATTTATCAGACTAACCAGATGCCTGAAAATGAAGCCATGCTGCGACTTGGAGGCCCTATTGCTGGCTGCAAAGCGTTTTCTACCCAGGCCATGGAACTGTGTGCTCGAGAGGCATCTCAGATTTTTGGCGGTCTATCTTATACCCGGGGAGGACAGGCTGCAAAGGTGGAGCGGTTGTACCGAGAGGTGCGAGCGTATGCTATTCCTGGCGGATCGGAGGAAATCATGTACGATTTGTCCATTCGACAGGCTGACCGAGTACACAAGGCATTGGGTAGCAAGATGTAGGCGTAGCCAGCCTCTCACGAGCCCAAACAGTAGCATGCAGTATTTTATTAGTATAGCAAATGTCATAGGAAAATTCAATTGCAGGATATTTTTGTTAATTTTTTCTGGATGATTTTCATACATCGGCTAGGGAAGGAGATGCGTTTACAGGTGCTGGGTTTTTTCCGCACGCCAATAATTCCTGCCATCAACACTACCATTGTAACTATTTGACTTGTAGATATATTGCCGATGGTGAAGAGCAAGCAGCGAAACATTAAAGATACAGTGCCTCGGTCTTTCGACTGGCCTGAGTCGTTCCGTAAAAACAAACCAAGTATCAAAGCACGAGTTGAGTGTGTTAAGCAGGATCAAATCTATACGGTAGCTAATTTCTGGCCGCATAAGCTGTGCAGTGATCTTATCAGACAATTCGAAGCATCGGCACCGTTTCAACTAGCTAGCCACGCCCGAACACGGGAATTTGCAGCCCGAGTAAATGACAGAGCACAGATGGATGATAGAGTTGCTGCAGACATTTTGTGGAAACAGCTGAAACCAGTGCTGATTCAAGAAAACCGAGTTGGATATGGTGACGAGCCAACACCAGCAGACTTCTCAACGGCCGTTGGGCTAAACCAGAATATAAGAATCTACAGGTATACGGAAGGACACTATTTTGGGCAACACTATGATGAGAGTGTAGTAGTAGATGGTGGAGCTACCAGTTGGACCCTGCTTATCTATCTCACGGGAGCTGAGCTGGGAGAAGTCCGGGGTGGAGAAACGGTGTTTGAGGATGACGACGATGGAAGCGAATACAGCATAACACCGAGCAAAGGAATGGCTCTGCTGCATAAGCACGGTGATGATTGTCTTTTACATGAAGGAAAACTGGTGGTAGAAGGAGCAAAGTGGGTTGTGCGCAGCGATCTGATCTCACCGCACGTATGATGATACACCAATGTTCTATAGGGCGGTCGGTCTGTATTTGGGTGTTTGTATAACTTTATCTATTTCTGATTCAGCACTCCACCATCTGCATTTTGTAACGCCCCTGGACTACCGCTCTAAAAATGGCCCCCGAACCCTCACGTACTGAGACTGTGACGGAAACTTCGACCAGTGCAGCCCCTGCTCGACTGGTTCTGCAAGGAGAACTAGCGACCTCGCCGCCCCGACGGCAGGTACGGTGGACGGACGACGTTATAGACAATGAGCACATGAACAAGAAGAAAAGCAAGAGTAAGTGCAGACAAGATGAATACAGGACAATAGATGGGCCTGTTTACAAATAAATACCAAAAAATAGATGGTCATGTCAAGCGTAATCCGTTACTAACTTAAATCTACAGTTTGCTGCATATTCCGAAAAGCCACTGATTTCGGCGAGTCGAGCGAGGAAGAAGACTCAGATAGCTCCAGTTCATCTTCATCATCGGACGAGTCTGACTCGGAATGCTGTGGGCATGAGCACGCCAAACCAAATGCATATGAACGTCAGCCACATTATAATCGTAGCCATAGCCATAGCAATAAGGCTGGCAGCAGGGAGAAGTATCGTCCAGCTTGACGGTCTAAGTAGCAGAAGTATGCTTTGTCGTGCTTTACTCTCATTAGTTATTATTATTACCAGTTATCTCTCATGCCCACCTTCCTATCCATCCTCCCTCCGCCGCGAACCAACTCTTCACACCCCCCTAAAAGTCACTGTCCAACTAAAATACACAAGAAAAACAATTTACGGTAAACCACCCTAACATTGTCTGCAATCTCCCTAAGCGGGTTTGCCCTCCTACTTCTCAAGTTTTTAAATTAATTTCGGGCCCTTAACGGTCGCGATTAAAGGTCCCATCCCACCTCGAAAAACAACCCCGTTCGCTTCACATCCACCTACCTTGTTGTCGTTGTGATCGAATAGCTAGCAAGAAACACACACACACTCCACTCAATCCAATCCCCCGCACTTACCGATGGCTTTGCCGCAGGAATTCACAGACGAGCTGAACGCTCTGAAACAGGAAATCGTCAGCAACAGGCCCGATGACGTTGTGCAGTTTTGTGCAAACTACTTCAATCGCAGGCTGGCCGAGCAGAACCGGGGCCCTGCTACTAAGCCGGGCGGTGGTTCATTTGGCCTGTTCAACACCCATTCCTTCACCGGAGGAGACCCCACATCCATTGGACACCATCATGGAGCAGCCAGCGACGAACCTTCTTCCCAGACGGCCCCTACAGGCGGTGCCGCTTTTGGTGGCTGGGGGTCGTCGTTCTCCAGCGGCACCGAACCTACCCACCCAGTAGCAGCTGGCGGAGTCGACCATGACCAAGTGCGCGATTTGCCGACTGCCAAGTTCCCAGCCAAGTTCCATAAGGGACGAAGAACCTCAGTGTCTGCCGAATCTCTCAACCCAGGAGCCTTCTCGGGAGCCTCTGAAATCAATAGAGGTGCTTCTAGTCTGCAGAAGCTGACCCCAGACCGGCTCTCCCGACTCAATCAGTCGGTCACAAAGAACTTTTTATTCCAACGCTTGGACGACGACTCGCTACACTCGCTTTTGTATGCATTGAGCGAGAAGACGTTTTCCAAGGGGTCCACCATCATCAAACAAGGTGACGAAGGCGATTTCTTCTACATTGTCGAGAGCGGCGCTGTCGATTTCTACCAAGACGACAAGAAGGTCAACACTGGCGGCCCTGGTAGCAGCTTCGGTGAATTGGCTCTGATGTACAATTCTCCTCGTGCAGCTACTGTGGTGGCCACCGAAGACTCGGTCCTGTGGGCTTTGGACAGAATTACATTCAAAAAGATCCTCCTTGACAAAACTGCATCCAAGAGATCCATGTATGAAGGATTCCTCAGAGATGTACCGGTTCTTAAAGTGCTAAGTAATTATGAGCGGTCTAAGCTTGCTGATGCTCTGTCCACCGAGGAATTTGCTCCCGGTCAAGTGGTTGTCAACGAAGGAGACGTGGGCGAAACTTTCTACTTGATTGAGTCTGGCCAGGCCATTGTCACCAAGAATGGTGAAGGCAAAGTCCAGGAACTGGGTAAAGGAGACTATTTTGGAGAAGTAGCTCTACTCAATGAGTCGCGTCGACAGGCTACGGTGACCGCTGCCAGCGACCTCAAGGTCGCTACTCTGGATAAAAGCGGATTCCAGCGATTACTGGGCCGAGCGGTTGATATTCTGCGACACCAAGATCCCACTCACGAATCCAAGTAATGAAACTCGCCCGACCATTATTATTTACTCAATATGTTTTGTTGTTGTTTTGAATCCAAATATTTTTTATATAACGTACAATCCTCTACGCATCTACATAGTAGTCCCATTGTTGGATCATCCAAATAGTAGTAATACTAGAAACTACCAAGGGACCGAGCAAACCTTTTCCAAACTTGGCAGTCTTGTAAACAAACCATTCGGTCAGGAAGTGGAATCCTGCAACCAGATATGTTGCAAAGGTAATCTCAAAGACACTCGCTATTAGCAATCACCCCACAAACACAAAAGCTTGATAGTTACTCACCTCTTTTCATTGATTCTATAAGCAGCATACAGTCGGATGACAGAAGCTAAAATAGTCCAGGTTCCAAATGTTCTAGAAGATAGTCCGGTAACCTGTTCGGGTTTTGCTTCGTAGACTCTTCGATTCAGCTTCTCCCCCACAATGTAGCATTGAGCAGAATTGAACAAGGAAACCGTGGCAATCTACAATTAGACACTAAGTCGCAATCTCATGGGCCAGATAACCTACAAAGAACATCCATTTAGGAAGCAATCCTTCCGTCTGCGGTAGATAAGATAGTAGCCCTGACATTGTATATAAAAGAGGTGATGTTTCTAGCGAGCAAACAAACTACTTTATTATCCTATTGCATTACGGGTATGAAGTCCAACTGAAAATTAAATAATAAATTATTATATCTTTGCTCTTTAAGACATATTAGAGTTTCCTAATGAGCCTAAATGCGTTAGATTAGCTATATTTTAGTTTACTAGCTTGATTCTGGAAGATGAAGCCAGTGTCGCTCCGGAGGTATATGCTTTCTCAGATCGATCTAACACCGTATCCAGATCCTGCGCACTCAGTTCGTAAGCATGTGGCTCTAGATCTCGACCGTTTCTGGCTTTGGCAAGACGGTCTTCTAATGCTGCACCTATTTCTTGGATTGCGTCTTCTTCGTTATTGGCAAATAGACCAAATCCTTTGAATTTTCCCTGCTCGATCACCAGATGCTCCAGCTTCCTCTTAGAGGCCGCTCGGTCCAACAACTTTTCCTCAATAGTACCTGCTGCCGCCAATCTGATGACAATTACAGGGTTCAACTGACCAATTCGATGTACACGATCCATTGCCTGTAGATCCTGTTGGGGATTCCAGTCGCTATCAAAAATGATCACCGTGTCGGCAGAGGACAGATTGATACCCAAACCCCCTGAGCGCGTCGATAGCAAGAATAATTTATATCTATCATCGGAGTTGAACCGATCAATCTGTTCTTGCCGAATATCTTGCGAGATTCCTCCATCTATTCGGCAATATTTCCATTTTGGATACAAAGAGGACACCCACTCTTCAATCAAGTCCAAAGTTTTGGTAAATTGAGAGAAAACCAGAAACTTGTGTCCTTCCTTTACGAGTTTCTGAGCCAATTGGTCAAGAACGAGCATTTTTCCTGATTGAGTAACAATTCTTCTGTCAACCTTTTCTCCCTCGCTCCAAGGAAAGTAAAATAAATACGGCGAATTGGACGCCAAACGAAGTTGCATCACCATATTCTGCAGGCTTTTGCCTCTGGCTTCAAGAATCGCCTGCTTGATCATAATCCGGGTTTGTTCATCTTTATCAGCCAGTATCTCTACTACGGACTCCGTGTCTTCGACATCCAGACCCTCAAGTGATTTGAGCTCGCCTAGATCCAGTTTTCTGAATATTTCGTCATCTTCCTCCTCATTTGTTTCCCTGTACTTTTTCTTACCCTTAACTATTCTCTTTTTCGCTCCAACCTTGATAGGAGCTGATTCGAGGCCTCCATATCCTCTGGTTTCAAGAATCTTGTCCACTATGTACTCCCTTCCTTTTTTCTCTAGGAGCTTGTGATATAGCTCCACTTGCTGGTTGGATAAACCAGTATAAATAATATATTCACGCTTAGGGGGTAAGAAGGTCAAGACATCTGATTTGAGTCGTCGCAATAAGAATGGTCTAAGAATTTCATGCAAGCTAGATATCAGACTTCCCTTTTCCTTGTCACTGATATTATCTGAATTTCCAGCTCCAGAGTCGAACCACTGCTGAAACAATTCCAAATCTGTGAAAATATCGGGAAGAATAAAATTCAACAATGACCAAAGCTCAGCGAGGTTATTCTGAAGCGGAGTACCCGTTAGCAGTAGCCGATTGGCACTATCAAAACGCTTGAGCTCCTTGATGAGAGTACAATTCATATTCTTGAGTCTATGTCCTTCATCGATGATCAAATATTTCCATCGTAAATCTCTCAAAAATGCAGCATCGCGCATGATGATTTCATAACTTGTAACCATGATCTGCCACGAACCCGCCTGCTGAGAGTTCAGGCGGATATCAGCCCTTTCCTCTTTAGAGCCGTAGTATTTGATGACGCTTAGTTGAGGCGCAAACCTGTTGAATTCATTCATCCAGTTTTGAACAGTAGAGAGGGGGCCAATGACCAGATAAGGCCCCTGGATGCCTTGGTCAATTAAATATGCCAAAAAGGCAATGGTCTGAATCGTTTTTCCCAGCCCCATTTCGTCTGCTAGAATCCCATTAAGGCCGTTCTCGAATAGCGAAATGAGCCATTCAACACCGTCCAATTGGTAGTCTTTCAGCGAGGCCTGGATCAGATTGCTGATCCCGGCCCGACCGGTGACAGGCGCTTTCTTCTGATCAACTTCCTGTGTATTTTTCGAGTCAACAAACTCCAAAATACTCCTCTGCTTCTTAGCCCTTTTTCCTACAGTCTTTTTGGGGGTCGTTTTGGCCTTTTTGGCAGGAGGCGGTTGTTCAGATCCAGCCGAATCGTCCTTTTCAGCACCACCTTGACCCTGCGGAGCAAGCCTTTCGGTCAAAATCGAAGCGTAGATTTTGGACCTGTCTACCAAAAACTTGAGCCTGTTCAGTTTCTTGTTCACGGACAAGTCACGTAACTCTTCAGGTTCAATGACAATTGTCTCGGGACTGGTGGGCACCGACGACCTGATCTCTGCCAGTTGCTCCTCTACCGAAGGAGGAGAAGAAGATACCGGGGAAGATGTCTCCATGATAGCACACTACAGCAGTAAAGCCCAAGCGGAAAGAGTTCGCGAAGCAGGTTTACTAAGGCAAGAAGCTGAAGCACGCGCGTAGGGTGTACGCGTTCATCGCAGCACAGCGTAGATTGCCGTACGCTCCGTCGGCGGCGGCTGGGCCAATCTGGCGTTTTTGGGACATCACCACGGTTGGTTGTTTTTCCATTTCACATCCACAACACTAAAATCTAGTTTTTGTCGAGCAAAAACTTAGGATTGGGAAGTGCATCAAACACAGGCTTTTTCTTGAGACACGCGGGAACAAACGCAGGTTTTCATTGAGGTAACACGCGGGAGGAAAATCCATCTGGCGTAGCACACCTGATAACTTTTGAGTATACACGCGCTTTGCACGACTACAACTGAACCCACAGCGAAAAAAGCGCAAGCGCACACCATAATGTCTGACGATATTCAAATGAAAGAAGAAGTTGAGAACGGGGTTGCTTCTCCATCGGTGACTGACGGCAATGCCGTATCCGATACCAGTGCGGAAACAAAAGCAGCCGAGGGGGCAGCTCTTGCTCTGGAATCGAGGGAGACGGCCGACACTGAAGTCGGCAAGAAGCAGATTGAAGAAAAGGCGCAAAAATTCATAGCCAAACAGCTCTATCGAGTCATCGTTCCCTCTTTTGCCGCCTGGTTTGACAGGGATGATGTCCACGAGATTGAGAAACGATCTCTACCTGAATTTTTCAACAATAAAAATAGAACCAAGAATTCAGAAGTCTACCGGGAGTATCGAAACTTCATGATTGACACCTATAGACTGAATCCTACAGAGTATCTCACTGTGACCGCCTGCCGACGAAACCTAGCCGGTGATGTCTGTGCTATCATGCGGGTCCATGCCTTCCTCGAACAATGGGGTCTGTTGAACTACCAAATTGATCCCGAAACTCGACCAAGTTTGATTGGTCCCCAGTATACTGGCCACTTCCAAATCACTCTAGACACTCCTCAGGGTTTGCAACCATTCTTCCCTCAGGTAAACTCAAAGGCGACTGAAGATGGCAAGACTCTGCCTCTGACTGAAAAGAAGGTCAAAGCTGCCCAGAAAACAGAAGACGGAGAAGAACCAGCAGCCGCTACCCCTATTAGCCTCGAATTGAGAAGAAATATTTATGACAGCTCGGCTGATGCTTCTTTGCTTACTGATGAATCTCAAAAGCATGCCTCCGGGTTTTCTCGAACTTACAACTGCTTCACATGCGGCGAAGATGCTACTGAAGTTCGATACCACAATCTTCAATCCAAGACTGCGACTGCCGCTCTTTGCTTCAAACATGGTTTGTTTCCTTCAAATTTCCAAAGCGCTGATTTCATCAAGATCGAACAAGCCCAGGCTGCCGGCGAAAGTTGGACCAACCAAGAAATCCTTCTACTATTGGAAGGAATCGAAATGTACAATGATGACTGGGATGCGGTTGCTTATCATGTGGGAACTAGAAGCAAAGAAGCCTGTATTGTCAAATTCTTGCAGCTTCCTATTGAGGATCCCTACCTGACTCAGAAACAGAAGAAGGTGCTGAGCAAAAGTAAGTCTCTCCAAAACGGTGAATCCAAGAGCGAAAATGCGGTTGAAGCCACGCTGAGCTCGATAAAGACTCTTCTGTCGAAGGAAGGCTCCAACGGCATCACCACCAAAGCTGAGACTTTGTCCAACCAAATAGATAGTCAACAGCAGGGCGTGGTGCAACAAATAGTAGAGGCACAGCTCAACAAGGTCGAGCTGAAGCTTTCCAAGCTGGATGAGCTTGAGATTGGCATTAAAGAGGAGAAACGAGAGCTGGAGAAGGCCCGACTCCAGCTGTACTTGGACAGGCTTTCGCTAAAGAAGCAGGCCGAGACGGTTCTTGAAAAGCTTAAAGAAGCGGTTACTCTTTCTGGCGAAGAGGCCATTGAGCTTGCTGAAGAAGCAGCTAAGATAGCCCAGCAGAATCCGAAGGTCACGGCCGTCAGCGGAGAGAATGAGATTCGACAGGGTACCAAGGTGCCCAAGCCTACTCTCAAACCCCCCAGCTTGGAGCAGCCTGAGACTTACAAGTTCTGGTCGGCATGAAATGCCAGTGTGGATATGAGCATTGACATATCTGCTAGATGATTATAGTTAATATAATATTCAAAATGATGCGGAGAACCGTACGTATTAAAAACGCTACGAAGCCAGACCGCTTAAAAGCCCAATAGCATTTTGTTAAGCAAAATTTTTATTACTACTTTGCGGAACTAGGGCTCGTTTTACGCAAAACTAATAAAATCCCTGTTTCTCCTGTCTAAACTGAGAGAATGTGGGGGGATGATATCGGGAAGGGTCTGCCGTGGGCATTGCATTTTTCAATCGCTTTGGGACACGAAAAAGACAGCGTCCTAACATTAGAGTAAGTACGTACGCGCAAAAAAAAACGGACGGACATTATGAACAGGACTAGTAGGGCAGTTATCGCATGGGTGGTAATTTTTGCTACCGTAGCATTGTGCCATGTATCACCCAAAGGAAAGGAATCTGGCGAGGCATTAGGCCCATTGGTTTATGGCAACGGTGTCTTCAACCTTGATGCGATCAATGCCAAAGTTGCTGAGTGCAAAATTACCAAGGATTTGAACTCTATTTTGGAAGAGTCGGCCAGCGACGAAGAATCACTGATTCAGAAGGTGTTTACTGCTCTATTTCCATTCGGACCTGCTATGAACTCGCTTTTGGCCACGACTTACATTTCAGGACCTCCCAATTTATTGCTTGCGCTGATCCCGCCTAACATTGACGCTTCAAAACTGTCTACACTTGTTTCTTTTGCAGTAGGAGGTCTACTTGGAGATGTCTTCCTCCATCTTCTTCCTCAGACATTCGTTGGCGAAGTGCACGGATTAGGGGCTAGATTTGTTCTTGTCGATGAGCATCGAAACACTATACTTGGCCTCGGTATGTTTGGAGGATTCCTCATTTTCGTTATGCTGGACAAGATTATGCGAATTGTGACCTCAGGCTCCGGGGAAGACGGCCATACGCATTCGCATTCCCATTCCCACAGCTCTTCTACCAAAGTGTCCGGGTCTGAGGAGAAGGAAACTGCCACAGGCCTTAGACAGCGAAAGCCGGCTACCGTTGAAATCACCGAAACAGATGTTGACGTTGAAGTAGATACAGCAGGCTCCTCGGCCAAGTTGTCTGCTTATTTAAATCTGATTGCGGACTTTACTCATAACATTACCGACGGCTTGGCTATTTCAGCATCATTCTACGTTAGCAAGAGCGTGGGAGCCACCACTTGCTTGGCAGTATTTTTCCATGAAATCCCACATGAAGTGGGCGATTTTGCCTTGCTGATCCAGGGAGGGTTTTCCAAGAGCAAAGCTATGCATGCACAGTTTGTTACAGCCATTGGTGCTTATTTGGGTACATTTATTGGAATATTTATCAATTATCTTACTACAGCAGGACAAACCGGCGTCTTGTCTGACGGGATTTTTACATCATCTGAAAAATATAATACAGGCAGTGGAGTGTTTGGCACCAATGTCTCGGTTGGAGACTTGACATTGCCGTTTACAGCAGGTGGATTTTTGTATATAGCCACAGTCGGCGTCATCCCGGAAATTCTGGAGAGCCATGAAAATCTGAAAGGTGCAAAGGCCAAGATTCTTCAAGCCTTAACGCAGCTGGCGGCAATGCTAGTGGGCATTAGTTTGATGTTTGCGATCTCGTGGTTGGAGTAGTGATAGCTCGTTTGTGTAACATCGGATGTAGTTGGATAAAACAGTACGATTATATATTATATTTTACCCCGCGTACCTTAATGTATTCTTAGACTCACAGATGGCATCGAGGACCCGGGCCGATAGAATTGGCTCCAAGTTAATGCCGAAAGACCTTTGTCTTGAGGAGGACCCTCGTTTGAGCTGCCCGGATACAGTAGCGCCGCAGATCGAGCGGCGGAGACGCCTTCGGATGCTGAAACTTTGAGCGCGCAAGCGTAAGAGAGAGCATGCAGAAACTGAACGAGTGATCCACCGGGAGCCTTATGGATTTGGAAGTTACAATAGGTGCATAAGGCCAGAATGCGCCTCAAGGACGAAAATCTGTCTGGCCCACAGGCGAATAATTAGGGTTTAGTTGAAAGTCGGGGGTCTTGGAATGAAAGAGTGGAGGGTCTGATCTAACAAACAACGTGCAGCTGGCAGTTGGAGCTAGAGGCGGCATGAAGGCGGTAGGTCTACAAGGACAGGCGAAAAAAGGGAACTACTCAAGTTTGATTCGAAGTTAACAGGAATTATTCTGTTAGGGCAAAAAGCCAGTGGAGTGGATCTCTGGCCAGCAAGCCTGTTTGGGGATCGAAGGGGCCCCCTGAGAGCGGTGTTTGCGTAGGCGGAGATATATCTTTGCGGTGCGCAAACGGAACGGCAAGGCGGACCGCCGCGCACTGGGCTGGAAATGTTCAACATGGTGAACAACGGGGTGATCGGAGGACGAATGCGGGAAATTCGATAAACGCAAATGGAGGGTGCTAATTAGGCGGGAGTTTCTTTCACTTCCATGTGAATTAGCTACTCATATAATAATAGATTCTCAACCACGGTGGCCCCCCTGGCAGGAAAAACAAACGCAAAACCGGTGGGACGGTTTTGAGCGACCAGATCTGACTGAAGAAGCAAAACGCTTCGCCAGTTGGATCAGCTTCAAAGATACTTGGCTGAAGAAAAGCCCATTTAAATCCTCCACACGCGTAGGCTCTCTTAGGAAGATGTGCGCGGCCATCTTTGTTGACTCAATCATACAAGCAAAAAGGACGCCGCAGGTTTCTTTTTTGGTGAACACGGAACGAGACCAGGTCTGCCAACAAGCTCTGCCTGGCCGGTCAACAACAGCACATATGGCAGGAGATATACACGACGAAGGAGATCACCTCCAGAATGCTTATTGGAGTCGTACTGTCAGACGACAAAATCCAAGCTTTTCAGCTGTACGCATTGTCGGCTCAGCATCCCGGCCGGACAGTCAGCTAATGAGATGGTGTGGAAAAAGCAAAAATTATGAATAAGCAAATAAACCAATGACAACCTCTAACATGCAAACCGACCTGGGTTTCTTCTCTTTTTCACTTCAACCTACCAGCACGACATCTATTGCCAGCTAAAAAATCGACATAACGGCCTTTCGTCACTCACATTTCACTGTAAATATAAATCATCAGCCAGCGATTGACTAGATATATGATCCGTACGCTTTAATTTTGGCGGTAACTGTACATCATCTATCTCTCAACTGTTCAATACCATCTATAAAAAACTCGACCAACCTGGGCCACTGAGGAGCTGCAAACCGCCAGTCTGCTGTGTTTCTCTTCGCTGTATTACACATCTGTTGCTAGATAAGAATAGCAAGCCAGATCGGCCCGCAGTTAACTCTCTTCTGAACGGTAAGTAATCAATCTGCCCGTCCGTCAAAACAAAGGCAACGGCTCGATCGGACATTTTCATCGCATAGTAACTGTTCTTGTGGTTTTCCCGTTGTCTGAGTCTGTGTTGATTTGATTTGTGTGTAGTTACGAATCATCTCCGCAGCTGAGCTGCGAAACTATAAACTCTTACTCTTGTGCCTACCCAACCAAAGGGAGACCTAAACTCTAACACCTGATAGAAGCGGCAAACAACGGAAGCAGTCTAAAATATCCCGCTCGCGTTTTCGATCAGCGTGCCAGAACTGTCCTTAGTGCCCTGTAAGTTTTGTTTTAATTTTCCTATTTCTGGATCACTCGCTCTATCGCGCTATCATATTTAATCCGGTGCTTTCATTCCTCGCCTTGTGCCGATTGCCGTTTTTGGTATCCTTGGACAATAACAAGAATCTCAACCAACAAAGGACCATCAAGCTTCAACACACTTTCACGGATTTCGCGAACCCCATCGAAAAAAGGCTATAAGGTGTGGAGGAGAATTCGATCGGCTTTTATCTTTTTATCGTGTCTCCCCTCAAGTCTTTGTTGTGATAGGCACTCATATATATTCTGCCCGGTCTCTCAAGTCTGTAGAATTGCGGCATGATGCTCTTCAAGTCATTATCTCATACCTTTGCACTACTCTCGACATGCTTATGTGTCGTTAGAGCTGAGCTCAATCTCTGTTCCACAGAGAATACGGGGTCGGATAATTCGGTCTCCGTCAGCATTTATCAATCGAATGGTCTTTGTCAGGACACATGCTCTGGCTATGCATATGCTATTCTGTCAGATAAGTCATGCTGGTGTTCTAATTACACACCCTCTACAGAATCTTCGTTAACCAGCTGTGACACGGACTGCCCCGGCTATCCTGATGACTACTGTGCTGGTAACGGTTACTACGGCTACATTTTGCTGTCAACGCCTTCAGGAACCGAGACAGCCTCTTCTGCGAGTAGCACAGCAACGAGCAGTGGCTCGTCGTCGTCGTCGTCGTCGTCATCTTCATCATCGTCATCATCGTCATCTTCAAAATCATCATCGTCAGGATCCTCCTCATCTTCATTGTCATCATCATCAGCATCCCCATCGTCGAGCGCCACGTCCGCTTCATCGAGCTCAGTAGAAACGTCTAGCCACAAATCAACTACCGCTTCGGTGTCGGTTATTACTGTCACGGGGCAAGTCCAGACTATCACTGTTTCACCAAGCGGATCCTCCTCTTCCTCGGTGTCTAGTTCAGCGGAGACCACATCTTCCTCCTCTTCTGCACAGACGGCGACCGCCGGGGAGAGTAAATCTAAAAGTGGATTCTGGAGCAATAAAGGTGCCGTGGCTGGTGTCTTTGTAGTGGTAGCTCTAGTGATCGTTGCATTACTTGCATTGCTGGCCTTCTGCTGCTTCAAGAGAAGAAAGGAGAAGAAGGAAGCAGGTGGTCAATCACCGCACGGCTCGTTTGATAAGGGCTTTGGTATTGGCCGCTCTCCTACTCTTGTGGGTGCAGCTTTTGGCGGAGCAAATATCAAGCGAGATCAGTCTACCTCTACAACACTCGCAGGATATGGCTACGACGAAAAGAGTGGACGTTTTGATAATGGTCAATCAGTGGTACCAGTAGTGGATCAACGCTTAGATCCTACCCAGATTTTCATGAGATGGGACGAAAATGACTCTCGACGAAGTCTAGCCGATGAACATGATTACTCAAGGCGTGTGCTTCGAGTCGCTAATCCCGGAAGGAATAGCCACGAAAGCCAATAGAGCCTTTCTAATATTTATTTGCCAAAAAGCATACACACTCCCTTATTTTATTGTTGACATTTTTAGCCGACCAACCCTAATTCTCTCCTTCGTGTATCAACTCCGAACACTTTTGATGTTATTTTATCTATGGCACTGTATAGTCTTGATACCAATAATGAAAATGCATGTACTAAAGTTCTATAGACAATTCTATGCTTAAAAAATTAAATATCCGTAGAATGGCTTTACACATGTTTGTCGTTCAAAAAAAACAGAGTGGACGACACCGGAATCGAACCGGGGACCTTCCGCATGCGAAGCAGACGTGATAACCAACTACACCAGACGCCCGAAATTTCCTAGAATTTGCCTTTTTGCAAGCTTTATGGGTAATTCTAAAATGCGGCTCATAATTGCTTCTTGTACAAATTGCCCGTCACGCACAAGAGACATGAACTATCTGCGGATACTCATGACCGCGCCAGCTAAAATACGCCAAGAAAGGTTTTCGGTCTACCCAAAGTGAATATCCACATTCCTGAGGACATTGTCCTGTATTGTGCTATAAAAAAAAAAATTGAGTGTTCATTTTCCCTTGGACGCTGTCCTAAATTATGCTTCAGCAGTATGGTGCACAACCGAAACGGATCATCGAATCAAAACAACAAGATTCAACCGAACAATGGGCTTATGCCGAAAGACCGAAATAATCGAATTTAGAGAATTTGTATCCCAATGATTCCCAGTCATTGATAGTCTTCTCCGTACAAACATAGACTCTAAATAAAGATTATCAGTCTGACAAATAAGACCCTCGGCACCTATTCACATAAAAACACAGTTAAAGGGATGCTGAATCAAAATTACTACTCAGAATATTGAGAAAATACATAAATAGCGAGAATCCTTTATTTATTGATTATCAGTCAGCCAATTTGCGCTTCTCTGCTCTCTTATTGCGGATTTCAGCTCCTCCTATACTTATACATGAATTGGAAGTATTCACGCAGTAGATTGAATAATGAATATGAATGTATCTATGCACTACAAACACGAGTTAATAATACACCAAGCTATATTTGAGGAGGAGAGTCTTCCATCGAAAATTTCAAAGGCTTGCCAGGTTCAGGACGTAGACTCATGCGGGATGCTTCTCGTGATATCATCGAACCACCTTTAAGATCAACCATGCTGGTTGAGGTTCCCAAAAAGGAGCTACCCTTCACAGAACTACTGGAGTTATCCCGATAGTCAGATACATTTGCCACACTGTGGTGTCTGGCTATAAAAGGCGACTTTAAACTCCGCAAAGACAGTCCCTCTTCCAACAACCTTGATCCTGACTCTGCATCAGAGCCACTGCGGAAAAAAGAGGAAACAATATTGAACAGTGGACCTGAAATGCGTTTGTTCCACCCATGAAATATGCGGTTGCCCCTCTTCGTGAAAAGGGCAAAGAGAGCTAGTAAGATGAAACCAAAGAAAAACAAAATGACTGGGTTCTGAGAGGTGCTGGCAACTGTGGGTTTCAGCAACGCTTCTATAGATAGAGTAGGAGAGCTTGCAGATATGAATTCTGTGCCGCTTCCCGAAGTCAGTGAGGGCAGGTAGCCAACAATATTATTTTTAGAAGAACCTTTAGCAGGAACTTGACTGGAAGAATAGAGAACGGCTTTTCCAAGTGGCCAAGACATTTCAATGCCATTGATATGCGATGCACTTTGAAAGATAGAAGTTGTCGCATCGTCACCGGTTCCCTTGCCGGACTCAGTGTTTATATGCGGATTGAACGCACCATCGACCGGAACCCCAAAGCCTTCATGGAGAATATTCATGATCCAGGTGGCCTTGAAGCAGGCATTCTGTAGCTTATCTTTGGATACGTTATTGTACTTGCCCTTGTCCGAGTTTTCGTTGATTTCTTCCCATGACAGGTTACAGAATTCCTTAGCCCGTTTCTCATAGACTCTAAAATCGTAAGTTCCACCAATCCCAAAGATATCATGTGCAGTATACCAGTATTCACTAACACCGACAAATTTGTTGGTTCTGAAATCAAGGGCAGGAACATGTACACCATTAAACAAACAAGGTTCATCGATGCAAGGCAAGTGCTTGTTAAGCAGAGGAAGCATCTCGATGAAGCACTGTTCAAAATTAGCAGTACCATCCAGAGAGACAATTTCAGTATTATTAAGCGTAGGAACCTCCGTTTTAAGCCCTCGCGGTAGGCAGGGGTCGTGTTTCCTCCCTTCGATTGTCAGCTTCTGGGAGAGTCGGGTTCTAGCTTCATTGGCACCGAATCCCAGCCAAGTTCCTACAAATACAGGCCACTCCTGAATAAGGCCATCAAGAGTTCGTAACCGAACATGGTACAAATCTTCAGAATGCCGAGCGGTCTCAGTGGAATTAGGTGAGAAGGCAATCTGGGCTGAAGCACCGCCCATGTCCATGAATCCAGCGGTGACTCCTTCCGACTGGGAAGACTTGGCAGAAGAATGCTTAATAGTACCAGATAAATAATTTAATGCAAGCCATCCATAGAGACCTTCAGTCTCACCGTCGATGATCTGGACATGAGAATCACAATCTGCGACATGGAAATTTGTCTTTTCCTTGAGAGCGGAGCAAACAGTTGCCAGAATTCCTTGCTGATCGGCAGAATTCAGCAATCTCATCCCTGCCGTGGCCATGAAAAAGATAGGTGTGGAGGAATGAGAAGAGCCAGGTATGATGGCCTCTGCATGCTCAACGAGGTCCTGCAAATGTTCAGACCAGATGTTGTCCTTTGCGTGAGCAAACGAAGAAATGCCCGGGGTGATTTTCTTGCTCCAAGAAGGAGCATGTTTGATATCAGGTAGCGACTTCATGTCATATGCAGAGAGGCTGCCACTTCTGGTCAAAACATGAGAGTCGGGCCATTCAAAAACGTAAACTCTTGAGCCTGAAGAACCAGCATCAACGATGATGGCATACTTGCTAGGAGGAGCTATAGAAGGCATTATTTATAGATGCAACAAAGGAACGAAAGCGAGTGAATAATCTGAGATGACAAGACAAGGTGGATGACAGGGTGCTGGAACGAAAACCACTGGCCAGGAACAAAGGTTTATTTTTATTTTTTATTGTAGAAGCGAGAGATCTTTGTTCCCCAAACACCGCTAATCTATTAATAAAAAATAAGCCAGGGCTGACAAGTTGAGTAGGCCGGAGATGTACAGGTCGCCTAGACCTCAAAAACAGACAAGCGATATGTTATTTGAGTGCGGAATATCGCGCAGCACGCAGTTTAGAAACAGACGCTCCTGGTAGTGACGATCGCGTTGCTCTGCTATTGTTTTGTGATTTTTCTGTTTCGTTTCAGTGGACGGACCAGCCGCACTGGCAGCCCAGCCCAAAAACAGGCACCCGTCACTGGCACCGGGTAACGCACTGCCCTGGCAGGAGCTGGAGAGCTTCATCACCAACGCGTTGTAATAATAGAGTGGGCAAAGCCAGAAGGACACCACAAGACCATTGTAATGTTTCACGGTGGCTCGGGACACTCCAAAAAGGGGAGTCTTGGCAAAATCCGGATCCATAGCCGTAACAGCAGCAATGGTGGATCGCCTGTGCCTACGGGTTCCGTCTCCAACAGTGGAAATGGCACCGGAAATGGCCAGCCGAATTCCTTGGCCCAGCAGTATGAAATTGATCGTGAACAGATAACCAAATCCTGTTTCAGTCGGACCGATGAGCAGGGAGTTTGTGAGTATATTTATTGAAAGATCCATTGATGTAGAGGGGGGCATGTTGTCGCTAATACTGGTGTAGTGACCGAATCTTATATTACCCATGTGCGAATTACCGAAGATTCCAGCCATCCTTCGTCGAGACCACCGAACAATTCACCTTCTTCCTCCAAAAAGCTCCGAGTGATTGTTGTGGCAGTTCGCAAGTCAGGGCGAGTGCGAGTCCACAAGGCTAGAGAGAATCCGGACGGATCTTTCCAGATTGGCAAAACTTGGAACTTGGACGAGCTGTCCAAAATTGAAAATGATATGGGCGAGCCTCTGGGGTTCCGAATCTTCCTTGGCAAGCCCTATTATTGGACTACAAATAGTGCGAGAGAAAAGGCTGTTTTTCTCAATAGCATTGTCAAAATCTACAAAAAGTACACTTCGGGTCAGGTCCCGGAACTGGTGGGTCTCGATAGTATAGTTGACCCCATCAATCGCACTCCAGGCCCCGCTCCGCCGCCTGATCAGCAGATTCGCACCGCTGGACATAGTGCAGAGCCCTCTGCTAGGTCGTCTCCGGTGCCTACGTCAATTTCTGCCGTCAATCCAGCGGGACCTCCGGTTACCACCTTGGGCACTCCTCCACCGCCGCAGTCAAAATCGAGAAGCGGATCGGTAACTAGCTCTAATCAGCAATTACCTCCTCAGATACCCAAGCAGGCCCCCCAATCCAAAAATGCTCCACCACGAGCAGCTCCTTTGGTGATTCCCAATTCTAATGGAGCCCCTGTTCAAGGCCCTATATCTGCCTCTTCCAAATACAAAGTTTCTGGTGCGGAGACCTCCGGTGCCGCTTTTGCCTCTGACAGCCATATTCCTAAAATCGACCCCAGAAGGGGCCTTTCCATTACGGGCTCCAGTCACGCTGCATCGTCCGAATCAGTTTCAACGATCAAACCTGTGGGATTAGGTCTAGCAGCAGGTGGAGCTGCTGCAGCTGCTACTGCTGCCGGTATTGCAGCGGCTACCTCCATACCGTCTTCGGTCTCAATGTCAAGAGAAGCACCCCCTGATTTTGGCCCCCCGTCTGGAATACAATCTGCCACGGATAGTTTCGGTAAAACACCCACCAGTTATATTGATCACACGGCTAGCACTGATCAGTCTCCGGTTGAAATTCCTCCACGCTCGAGGCAGAATTCGCATGCTCAGAACCTTCCTCAATTCAGACATACCAATGGAGATCATGAGGTCATAGAAATTGATGATACTGATACCACTCAAGATAGCGAACTGAGCTCTGCTCCACCTGCACAATATACGGACGCTGAAGCTGAATTGATGGCACCAGTAACTGCTAGTATCACTCATGTTAGAACCGGATCAGCTGTATCAGATTTGAAGGTGTTTGCTAGATCTGTCTCCCCCAACGGTAGCGTGCAAAATACTGCTTATGATAAATCTGTTGCAAATACTGATGGGTGGGAACATGATAACAGTCAGCTATCGGCTCAGGGGGATGTTCCAGATGTTGTGCCTGTTTTGCATTCTGTTAGCGGCGGCCGTCGCACTCATCATAGGAAAAAGTCGTCTGTATCTTCAACCAGCTCGAGAAAATCATATGGCCGAAGAAAGCTGTCATTTTCTGCCATGTCAAGTGCATCTGCCGTTGAAGAGACTCTTTCCGAATTTAATTGGACGGCACGAGACGATGCTAATTTCCTCGAGAAAAACATTGCTGATGAGCTCAGTCAAATCGAGCTTTCTCATCTTCACAGCATTGTTGATCTGGATGAGCAACTTGACGATCTAGACCGATCGTTGGAAACAGCTATAAGTGAATGCGATAACCTAGATACAGTTCTTGCATTTTTTTCCGTACAGCTAGGCGGATTTTTGGAAGATATCACTCATATTGAAAGCCAGGGTCAGGGTCTCCAAGTCCAGACAACTAACCAGAAGGTTCTTTGGACCGAACTCAGAAATATCTTACAGACTGTATCTCTGTCGGATCAACAAGTTAGAGTTTTGAGGCAGGAGCAATTTGACACGGTTAAGAGCTTGGAAGAAGTCGAAGGTGCCTTGATGGGGCTCTATGAAGCGCTGAAGGCGGTTAGATTACGCGACAATGACAGGACATCCGAGTCTCTGGGTAAAATGCGAGCTTTGAAGGAAAGAAGAGCAATGGTTGAACAAGTGTGCAGCGACTTTATCGAAAGATTCAGGGTTTTCAGCGATTCAAGATTTACGAGAGCTTTGACAGAAGCTGAGAAATCGCTAATGGATTCTTACGCTGATGACACCCAAGTGAGAAACATCGATAGCAAATTCTTGGAGAAAACTTATCCGCTCTCTGGTATTTTGCTCTTCGTCAAAGAAATGGACGATAGTGCTTATTTCAGCATTTTGAAGGACTACCAGTCTCAAATCAGGCCCTACTACAGCACAGCGTTTTCTGCGTACTATTCAAAGTGCCGAATAAAGTATTCGAACCTTGTAAAGAATGTGGATAGTTTTTCGTTTGCGAATGCTAAACAGGCATCTGTTCTGCCTGAAAAATCCTTGAAGAGGAGTGGGACCCTAGCGAAGTTTGCGGCAGATTTCAGAGATAAACCGAACCACGGCTATTCCGACGATGATGAGTTACTGTGGATTATCCCAAATGGTGTTCTTTCGGGCTCTCTCGACTGTTTGAATGATATGCTTGATGCAACTGCGAAGAATGTGATGTCACAGCAAGAGGTTCTCATACAACTTTTCCATATGTCTTCTTATGGTTGGAGCAGCTACACAAGTTTCCTAAGCCACCATCCGGTCAAAACAAGGATTAGAGATGCGAATATGTTTGCAGTTCTGAAAACTAGAGAGATTGATCCAGATAGATCAAAAGCGCAGTATATGCTAAACACGTTGCTGGCAATTTTTGGAAATATTCAGGAGAACATGTTCCAAATGGTTGACACAGTCTGCAAATCGACCATATTGCTGGTTCCAGCCTTCATGCTACTGTTGGAAAGATTTCTGGTAAGGTTCCGAACTACTAATCAGGATTTCCTACAGCAAATATACCAGAGAACATATGATAGACTTTCGTCTGCGTGGAATGGCTTCATCAATCAGCAAGTTCAGGCTATCAGTGGAATGGTAATTTCAAGCAAGAAACGTAAGGGCATTGTCTATTTCGTGAAGGTATTTCCCAAGCTGTGCCATTTTTTGGAAGAAACCTTGACACGTTCTCTTGGCCAAGAGAAAAATTTAGTAGCATATGGTAATCAGACGAGGAGGACTATGAACGAAAGCTATGAGAAGCTGAGCAAAGCTATCTTCCATAATCTTCAGCGTATTGCTAAAGAGCCTAGTGGCATTACTGGAAGCAATAGCAATACCTCTTCCATCAGCAGCTCAAGCAATGGCACTGACTATGAAGATAAGGAGGTTCTCAACTATCATGTCATGATGATTGAAAATATGAACGTGCTAAAAGATGAGCTGGATTTCAGCGAAGAGCTCCAGCTTAAAGCAATCTTGGCACATTCCCAGGAAGAGTACCGAAAGGAGTTGAACTTGTATATACTTCAGGTATTGCATCGCCCAATTGGCAAGTTGATGGATTTTGTGGAAGGAGCTGAAGCCATACTCCGAAAAAATCCCTCAGAGAAGCTCTCCAAGCGTCATGGATACAATCGATCGGCCTTGAAAAAGGCTCTTGCGAGTTACGATTCAAAGGAAATAAGAAAAGGCATTGAAACATTGCGCCGAAGAGTCGAGAAGCACTTTGGCGGTGGTGAAGAAGAAGGAGCGGGAACATCAACTACTGCATTGCCATCTACGATGAATATGGCACTAGTTAATAAGGTTTGGTCAGCTTTACAGGCAGAAACCACCAGCTATTATACTCGACTTGCGAGAATCGTAGAGCAAAACTATATCGAGCCTGGAGATTCTAGCAACCCGATTGAATTTACGAAGCAGGACATTATATCCGCCTTTAATAGGAAATATTAGTTGCAATGAAATAGCATTTTTTTCGCAATCTATTTTTTATTATTTATCTATTTTCCCAAAAGCCAAAATTGTATACGTTTTTATTAAATATTTTTCATGCAAAAACTAAGTCGAGAATAGGTTGGGCCATTTATACCTTTGGCAGCCTGTCTATACTAGCTTTGCCATCCTTAATCCACTGAGGATCAATCAGCTTATCACGAGCTTCATGCAGATATCTATAAGATGTTTTGATTGTGCCATCGCTGACACCAGTGTTGGTCGCAATTTGATTACCTGTCAGACTGACCCCGAATAGGCCAGCAGCCATGTATATTGCAGCTGCAGCAATGGAAATAGGCGATCTACCAGCCAGCGTACCCTCATCCTTTGCACGCCTGGCAATATGCTCCGCAGCCTTGGTAACCTGAGACGAAAGACCCAGATGGGAACAAAATCGTCGCATCAGATCCTCGGCATGTGTTTGTGTAGTCTGATACTCTTCGTTGGTGGAGTGAGACAACTTGATACCAGCGGACAACAGCAGCTTCTCCATGATCTTGAAGGTTCGTCCAATTTCCTTCTTAGGAACGCTAGTCAGAGCCCAGATTTCCTTGAACGTTCTAGCTACACCAGCGTGACGACAAGCAATGAATATAGCAGCAGCCATTATGGACTCCTGACTCTTGCCCTTGAGCTTCTTATCATCATACACCAGTTTGTACGCTTCTTTGGCAGCATCCTGGACAACTTTGGGCAACAAAAAACCATCGCACATTTGCGAGATCTTACTAAATGCTACCTGCAGTACATTGTCCTTTCGGTCCAAAGACGCCTTGTTCTGAAGCCTATTGAGATCTCTTCCAAGGGTCGATCCCGGAGCTCCAAGAGAAATCATCGTATCCAAAGCATTACTGTCCAGTAAAGGATTTCCAGCATCACCGACACGACTGGGGTCGTCGTTTCCTTGATCATCGTTAGAGAACGTACGCCACTCGGACCGAGTGTCTACAATTCTGTCACCAAGGACCAAACCGCAATTAGCACAGACCATATCTCCTTCGCTGAACCGCTCTACGATTTCCGGAGGCATAATCTTGCACTCCGGACACATCAGCGTAACATTCAGGTTAGCATGATACGGGATATCCTGTTTTGCTACAGTGGTCATGATCAGTGACCCGTGCGTTGGTGAAGGGAAGGCTTTATGTTCCACTACTCCTTCTCTTATGTTCGGAGCTGCTCACTAATCAGAAATCGTCGCTGCCGGGTAAGAGGTTGACCGTTTCCGCTTGCTTATGTTGGGCTGATGTAATTTTTTTTTCTTCCACACCGAAAATTAAAAACTAAAATTTCAGCCAGAAAAAGTTTCTGCCTGGCCACAGAACATTCAACATGAGAGTGAAGAAGAGTCAGTCCAAGCGAAAGAGCACCAAGCTCGCTGAGGGCATCAAGAAGAAGGTCTCGGCTCATAACAGAAAAGAGAGAAAACTTGCCAAGAAAAATGTAACATGGAAGTCGAGGAATCCTAAGGATCCTGGTATTCCCAACTCTTTCCCATATAAGGGACAGTTGCTGGAGGAAATTGAACAACAGCGAATACAGGAGGCTGATGAGCGAGATGCTCGTCGAGAGAAACAGAGAGAGCTTGCTCGATCTAGGGGCCTCAGCGAAGAGCAGGCTGCCGAAGAAGTGGCTGCTCTGGACCAGTCCTCTAAGACCGATCGGCTAGCTGCCTTGATGGCTTCAGCCCAACAGGCGGTAGATGAATATGAAGGAAATAACGCAGATGACATTGATATGGATGTTGATGAGTCTGATGACGACGATGAAGAGGAGGAAGAACTTGATTTCGCTGGAGAGCTAGATTATTCTGGAAGATCTGGAATTTCAGAGGGCTCCAGAAGAGCGTTCGATAAAGTATTCAAAGAGGTTGTTGATTCGTCTGACGTTATATTGTATATTTTGGATGCCCGAAATCCAGAAGGAACTCGATCCAAACAGGTTGAGAGGGAAGTTCTTGCTAATCCTAACAAGCGATTGATCTATGTGTTGAACAAGATCGATCTGGTTCCTACCGAGGTTCTCCAAAAGTGGAAGGAGTATCTCGAACTTTTCTTCCCCACGGTGCCTATGGCTGCTTCGAACTCGGCACCTAATGCACGAACATTTCCCCATGGATCAATGAACCAGGTCTCCACTGCCAACAACCTCTTGACGGTTCTCAAAAAATATGCCGCTCAGAGCCAGCTCAAACGATCCATCTCTGTTGGTGTTATTGGATATCCTAATGTTGGCAAATCTTCTGTCATTAATGCATTACTCTCTCGACACGGTGGAACCAAAACCTCCTGCCCTGTTGGCGCACAGGCTGGTGTCACTACGTCGATTCGAAAAGTCAAGATCGACAATAAGCTTAGCATTTTAGATTCTCCGGGTATTGTTTTCCCTTCAGACGAATCTAAGCCTAAGAAGGGTGCCGATCACCAAGCCAAGCTGATTTTGCTCAATGCCGTCCCTCCCAAGCAGATAATTGATGCTCGACCTGCCGTCACTCTACTTCTCAAGCGACTCGCCAAGAACCAAGAGCAGCTCGATTTGCTCAATACTTACTATGAGATTCCTCCTCTTGTTACCACGCCTCACGATCAGTATGTTACTGGTGTGCTTGTCCACGTCGCACGAAGAATGGGCAGATTGAAGAGGGGTGGTGTTCCTGACTTGGAAGGTGCTGGAGCTACTGTTCTCACTGACTGGAGAGATGGTAGAATCTCAGGATGGGCTTCTCCACCCAATAGAGCTGCTCAACTGGACAAGGCCGTGAAGCAAAAGAATGATCTTGTTGAGACTGGTAATGTAGGTGAACAAAAGGAAATTGTTACCGAATGGGCTCAGGAATTCAGTCTGGATGGATTGTGGGATGGCACATTTGACAATTAACTTGAAATAAAAAGTATCAGCTCTGCTTACTGGTAGTTAAATAAATTATGCATATCCTATCTAAAGTTGTAAAACATGTCGTATATAAGAAAGATTGTCACCCAGTGAGTTCGCCCATATCCGTGGGTTAGGGTAACATGAGTGAAGATCAAACTTGTATTACCCTAGATATTTTTTTTCCTCATAGACCAGCAATGGTGAAACATGGGGTTTCTCTCATCAAACAGACCTAGAAAACCAAAGCGATGTCGCGGAACTCTTGAACTACTAGATTCAGAAGAGTCCAAGCGAACCCGTCTTGAGTCGGAAGAGAGTCAGATTCGTAAACCTTCGCTCGAGCATCTTCCTTCGGAGATACTGCAGATGATTTTTGTATATTCGTCGAATTTCGAGCTACCACTTTGTTCCAAATCGGTCCATTCTAAACTAGTCGGCAGTGACTATTTAAGGGTGGAGATGATAGCAGCCAACTCCTACCCAATGCTCATCCAAACGGATCAGAGCAAGATCAACGCAACCGAATCAGACGAAAGATTGCAAAGTGATGGCCAATCTACGGAGCCGGCCTCTAAACATACAGCTCAATGCATCTCCGAGGTGTATATTAAACTGAGTTTTGTTAATAGCGAGCTATTACGGAGATTAGATATCACCTGTGTTTCCGATGCCCAATGCTTATCGACTGATCCAATAAATGAAAGAAAAGTATTGCTGGCCTCATACCTCGTGGAGAAGGGTCACACAGTTCTTTGTGATGCCAAGATCTTAAAATCTGCTATAGAGATGGGCATGGACTCGGAGATTCAAAAGCTTTTTGAAGCAGGAAGGACGGCCGTCCCGGTGGACTACACTTGTCTGCTAGCGGCAATAGCTGTTGGAAAAAACCACCTTGCCGAGGATATTCTAAACTCTGGAGCGGTTGACACTGAAGATGCAATGATGTGGAGGGACATTATGTCTACAGACAATCAAAAAGGGTTCAACTTTTTAGTTCGATCCGGGGTTTATCCACCAACCACGGTGCTCTTCAGCGGCGTTTTTCAGCAATACAGACGATGAGAAAATGTAGTTGACCTGTCAAATTATTTATTAAATAGAACACTGTAAGACAATTGGGACATTATTCGAATGTTTGTCTAATACTGAGCAGGATAGCCTTCGCCAACTGCACTTTGGGCCATATTAAGATCAGCAAACCAGGGGTGCTGCAGAGCTCTACCGGCCGAAATTCTGCTTTCAGGTCTCATCTGAAGAAGCATGAGAAGAAGCTCGAGAGCCAAGGGGTCAATATTAGGGATGATAACTCGGAGATCCTGGGGAGCAAATATGGGAAAGTCTGCTTTATAGTTAGGTAAACTAGACACACCGGGCCAAGTGCTCTCGTTAGGAGTGCCCATTAATCTGAAAATTCTTTGCAGCTGGTCATCGTTGGAAGAGCCGGGGAAAAGAGGCTTTCCTGTGAACATTTCAGCCAAAATACATCCAGCAGACCAGATATCAATAGAAGTTGTATAAGTTCTAGACCCCAGTAGAACATCAGGAGCACGATACCAAAGAGTCACAACTTCGTTGGAGAAGGTGTTAACGGGGATACCAAAGGCTCTAGCCAAACCAAAGTCGCCCAGCTTGAGCTGTCCTTTCTCGGAGATGAGAAGATTTTGAGGTTTCAAATCTCGGTGAAGCACACGGTTGTCGTGGCAGAATCGGATCCCCTTGAGAAGCTCATACATGAATATTTTAATTTGAGGAGGATCTAGTGCGCCTTTGTTTCCGTTTACCTCCATGAACTTTTTCAAATCCTTGTCCATGTGTTCGAAGACCAAATTGAGCTTGTTCTCGGTATGGATAACATCGTATAGCGTCACAATATTCTCATGTTTGAGCTCTTTCATCAAGGAAATCTCTCGAATAGCAGTAGATGGAGTGCCTTCTTCCGAATCAAGATTGATTTCTTTCAGCGCCACGAATTGGCCCGTTGCCCGATTTCTGCCTTTGTAAACATTGGCATAGGTTCCTTCGCCGAGCTTTTCCAACCTGAGTGGTGTGTTAGTTACGGGTGACTACGCAAAAAAACTATAGTAATGATAACAAAAACATACTGCTGAAACCTATATATGTTAGTAAAAAGATACGACTGGGTTTGATTTGATGCGAGCTACCTACTGTGATGATGTGCTCATCGTTTTACCACAGACTGGCTCTGTTACGATAACAAAAAGGTAGGTTGACTTCTACCTCTCCCGATCCCAAGTACATCGATCGACGACCACGTGAAAAGCGCGAAAGGAAAAGGGAGGAGCAGAAGCGACGCTTAACGCTTTTCTACTAGGAATGGAAAATTACAGCTGTTCTATTTCTTCTGTCAGATGATCAATATGTATAGTTGTTTCTAGAATACTGTCGGTGATTAGTCTGCTGATTCAGCTGTTGCTCCCCTCCTTCCCTCGGTGTTTTCCCAGCCGTACCCTCGTCGAGCCAGCCCCACTGCCGCAGAGGCTCCATGGTTAAACTTTTTTCTCCATCCACCCAGAACGGAGGACTTCAACAACCGGTGGGGAACGAGGTGAAAGATGGAGGGATTTAAACCCAGAGACATTCGGAAAGAAACGTCAGTGCTTGGAGAAAACTGGGTTCCAGTTTACTCGTGCGAGGTTGACTTCCAAGTGGAGCATTTTGAAACTGCTATGCTGAGAGTGATCCGCCAGCCCAATTTCAATTCCACCATCATCATGAGAGCGGAAATAATCAGCGAAGAGATAAAGAAAACCCCTTGGAGTGACTATTTTATGGAAAATGTCGGACCGCTTCCAGTGGATCCCAATACGATGAAGTTGACAATCAATATTGACGATGTTGAGCCGAGAATTCCAGATACCGATATCTGTGATATAGAACGAGTGTTTGTTAGGCGAATTATTCCCAGAAACCCTCTCAGAGACCCTGTGGTGAATCAGTCTTGCCTGGTCTATACAAACTGGAAGGAAGAGAGTCGAGATACGATGCTTGTTTCGTATGTTCCTCACTTGCCCAAGGGATCGAGGAACTCTCCCTTTTACTTACCGCCAACCACTGCGGTCGGAATACTGTACCAGTCAGGTACGGTCTCTGTGCATTATTTATTGTTTGACGATGACGAAGAAGATTTCCGAGTTCTTGATGAGTCTGCCAGAATTCTGAGAATTGCCCTGCATCTGCTACAAACTGCATATAGACACTCCCGGGGGGTCATGACTGGATATGAAAAGAGGGTGCACCATGACTTGGTAGTTGATAAAGTTGCATTTCAAAACAAGTACACCGAGCTGAAGCAAAAGTATGCCAAGGGCCTCGTAGATGGTTGGGTCGAAAGTACAGATCCCAAAAAGCATGTCTTTGAGGACCTGGCAATTGCCGCTTTTCTTATTATATTATGGAATGACACTTACTCTTCTTCGCAAGACTTTGAGTTTCTTGATCTGGGGTGCGGGAATGGTCTTCTTGTTCATCTATTACTTTCCGAAGGCTATGTTGGGACAGGAATTGATGCTCGAGCTAGAAAGTCCTGGGCTACATACCCAGAGAGTGTTCGAGATCATCTACATGAGCAGGTAATTATTCCTGAGGTGCTGCTGCTTGATGATCCAGAATCTGTGTATACTGATAAAGTGACTGGCAAAAGCTATACGCATCAGGAGCTGCTCGATGACCCCACAATCAATACTCTGTCAAAAATAGCTCAAGAACGGCCCACCTTTATAATTGGAAATCACTCAGACGAACTCACGTGCTGGATTCCTCTGCTAGGACACCCGTACATGGTCATTCCATGCTGTTCTCACTCGTTGTCGGGTGCTAAAGCTCGATTCACACCGAAATCCGATGCGAGAAAGTCCAAATACGCTGCTCTGGTCGACCATGTCGTTGATCTAGCAATAGAATCTGGGTGGGAACCAGAAACAGAGATACTTAGAATTCCTAGCACTAGGAATGCCGCATTAATTGGAAGAGTCAGAGATGCGCCTAAGAGCACCATGAGCGAAATAATTGAAAAAGAGGGAGGTGCTGAAGGTTGGATAGAGCGGACGATGGCTCTGAAGGGTAAAGGACCAAGAAGCCATTGATGTGTCAGTCAGATGGGTTGTATGGGACTGTGTAAACTATATCATATTGATGTATGGCAAATGCATGAGACTATATAAACGTAATCGCTTTATACAACTATTTTCTTCCCTGCTTCATTTTTCTTTCCCTTCTCTTTTGTCCGATGATACGATTGACAGGATTATCAGGCTGCTTGATCTTCTTTAGTTCCTTCTCCTTCGTCTCGACTTCTTCTCTTTCTCTCTTTCTTTTGCTTCCAATTGCCTTGTCTCTCTCTCGATGCTCTTTTCGCCTGTGCACAACTTGAGCGTTTTCAATGGCAAATTCAACTACCAGCCGTCTCTTCACCGCATCTGTCAGATCTGCTCCTTTAGATTCTTCTTCGTCCATTCCAGTTAAGATTTCTTCTTTTGAGACTTTATGGGCATTGAGCCATCTGAGACCCATGAGAGCACATCTGTGATTTCTGAACTCCAAGAAACCGTAACCTCTCGATCGGCCAACTTCACCAGATGTTTTGTGCTCAGTGATGATCTTGGACTGTCGAATTACACCGTGCTTGGAAGGTGTCTTCTCTGTAGCCTTTGTAGATAGCAAGACTTCTTCTTTGGTCAAAGGCTGACGTTGGCCATCCTTAACCTCTTTGGCGAATTCGACAACGGCCTTCCTGCCGAGGGCTTTCAGAGACTTGCCGTTCATGATTCGTGGGATATTACGGATAGCCAATCTTGTCAAACTCAGATGAAGACTAGGGTTTTTCTCCAACTGCTTCTTTCGCAGATCGTATGACTTCTGTCGAATCTCTAGCTCTGCTGGGGACATATTCTGAGCAACCTTAGATGCAGAAGTAATTCGTCCTTCATTGAGCAGGAAAACATTTCTTCTATCCTTCCTGAGGTCATCCTTGCCTTGGAAATTTTTTCGCTTCTCAGCATTGATTTCAGATAACTTGTCGGCTCTTTCTCGCTCAACAGCTAAGGTAACAGCCAGGATTCTTCCATCGAAAACATATCTGGGGTCAACATCGTCGGCTAGAAGCAAAGATCCAGCGCTTCTACTTGCAGGAGCACCATCTGCACAGCCCTGGCAATCTTCCTCGTTCTGGAATGCAACAAAGGCTGTTCCTTTCGGCTGATTGAGCCTCTTGTCAAAAACTGGCAGAGCATATCGAATGGGTCCAAACTGCTCAAAATGCTCAACTAACGATTCAGAAGTAGCATCATAAGGAATATTTCGAACAAATACAGTACAGGTATTAGGAGCAGGTCGGTACCTTGGTTTATCGTCTTCTTCGTCTTCTTCGTCCTCTTCATCGAGATCTATACCCTCATCATCACTGTTTTCCACCACATTGTCGTCATTGTCGTCATCCTCATCCTCCACTTCTTCATCAGCCTCTTTGCCGTCTTCTTCTTCTTCATCTTCTTCATCTTCGTCTTCTTCATCACTGCTAAAGTCACTGTCGGCTTCTTCAACCTCAGCCTTCTGACCAGACAAGAACTTTTCCTTCTCGATAGCAAAATCGACTGCAACCGGTCGTCCACCAATATGCAGATCTTTACATTCTTCAATAGCCTTTTTGGCAGCAGAAACATGTCTCATTGTAACAAATGCAAAGCCAGTCATTTTTCCACCTTTTCCTCTGGGAATATAAGCATCTAAAACTTTTCCATAGGGAGCAAATATCTTGATCAGGTCAGACTTTTCCCGTATGGACCACGGAAGGTTTCTGATAATGAGTCGGGGTCTTCTCTTCTCAACAGGAGCTCTCTCTGGCCTAGGAGTCTTGTCTCTTCCTTCTCTATCCTTTCTGATTCGCTTTTCCGCATATTCCACAAGAAGTGTTCTTCCTTTGAACTTTTGTTTTTTGGCTTTTTCTAGAGCAATTTTTGCATCTTCCTTTTCTGTGAAAGCTACGAATCCAAATCCTTTAGAATCGCCGTTGGAACTTTTGACAATTACAACATGCTTAACAGGTGCAAAATTAGAAAAATAGTTCTCTACCTCTTCTTGACTCGCATCAGTAGGGAGCGATCTGATAAATAGTTCAGCCTTTCCCTCTGTGGTTTTTTCCTCGCTCATGATGTTCAGCTGATGAAAGTCTTCTCGGGACCAAGAATTTATTTTCACTCTCAAAATTTTTTTTTCAGCCGTGCAACTTAATCTTTACACTAACTCGGAAAACATAACATAGAATCATCGCGATTTAACGTGCGCGCGTTGGACACCAGCATGACGACCAACAGCTCAGGCGCACTCTCCAATAGTTTTATTGATTTGAAGTTATCTGGAAAAGCCCAAATACTGCTACGAGCATTGAATGCAAAACAAATCCATGAACTATTGGTGTTATGGCTATCGTCGCCAGCTACCAAACCTCAGCTGAACTGGGAGACATTGTACCCGGCAAACCTGAACGAAATACCCAAGGCTGTCTATGATCGAGCTGTTGAAAACATAAAAGATGAAGTGCAAGAAATAGCTAAAGCCAAGAGGCTTTTGCTGAAGAAAATCTCAGGCGATCTGTGGCCGCGAGGACTCAACCTCCTTCAGGTTGCTCATGTACAATGCAAGTCACTGCTGGAATACAATAGAGATACACATTTATGGGGCTACTCCACCTTGTACTGTGGGAATGAAGAGTTTATCCCTTCAATTGATCCGGGTTCTTTTGTGAAATCGCTGAATAACGCGCTGTATCCCATGGTCATTGGACATTTATATACAACCACCCACGACGAATTGTCTCTGGTAATTGTCAGGATCCAAATACTAGAACCGAAGCTTGGAGTTTCTAGCGGTGCATTTCTGCCCATAAAGCCTATTTATATTGCATTTCCTATATCGTCTCCTCATATTCTGCATACATTTGGTGACGATGTCTATATCAAAGCCATATTCCACTCTCTCAAGAGCATATTATCTCATCCTGGAAAACCTGTCACGATCAAACGATCCTCATCATTGCCCTCTAAAAATCTGGAAACTTTTGCTACCATAAAAGGTGTGTCTAGGCACGCTGCTGCGCTGGGCCCTTGGTCCATATATGCTGATGGTGTAGTTGATGATTCTCCTTTGAACCCTTTTGCAAAACCGGACAACAAACGCTCAGTATTGGCACCTACTGAGGATATCATGGAAAAAAGAATCAGACTAGCCAATGTTAAGTACACTGGCCGTCCGGATGGCGGGCCCAGTAAAGTACAGCAGGAAAGCGGGCAGATATACAAATCAAAGTTTCCTGTGTCCATGTCAGAATTCAGAATATGTGAGCCTTACGATAGTAGATTGGAGAGACCAGAGATCACTCTTCGTCTTGAAGGCAAAGATGTATTTGCCGGCATTTACAATTTTGCTGTTTATGGAACCAGCAAAATAGAAGAACTGCCCTCTTGGTTGACTGGTGAAGACGGTTCTACTTCTGGAAGAATAAGAGGAGGAGTAATGGAGCCTGATTCCTAGATATTTACTGTAAATTATTCTATGCTATGATCTTACTAGTAATGCTACTTCCTCTTCAATAGCACATCTAATGCTTCATCAATGTCTCTCTGTATACCTGGAGTTGCTAGTGACTGCAAATTCTGTAAAGCTTCAGTATCCTTCGACTTAGTAGCAATACCAACAGCTTGCTTTATATCATTGCATTCAATGCACATATCAATTTGCTTAGCAGCATTGACATCTGTACAGAGGATGATAAATTTGGACGCGATACGATGATTGCCAGCCTTCATGGCTTCTTCGTAAAATGGCCGGTAGCCAATAGGCGACTTCTTCGAGGTGGAGAACTTCTCCAAGCCCTCCCAGTCTCGTCGAGCTACTAGAGACTGCAGTTTAATCCACCAAAACCTCTTATCAGGCACTTTAAATTCGTCCCTGACCTTTTGGGCTCTTGGGTTTTGGCCAGCAGTTAACAAGCTGGATATAGTAGCCGAGACACTGAGACCGACGAATGGCTGATCGTAGTCTCTCTCAAGTAGTTGCTGAAGGTGGAGTAGCTTACCTTGATCAGACACCATCTTTGACTCAAATGTCTTTCCCGGGATATCACTATATATGTGATGGACCTCTGACAGCGTTGAGATCAATTCTGGCAAGTTGTCTTTCTGATTTTTCAATGCAACCTGATATTTCAACTGTACACTCTCAAGTTGGCGATCATCTTGATAAAAGAAACTGTTGAGCAGTCCAATATCCTTGTCCCCCTCCGCTTTGCAAAGTACTTCAAAGCACTTAGCAGCGATAGGAACATTATTCACAAGTCTGAAAAAAGCAGCTAGCGACAGCTTGCTACGCAAAGTCAGAAGAACATAGTAGAGTAGATTAACATCTGCACTCTGCTCAGCGTGGGAGAGAGCAAGGCTGTCTTCTCCCATTGCTAGGAGAAGAGGTATCTGCTTATATGGTCTTGGCTCACAGTTGATAAGAGAGATAGCCAGCTCACTACGCCCTTCTTCAAAGGCGACTTTAGCTATATCTTCATAAGTGATGTCTGGCACTTCGCGAAGTCGCTTTATAATGATTTCAAAAGTTGAAGAGTCATCTTCCTGTGAGTTGCGTATCTTCGCACAGGCCCAATGAACATAAATATTTTCTTTCGGCAGACGAAGATACTCTGCAACCTTAAAGGCTAATAAATGCATATTGCGGAGTAGGATACGCTTGATGAGCTTTAGCGGGCCAAGCTGAATTAATTGGTTGTAGCTAATTAGCATTCCAACCTTAAAGTCCCTCATGCTATTCAAAGTCCTCAGATACTCCAACATGCGCACGTATTTGTCAGAGTTATAGTATACTAAGGCACTTTTACCAAACGACGCAGCTCTTAATAGTTTTTTTTGCCATGACGGTTCAAATTCATAACCAGCAGCTTCTATGCATGAGTCTACAGCTTCACGCAGCCGGTCGCCAATAATCATCAAGTTTTCATCAGCTTTCGGTGATTTTCTATCTATCTGCTCTACACAGTCGCGAAGAATTGCAGCAGAAGCAGTAGATCCCAGTCTGAATATACCAACGGTTACTTCAGGAACTTTGGTGAAGAAATCATGTTTCTCTTTGGTTATGGTTCTCATTCCATCCGACTCCTGAATGGCGTGCACTGTACTATCAAACCAGAGGGTGGCAGAGCCATCATTAGGGGGATGTAAAGCAATTTCATCATCATATACAAGAGCCACTGAGCCATCGCCACACCATAGCAGCTGAGAGGGCAGTTCTTTTCTACCAATTTTGATTTCACGGATACTTCGCTGGAAGTCAGAGGATACAATCCAAAGCTGGGACGATTGAGTGAAAACAGCCAACTGAGAGGAGTCAGGAGATGCAGATAGGAGCACAAACGGCCCTTCTTGAAGAAGCGTATCGCGGGCTTCGGAAGCTGACAACGAGTATATCGTGTTATTGATGCCCACAACGATTTCCAGATCTTGGACAGAGTTAACGGGCGGAACTATACCCCATCCATGTATTGATAATTGAGCGTCCCCTGTAGAAATAGAATTGAGTCCACCAATGGGTTTCACGTTTGGCTCGTCGTATCTATTCACAGCAACGAAACCAGCATCTTCTGCTAATCTGGCGACAAATCCCGAATTGAAAAATCTAGTGTCTACAATTCCCGCCGATTCAGCTGATTTTCCCAGAGAGAATTCAGTAAAGTTTCCTTCAAAATCGTAGTAGCACCTGGCAATTCCACTTTCAAGAACAATGATCAGATGCTCTTCTTCTGACCATCCCAGTCCGACAATCTTAGCATTCTCCCATGGAATACGTCTAATGAGCTGCCCACTGCCAGAGTACACAAAAATGCCCTTTTTCCTGCTGTCCGAGCTGCCATACTCAACCGGCTTGCTGGGGTCACGATAGAGAGCAATTGCACCACCATGAGGAGCACTGCTTACTATATAGCTGTCTATATCCTCGACATCCCATTGCAGTATATAACCCTCTAGATTACGATAAAAGCCGTCCTGTACCTTTTCCCACCTCAAAATAGGATTCGACGAGGACATGTTTTGGCGTACGCTTGGGGGTGGAGCATAAGTTGGATTGAGCCGCGTCCTGAGTAAAGTGATACTTGCCTCTAAGCATAATGGATATCAGCTCTGATCCTCCGCATATCTTCACGGATACCGTGACACTGGTGTCATCGGATGGATTTGAATTCATCATATCAAAAGAAGCTGCTGCGGTATCTGGAACGCTACGAGGCATGCTTAGTGCGGGGTTCGCAGAATCGAAAAGCGGAAGAGTTGAATTGGAGAACCTCAACGGAGTTGTGCTGGAGATGGTATGCGACTATTTGCTATATAATTTGAAATATAAGGATGAGCTGGAGGTTCCTGACTTTGACATTCCTCCTGAAATGGCATTGGAGCTGCTGGTGGCGGCAGACTTTCTGGATGGTGAGTGTATAACTTCGGTTCAGTAACGATTAGGAATTTATACTAACTTTAGCATGATACTTATATGATAGTATGTTAAGTTAGTAACATTAAACTATATTATGAGATATATAGAAATGAAAATGAAATAAGGAATAAATATGGTGGATCGCTTAATAAACTGTGAGGAGCAATGAGTGGCTAGAAAAACACCCTTTTGCTGTCGTAGTACGTAGAGTCCTTCGGACAATACGGGCACTTAAATGCATGGCCATCGTGGGTTCCTTCGAGAACGCTTAAAGTATCCAGACTAATGATATGTCCACATTTGAGCATCATCGGAGGATTTCGCTCTGTTGTCTGCTCTTTGCTAACTGGGCAAACAAAGACGTTGTGATATTGCAAGGACTTGGGGAGATCAATTTCCACCGGCAGCTCTTCTTTCGACGTCCATTCGGCCCCACGGTTTTGCATGACTCGTTCAATCTTAACCATGACGGGTAAGGAGATAGAGCCAGCCATGGTGGCCAAATAGAGCGGGCTTTCCGGTGGTAACTCCAGCAATGCGCAGTATTCCGCTTTGAAAAGATCGCTCAAGTGCTCTTGGCCAAAAGAATTGAATAGGTCTAGGTACGGCGTTGTATCTAAATCGGGTCTGCTGGCGAATAGTAACGAGCCCATCAAGTGACAAACCTCGCTGAAATACTTGTCGCCATACTTGTAGATATTGTTCATAGCGTACTCCAGAGCTTTCTTGGTATCTTTTCCTTTGACCAGGAAACGCAGAAACTCGTATTTATGCAATAGAAACTCCAAATTACTGCCTCTCAGAGCCAACTTTACACTGTTGGCCGAGGCCCAGGAGATGGCAGGCTCTAGATTGCCGGCATCCATTTGATTCAAAATGACATAGAGGGACTGAAAGCTCACTAGTACATCAGTGGGCGCTTTCAACCCTGTTTCTTGTTGGAATTGGAATGCAGTGTCGAACTCTCCGATTCGAATCAAATGCATCAGAACCGCTTGTTTCACCTTCTCTTCAGAGCCCTTGGGGCACAGAAGCGGTTTTCTCTCAGTACTACTAAATCCCGAGTCAAAGGACTTGGATAATCCTTTTCCAAACTTGGTTATAGTGGAGTATACCGTCTTCTCAGCCGACGTGAGTGACTCTTGGGTGGACTGGCCATTCTGGGCCATTCGCTTCAGAATACTGCTTGCATTCTGAGGATTCTCCTTCATCAATACCTTGGCCTTTTCTATTTCCGCCAAGAACCCATCCACCGACTCTATGCATTGATCGAAGTTGCCGGTCGACTCCAGCCGTCCCAGCTCTTTGACTATTCGCTCCATTATGCTCCTCCAGTTATGTAATGAAAGTTACAGAATACCTCCTGAGACTTCTGAGTATATGTCCTGCAGGAGAAGCACCAAATATAAATCAATAGAACTGTTGTCTAAATCAATAAGACGTCCTCTGTTCTATTTCCCTTTGAATTAGCTATGCGGCAGGTTGATAGCGTGGGGTTTAGGAGGGTGGGTTGGTTTGGGTGGAAAGCCGCAACCCCATTTATGTAATAGCGCACGCAGCTGCGGGCCTCCTCCGTGCCACCACCAGCATGAAGAACTCGGTATTTATCACGCTGCCCAAAAAGGACACCGTCGAGACCAATTGGGCGGATCCGCTGGCGAAATACATCACTTCGCTGTATGGAACTTCCGACAACTTTGCCGAGGAAATCTCCACCATCCACCGGCTGCGCCAGGACATGCGGGGGGCTGCCATGGACACTGTAGGCAGAGATATTCTTTATCGCTACTATGGCCAATTGGAACTGCTCCATCTGCGTATTCCGGTGGGAGATTCCGGGTGCAGAATGACATTTACATGGTATGTTTGATTTGGGAATATTGGTCGAAGCGCCTACTAACTATCTCTATTTTTCAGGTCCGATGCGTTTGATCACTCATCTACTACCCAGACGTCGCTGGCGTTCGAAAAGGCGTCGTTGTTATTCAATCTGGCTGTTACCTACTCTCATATTGCGGAGGAATCGGACGATGCCAAGGTGGTTTATGCCTCGTTCCAGGCTGCCGCTGGAATCTTTGCCTTCATCGTAGAGAACTTTCTCCATGCTCCTTCCACTGATCTGTTTCAAGATACAGTCAAATCGCTGTCCAGGCTTATGCTGGCTGAAGCACAGGAAACGTTTGTTCTGAGGTTCCTCAATGATACTTCTTCCAAGCCGTTGATGATCGCTAAGCTGGCCAAAGGTGCTTCGAACATGTACAAAACGGCAGCCGAGGGGCTCAATGAGGTTCTCACTTCCCACAGCTGGGGAGATAAAGCCTGGGGCCAGTTATGCCAACTCAAGAGTAAACAGTACCTGGCAACTTCTCTCGAATATGAGTCAAAGAGCCTTGAGAATAGTGGTAAATACGGAGAAGCCCTAAGCTGTATGAAACAAGCTCAAGAAGTATTGACAGAGGTTTCTCGATCTCCAGTCCCCTCTTCCTTCAGTCAGCTTTCTGATCTGCTGAAATCCCAATTAGAGTCTTTGAACCATCATCTTGCTACGCTGGAAAAGGACAATGACTTCATTTATCATGCTGTGGTTCCTCCTTATAGCACTCTGACAGCTATTACAGGTCTCGAAGCAGCTAAACCCACTGCTATGAATGATCTCTATAAGGGAGCTGACAATGATGTGAGCAAAATAATTGGGCCAGATATCTTTGAGAAGCTCATCCCTCTCTCTGTCCACCAAAAATCAAGTATGTACTCAGAAGAAAAAGCTAAACTTTTGCGCAAGGAAGGCGAAAAGGTGGAAATTGCTGATGAAGAGTTGTCTTCTGCTTTGGAATACCTGGATCTGCCAGGGTCCCTCAGGCTTATCAAGAACCCGGACTCTACTCTTTCTGAGGGGACCATAATCCCTTCGATTGTTCAAGAATGGGCCACTAAAGTTTCTTCGACCCGCGACGTATCTTTTGAGTCACTGGACAGTACTAGAAATTCCATCTATCAGACTCTTAGAAATGCCGAGGCTATTTTGGACAGAGAAGGTAGTGAATGGAACTCCGCCAAGTTACAGCATGGGTCATCTTGGACGCAATCTGCGCCTATGTCATTGACATCTGGAATGAAGGGAGATATTCAGCGCGCTAAAGAAACTCTTTCTCTTGGCGCCTCTTCTGATATGAAAATCAAAGAGTTGCTTGCTCCGTATAGTTCTGAACTGGCAGCTCTGAGATCTGGTCCTAACGGACATCCATTGAAGAAGCTCTACAGCTTTTCTAGCAACCCAATGTCTAAGCCAGCCAGTGTACCTAGTCTGTTGGATATTGACTCAAATGATGAGGAGTCCTTGAAGGGATATATCGACAGTACCGAAAAGCTCCTTACAAAGCTTCAGAAGGTTTCCAAAGAAAGGAAGGCAGTCTTCTCAGAGTTGAAAGAAAAGGTACACGCCGATGATATTTCATCGCTGCTGGTTCTCAACCAAAAAATCCCAAACATTGAGGAAAAGCTATTTAAGAGTGAACTGGAGAAATTCCAGCCTTATCAATCTCGTATTGAGGCTGCAACTCACCACCAGAAGACAATTCTAAACGAACTCACCGCCGTATGGAAGAATGTGCTTTCTAACAAGTCAGTGAAGCAAAAAACGTCTAATAGTGAAGAGCTGAGATCACAGAGCATAGCAGTCACGGAAGGTTTGAAAAATGCTTATAGTAACTGGAGAGATGCATTAGAGGGTCTAGAGAAAGGCGCAGAGTTCTACAAAAGCTTATCTTCACTAGCAGCATCTATACTTAGCAATGCGGAGCAGTACGCTCAAAATCGATTGGAAGAGAGATCAAATTTGTCGCGTTCAATAGGCTATCAATCTCAGCAGAGATCAGAGGATGAGCTCAGAAGACAACTTGGGCAGCTCTCGGTGAATTCGTCATATGGAAGCGGCAATAGTGCACCGCAATTGCCTCCTAAACCGGGAAGTGCGATGGGACAGGGTGCTCCTGCGCTATCCTCTAATAGTTCTTACGACTCATTCTCTCCACCGTCCACATTTGATCATTCATTTTATTCTTCACCAGCGCAGGCACCTGTTTCGCAGCAGTACCAGTATCAGCAGCCATCAACACAACCTCCACCACAGCAGCAGCAGCAGCAACCCTTTGGATATTCAGCACCTCACTATAGCTATCAACAGCAGCAACCGCAGCAGCCTCCACAGGGCGGACAGAATTGGTCAAATTATCATTAGTGTATCGTATCATTTACTATATATATTAGAAAGGTATATAATGCAAGTAGTAAACTAACTATTTTTTGTCCTTCTGGAAGTTATTCTTTCCAGTATGCCTTGGTTTTTGGTACTTTTGATTCTTGTTCTTCCTCTTATTGCTAGGGGTGTCGAATATCTTCTGAGTTGAAAAATCAACGTCAGAGATCTTGAAAAAACTCACCACTCCAGCGTCTACAACACTAAGCAGCACATTCCGACGCCCTTCTTTAAGCTTGTGCATTTGAGGCAGGTTTTGAAACACTGGGTTAGCCGGTGCAGTGTCTAATAGCGAACGAGTTGCTGAATAGGCTGGCATTTGGGCATCGCGAGCGGACACTACGGCCATTTGGTAGTCAGGAGGGCCTGGGTTTGACTTTTTGAAATTATTTCCCGGTTTCCAGACGTTGAAGCAGATATCATAGGGCTTTTCAGGAGGTCCTGGATTCTGCGGATCCTTAGAAGGAGTGTGATTCAATAGCGATTGAAAAACCTGTCCGTAGGATCTATAAATAAACGGAGCATGCAGTTGATTTCTTTGAGTTAGAAATGGCAATAAAGTTCTAGAATACATTTCTTTCAAGTAAGAAAACGGAGAAAGAGGGGGTTGGTGGACAATGCCTTGGGTTTTAGTTGATCTCTGGACCACAAAGCCTACCTTTCGTAGGTACGAGTAGACCTGGTATTTGTCTAGATCTGCCGGACCACACAAAGCATAAGCATACAGTGCCTGCAAACTCATCTGCAGTCCTTGAGGGTAGAAACATTCCAGGGATCCTCGTTCAACTAAGTAAACGACCTCCTCGGGGTACAGCCATATGGTACCGGTAGAGTCTGCACGACCCATAGTCATAAAATGGCCACCTTTAGTAATATCCACTCTAGCAAGTTGGGCCTCTGTTATCCAGGTAGCAGTACAGTGATTTTTGGAGTTGTGCGATCGCTTTCCATCCAGGGCCTGGTACATGGCTCGACGGCTTGATTCGAGCGCCGAGGTTTGAAAGTTGGTTCCATCGGGCTCAAAGTCCTTATCTCCACGTTTCGGAATAGTCTGACCCGTCATGGAGCCGAGTACGCCCCAATCTTGGTGCTCATCGGAGAGATCAAAAGGGTCGGCAGGGTCTTCGCTCATCTGGCATGGCAGTGAGGTGGATTTTTACCCGGAGATGACTAGCTAAGCCCATCAGCCAAACTTGAATTATTGGTAAACCAGATATTTTGGACTGAAGGGGGAAAACAGGATTATTCGTTATTATCTCTGAGTTAAGGCAAAAGGAAAAATATGAGTGCAAAGATGGAAACGGATGTCCCGGTGGACTCTGAGTTGGTATGTGAAAAGCGCCCGCACAAGGCTGGCATATAGGATCTAACCGGTTAGTTCATGTCAATTCTGGCAGAAGTCATCCGACCTTTAGCCCACGAAGTCACGGTAAAAGCCGTAGAGCGAGAAAAGAGAATCAGAAGGCAATATGGAGAAGGCTTTTCAGCTTCTGCTCCTGCCAAGGGTAAAAAAACGTCGATGAACGGCACTAGCAAATCGGGTAGCCAAAAGCTTCAGCACTACAACGTCGAGGGAAGACCGCTTTATGTCAATTTCCGAGGCAGAGATATCTATGGCAATGAAAAGCCTACAGAAACTCGGTATTTCGAGTGCCTAAACTGTAAACGAAGCATTGCTGGAACCAGATTTGCTGCTCATGTCGAGCGATGTCTCAGCGGCCGAAACGCAAGATCACGAGGGTATGAAGAAATTGAGGATGATGATTAAAGGCACGTAAAAATAATACTTGCTAATATTTAGCACCATCAGTTCTGGGGCCATGAGCGATATCGACTCTCCTACTGCTTCTCCTCCTCCACTTAGCTACCGTGAGCATGAGGAGGATTCTAGGCCAAAAAAGCCTTCGCCTCTCAAGCGGAAACTCGCAGATATGGAAAATGGTAGTTCGTCCAGGAAGAGGTAGTGGTGATACGGAAGTACTGCGGTTTCTGCATGAGGATGTACAATAGGAGGTATTAGCGAGTCTCTCACTCTCACTCTCACTCCAAGCAGGATTGATCTCCGATGAATCCTGTCTGTACGTTCCGATGCAAAAACGAACTACTATTATATTTGTTTTATTTATAGCATTGAGTGAATTTGATGTAACTTTTCTGCATGGTCTGAGCACCTTTTGACCACGCACCAACCAGCATTTGTAATCTCACGGTCCGCCTGAATGACGCGCTTCTAGCATTGGCCATCTGGCCGATCTGAATTAAAGATTGCATTGTCTGTACTATTTTGTGTTCGGATCATGTTTCATTAGCTTATTCTCCTCACTTATCCCAGAGCTGGCCGGGGTCTGCGTTCTCATGTTGGCTGCAGTCAGCATTGTGGAGCCGCACGTAATGTGGCGCACGGGCTAGGCTGAAATCGTTATCTCAGGACCAAAAATTCTCGGAGAAAAAATAACAATATTGCAGACTGTACGAATGGATGTTTTGTAAACCAAAATTCTAAAAAAAATCTTGCATTATCTTACGCCTACTTCTCGGGAATTACTTTTCCAAAAAATTCAAACACATCGTCCAGTTCCTGGGGGCTGACACTATGTACCAGACCCTCATAAGGATGCCACTCCAGCTTGCTCAACTTGAAAGTATTTAGCAGAGCCATATATGCTTTCTCACCTTCTTCAAATTTGATTACATTATCACTAGTTCCGTGACCATGGAAGGCAGGTGTATTGACATTGACACCAGATGCAAGCTAAACCTTAGTTAGATTCACCCGTCAAACAGCATTCTCTCAAATTAAACTTACAGTCTTGAGGGAGTCCACAATTGGAACATAACCAGAAAAACCTACCCACCCAGCTACTTTAAAGTCAAGGGTAAGAAATGCCTAAAGGGGGTGTTAGAATTTACTTCATCTCATCAGGTTAGCACGGCATCAGCTAATACATACACTAATCGAAACAGCGTAACCCTGGCTGAATCCACCAATAAGAATTCTATTAGGTGGAATGCCACTTTCGCGCTGTTCGGCAATAAACTGTTTGAGGACTTCAACGCTCTCTAAAATCCCGGACTCGTCTTGATCAGTTCGTACTCGGTCTAACGAAGGGATGTCATACCACGCAGGAATTTGCATGCCAAAGTTCTACGAGATTAGCTTTAAATAGTAAAAAAAGATAGACGGGCATTCTTCGTTTTACGCACCAATGTCACGGCTTTCAATGGCGCATTGGGAAACACAAAATTCACATGGGGCAGCGTGTTTCGTCTAGCTGCCTCTTCGGCAAGAAACCTCCATCCACTGCCCTTGTCGCCAAGCCCATGGAGAAAAATAATCGCAGCCGTCGGGGTGCTTCTAGCAGGTACTCGAACAGCAGAAAGCACCATATTTGCAGAGTGTGATGTTAACTGGGAAGGAAAATGACAGGCGATAACAAAAAGGTGGGTGTGATGAGCCAATTGAAAAATGGCAATATCAGCATCTCCCAGATAGCGTTTGGGCAGGGCCCTCGGCTGGTTTGGCAAACGAAAATATGGACATATAGTTCAGTAAAACGTTTCTGTTCAATAAATAGATATATATATGATAAATATGCAGGCCAGGCCACTTCTTCATCTGATGACTAGTTGAGCTCCCTTTGTAGACCCCGGCTTTCCATACTGCCACATGCTATGGGGATTATTGGCGTGATGAATCTTGGCAGCTGGGGCAGAATGCTGAGCACCGGCAACACTGGCATACCGCACAGCATCTGAGATGCTCTTCATAAAGGACATGCAAGTAGCATGTCCAAAAGAGGTTATTGTGATAGGCTGCTCAATCTCAATGTCCTTGGCATGGCTCAATCGAGCTTTGATTGCCAAAAGATATTCAATCTTATACAATGAGGACTCTGTGGAACATCCATTCTTGCTGGAAAAGGGCACTTCGTTGGCCTCCTTATGAATGAGCCCTTCCTTGTCTCGAAGATCGGCTTGCGGGAATTGCAGTGTTAGTACCGTAGAATAGCCTTCCTCCGGTATCTTACCATCCACAATCTGGGCTGTTTTGGTCACTTTTCTTCTCTTCTCTGCTTTTTCATCGCCTTCATGGTTGAATGTAATAACCTCCACAACACTCATGGTAATTCTTTGGATTTTCACCTTTTTCGACTTGGATTTCCAGTCGGGATTTCCCGTGATATTGATGTAGGCTATAACGTCATCTGTAGGTCCAACGGATGAGGTGGGTATCGAGTACTGAAGAATTACAATGTGATCAGACGAGGAAATGTTGTCTCCGATAGGTACACGATAGGCTCCAAATGTTGAAAGAGTGTCGTATCGTTTCATTCGTACTGGAGTGGGGAAATGATCCGTGATAGATTTGCCATGAGTTACTGTGACATAGAGCTGATAGAACGTCTCTGCCATCGATTTTCCAACACTTATGCTAACAGGAAGCGGTCGGGAGGTTGGCAGTTCTAACAAAAACGGCAAATCAAGCGCTATAACGTCTTCGTGGATTTTTCCGGCAGTGGCTCGGAAAAGTGTCAGCTTTTCACCAACCAGGAATGATTGTTCCTTTCTGAACGTCAGTATAAATCAGCAGAATTAGAACAGTATGACAACTATACGCACTTAGGGCCACTTATCCCTGGCTTATTCGACGGCGGGTGAATCACGTCTGTTCTATAGAGCGCCAGCTGCACTAGCATCATTTGCATTGTAGAGGCATCTTTGCTTCTGATTTCTACAGTCCCCTCTAATCTCGGCCATGTCGCACTGATCCCAGGAAATCCTCTAACCAGATCCTCGTTGGGCAGTCCCTTTATATTTACATATAGCGTGGAGCTCATGTTACAATAGGGTTTGTCAAGATTAAGAGTTCGCGTCCATCTGGCCCCACACTTTATTTCGGTGGGAGTTGCCCAAATGGGAATATGGTAAACACCATCTCCAGCATCCCAGCTATGAAGAGGCTTAAATATAGTTGTACTCTGCCTTAATAATAAAAATTCGTCTTGCCGGTTAATTCTATTTGATCAAGATGGTTCTATTTGAAGGGCCATTAAGAATTCAAAAGTCGAATCTGCCTGAACTACGAGGTTTTACCAGCGAACAGGCCCCGTCTTACCAGATCCATCACTCTCGATACGAATTGCACGAAGGTCAACAGGTAAACGATTACAATGTCCATGAGAATAACGAAATACCGAGCTGTGCTGGGCATTATATGCAACAGCCATCTAGCGGAAGAGACATTCGGTCTGGTCGAAGCAGCCCTGCATATATAGCCGATCCAGCATTATTTGATATTCACCAGGAAAACATAAGGAGATCTGCCAGCAAATCTCCGAATCCTGTTGAAGGCGAATCAAGAGCTCATAGCAGTAGTGTTCCCAGATTTTTGGATCCGTCTTATCAAAACCAAGGGGAATCTTTTCGAGACACTCGCAGAAATGCTCCCTTACGTCGATCTGTACTCGTCTCTCGCAATAATACTTGTATGGTATGCGAAGAACCTATTCCTTCAAATGTTCGAGTTGCGAGAACTCAGTATGGAACTATGCATTTTCAATGCTTCCGTTGTGCCGAATGTAATGGCCATCTTGAGCACTCGCAGCTGTACTATTCAGCTGAGACAAATGCATTCTACTGTCATGTTGATTATCACGAACTTTTTTCAGATAAATGTGCACATTGTAATACACCTATTGAAGGCAAAGGAATGTATGCCCTAGACAGACCGTGGCATATTGGCCATTTCTTTTGCTCGGAGTGTTCAACCCCATTTGGAGAAACAGAAGACTATTTAACTATCAAAAACATGCCAGTTTGTTCCGAATGCTATACTTCAAAGACCGCATTGAAATGCTGGAAATGCAATCACACTCTACTGGGCACTCAGCAAGAAATTGAAGCGCTAGGGAGAATTTGGTGTGCAGCTTGCTTTGCTTGCGAAGAATGCACTACTCCTTTCAATGAGCATGAATTTATTTTACGACAAGATGGAACTTTGGTTTGCGAGCCCTGCGAGCAGAGAAAAATTAAAATGGCCATATGGGGTTCATAAAAAATGCAGTTAACTTATAATATATATAGTCTATTTTTATAGGAAAATCTGTTGTACAATACAAATTGGCGTTGCTCCAAGCGCAGCATCCCACTAAGACATTTGTATCATCTCCTTTATATGGCCCACTCACCTGTATTTTCAGTCTGTGAAACAAGCGGTGCATCAATCTCCTCCACTCTAGATTCATTGCATAACACACACTGAGAAGAAAGAATGGAGTCAAGGGCTTCAGCCTGGTCCTTCTTCGGTATAGTAGTCTCAATCTCAGTGATTTTCCTCCTAGCTTTGTAGTCTCCAGATTTGGAAATAGCAGAGGCCAAGCAATCAGCATGGAAGGCATGCTGACATGGAAATACATAAAACTTTCTTGTGGCTAAGGGGAAGTTGCAAATAGCACATTGCTCGCCAGGCTCGATGAGTATGTATCTCTTCTTGAAGTTTTCAATTTCCTTCTGAACATTCTTGGCTGTTTCAATTGAATCTTCCATCTCCTTATTGAGCTTATTGATAGAAGCAAAATAGGTTTCAATTGAGGTAATCAGCTCATTTTTGAACTTTCCAATAACAGTAAATCCAGGGAAGAAAGGCAGTAAATCCTCTATAGTAAGAAGTTCGCACTGGTTAAGAAGCTGAATTGCAGATTTAAAGCTGTCCTCCCCTTTGCTCGATTCAATAACCTTCTGTGCAATATTGAGCCAGAGAGATTTTGCCAGTCTGGGATCGTCGGTTGGCTTGTCAGCAACGAATTTTGCTAGTTCAATGTCTCCTCTTGATAATGCTAGATTGAGAGCATCTTCATATAACCCAATAGAGCAGAAAATATGGATAGAGCACTGGATTCTGTTGAACTCCGTGCAAATACGCAAAGTAAAATCTGAGTCGTAATAATTATGTTCGTGCTCTTGCAAAAATTGTAACAGCGTAGTCTCAGGAATAGCAGGGTTTGATGCATAAATCGATATCAGCGTATTGAATATGACAGCGTCGGTCACCTTCAGTTTCGTAATGGCATATCGCAGATACCGAATAGCTTGGTTCTTTTCCGGATGAATTGTACCCTTGAACTGTGAAGAATAGCTGAGTAACGCAGGTAACAACCTTGTAGGGTCAATGTCGGGAAAGATCATCCAGGTGTCTACGGTGTCTTTAGGTACATTCAGTAGTAGCACTGAGCTATACTTATACACTAACCTTGTATCATTCTCTTGACGAATCAGCTTTAGAGCCTCAAGCCAATTTTCAGAGCTGACCCAATACCTTAGAACATATTCAGTATCGCCGATGCTGCCCGCATAATATAATAGTTCGTCCTTTCTACCGTGTGAAGAAACAATTTCATAGACAGTGTCTTTGTCCAAAACACCTTTGTTATCCAGCACGAACTTCTTAAACTGCTCAACAATTAAGCCCTTCTCTTCTAAGCCCGAATGATCATTTTTACTAACAGCTGCTATCTTGTTATCCGCATTATTTAGCTTCTCCATGAATATCTCGATAAGCCAACTGGTAAGGATAGTCTTTTGCATGCTAGACTCTCTATTCAGTTGACCCAAGCGCAGCTCTATAAATCTCTGCAGGGCAGTCTGATCATTGTCAAGCAATTGAATCGCAACACCCTCGAAAGGCTTACTGCTAGGTCCAAGGAGTTCTGCCGCTTCCTGATACTTATTCAAACTCAATAGATGATCGCCATACGCAACTCGAACAACATCCTGGGAATAAGAGCTTTTCGCGCATGAGAGAGCCTGCTTGAACTCTCCGTTTTCAAGGAAAGTTCGCCAGATTTCTTGCTCTTCATCGGCATTCATTCTAACTTCATAAATATTGTGGTTAGTATACAACCAGTAGGTTGCATATTTTGTATCAGAGGTAAGAGAGAGAATGCGCTCTCCCGATTCCAATTCGATTTGATCTTGAAATACTGTTTTCCCACTAAGACGATTGACAATGCTGATATTGGCACCGTACTGAATAAAAATATGGTACTGGCTCATAACGATCGATGATATTGTTTTTGAGACGGAGGCAGAGAGTAGCAATTGATCATTTAACAATAATCTGGCATCAGAGAATATTTCAGCAGTATTGTTGGGCAGTAAACTTCCGTGAAGGATTCCTATACCGTTTAGCCAAGCAAAGTGGTCACCTGCTCTTTTGTCGGTGCTGTTCAACGATGGAGTGATGGCTAGGCTCTCAGCCTGGGGCTTCGAGAATTGCTCTATTATGGGATCTCCACTGTCAAATAGAGCAGGGTATATAGGGAATAGGTCGGAAGTACTCTTCGTACTAATCCTACCTTGCCAGTACCATATAGTACCTTCACTCGACACCAGGACATGTCTAGTCTGAGAACTCTTTTCCTGATATGCATACAGTCCCGTAATGGGGCTTCCAGAGGGGTTTTTCCACACCTGCTTAATGAACCTGTCTTCACGTTTGAAGTATTCATTTGACGATTCAATTAGAGTCTCATGTATAGTTCCATCCTTGGTTCCCAGAAGAATTGCGCCGGTAGATCTACTTGGCTCATTAGGAGACCAGGCTACACTGGTTATAATCAAACCCTTGAGCCTAGTCAGTGGTTTCGGTTTCTTGGAGCGATAGTTGAGGATGAAGTTCTCGCCTAAGGAGGTGCTAATCAGCAAATGAGAGCCTGTGGGGTCTAGAAATATACCCGTAATAGTGCCAATTTCAGACGTCTTCTTGGGTAGTTCAGCATCATCCACAACCTCGGGGTGGTCCAGATCAATTCGAATGATCTTGCCGGACTGAAGCGCCATGCATAGGACGTTGTTGGCAACCTTCAGAAAGGCAATGTCTTGCAAAGTAAACATCAATTGGACCCTGTCAATTGAAAACAAAGCCATTTGGCCGTTTCCGCCACCAGGGCCATCGCCAAATTCGTCCATACCGATGGGCTTTCTTGAGGTGGAGGACGAAGGGCGAGTTTAAGCTGCTTTCCATGTTGGCGGGTGGTGAGCCTGGGGAGTTACCCGCCCTGTCGCATCACCACCACCGACCAAGCTCTGGTGATAATGTTTTGACCTCAAGCATAAACCTATATAATGGCGGCCGTAGGAATTCCTTTAAAGCTTCTGAATGAAAGCCAGGTGAGTAATGCTGGAATTTGAACTGAACTGGAACCTCGGCTATAAGCTGCGGACAAAGTTGCGGAAATTGTGAATACTAACTCTCGAAATAGGGCCATATCGTGACCATTGAACTGACTTCTGGTCAGACCTATAGAGGGAAATTGCTGGAAGGTAAGTGGCTATGGTGGTGGTTTGTGCGGTGGAACAGAAAACTAACATGTCCAGCCGAAGATTCTATGAACGTTCAACTACGGGATGTTACCGTAACCGCCCGAGACGGAAAGGTGTCTCACTTAGAACAGGTCTATGTTAGAGGATCTCATGTCCGACTATTTATTATTCCAGATATGCTTAGACATGCGCCTATGTTTAGACCCCAGACGTTGGCAAAGATACGGGCTCACCAAGCACCCCCCTCCAGAGGCAGAGGAGGCGGTCGAGGTGGATTCCGAGGAGGATTCCGAGGAGCGCGACGAGCTTAGCGACACTGCGCTGAATAAAAACCCAAAATGAATGTAACCTAACGATATACTAGTCTTCAACGACAAGAACACCCATATAAAGGTGTGCCAGAATTTTCATTCGCGCATTTCCAGACATGCGCTACATTGGCGGAATTGGCATAAGCCAGCACCCCGACCAGCTTGTATTATAAGAGGGAAACTGCACGTACAGACCTGTTGTAGTTTAGTCAGCTAATATATGAATCATGAGAAGTTCGCCATTAGTCTATATTTTCAGCATTCGGACTAACTTTCTATAGTCAGCTAGCTTTGATCGCTTTTATCGCCGGGTCATCAAGTCGTGCCTGGGCTTGGGATTTTACACTTGACATCACCTACACCAACATCAACACGGGAGACATGGAGACCGGGCGCCAAGAACTCCTTCAGGCTTACGACCTCAATGAAGATTTCCCAGAGGCTTGGTCGGAGGCAGGTGTATCCTCTGACATCCCGTATGACACCAATGTCACTGCTGGCGGAGAATTGTCCAAGTACTCGTTGTTAAGAGAGCTGGTACGCAAGAACAACGCTACATACGCCGGGGGATTACCTGATGATGAAGCGGACCCGTTGGGTTCAACACCGTCGGTTATGAGTGTTCTTCGAGCTCGTGGTATTGACGTTGATGCTGATCCGGCTGTGAAGGGCGAATATTTTATTTCCTCCAGAAGCTTTGAACCGAGGGCTTTTCTGCGCGATGTGCATGTCGATGCGTCGTTTGCCAATCTTCAGGCCTCGTTGAGATATTTGGAAAGCTCGATTGCAAAGCGCTCTGAAGCACTGCGTGGCTTGGTAGAGCACGACTATGACAGGTTCGTCAAATCCAAAGCAGCATTGGATCTCGTGTTCGAGCAGATTGAAAAGGCAGGCTTCACTGCTGAAAATGACTGGAAACTCGGTCAGGTTAGCCGGCTAATCGATGATGCTAATGCCAAAGCGACCATGATCATGAAACCTGTCATAGATCACCAGAAGAAGGAAGAGAGGCTAAAGGCCGCTCTGGAGCTGATTGAAAAGAACAAGTATATTTTCGATTTGCCTAGTATAATGCTAAAACACATCAGAGCCAATGATCATGAAGGTTTAATTCGCGACTATCGTAGGGGCAGGGATATGAGATACCAAGATGATTTATCAGCTGATGCCCCCGATTATGTGGTTAGCAGCAAAAGAGTAACTGACCGCATATGGCGCGAGGTTGAAGCAGTGGTAGACGAATATAAAAAGACCCTGTGGAAGGAATTGGTGAAATCCGGTAACGACCAGCACTATCTACAGGTCATCTCAAAGCTTCTAGAACTTGGTGTTGAAGATAATCCCATCGTAGAGTGGATAAGCTCACGAATGAGATACTTCGATAAAGAGGCAAATGAAATATTCGACAAACTTCGACTTCGCACAAACTTGATGGCCATGAACCTGGCGGCTGTTCCTCCAAACGTTGAATCTTCGTTTTATAACCCTATCAAACAGATGATGGTTGTACCCCACGGAGATGATGATGGCATATTCCTTTGTGATTCCATGGAAGTGATAGAAATGTGGTTGATCACGAAAAGCATTTTAGACGAAGCGGCCCATCTGATGGAAGAAGCTTGCATCTTTTGGCAAACATGTCGCGGATTTATCGATGGACAAAAACAAGCTGGGTTACCCACGGGATACCAAGATGAATCGAAAATCCACTTAGTTCTGTCCGACATTGAAATCGATGAAATCGATAATGGAGCTAGAGCTCTCGCAGAGATATTTATAACCAGACTGACGGAGTATTTCACGTCATCTTCAAACAGTTCCAGATCGTTAATTGGTGTGAAACAGCCCAGAGGGTCGTCATATCAGCAGTCAATTGCTGACTCCTTTTTATTTATGCCACCATACGCTAATGCGCTTGGTTCCGCTAGGTACTTGTCTAAATCATTGAAATCCTTGGCGTCAGCTATTCAAGAGGTTTCTCGTTCTAGTATCTCACCCTTGAAGCAAGAAAATATCAAGCAGACACTTACTCTCATCAGAGATCGCACTGTCCATGCTATCTGCTCAGCATGGGAAGCAGATAGCAAGAAATTTGCATTGATTGAAAATTGGTCTATTTCCCCTCAGCAAAAAAGCTGCACTATGTTTCCAAGATACCTCCTCATGTATTGCAACCATGTTATGTCTAATCTCAAGGATATTGTATATTTTGTTCCTGAAAATGTGGAGACGCCCTTACTCAGTAGGCCGTCAAGTAAGCTGATCAGCTATATTCATCAGAGCTACGCTCAAGCGATCAGTGTTACGCTGGAGAGCATATCTTTCAGTTTGATGAGCGGGGCGAATTCGTCTCTGAACATGGGTGCAAATGGTCAGACTATTGATTCGATACCTAATAGCCAGTTAGCTTCGGAACTATCACCTCAAGAGATCAGCCAAGAGGCGAAGAGCCTTGTTACCTTGAGTAATTTTGCTGCTGTGCGAGACGATGTATTGCCTGCTACTTCAAAGGTGCTGGAACAAGCTTTTAAAAGCCCTGTACAAGATGTTTCTATGTCCGTGAGGAGGCGGATTGAGCAACTTGAAGGGCCACTATTTGATGCATACACTAGAAAGAAGCGGTCTATTTTATCTGAGATTGTGCGTCATGGAATATTCAAGTCGGGAATTGATTGGAAGGGTCAGGAGTACCTCACAGAGGTATCTGCATATATACACGAGGCATTGATTGAACTGGTTGTAGTACACGCAAAGGTCACTGATATAGCCCCGGCATTAATTGATGAAGTCATAAAAGTGTTGTATGGCCATCTACTTAAATCATTTGTGGCTACTATCAGGGAGGTTGAGCAGTTTGGAACTGGAGGATGCTTACAAGCATTGGCCGACGTTGAGTTTCTCCGCCGAGTCATGGGTAAATACAAGACAGGCGATTCTACCCAAAGCGTGCAAAATATCTACACTACATTGAAAGAAGCATGTATCGATAGGAGCTTGTGGGGGCCCAGCCAAGATCCTCGACGGCTAGTTGAAGATACGGTGCAGGCCGCTTTAGAAAGCAGCAGGCTTGATTACTCTTCTTTCCAGCCTCCAAATAGAATTTAAAGTTGGAGATAAGATTTGGAAATAGTGAATAATCGTATTACTACAGTAACGTTTTATTTTACGTTTTATCTACTGTCAAGTGCTTAATATTGTAAATGTATCGGTGAACGCTGTGTACAAGCTATTCTTGAGCCGTACAAGAACAATTATAGATATTCAATTCATTCATGAGCCCTCGATATCAACACCTCCGGGGTTAACCATTGTCCTATTTATTAATTACCCCAACAGAACGAATCAGATTGGCCGGAGAAAATCCTCATGATAAAGTCAATATGAGCGGACTTGAAAGGATTATTCAGTCCGGTGTTGCAGATGCAGCCTCCCCGGATATATTCAGCTCGTCGACGTTCGGAAACCAGCTTTCTCTGAGAGTAGACGAGGGAGTTGGTGCTATGTCAATTAGCCCGTCCTACAGAGATATCGTATTGGCAAGGTAAGACTAGAAAATATTGTTTATTAGTTGTGTTTACTAACGTCAAAGTCGTTCCGGACTTTTTATCGTTGACCTGGACGATCCATTTTCACCACCTAGATATCTTCCACACCGAACATCATGGGAAGTAGCCGATGTTCAATGGTCACCTCATGCATCTAAGCCTAATTGGGTTATTTCCACGTCTAACCAGAAAGCTCTGGTGTGGAACCTGGCTTTATCCTCAGAAAAGGCTGTGGAGTATGTCCTCCATGGCCATAAAAGAGCGATTACCGATATCAATTTCTCCCAAGATCCCGAAATACTGGCAACCTGCTCGGTGGACAGTTTTGTGCATATCTGGGATCTACGTGATCCCCTAAAGCCTGCAGTTAGCTTTGCTGATTGGTATACTGGTGCTACGCAGGTCAAGTTTAACAGAAACAACTGCAACATTGTTGGTTCTACTCATGATAAAACCCTATACATATGGGATAAACGGAAGGGATCGATACCGTTGCACAAAATAGATGCTCATGGGGAGCGAATAAATGGCCTGGATTTCAACCGGGTTCACGAAACTAAGCTCTTGACTAGTTCTAATGATTTCTCTGTCAAGGTTTGGGATTATTCCAAGAGTGATACACAGCCGGAGGCAATAATTAAAACAGACTTTCCAGTTTGGAGAGCTAGACATACGCCGTTTGGCGAAGGGTGCGCTATAATGCCTTCTAGGGGTGGAAACAATTCGATATTCCTTCACAATCTGAAAGACCTCAGCGGCAATGTTGAGATGACTCCATCCCATGAGTTCAGAGGCCATTCTCAGCCAGTCAGAGAGTTTCTTTGGAGATCTCGCGGCCGTGATCTTGAAGTAGAAGATCGAGAGTTCCAGCTGGTGACATGGTCAAAAGACAACGACTTGCGCCTTTGGCCAGTCGGCCAGCAAGTTACTGAGTCGGTACATTATGAGAGAGGCTCAAAACTGGAAATGAAACTATCTCGAAGGGGAGCAACGTATGAAACGTATCGCCAAGAGCCAGTATCGGAAAATTTCTGGCAGGAAATGAAACGGCGAACCTCCAAAGGCAATTCTTTCTCCGGAAATACGCATCACATGAGACGTGGCTCGGTATTCATGACAAGCACTAGGCCAAATACTCAGAATACCCTCGATAATGTCGACAGGCGTGAAGGAAACAAAGACCAGCTGAACTGGATATCTGGTGTGAGGATCGGCAAGTCTGCTTTTGACAGATTTGAAGGTATGCATGCAAATCCGGCTTCAGCTTTTGAAACCCCAGGAAATCTTGGAGAAGAGGTTAGTCTCGTTGGGCACAAGTTTCCTAAGATTCGCCTGGAAAAGATTTCTGTTGCAACAGGTGAAATTGTGGTATCACTGAATGGCCCTTGGGGAGAAGAAGAAGAGCTCGTTTTCCTACGAGTAGAATTTCTCTTTCCCCACAACTATCCTTTCAGCCAGCCTGAAATAGCGATTGAACAGGATGAATCGATTCCGCAGGATGTCCATGACAGAATGAGCTCAGAACTAGCAAAAATCTCTGAAGCTCTGGCTATGCGAGGAAGATATTGCCTGGAAATGTGCCTTCGATACTTGTTGGGCGACAAAATATCTCTTGAAGATGTAGAGCAGCAACTCGATGAGCTCGAAAACAATTTTGGCAATATTGAAGATGTATTTGAGGATGCCGTTTTTGCGTCGAGCGACGAAGAAGGTGATGCCTCAAATGGAGGTCTGATGGATGATGATGATGAAGGGGATGATGATTTGGATGACGACTTAGTAGGCCTCAAAGGAGCGGCACCTAAAAAGAACAACACTGATAATACGCCCCTGCCTAAACAGTGTGGAGCCATGTGGTCTAAAAATGGCTTGCTTGTATGCTTCTTTCCTAATAGAAAAGACAAATTCAAAGGTCCTCTGTCAACTATGGAGGCTGCAGCAGATTTTGCTGACGACAAGGACGAACAAGCACCTGAGGACGATTCGGACAGTTTCGTCAGTGACTCCGAAGATGATTTTGGTGCGCACACGAAATGGATCTCAGGACCATCTGGAAAGGCGCTTTTCAATTCTGCTCGAAATCTGTATAACTTCCGGCACAGGCTAGGTGGAAGTGGCTCTGGACATCCACTGTCAGAAAGATCACAAGGCACTCAAAATACTGTCGAACTTAAGAGCAAGAATTTTGTGCACATCCGCGATTTCCGCCATTTGATGCCTGCCAGACGAGAGTTAGCAGCGGAGTACAAATTGCTGGGTGGAACACCCGAAGAGCTGGCTAGAGAGAATAGCCGAGTGGCAGAGAAATATGGATGTACGGAAGTTGCTGAGACTTGGAGGCTCATTGAGCTTATATTGAGCAAGAATGTGTCCATTTTCGATCGGGTACTCCTATCATCTAAGAGTGAAGGCAAAGAACAAATGGCCATTGGCACAATAGTTGCTAAATTTGACTGGGGATCACATCCTTTTGGCCATACTTGGTTGATCAGAGAATTATTTGACTACTATGAGGGAGAAAAGAATATCCAGATGCTGGCAATGATGTCTTGCGTGCTTACTAGGCATGGGGTTAGTGATAGAATGTCCAATGAGCTGAGTAGGAGACCGACAAGGATCGAATTCAAACGCACTGAGTATCAGATTATACCCTCAGCAGATACGACGGGATCCGTTCATACGCCTTTAAAAAGTCCCTTTCACCACGATATGCTGTGCAGGGACAATTCTACCAGTTATTTTGGAAATATTCTCTCTAACCATTCTGGAACTTCCCCTTTGGACATTCCTTTGAATGAGAAAAGGGCCGACTTCATAATCGAATCAGGCGCTGATATATCGGCAGCCTCTTCTGTAAAAGATTTAGGATATTTGCCGGCCTTTTTTTATTCACCTGAAAAGTCTACGGCGACTCCGATCAGATCATTATCTCGCCGTACGACTGGCACTCTCAGCCAGAATATCAGCACTGAAAACAGCCCGCGGGATAGCAAAGGAGGAGACAGCCCAGTTACACCAAATGTATCTAAGTTGGCTAGTCTCCGTGGACAGAGGCCGACCTTCAGGAGAATGGACAGCGATCAAGATACAAACCACCTTTCCCAGGCGGCTTCCAGGGTTAGCTTTTACAGCAGTGATGCGGAAAGCAATGATGGAAGTGTACAGCCACAGTTTACGCGGAAAGTTTCTCTTGAGATCGTCAGCTCGGAACTTATGGATGGTATGGAGCGAGTTGAAGGAGCTGATGAAAGTAAGAGTGAGTATTTTCTGCCGATGGATATGAAGTCAAGCTGTCTTTTATACAGATCACACTATTCAGCCATGCTATACAACTGGGGATTGGAAGTCGAAAGCTTGGAGGTGTTGAAGTTCAACTTTGCTGATGGGTATCAGAATCTGCCGGCCGAGAAAATCCGACCTCCGAATCTTGACGAGTATCATTCTCCTGTGATATCTTTGAGATCTCGGGTCGCTCATTCAGCTGCAGATTCCGAGATCATTCTCACGCCTGACTACGTGGTGAATCGAACTTTCCCCAAGATGTGCCAGTATTGTGGCTTGATGATACATACCAGATTACTGCAATGCGGCTATTGTGAACATGTGGTGCATGCTCACTGTGGAGAAGAATGGTGGTTCACAGAACAGAATACGGAGTGCCCAACAGGCTGCGGTTGCAACTGCGTGTCTAACATTACTTATGCAACCGAAAGGATTGTAGCATAGTGTCTGTTTTTTGTAGCATATTTGCATAGAAATTAAAATTATTATTTATTTTTTCGTGGAGCACCAGCTCATCATGATGATGGTTTAGCTGGGGGTTATTAGCTTTCAGTGCGGCTTGTCTCCTACCAAAATCTCCAACTTCTCCGAAGATAGAATTTCAAAAAATTATTCTTCAGCGGTAGACAAGCGGTGCAAGCGCCGAAGCGGAGTATCCACGAGAAAGGGCCTTTCAGTTTTACAGGGTAGATAAATCATTAGAAAGTGAGACTCCCATTCACTTTTTGTTAATAGTATCTGCAAAGTTCGGTCCCGTTTCTGCTTCACGATGAAGGAAACCGTTATCGACAATCAACCAAAATGCATCAAGGGCATCGAGTTTGGAGTATTGAGCCCTCAACAGATAGTCAAACAGTCGGAAGTAGAGGTTTCGACTAATAAACTCTATGACTTGGAACAAGGTAGAGTTCCGACCGACCATGGCGCATTGGATCGAAGGATGGTAAGTGTTGAACCTAAGAAGAAATCAATTTCTAGTTAAATATCGGTGGCCGCTAACTCCCCAGGGTGTGTCAAATAATTTCACAGAGTGCACAACTTGCCATGGAAAGTTGGCTACTTGCCAGGGCCATTTTGGCCATATTGCATTGGTTTTGCCGGTTTTTCACGTTGGATATTTCAAGGCCACCATAGGAATCTTACAGGATATTTGCAAAGAATGCTCTCGAGTCTTGCTAGATGAAGAAAATAAAAGGAAATTTCTTGCAGAACTGAGACGGCCCGGCATAGACAACCTTCGCAGAATGCAAACACTCAAGCGAATCAATGAACAGTGTAAGAAGCAGAGGAGCTGTTTGCACTGTGGTGCTCTCAACGGAGTGGTCAAGAAGGCCGGTAGCCTGAAAATTATCCATGATAAGTTCAGATGGATTGGAAAAAAGACTCCGGATGAGAAGGATGACTTTGACAACTCATTCGCTCATGCAAAGCTGGAAAACAGCGAAGTCGAACGGTACGTGAAGAAAGCCATGGACGACCTTAACCCTCTGCGGGTCTTGCATTTATTTCAGGCAATTATACCGGAAGACTGTGAGTTGCTCGGTATGGATCCCACTCGGGGCCGCCCTGAGATGTATTTGTGGCGGTATGTTCCTGCTCCTCCGGTGTGTATCCGTCCATCAGTGATGCAAGATACGGCCAGCAATGAGGATGATCTTACAGCAAAGCTGGCTGAAATCGCCATGAATAACTCTTACATTCGAGCTGCATTGGAAAGCAACATAAAGATTGCCAATCTCATGGAGCAGTGGGAGTTTCTGCAGCTACAGCTGGCTATGTATATTAATGGTGATACTCCGTCCGGGCCGGGTGTACCTGCCGCGAAGCCTATTAGAGCGCTATGCCAGCGTCTCAAGGGTAAGCAGGGCCGGTTCAGAGGTAATTTATCTGGTAAGCGGGTGGACTTTTCCGGAAGAACTGTCATCTCCCCTGACCCCAATCTTCGGGTCGATGAAGTCGCGGTACCGGATCGAGTAGCCAAGATTCTCACTTATCCGGAGAAGGTTACCAAGTATAATATTAAATACCTGAAAGGTCTGGTTGTGAACGGTGCTGTGGAATATCCAGGAGCAAACTACATTCTAAAGAAGGATGAAGTTGTAAAGCGAAACCTCCGATATGGCCGCCGTCAAGACCTGGCTGCTAATCTAGAGATAGGCGATGTTGTTGAACGACACTTGAGAGATGGCGATATTGTGCTGTTCAATCGACAGCCTTCATTGCATCGGCTCTCTATCCTGAGTCATTTTGCCAAAATTCGCCCATGGAGGACTTTCAGATTGAATGAGTGTGTCTGTACCCCATACAACGCTGATTTCGATGGTGATGAAATGAACTTACATGTTCCTCAAACCGAAGAAGCGAGAGCGGAAGCGATGAGCTTAATGGGTGTAAAGCATAACTTGGTTTCTCCTAGATCGGGTGAGCCAATCATCGCGGCAACTCAGGACTTTATCACAGGCTCCTATCTCATCTCCAATAAGGACTCTTTCTTTGATCGGGCCACTTTTTGCAAAATATGTGCCATGATGTCTGACGGTAATATCCAATTTGATATCCCTCCTCCTACCATTCAGAAGCCTGTTCAATTATGGACAGGGAAGCAAATTTTTTCGTTACTTATTCGGCCCAATAAGAAATCAAAGGTTTTCATCAACTTGGAGGCTAAAAACAAATCATATGAAGCACCGGAGAAGGGACTTCCCTTGGAAATGTCGCCTAATGACGGATATCTTTACGTTAGAGGAAGTGAAGTGCTTGCTGGAGTCATGGATAAGAATACTCTAGGTGATGGTAAGAAGAACTCAGTATTTTACACTATCTTGCGTGATTATGGTCCTGACGAAGCTGCTGGTGCCATGAACAGAATGGCAAAGATGTGTGCGAGATGGTTAGGCGAGCGCGGCTTCTCCATTGGTATTTCTGACGTTACCCCTGGCCATCAGCTTAATGAGCGGAAAGACACCTTGGTGGAACTGGCCTACTCAAAGTGTGACGAACTAATTGATTTACTTGCTCAAGGTCGATTAGAAACGCAGCCTGGCTGTAATGAGGAACAGACGCTGGAAGCTAAGATTGGTGGTTTGCTTTCTAAAGTTCGAGAAGAAGTCGGAGATGTTTGTATCAAAGAGCTGGAGAAAACTAATGCTCCACTTATTATGGCGAAATGTGGCTCCAAGGGATCGACTCTTAATGTATCGCAGATGGTTGCTGTCGTCGGGCAGCAGATTATCAGTGGAAGTCGGGTTCCGGATGGTTTCCAAGATAGGACACTGCCGCATTTCCGTAAGTTCTCTAAAACACCACCTTCTAAAGGATTTGTGCGAAACTCATTCTACACTGGATTGTCCCCACCGGAATTCTTGTTCCATGCTATATCCGGTCGTGAAGGATTGGTTGATACAGCTGTTAAGACAGCTGAGACCGGTTATATGTCTCGTCGACTTATGAAATCGCTTGAAGATCTTTCAAGCCAGTATGATAATACTGTTAGAACTTCCAATAATGGAATTGTTCAGTTTCAATATGGTGGTGATCTGCTGGACCCGCTATATATGGAAGGTGACGCTAAACCAGTAGATTTCTTGAAGACATGGAATCATGCCTCTAATCTTACCTTTTCTAATAGTGCCACAGGACTGTATCCTTATCAGATTATGGAAATCTGTGACAGTGTTCTTCAGCCTCTTGAAGCGGCTTGTCTACGACGAGATAACTTGGGAAATCTTGTTAAACCTGAAGATGATCTGCTGGAAATCTACGTAGACGAACTAGACCCCAGACGAGGCTTTTATCAGTCTGTCAGGGAGTTCATTAGGGGCAGAGCTGAAGATTTGGCTCAGTTGAGAAAACGAAGAGGTGTCGAGCCAATGCTGAATGTCGAAGAGGATACTGCAATGGAAGAAGAGGATGCAACTAGGATCTCTATTGAACAAATCTACAAAGTTTCGGCTGAGCTTGTAAGCTCCTTCTTGCAGATTTGTTTAGAGAAGTATAAAAGGGCCCAGGTTGAACCGGGAACTGCGGTTGGTGCCATTGGAGCACACTCTATTGGAGAGCCCGGCACACAGATGACTCTCAAGACGTTCCATTTTGCTGGTGTAGCATCTATGAATATCACTCTGGGTGTGCCTCGTATCAAGGAAATTATTAATGCTTCGAAAACGATCAGTACTCCTATTATTGGAGCTACGTTGGCGAACCCTGAAGACGAAAGAGCAGCCAGAATTGTCAAAGGACGAGTAGAGAAGACACTTTTGAAAGATATTGCCTATAGTATTGAGGATGTTTATCAAGCTAATTCGGCGCATATCTTGATCAACGTTGATTGGGAGACCATTGACAAGTTGCAATTGGAATTGACCATCAATGATATTGCTCGAGCTATTAGGCAAGCACCTAAGTTGAAGATCGCCGAGGCTGATATTCGATTGCATGGAAAGACGAATGTTATAAGTGTGTCTGCTCGACCAGTGGCTACCACCAGCACCAAGAACCAAGAAAATATCACGGTATCTGGCACATCATTTATTGACTCTGCAGTGTTTCTGCGAGCCCAGCAGCTACGACGGGCATTGCCTGATGTAGTTGTCAAGGGATTCTCCGAAATTTCGCGGGCTGTAATCAATATTCGCGAAGAAGACGGCAAGAAGGAGCTACTAGTCGAAGGCTACGGTCTACGGAATGTCATGATAACCGATGGAGTGGTGGGCCTTGAAACTACTACAAATCATATTCTGGAGATGAAAGAGGTCCTAGGTATTGAAGCTGCACGATCATCTATCATCAATGAGATTCATTATACCATGAGTAAGCATGGCATGAGTGTTGATCCTCGACATATCCAACTACTGGGCGACGTGATGACATTCAAGGGAGATGTACTCGGTATAACGCGATTTGGCCTGGCTAAAATGAGAGATAGTGTACTACAACTTGCATCGTTCGAGAAGACTACGGATCACTTGTTCGACGCTGCGTTCTACATGAAATCAGACCAAATTGAAGGAGTGTCTGAGTGTATCATTCTTGGTCAAAGCATGTCTATCGGAACCGGTGCCTTTAAGGTCGTGCGCCCATTGGAAGGTGGGGCTGAAAAGAAAAACACCCTGTTTGAAAACAAATACCGGGAGATATTTGGTGAGGCATAAAACTTGCCAAATGTGGACAGGAGAAGTTCAATTTAGGAGCCGGCAAGCATTAAAATATAGGGGGTACGCGTCAGGCGTCCCAATGCATGTATATTACGTAGTCTATGAACGTGAAAAATTAAAAATCAAAATAAGAAACAGGCTGAAAAGACCTGACTAAAGGTCTTCCCATATTTTGGATCTTCGCAAGAAGATTTGCAGTGAGTAGTGGAGGGGAGGTGACGGGAAGTGGGGCCAAAGACATGGTCGGGTATCGCCGTGATCTGCATTGTGCATTCCCATAAACACCAGACAGGAAGCGGTAGCGATTTGCAGCGGATCAACAGCGCCATCACTTTTAAAGTAGAATGGGGCCAAAACAGCCTTACATTGCCAATGCCGAGACCACAATAGACAGGAATATTAAGTATTGCGTGAGAGATGGGGTGGACGGCAAACCAGAGGCTCCGCTACTTTTGGTGGTGGGGATAGCTTTAGCTGCTGAAGGGATGAAGGAACTAGAGCAGTCACTATCAATGATTGAGGCTGCCGAGTTGTAGGTGTATGAAATCGGATGCGTGGAGTTTCCCGTGCCGTTGTAGAAAATATTCATCAGTCTTTTGGTACAGCTGCTGCAGCTCGCAGTAGACGTGTTTGGAAACGAGTCTCCTAGGGGTAAAAGATAGAGGTAAGCGTCCTCGGTATCGTTGATGTTGAACAAGCTATCAGAGTAGCAGTATTTTGTAGTGTTGGACACCGATGATATATTTTGTAAGCAAGTTGCTTGCTGGATCAGAGAGTATGCAGAAAAGTCGTTATAGGCCGCTACCACCAGGGGGTTTTGGTTCTGGTAGTCGTAATAGCAGTTTTGCTTGTCGATGAGTTGGATTTGAAACTCAGCCATAATATCGGTGCACTGGCTGACATCTACATTGCACGATACATTAAGGAGATATTCAACGCCAGTAACTCCTTTTCGAACCAGTGTCACATAAGAGCGTGAATTTTCGAGGTAAAATGATAGCGGATAGCATTCTACAAAGCTGTCGTTCTGCAGAAAGTTTTCAAAAAAGGTCGGGCATGTTGAATTGGTGAAATTGCTGCCGAGCGAGGTGTCGAATGCAGATGGAAATACGAAACTCGAACTCATTTGACCGGAGCACAAAAGAGGGAAGCGCAATAGAAGGAGTGCGACTTATGTAAATACCAAATATATATGCTGTTTGTTCACAGAGCAAGTACCTGGTCGTCTGGCGTTTCCGTTTGACAATATCGAGGAACCTTTGTTTTGTCTGCGGTATGGCTATGGCGGGTAGGCAAATGATCAAGTCAAGGGTGAAATCCTCCGGATAGTCAATGGGCTTGCCGGAATTAAATATCCCCGTCGCCGTCCGGATTGAAAGATACTCTGAGCTCGAGAAAAAAACGTTTATGCAGCCTCGACCATGCCTGTACAGGCGACTGTCTTGATCTTATACTGTAGATACACACTTGCTTTTCTTACCGGTTTGGGCTCTGTACCAAAAGTAAATATGGCTGATTGGGCTTTCTTTGAAGCAGCACTGCGGAATATACCTCTTGAAACCAGAACTAAGGGCCTTGGGATGGAGCGGAATGGACAGTAACGAGCTATGATGAGTTCCTCCGCTGAACATGGTTCAGTCTACTGGAATATGTGCTCAGAGCTAGTACTGGCAACTTTGTGTCTATCAGTTTTGCCAGTCATCATCTACCCTTGGTTCTGTTCAGCCGAACTTTAAATTCTCCACTCCCCCCAAGAACCGGGTGTTTGTTTCCTCATATATCGGCTGGCTCTTTAATAAGATTTAATGCCAAATGAATCACCTACGCCTTGCAGTTGCAAATCTGTTTATCGGCTCCACCCGGCTACTATAAGGAAAACCAATTCCTATATCTCCTGCTAATCAAACTAGTCTGTTATTTGTCGTACAGTGACTGCTCCCTCCCGCCCATAATCCATTGGCACGCTGCGGGTGCGGCAATCCGCTACCCATTGCGGAATAGCCTTCCGGTACCGAAAATAGACCCCTCCCTGCCCCGACCGCACAGAGCATAATTATATGCCCGGCAGAGCATAGCATAGCGTTCAGATCCCGTGCTTGTTATTAAACGATATCTCAAACTAAGTTTTATTACGCTTATTTTGCCGTCCCGGCGTGACCCATTTCCAACCCTGTACTATATAGTTTGGCAGTGGATGCCTACGGGGCCTGCCTAGCTAACATATAGCGCAGATCGCGAATTACGTTGTCTCACTGGCCAGGTAAGCGATCTGGCGAGCGTGACTAAATGCTGCCTGCTGTATGGATAAGCTGGAGCGGGTTCCTAAATCACTCTGCTGACGTGAAATAATCCATTTTAATTAACAAATTACAGTTTTTAAAAAATTTCTCCATCTCTGTCGGTCGCTGCATATTGAGCTAGCAACAATACGCATTCTTGTCCGGAGTGGAGTGGAGTGGAGTCGGGGGGCTTAATTGTGTACTAAGCCAACTGCCTTGGCATACCCTACCACCACACCTTGTATCTCTCGGTACTTGCCTGCGGCTAGCAATACCTTTTTCAGTAGTTCATGCTTGTCGATCCCGCATAAGCTAGGGTTCCACTGCAGATCCACCCCCTCCACTTCCATAGTTGGCCCTAGCAAGTCCCTACATAGCTCATCCAAACGTTCTTTCATGCCTTCTTCGGCGATCCTTCGAGCGTACATCTCCAATAACGATTCTAATTCTCCACTGCTCTCCAGCATGATAGCACTGGCGATACGGTTTTCCATATGCCCGATGGATACCACCCCTTCAAATCCCTCATAGCCTTCCTGCATCATCCTATTCTTAGCCATTCGCTGTAATTGACGCCCACGCGATCCTGCCTTGTACATCACTTCCTCATTGGTTCTTCGCTCGATCATATTAATCAGGCCAGGGCTTTTATTTCCGGTCACCCCCATACTATCCCAGTATTGAGAGCCATATACCCACCATGATTCGGACAGCCTATGCCAAGTGTACATTTTTGCAGAATAGGTGTACGCGTCTCCATTGGATAGAGTTATCAGGATTTTACCTTTCGTAGTGACCCCACATTGCGTGACACTGGGGCCAATCACCAGTCCATTTTCCCCGAATTTCGTCCCGATATCTAAGATTGGCGCAAGGCTAATTGGTGCATGCAATGCCTCTCCTTCCACCACATCCCACAGATGGACCATGCCAACGCAAGTGACTGCCAATAAATACGAGCCCTGGCTCTCTAAAAATGTCAATGCGCTACCCACAGCGATGCTTGGCATCAGCCGTCGCCCAGAAGGTGAATATACGTGAATGACTCCATTGTCCGTAGCAATGGCCCAGAACTTGTCTGCCTGGCCAGCAATGAGATGTCCATGTCGGGGTAAGAAGTCTGCAAACACAACCTGGCCACGCTTAGTAGCCAAAACTCGGGTAGGTTCTCGGTCAGTATTACTACCATTTCGAACCTCAAGCATGACTGTTCCATCTTCACCCCCGCGCGAGAAAAATGTCCGTACCTTGGGCACGCCAAGACGCACCTGAGCCACCGTGCTGGCTGGTGAAGCACAAGCCGGCTTGAAAAACTCAGGCACCTCCAACCTCTTTTTAAATGCATCCTCATCGACTGCTGTAGGTGTATGTATCCCATTAGTGGCTGTACTGGCAGCCCCGTTAGTTTGAGATTCTTCCTCAACAAACTTCCTCTTGGAGCCAATAACCAAGGAGCTGATTCCTCCGGCAGGAAGAGCGTTAGATGGCTTGGATATCTCTAGCACCTGAATGTTGGTTTCTGCAGCGGTAGCGACTTTGGCAGGTTGAGGAGCAGCCTGTGGTAATTTTGATACATTAGAAGTAGTCGACATCAACTGAGGAGCGATTCGCTTTTTTCCATCCTTGGTGATTGTTATCTTTTGTTGTGACAATTTAGCAGGAGACGACGCAGCTACGGGCTGAGCAGCAATCGCCTGAGATTTAACAGGAGTTGGAGCAGACTTGGTGGTAGCTTCTTTTGCCGCTGCTAGAGTATCTTCGGTCGACCCCATAATCTCGTTCATTTTTAGTTCATTAATCTTCTTCTCATCTTCCCCAATTTTCTCCTCCAATGAAATCTGTTCGACAGTTTCAGGTATCTGCATCTCATCCTTTGTACCGCCATACCTTAGCAATTGCTTCACATTTTCTTCGAAGGGGAGCTTGTATCCCAGCTCAGTATCCTGAAATATCGCGACCAAGACAGTTCCATCCAACGAAGACGCAAATAGTCGATCTCCCTCTGGAGACCAAGATATATCTGTGATGGCCTTATCAGCCACATTGTTGGCAACCAGCAATGGTCGAGGACTAAGGGTATTCCAGATGGCCAGAGTCTTATCCTGTCCTGACGTTGCAATTACAGACTCGATGGGGATATTTTCCTTCTCAGCAGAAGACAGTTTAGACACGTCTCTATCTGTGAACACCCTGGGACAGAAAGATGCGACTTCGCAAGGAGCTTCGTGGCCAATTAGACTGATGTCAGATTCCCAAGTACCACGATTGATAATAGCCACCGTAGCAACAGGACCGTTGGTAGCATTGGCAGCAGCAATATGGCTTCCATCAGGTGACCAGGAGCATCTTCGGAAGTAGGTTGACAGAGGTGAAGCTTTGAATGGAGTAGAAATGGTGGCTTCGATAGAGAAGGTGATTTCATTTCCAGCACCGCGATGATATCGTATGACACGGACAGTTCTATCGTCAGAGGCGGTAGCAAAATACTTGTTTGCAGGATCAAATGTAATTCCTTTAACATGGGACTGATGGGCATCGAATCGCTTGAGCTTTTCAAAGGTAGACCCACTCCAGATGATGATGGAGGAATCCAGTCCAACGGTAGCCAGCAGTGAGCTATCTGGCGACCAAGCCAGGTCCTGGATATCGTTATCGTGGCCAATGAGGCGTTTTCTGGCAACCCACGCTTCAGTGTCACTTTCGCCCTGGGCGCCGAATTCCTGGCGAGGAACTCTGGTTTCATCCAGCTCCCAGATCAGAACCACTCTATCATCTGAGCCGGACGCAATGTATCGCCCATTAGGAGAGAATCGCACCACCGTAACTGCGCCGTTGTGATTGGACATGGAGCAAAGCTGACGGTGGGGTGCTGGGGTGTCAGGTACAGGATCCTGATCCTCGGCATAGACAGCATCAGTAGACCAGATGCGGATCTTGCCATCTAATCCTCCTGTAGCAAGACGTTTCCCATCCGGAGAAACTGACAGGGAGTATATTTCAAACCGGCGGTTTTCATCTAATTAGGGAAAGAATTGGTTAGCGGGGGGTTCAAACGAGGCATTCGATAGAACAGTAGGTGGTAGAATGAAACCTTACCTTTGTGAACCAACCACGATGGTTTTAATAAATGCATGTTAGATGTACGATGGGATCTATCATTAACGAGCGTTCGCAGTCAGTAAATGTCGGGGTGAATCTGTTGAATTGCTGGCAGAGTTGACAAAGTGGAGAAGTAGCTGGATCGGGGGTGAGTTGATGTGTGTTCGCGTTTTTGTGGGTGGGTTTTAGCAGTTTAGTTTGGGATATATTGGGTGGGCTGCAAGCCCATTGTTGGTTTTATTCCTTCTTCCAGTGACTCTCCAGCGGCCAAGCCAAAAAGCCAAAAATGGGAGACGAACAAGACATCGATCCCGCAGATGATTATTCCATGTATTCAGGTGAGTAAAGGAGATATATAAGAAGCAGAAGCACGATGTAAGCGAAGTAGAAGGTTCTAACTGAAGATGATTACTGGATTGACTGGTTTCTGGGCACCAAGGGAAACGAATATTTCTGCGATATCGATACCGAGTTTATTACCGATCGCTTCAATCTCACCGGCTTGAATGCCGAGGTGGATAATTTGCAAGAGTCCATCGACATCATTGTGGATAACGTGGACATCAACCGATTCAAAGGCGACGACCAGGAAAGAGCAGAGAAGTTTGCCAGACACTTGTACGGGCTTATACATGCCCGTTTCATTCTCACAGCCAGAGGGTTGCAAAAAATGCTAGAAAAGTACAAGAACTGCGACTTCGGCAGGTGTCCCAGGGTGCATTGTCATTTGCATCCGTTGTTGCCTATCGGTCTTGATGATATCCCCAGGCGATCCACCGTCAAGTTATACTGTGTGAAATGTGAAGACATATATAATCCCAAATCTTCCCGCCACTCAGCACTGGATGGTGCTTACTTTGGAACCTCTTTCCCGGGCATGCTGTTCCAGGTATATCCTTATATTGTGCCGTTGAAGCCCAGAGAGCGGTTTGTGCCCAAAATATTCGGATTCAAGATTCATGAGTGCGCCAATCTGGCTAGGTGGCAGGACAAGCAAAGAACCGAACTGGAAAAGCGTTTAACTGAAAACGAGGCATCAAAGTAGCGTACTATCACAGTTAGTCGAATTTAGGCAGTAGGTTTGGTTTGGTTTGGTACTAATCATACAGCCGAATCTTTCCAAAGTAGTATTAATGCATAATGTATTTATTATTGTACGAGCATAGCCATGCCATATAGATCAGCGCAATAATAATAACTATCTTTTTAAAGTCCTTGTTGAAAACTAAATTTCTAAGCAGATCCAAACTCATCTCGCAGAGTATCGCCAAACAACTTGATAGCAAGATCCAATTCCTTGGGTCCTACAGAGCAAAAGGTACCCCTAAAGTACATGGCTCCATCATTCTCCTGATCTTTATTGTCAACATAAAACCAATGACCAGGGATGATTTGCACACCGTGCTTCAAACCGGCCTTGTACATAGCGTGCTCCAAAGTCAGGACATCCTTCTTGGTACCAGTGTACTTGGGGTGCTTGGTAGCATCAGCCTTCACCCAGAAAAACATACCAGCCGAAGGGGCAATAAACTCGACGTATTCCTTGGGCACGTACTTCTCGAGCGCATCGACACAAACGTCTCGTCGCTCAGAGTAAGCCTTTCGCAGAGCGATTAGCCAGTCAACATAACCATCCTGGCCCCATCGCTGGAGAACACCGTTGATAATAGACTGGGAAAAACCGGAAGAAACCTGGATAGAAACTTCATGTTGTCGGATATATCGTTCCAGCAGATTCTTCTGACCAACAACCCAGCCAAGTCGAGCACCAGGAGCAAGAACCTTGGAGAAGGAGTCGAGTCGGAAAACTCGTCCATCAGTATCAAAGTTCAGGAAAGAAGAAACAAGAGACTTCAAGAAGTCCTCGTGAGAGGGATGGCTAGACTCTTCACGCTTCTTGAGATCGGAAGTATACTCAGCCATCTGCAGGAAATAGTAGGGCTCATCTTCAATGATGAGGAAGTCATGCTTCTGAGCAAGCTTGTAAATAGCGGCCCTTCGCTCGTTGGACAACGTAGATCCGGTGGGGTTTTGACCAGTGGGAATAGTGTACAACAACTTAGGCTTAGGACCAACCCAGTTATCGAGCTGAGCAGCCAGCTTCTCAGGAACAATGCCTTCAAGATCCATTTCTACCGGGGCGACATCAACACCATGGGCTGAAACAGTCTCCAGAGCGGAACTGAAGGTGAATTGCTCGGCTAGAACGATGTCACCGGGATTGGTGAAAGTTCGCAGTGTAGCATCCCAGGACTGGGTATTTCCGATACTCAGAATCAGATCCCAATCTTCATAAAGAGGACTGTGTACCTGCTTGGTATGTTCTTTCAAGAAGTCTCGGATCAAAGGGTTACCCTCGGTATACCCATACTGCAGGGCAGTGGCCAGGTCGATATCGAGAGTCTCTTCGGAATCCGCATATTCCTTTTGAATGTTCACCTTGAGGTGCTTCGCTTCGGTGATCTCCTCGTCGGGACCACCGGTGAAAGGAGGAACTCTGGTGTGGATGTCCAGGTTATCAAATGGGAACAAAGAGGGCATTGGTAAGCCACCACCCAGCGAGATCATGTTCGGAATTAACCGATCGACGAAAGCTTCCTTAAGAGGAGACGGCTTTCGTCGCTTGGCTTCTTCGGAAAGAAAGTGGGAAAGATCCTTGGCAGGTTGAACAGTCATTTTTCTATAAGAGATTCAAATTAGACTTTTAAATATCCAAATTTGATGTGTGTTCTTTTATTTTGGGGCGAGAAACTAATATTCTCCGCTCTAGACCCGTTGGTTTATGATGGTGTTGTTAGGCGGAATTATGGCTCATTATAAATTGCACACTGAACATGCGGCTCTACCCCGTAATCTTGCAGACTGTAATGTTCACTACCGGTGATGCCTTCCGACTAAGTACAAGATCGACGATAGGAGTCGGTTTGCCGAACTTTTATGGACATTTTTCGCCGAGAGATAAGCCCTCTGAAAGAAGTAACCCGAAATCTCCTCTTAAAGAAATATATTCATCATCCCGTACAGTATAGACAAATCATGGAGAAATAGAGTCACCATGCCGGATAAGGCAAGACAAGCCAAAATAAAATAAATACATGTGTACTAGCTATAAACATCAAACTTATCGCAGCTGCTGGAATACATCGAGCAGTCCACTACTGCTCTTGCCGCTCTTGTTCTCGTCGAAAACGTTCCAGAATCGTAAAGTTTCATCTCCAGCTCCTGTCACGATCGTCCTACCATCGGGACTCATCGCCAAATACAAAACTCGGTACGTGTGGCCCGTCAGCGCCGCAACCTGCTGCAAGCTGGGATATTTCCATATGATCACTTGGTTATGAGAATATCCATGAGTAGAAACAATTTCATTGGAGTTTTTGCTCCACGCCAAATTACAGACCTGGCTCTGTGCCTTGACTTCATGTAAGAGAGTACCATTCAACGTATTCCAAAACCGAATTTTCTGATCTGCAGTTCCTCCTCCACTGGCTAATAGTCCACGTTGATGCGGGCTCCATGCAATTGCCTTAACAGCTGCGACATGCTGGTCAAACTTGTACAATGGCTGTTCGTTCAAACCATCATAGACTATCAGCTTATTGTCGTTTGATCCACTGGCCAATTGGTTCTCTTCAGCATTCCATTTTAACCCGCACACTTCCTGTTTGTGTTCTGTAAGTCTCTTTATATAATGCTGAGGCACTCGAACATCTCTGTGCAAAATGCTTCGATCCCTCGACCCGGAGGTCAGTATATGCTCATTCCAGGCCAAACAGCCAACCCTCAAATCATGCCCCGTCATGGTACGCACTCTCTTCTGGGTTTCAGCATCCCATATTTGCACAAGTCCTTGGTCAGTTCCAACTGCTAAATGAGTTCCTCTATTTAGCCAGGATACCGATGTCACTCTGTCATTAGCAAGCTCGCAGAGTTTCTGCACCTTCCCTGACTGAGCATGCCAAAGATACACTGAAGATGCCAGGCCAACGCCTAGAACATTTTTAGAGCCCCAATCAACAAGGTTCAGATAGAAATCATCAGCCAACTCAGGTGCATCAAGTACCTTGTAGGGAACTTTGCTTATAGTTCGGGCTCTCTTTTTCCTGCCTAGAAGTAGTCGCTGACTATCCATTCTGACGGGACTAGTAGAGTATATTTCGCTGCTGCTGTCCACCATTTCGCCGGAAATGGTAGTTCTCGAGGAAGAGCCACTACTAGTACTGCCACGGCTCCCACGAATTCTCGTTGGCGAACTGTAGCGGAAGATATTTTTATTCGGGGTCACCGGAGCCGATCTGGTTCCTCTAGGAGGGGTTCTTGATCCCGAGCTGTCATAAGGGGTAGAGCCACTAGAGTATGATTTTGAGCTTTCCGGTGAATTATTGGCTGTTTGAGGCAGCGCAGCCGGAACCTCATCTCCAAACAGCTCTGCTTTAAGAAGAGTATTAAATAAATTGCTTTTGTCCGTATAAGTATCTGAAAAGGTTAGTATGAGAATATAATAATCAAGTAGCCATGTGGCTATGTACTAGGACTGGCCAGTAATGTCTCCACAAACTTACCATGATCGTTAGACTCCTTATCTTTTCCCTCGTCCGAGGCCAAGCTAAACGCCGCCTGGAGATTTATTCCGCTTCGGTTGGGTATATATCTGTCACCATAAGCTCTTCCCGTACGTTTCGGCGAGCCAGCTGGCGATTGCTGTATGTTGTGGCGATGTGGTCTTGTAGGAGTAGGCGATCCGGGGGCTGGAGGATATCCTTCATCGCCGCTATCCATGTCAATTGAGGACATTACTGAATAGATGGGTATTTATATATCGAAGCTTGTCTAAAGAGGTATAAATAGCAGGTATATCCAAAAAGCTGCCGCTGTTGAATATAATTTTTCGGGCTTTTCTCAGGGCCCTAATATGTCGGTTTAATCGGGCCAGGCCCAGGCTGTTCGGTGAGCCTTGCCAAATCTATTTTATATGCCAATTCGTCAGCTACTGGAACAGATGCAAGAAGTAGCGACTCGGCGGGCAGCAAAATGTCCTCGAATATGACGAGATCAATTCCCGGATGTGCGTAATAGGGGCCGCCGTTGTTTCCTGAATCTACTAAGGGTGGTGGATGTTATGTTGGTTAAAGTTGCACCAGCCGCTTGGGTGAAAGTCGTCGGAAGTTTGTGATTGAAAGGTTCACTGATTCACACACGCTGCTGAATTTCCGGGCGGTATCAACCCAACTATATCAGCGTTTAGTATCATACATAGAACATATAGCACTGTCTCTTTTTCTAATGATTTCTGGATCTTCTCACACTCGTGATTACTCCCTATTTAGTATTGTATGATTCCTTGCTGCAAATGCATGCGCATGCGTGCGTCAAGCGCCCGGTGATAATGCTGTATATTGACTTAGCAAAAAGGCCTCGCCTGAGCAGATGCGAAGGCGGAAAATCGTAAAAAAAGGATTTAAATTATGCCTCATGGTTTGCGGTAGATCTGGAACAGGAAAGTCTACGTTTATCAATACCTTGTGTGACGGCCAGGTCTTTCCATCTGATTCTCCTAGAATTCCATCCACCAACGAAATGGAAATTCATACTCATAGAGTTGATAAGAAATCCAGTATTTTAGTAAGCACTCCCGAATTTTGTCTAATTTTAGATCTGGGTGAAAACGATGGCACAACTATCACTCTCACTGTAGTCGATACACCAGGTTTTGGCGATAACATCAACAACAACGAATGCTGCGGCAAGATTGTCGACTATCTGGAAAGGCAATTTGATAATATTTTAGCCGAGGAAAGGCGCGTCCAAAGAAATCCTCGATTTGAGGATAATCGTGTCCATGTTTGCTTGTATTTCATTTCTCCAACCAGCCATGGCCTGCAGGAACTCGATATTGATCTCATGATGAATCTTTCTGCCAGAGTCAATGTCGTTCCTGTTATTTCAAAAGCCGATACACTGACGGTTGATGAATTGATTTTGAACAAGCAGGCGGTCATGGATGATATTCGGAGGTTCAAAATACCTATTTACTACTTCCCCTGTGATAGTGCCGATGAAGAATCCATGGAAGAATGCGTTGCGCTCCGCAGCATGGTTCCTTTTTCAATTGTAGGGAGCAATAACTTATTCAAATTGGACGATGAATTTGTCAGAGGCAGAAGATATCCGTGGGGGTTTGTAAAGATTGAAGATCCCGATTATTCTGATTTTGTAGCTCTGAGATCGGTACTCTTCGGCTCTCATCTCCAAGAGCTTCGTGATTTAACACATGACGTGCTTTATGAGAATTATCGAACGGAGAAGCTCTCCGAAAGAGAGCATGGGCCTGCTTCTGTTACCGATAATAGTCACGTTGAGGAGGATAGCAACAGCAGTATCTATCCTACGCCGGCTGAAGATCGAATGGAGTTCTACTCAAGAGGCAGACCTCTGAGACTGACAGAAATGGCTAGGCCTGTCCTTAAAGATCGCAGATCATCCAAGACAGCTAATGATACAGATCTATATAACAAATAGCTTCTCATATCCAGAGATCACCAACATAATAATAAAGGGTAAATCAATTTTGCTATGTGTACAGGTACTTATTTATTTACAAGGTGGTACATGTTATTATTAGAAGCCCATTGCGCTGTAAACCTCTTTTATAACCTTCTGGCCGGAATGCTCTGCTGCCTCCGCTCCTTTTCTCGCTACGGACTCCAAATAATCAGCATTACCATTCAGCTGGCTGTATTTTTCACGAATGGGGCTGAGCTGCTCGATAATAATGTCGGATAATGTGTCTTTAAAGTATTTATGGTCGCTGGTAGGCGTAGGGAACCGTTTGGCCATGAATTCTTCCGGCTCAAGCTCCTCAAGACCGGCAGTCATGAGAATCAGATTTGCAATTGCAGGGCGCTCTTTTGGATCGTAAGTTATGGGCTCCTTTTTGGAGTCCGTCAGTGACTTTCTGATCTTCTTTTGAATAACTTCCGGAGCATCAGTAATATAAAGGCACCCATTCTGGTCTGGATCAGACTTGGACATCTTCTTGGAATAGTCACGCAGAGAGAGAATCTTCTTGTACGGAGCAAGGAGAGTAGAAGGAGTGGGGAATATAGGCTCATCCGAATGTTTTGAATATCTATGATTGAAAGTCGATGCAATATAACGAGTAAGCTCGAGATGCTGACTTTGATCGTCACCTACTGGCACCAGAGTAGCTTTATGCAATAGAACATCAGCGGCTTGAAGTACTGGATAGGCAAACAGGCCAAGGTGCACTTTGCTCAAGAGTTCATCATTCATCATGTCAATATTAGAAGACTGGTTGATATTCATTTTCGATTTCCACTGAGTCATTCGGCTGAGGTAGCCCATGCCAGTCATTGTGCTTAATATCCAGTTCAGCTGGGTATGCGCAGGAACAGCCGACTGATAATACAAAACAGTCTTATCCGGGTCAATTCCAGTGGCTATTATACTTGCCATTGCCTGCTGCCGCCATTTCCGCAGCATTTCAGGGTCTTTTCGGATGGTAATTGCGTGGAGATCAGCAACTCCAAAGATCACCTTGGCATCACTGGGTGCACTTGCACCGATATCGACCCATGATCTGACAGCACCAAGGTAGTTTCCAAGATGGAAAACACCGGTAGGCTGTATCATGCTAAATACAGTAGCATTTCTAGGTATGCTAAGTTTGGATTTCCCAAGGTCTACCACTGAGGGAGTCTGGCGAAGCAGTCGCAGGGAGTTTTTCATGATGCCCGGTGAGATGGTGGGGTGAAAAATACAATAAATTGTTATATCATATCTACAAAATAACAAATATACAATCTATTCAAAAATATACAATCATGCTTCTAGAGCTTATTTATTTACTCAAGTATCCATTCTAAAAGCATTTGCAGCGGTCCAGCCTTTGGAGGCTAGTAAACCACCGATTGGCTTGTCATTATTGAGTCCTGGATCACCTCCGACAAAATTGATATATCCCTGAGGACCGCACACAATGGCGAGCGTAGGAGACGCACCATAGTATTTTGATCTGTTATCAGCTACTTGATCCAGAATCGATTTATACTTTAGTCGGGGATTGTCGGCTTCTTTTGGTGGAGGTACCTTGACTCCCTTCTCCTTTCTCAGCTCGTCCATCATCTGCCTAACCTGTATCTCATGTTCCAGCTCCTTTTGGGTTTTTTCCGTGGTTGTAGCAGGATTATAATGCATAGCAGCTGGACTGGGAATATCATCAGCAGACAAGAAAGACTTCTCATTGTCTATAAAGTAATGGAACTTGGATCGTCCGGCTTTTTCTAGAAAGAGTAAAAATCTCGGAAAAGGTACTTCAGATCTGTCTCTGACCGAGAAGTATACATCCACATTACCCTTTGGAGGATTTTTTGAGAGGAGACATTGTAGGATCGGAGCGATTCCAGTTCCAGCAGCGAAAAATGCAATGTTCTCAGGAGGGGGGAGCTCAGGAGGCCACGGAAATTCCGGCAGCATTCTGCTAGGAACATCTTCCATGGGAGTCCTGACCGGAGTTTTATCTAGGGGAGAGTAAGGCATTTTATAGCCAAAGTAAGGCCCCCTAATCTGCACATCTGCGCCAACGGGCAGCTCGTGCAAATATCTCGATACTTCACCATCTTGATACTTTTTAACCAGTAAAACCATTCTGCCCTCATCTTCATCATCGCCAAGCATTCTCAAAAGACCAGATGTCTCTGCACCATCCTTGTATTGCATATAATATAATGGCAAGGGAGTATATCTCCTGACTACCTGAATCTGAGGTTGTTTAACTTCAACACTCCATAGCTTCTTGCCGTTCCACAGAGTTCCCTTTTTCTTGAGGATTTCACGATACTGCTCAAACTTCGGAGACAACTCTATCAGCTGAGTGTCAGGGGAAATATTTTCCTTGTAAGTGATCTTGAAGGTGGAGAATTCCTCGGGGTTGAGGATGTGGTTTTCTAGATCCCGCTCGCTGCTGAAAAAATGGTTGTAGATATACAGGGCCCAAACCACGGTACCAACACCGAATATCATGGGAAAATGTCTTCTCCAAGGTGAAGACTCCTTGGGCTTGACTTTTTCCGGTTCAGGCGGCGGTGGGTATTCAAATGTGACTCGAGAATACGCAGCTTGAGGGACGTATTCGACTTTCTTGACCTCGACCTCGCTTGATTTGGCACTGCTCGGCACATTATTTGATTTTTCCACATCTTTCTTATCAGAGAAAAACCTCAGACCGTATTTCCGAGTTGCACCCAGGCCAATTCTGCTGCTTGGGGCCCGGAGGGCAAGCCTGGTGATCATTTGACGGTGTTGATGTGTGGAGGAGTTGATTTGAAATTTCAATCCACTCACCATCTACAATGACATTTTCACACACTGCTCGGTTGCAGGGTCACAAAGACCGGGTTTGGAGCCTAAGCGTGCATCCAAAGTTGCCTCTACTTGCTACAGCATCCTCGGATAAAACCAGTAGAATATATTCGCTAGATTCATTTGCCCAAATTGCTACTTTGGAAGACAGCCATAAGAGAACGATCCGATCTGTAGCATGGAAGCCTACTGGGGAGGAGCCGTCGCTTGCATTGGGTAGTTTTGATTCGACTATTAGTATCTGGGGCCGAGAAAATGGAGAATGGGTGTTTTTTGCCAGTGTGGAAGGACATGAAAATGAGGTCAAAGGCGTGGCCTGGTCTCACGACGGAGTGTTTTTAGGCACCTGCTCAAGAGACAAAAGTATATGGATCTGGGAAGCTGACGAGGATAACGAGGAGTTTGAATGCCTGGGAGTGCTGCAAGAACACAGCCAAGATGTTAAGCATATAGTGTGGCATCCTACGGAGAATCTACTGGCTTCTGCTTCTTACGACGATACATTGCGATTCTGGAGAGAAGATGAAGACGACTGGGTATCGGTTGCCGAGGTCAATGGTCATACCGATACGGTCTGGGGTTGTGATTTTGAGACGCCTTCAGCGGAAAATCAAAACCAGACTGCTAGACTGGTCAGTTGTTCCGGCGACTTGAAATGTATAATATGGAAGAGAGTTGCTTCTAGTGGAGGGTTTGATCCAAATGCTTTGCCTTCTACTTTCCGCTCAGATGATCTATCTGAGCAGTGGGAAAAAGATGCCGAGCTACCTAGCGTTCATTCCAGAGCAATCTACTCAGTGGCATGGAGCGCAGCAGGTGGCAGAATTGCGTCTACAGGTGCAGATGGAAAGTTGGTAATTTATTCACAACCAAACGGGGCTGAATGGAAAATTGACCAGGTTGTAGAGAACAGCCATGGTGTCTACGAGGCCAACACCGTTGTCTGGGCGAACAATCCTAAAGGTGGGGAAATGGTAATAACATGTGGAGACGATGGCAATGTGAACGTCTGGTCGGAAGAAAAATAAGCAATAATAATGAGCATCATCATGATATAGTACTATTAATACAAGTCATTGCTAAAAAATGTCACCGCTACGAGGAGCTCAATCATCATCATCAGATAAAACTGGACGGGCTTCTTCCACACCCAGCTGCATTGGTATTACAAAAGACTCCTCGCCATATTCGCCTCTAGTTTTCTCAATAGTTACAACATCCACAGCATCCTCCTCATCGTTCAGCTGTCTTTTGTCGAATTCTGCCTCATCCTCAATGTCGAACTCATCCTCCTTCTCTTGGTATACCACATTCTCCTCTAGTTCGACAAAGTCAGGAGCTAAAGCACTCCACTTCTGTGGTATTATGAAAGTCCAGATATATATAGCACCGGTGTCTAGTCCAGTCGCTGCAATAACCGGTTTCGTGGGGTGGAAGATAATGTCAACCATTTCTTCCTTTGGACCTTCGTATATTTTTATCAGTGACCCCATAGTAGTTTCCCACATATATATGTCATGTGCTGACTCATAGGTGGAGGCCAGTATGTATTCCCCTGTCACGCTGATTGCAACAGAGTTCCATTGGAGACGATTAACCACGTCTTGGAATTTATGCTCCACCTCTATTTCCCACTCTTCAGGAGGTGTATTGGTCAGATCAGGCAAAGACAATAGTCTTATGACTCTGTCGGACGAATTTACCACCAGGCTCCGCCCCGATGCGCTCATAGCCAGGTTTTTGATGTTGGAGGTGGTTATTCGAAATGAACGCACAATCTCCAAAGTCTCAGCGCTGACGACATTGAGAAACCCCTTACTGGTACCGGTCAGAATGTAATCTCCATTTTTGCTGAATAGCGTAGCGAGTGTCAAATGCTTGTCAGCCTTTGTTTCAGCGGCTCTTTCCTGCACTGTTGGAATGATCTGCGCCTGAATATCATCATCTTCCAGTATCTTGACCAGTTTAGCACTATCCTCGTATAGCGATGCAGAAAATGTAGTAAGATGATTAGGATGAAGTGATGCACTCCACACAGGAGCGCCTAAGTTAATGATTTTTTTCGAAGTCCCCGTTGATAAATCCCATAGTATGCATTTCCAGTCCCGTGATGATGTCAGAATGTACCGTCCATCTCTCGACCAATTGATATTTTGAACCGGTCTCACGTGTCCCTTTAGCGTACTAATGACACATGAAGTCTCGAAGTCAAAGATCACTACGGTGCCGTCAAGCAAACCCGAGGCAAGATAATCGCCTTTGCGGTTGAATTTGATTGCAGTAGCATGTCCCCAGGCTGTAAACTGTTAGCACTCTAATTTACAAGACGAGATGGTGTATTAGCAGACAATACATACATAAGCTCTGAGTCAATGTTTCAGGATATTCCTGCGCAAGAACAAACGGATCTAGTAATAGCTGGTTCATCCGCTGGTGCTTAAAGGCTCAAATGTTGTTGGATGGAGGTGCGGCTTGCCCGAGTGAAATATCAGCGATCCCCAGTTGACAAAAAAAATTTAGATCATCTCCAGCATTCGAGAAGAATGGCTAAACCTTCATCCTCAGGAACTTCACAGCCAAAAAAGGCGACGTCATCCGATCCTCGGTTTGCCAGCATTCAGAGCGATCCGAGATTTCGGCTACCCAAGAAAAAAGAGCTTAGGAGTGATCTTGACTCTCGATTCAAAGATGCCATCAAAGCCGACAAAGAGTTCCAAAAGAAAGTCGTTGTTGATAAATATGGTAGAGTGGTAGAAAATCAGAAGGTTAAAAAGGAATTAGAGAAATATTACAATGTCGACGACAGCGAGTCTGAAGAAGAAAGCTCTGACGAGGAGAGCGGACAGGAAGCCCAGGTGACCCTCGTTGATCGCGCCAGAGGAGAGGGACTGTCTTCAAGTGAAGAATCAGATTCAGACTCCGAGTCGGATTCTGAGTCGGATTCTGATTCAGAGGAAGAATCTGACGTTGAAGAAGAGGAGGAAATCCGAATAGAAGACGGTGGGGCAGAATCAATACCTCGAGGGGACGAAACCTCGGTGTTTGCATGTGTCAATATGGACTGGGATAATCTTCGAGCCGTTGATTTGATGGCTACTTTCTCATCATTTGCACCTAAGGGTGGCCATGTGCTGTCGGTGTCTATATATCCCTCTGAATATGGCAAGAAGATGATGGCTCAAGAAGAATTCAACGGGCCAGCAGCGGAATTATTTGAGGAAAAGAACAGCAAGAAAGCCAAAAAGGATGAAGAAATCAATGAGAAAACTATCGTCACCGAGGATCTTGGCGAAGAAGTTGATAGCAAGAAGTTCAGAAAGTATCAGCTCCAGAGGCTAAGGTACTATTATGCTGTAATTAGCTGCGACAGCATAAGAACCGCAAAGGCCATATATGATAACTGTGAGGGAACGGAATTTGAATCTACTGCGAATTTCTTCGACTTGAGATATGTTCCCGAGGATATGGAATTTGAAGATGAGCCTAAAGACCAGTGCAGCAAATTGCCCGGGAACTTCAAGCCAAACACCTTTGTAACCGATGCTTTGCAACACTCAAAAGTTAAGCTTACATGGGATGAAACGCCGTCTGAGCGCACTAAAGTTGCGTCTAAAGCATTCAGTCAAAAGGAAATTGATGACATGGACTTTCAGGCCTACCTCGCCAGCGACAGTGAAAGCGAAGAAGAAGCTGGTCAAGATAGAGCTGACAAATATAAGCAGCTGCTTGGTGACTATAGCTCCAAACTTAAAAAAGATGAGGACGTTGATATGGAGGTTACGTTCACCCCTGGTTTAGACGAGGCCAGCCAACAGCAGCAGGATGAGAAAAATGAAGAAGAAACTACCATTGAAAAATATAAGAGGAAGGAGAAGGAAAGGAGAAAGAAGAGAATGGAAAATATGAAAAACAGTAAAGAAGCTGACGATGAACCGGTTAGATCTGCTAAGGAAGACAAGTCCAGAAAGCAGGCTGAGATGGAGCTTCTACTTATGGATGACGATTTGACTGTTAAATCAGGAAACAGGGCTGCCACTGCCCCAGAATCTGGCGAAAAAGAATCAGGCAGAAATACAAAGGACAAGAGAAAGAAGAAGACCAAATCTCGAGAGAGGAGGGATCGCCTTGAAGAAGCTGAAGCAGACTTTGATGTTGGCGATTCGCGATTCCAGGAACTATTTGACAACCCCGAATTTGCAATTGATACTACTTTGCCGCAGTTCAAGAAGACTAAAGGAATGGAAAAGATTATGGACGAAAGAAGAAGAAGAACGCAAGGAGAAACCGCATACAGCGCTCCTAACGAGGGCCAGAAAAAGAAGAAGCGCAAGGCCGATGGGGATCAAAATAGCAACCCTTCTATCAACAGTTTGGTGGATAAAATCAAAAGAAGAAAATAGTTTGCTTCAGCATGTTTTCTATATAAATTATTATAATACATTTAACTTGTTCTTCTACAGTTGAGATTTTGCCTGTAAGTTTCAGTCAGCTTTGGAGGTTGAAATTAAAACTCACAAAACGCGTTGCTACGTTTCCCCACTGGGTTTTCCTTCTAACAGCCAGCTTGTTCTCAACTGAGTATTGAACACACGAGTAAAATACCCACAACCACGTCACATTTCTGTAAATATAAGGTGTTTTACGATTAAACATGCATTTCAGTGTCACAGCTTTCATACTAGCTGTGTTTTTGGCGAACACCGCCTCGGCCATCCACGTCTATTTGGGCGGCAGTGAAAACCAGAAGTGCTTCTACCTTGATCTGGCTAGGACTACAGTGCTGGCAGCCAAGCATTCAGCCTGGGAAATCGAGGAGAATACCAATAACTGGATTCGACCGGAGACTCTGGCTATTCAGATTACCATCGAGGAGACATTTGACAACAACCACCGTGTCTTGTTCCAGAAACTCAATTCTCAGGGCGACTTCCTGTATACCGCAGCAGACTCGGGTGAACATCGAATCTGCTACCGTGCTCTGAGTGGAAGCTGGTTCCACAATTCCAAGGTCAAGATGGATATCGACTTTGCTATTGGCGAAGGCTCCACCATGGACACCAAGAACGAGAACAAAATCAACGATCTTACCCAACGAGTTCGAAACCTCAAACAGAAACTGTTTGGAATTCGACGAGAGCAGGCAATGATGCGAGAGCGAGAAGCACTCTTCCGGGATCAGTCTGAAGCCACCAATGCCAGAGTTGTCAGATGGACTTTTATCCAGCTGTTTGTGCTCGGTGTCACGTGCGCCTGGCAGCTGACCCATCTGCGAAGCTTCTTCATGAAACAAAAATTGGTCTAGTGTAGCTAATTAATTAGGCGTATTTCATTTATAAATGTCGTTTCTCTTTTTGCTGCTGCTATTCGAACAACACCGAGCAGCGATTTGCTGTCCGCTGTGCGGCTTTTTCATCATCTTCATCTTCATTTCAAATGTCTGATCTCGAAAAAGAGAATGCGGAGCTGAGGAGAGAAATAGCTGCATTGAAAGGCTCTAGGGGGTTCAGTGAACTTCTTACTCTTGATGAATACAATCGTTATGGAAGACAGCTTATTGTTCCGGAGCTTGGTATATTAGGTATGTCGCTACTTTGATCTGCCGTGTAAAGCGCCCACTGCTAATAAAACTTGTAGGTCAACATAAGTTGAAAAATTCAAAGGTTCTTGTCATAGGAGCCGGTGGCCTTGGCTGTCCTGCTCTGGCCTATCTTGCCGGCGCCGGTGTTGGAACCATCGGCATTGTCGACAACGATGAAGTCGACTTTTCAAATCTACATCGTCAGATACTGCATAATACCAATAAGGTTGGAATGAGGAAAACAGAATCAGCGGCAGACTTTTGTAAAAGGTAAGTTCTTTCTTGCTCTTGTCTTTCTGCTGGAGGCTAACTCTACAGCCTTAATCCGCATGTTCAGATCAATATCCACTCCGTCCGCCTGGCTGGAAGTAATAGCTTTCAAATTTTTAAGCCATATGATCTCATTCTTGATTGCACCGATGCTCCTGCTGCCAGATATCTGATAAATGATACAGCTGGACTTTTAGGGAAGCCCGTGGTTTCTGCATCAGCCCTCAAAACAGAAGGGCAGCTTTCGTTATTTAACTACAAAGGCGGCCCGTGCTATCGCTGTTTTTATCCTATTCCTCCTCCCGTAGGAAGTGTACTCAGCTGCGGAGATGGGGGGATTATTGGCCCTGTAGTTGGGGTAATGGGTGTTATGCAAGCTACTGAGGCTATAAAAGTTCTGGTTGGCACGTATGAAGGTCTGTTTAAGCCATTCCTTCTTCTCTACTCTGCATTTTCTGTGGAAAACCCCTGGAGATACTTCAAAATGCGGGGAAGGTCCAAAAAGTGCAAATTGTGCGGTGACAAGGCTAGCATCACACAAGAGATCATTGAGGACGGAACGATGAACTACGCCGAATTCTGCGGAGTTGCTCATCAGCCTCTTCTATCCAAAGAAGAGCGTATTTCTGCTAAAGAATATGATCTAAGAAAAGGCCTACCTCATACGCTAATTGATGTCCGCCCAACCGAACAGTTCAACATTTGTGCCCTCCCCAACTCTATTAGCATTCCGTTAGATCGACTGGAAGAGGAGAAGCTCGAAAATTTGAAGGCGCCTGTGTATGTGATATGTCGGTTTGGTAATGACTCGCAGACCGCTGTGCCTATCATCAAGTCCAAGACAGGCATAGAAGAGGTATATGATGTGACTGGAGGATTACACCAGTGGTCAACTCAAGTTGATTCCTCCTTCCCCACCTATTGAAGTATTTTGAAAAAATTGCACATAGAATCATGATAATAAATATTGGGCTAATCTGATTGCTCTAACGAGTCAACACGTAGGAATCCTGAAGCTGTGCTAGATGCGAAGCAGGAACCTGACTCGATATTCTGACACCACTTAATGTCAGTAATTGTCACAGATGGCGGGAATAAATACTGTCTATCGGCCGTCTGTGTGACTTCCAGCTTTTCTGCTTCCAAGCAAGTGTTGAAGCTGAAGGCCTTCTCGTGAATATTCACCACAAGCTCCCAGATCTTTGCGCATTTGTAGAACTCGTGGCCCATTTTGGAATTAACCATCACCCGTCGAATACAGTTTCCAATCCTTATGCTACCATCTGAACTAGATGACAGGATAAATGGGTGCAGCAAAGATGTGGAACACGCGGTGATAGTTCCATCATGCCTGGTTATACCTGTTCCAGCAAAAGTTGTGTGCATCCTTCGAATTGGCACGATTTTCAAAGTGACATTATCTTCCAAAGCAGCAAATGATTTTAGCTGCGAGCAGTAGTCCACGCATTTTATGTAATGCTTTGTTCGGCCGCCTACCGTTCGAGATCTACGCAGATCTTTAATATCAAAGACCTTTAGGAGCCCATCGGTACTTGCAACGATGATGGCATCTGGTATATCAGGAAATGCCGAATCAATAGCTGTAATTAATGATGATGCAACTGGTGTGTAAAAGGAAGGTAAGTCGGAGTCCTCCGAGTCGTCTGTTATATCAAATTCTGCAATGTAACCATTTGCTGTGCCAACAGTGACAATATTCTGAGTTCGCCAACAGAATGCAGTAATATTAGAGTTGAGCGTATATTGCACAGATGGCTTTTCAATTACGTAGAACTGTCCAGCTGTCTTCGAAACAGACAATATTCTCAAAGTGCCGTCTACAGGTGCAAACGCGAGGAGTCCAATAGAATGGGGTTCATGAGATATGGCCGGTCGCCATTCCAGCTTGCTCACAGGCCCGTAGTTGGCAGAGTAGCTACCAATTAGCTTGATCGAGTCTTTCTGTCCAAGCGTAACGGTGTCCACTTCCAGTATGACTATTGTACAGGGTGATTTTGAAGGTCCAAACGATGCAGTTTCTGGCGATAGAACCGGAGTACTCACCGGATCCCAGTCAGAGTATACAACAATACTCGCAGCCAAATACTGCCGAGAAGCGTCGCTATGGCCCGGCGCCCAGGCAATTGATGCGATTGTACCACCAAGATACATAATAGATCCGAATGCATCTGCAACAGCCGAAGACTGGAAAAGGCCCAGGCTGATATCTGAATTTTCGTCCAAGGAGAATCTCACCCTGACAGACGTATCTAAAGGAGGGAAAAACTGCGATATTTCAGTATGTGATGAGAATTTCTTCAAAATCTGGCTCGACTGGCCCAAAGCTGGGGAATCGGAAAGCACATCGATGTAGCTCTGATTTACCGCCATTGCAGATCGGGACGGATGAAACAAGTCAACACCCCAAGCAATTCTCTCTCTTACAGCCGAGACATAATCCTCCTCGTTGTTACCAAAAAAAAGCTTGAACCGTTCCTTCAAACTGGAAGGATATCGGGGCTTGACGGTCATGGCTTTCTTACTTGTTTTCAAGAAAAGCGGAGCCATTGGCCCGCTACGAGCACCAGTCCAAGAGGATTTTTTCTCCTTTTTCACCTTTATCTCCGATAGATCATCGTCGTCTGCAGAGACACTGTGTTTATCGCTGGTATCCTCCATCTCCTCGTCCTCGGGCTCAGGGTCCTGGGCATTATCAGCAACAAAGTCCTCGCCGCTGTCATCGTCGTCATTTTTGGCCGCCCCATCGTCAGAAAGCCCCTCCACTTTCCCTATATCGGAGTAGTTTATTTGCGTTTTCTCCCGACGCGATCTTCGTACCATGGGTAAGCGGATGTGATGGTTTGTCTATCGGTGATGGATCAATCGGGAGGTGGGAGGGCTGGGTTCCCTCCGCCAAAGCTGCAGTCGAGCGGTTAGCTACTTACGACACTCGCCTGTTTTGACTACCATGGATGAGTCGGAAGACAGGCCTTCTCTGGACGCCTTGGGAGGTAATTCCGAACCGGTAGAAGAAACCTCCGAGTCTCCGCCTGGATCGGTGGAATCGAAAGACGATGAAACCCTACTGCATTCGCTGCCAAAGGCTATCAGCACCTCGCTTCCCAAGTATTTCGATAAACCCGGTGCTCAATCAGAAACAGATAGTGATCAGGGGACTTCTTCTCGCACAGAGGATATAACAAAAAAGCATACTATTCCCGGAATTCAAATTGATCTGGAGTCGGCGACGGACAGCTTCGAAACAGGCAGCATTCGAAGCGGCCTGATTGCCAAGGCACATTCTCGACAAACATCGGTTCTGTCAAACAGTGAATCACTTGCACATTCTTTCAATTCGGGCGACTCGGATGTTGTGCGGAATACACACTACTCTATCGATGCAAGACTGCAAACAAGGCTGAGCGCAATTGCCGGTTTAAAATCCACCAATCTGAGGCCCAAGCCCATTGCTAGACCTTCACATGGTATTGATGCTCTCACAGAGCTTGGAAACCTCAGCAGCCCCTGGGAGGCACTGAGATGGTCCAAACTACGCCGGCTGTCCTCGCAGCTCTACGCTGACCATGCTATATCAAGCTACGGAAGGCCAACCGTGGTTTTTCCGGCTTCTTTTATTTGTATTGGTACTACTAGGGGACTGGTCTTGGTGTTTGACTATCACCAGACTCTTATTCATGTTCTTGGCCAGCAGAATAGAGTCTCAGAGTTCGGCCAAGTGACCTCGCTAGCAATGTCCGCGGATCAAACATACGTTGGTGCAGGCTACGAAGACGGGTCAATCGCGACATGGGATTTGGGCAAACCGAGCGCATTCAACATCAAAATAAAGCCAATATCAAGAAACTATCACGAGTCTCCAGAGCATGAAGGCCACCTCGAAGGCTCGTCAGTCCTGCATCTTGCATTCGTCGGAAAGCGTCACAGTAGCTTGATATCCGGCGATTCCCAGGGAATGGTATTTATACATGATACATATCGAACTATGCTTGGTCGAACTTCGAAGTCTAGGCTGGTTCTTGGAAAATACCCAAGCAATGTACAGCGTAATACTCGAAAAGCTACATCCATTATGGCCTGTGGTGTACGTCCTCTCGGCTCAAGCTCAAAAAGCTCTTCAGACCTATGCCTGCTAGCAGTTATGACACCTTATTACCTGGTCATCATATCACCCCTGCCTAATCCTCAGACTCAGTTCAAGGCAGCCCGCCATAGTGAGTCAAATGTGTCTATGGGTTTTAGCGCATGTCTTTCCTGGTACCCTGGGCTTAAAGATTCGGGGAAAAATAAGACTTCTGCACGCTTGGCCTATTGTTGGTCAAATGTCTGTAAAATCCTGGAAGTCAATCAGGTACGGGATAGCGTTTCAGACGAATATCGCCTATCTTTCTCTTCCAGAAAAAAGTTTGTCTCAGATGAGCCTATTGTCGATATTGAGTGGATTACGCCTAAACTTCTTGCTCTAGTTACTGTTACTCAGCGGCTACTGATCATCAATGAAGAGTCGATGACTGTTTCGGCTGTTGTAGACCTTATTGACAAGCATGTGATGCACTACGACAGCTTTTCGACATCTCTACGGGGGTTGCGGGTATCGATCTCCTCGGGATCTAACGAGCCTGTAATCGTTGCTGACAACTTTGAAAAATGCATAAAATCTTTTAAAGGGAGGCTATTCGTACTAGGCAAATACGAGTTTGTTGTTGGAACTCTATCTACCTGGGCTGATAGGCTAATGGACATTATGGATAGTGGAGACCCTGTTCGGGCAATTGAGCTCGCTACAAGTTTCTACCTTGGCGAAGAAGATTCTGTCGCCCTAGGACTGCCTTTGGATAGCCAAGAACGTCATGGAATTGTATCTCGCACTATGCCTGAACTAATTCTTGTGTGCTTAAAATCTGGACTGAAGCAATCCAGAGATGATGCAACTATTCGAGAGATAGCAGATTCGTGTTTTGTGTCTATATGTGCTACTGGGCAGTATTTCTTACTTGATGATATTTATGACCACTTCGAAGAGGCGAAAGTTGAAGGCATATTCTTTGATAGGTTGACCAAATTTATCTATAGTGGCGAAATAACATCGCTACCTCCGCCGGTATTCAAGCAAATGGTGCTTTATATGACTGGTACATCAGAGGTCCTTGAAGACATTATTTGTAGGCTGGATACCAGTACTTTGGATTTAGATTTGACTTTGAATCTTTGCAAAGAGCATAAACTACAGGATACGGAAATTTATATCTGGAATATGGCGTTGAGCGACTTTGTGAACCCTCTGAAAGATTTGTTGCAAATGGTTAATGCGAATATTCAGAGCGGAACTCGGACACCAGAAGCGGATAAGGTATACCCATATCTTTCTCATATTCTGAGTGGTAGGGTCTACCCCACAGCACTGCTCATTGAAGATGAGAGCAAGGCTGAGTCGGCCAAAGCTGGCATTTACAACCTTTTGTTCTTTGGCGGCTTGGATAGCTGGCCCAATAATGTACCCTACTCACTTGAGAATACCAGATTTCCTTTTGTCTCACTTTTGATCAAATATAACTGCCCTGCTTTTTTTACTGCTTTGAATGAAGCTTTCGAAGATTCTTACCTGAATGAAGTGGAGAGCATCGGTAGTTCGGGAGATAGTCAAGAGACAAGGCATATCAGTCGCCAGCTGATAGTAACTATATTACTGGAAATATTTGGCGATTCTAGTTATGGGCCGAATATGCGCATATACTTCGATATATTCGTGGCTCGGAACTATCCAAAGTTTAGCCAGTTTATTATTCTTCCCGGTAAGCAACTGGCAAAGATAGCCAACGAGCTAACACTGATTTCAACACCAGAAATCAAAGAAGAATGTGAGATAGCCCTTCAGTCGCTATTATCGATTTACAGGCCGGGCGACATAGACGCAATGACATCGGTTCTATACGATCAACAATACTTCACAGTACTTCAGTACCTTTACAAGACAAGGCAGAGGTATGATAAGTATCTTGAAGTGACCTTTGATCTGTTATCTGAGTCAAAGTCATCTGGTGAAGTTTCGCGGCTATTCTCGGTCGTAACCGAGTGCCTTAGCAATACCAGCGAAGCGTCACACAGGAAGGAGCGAGCACAGGTTGAGACTCTGCTGGGGTCTCATTTCAAAGATCTAGCTGTATTAGACTATGAACGACTGGTTGCAACGATAGATAAATACTGCCCAGCACTACATGAAACCGTGTTGACTCTACAGGATAATGAGCTCCTGCAAATTCGATATATCAAAGAGCAATTTCGCCTCGCTGCTCAATCTGATAACGGAGATAGGAGGCTACCGAACATGAAAGAGCGCAATTTGTACGTCTCGCTCTTAGCGAAGAAGAATGATAGCAAAGAACTTCATAGTCTTCTCAGCACTGTTCTTGTGGGTCCCAATGATGTCGAGTTGCCAGCAGTAGTCGGTGATCTGATTGAAAACAAGTGCATCGACATCCTGATAGAGCTGTTGTGTCGGCAAAAGAGAGATTCAGAAGCTGTAATATACCTATATGATCACCTGTTCTTTCTGGATGAAGAGTACACCGTCTCAGATGGGCCACAGTTAGAGCTAGCAGCATTATTGAAATACTACGTTGACATTGGTATTGGACTCTGTCAAAATGCTGAGAGGTCTTCCCAAGAAGGTAGCGAAGGGAATACCGCAGAGAGACTATGGGTTAGACTGCTGGATACTCTTGTAAGTATCTCACAAGAGCCTGCGGTAGAAGATTCAGATTCTGTCCGCACAATTAAGACCACGGATGCTGGTAAAATTGAATGGAAGAAGACTATTTTGAGGGATACGCTGGCCTCCTTACTTGATACACCAGGTACTAACGGATTTCGACACAATAGAACCGTCATCCAAATATTTCGATCGTTGCTTTCACCTGATGCACAGAATTTGCATTCTATTGGTGCTGTACGGCCTATTCTGGAAGATTTATTTTCAGCTTATAAGCACCAACGCGTAATGCTAGAAACTGCAAAGGATATTTTGGATAGCGATAGCTATGAGAGCTTGCTTGTGCTTGTAGCTGAGAGGTTGAAGGGGTGGAGAGTATCAAAAAGAGGTGAATGCGAAGGATGTGGTCAGAAGATTATTGGAGTTGGAGTAGACGTTGACTGGATCTACGGTGAATGGGGAGGAAAACAGAAAGACGTGCTGATGAATAGACTGCTCTTCGGAAATGGCACTCAGAAAAGTAGTAAAGAAAAGGGAAAGCAAAAAGCTAAAGATCTATTGGTACCGCATGAGGATAAGGAACCGGGATCAAAGGACATTCTGGTAGTCTTCAAATGCGGGCACTCATACCATTTGTCATGTTTGCAAAGGCTTGGCCAGCAGGCAGATACAAAGTTAGAGTGCATTGTTTGTCATTAGGTAGGCACACTGCATATATATTATTTAAGCTGCATGATGTAAATTAATGCTAGACTCTGGCTGGATAAATGAATCCTAACCTACCTTCTATACGGTGTTCAGCTAAGTGCGTTTTTGAGATCTTTAATAAGATCTTCTGCATCTTCGAGTCCAATGGAAAGTCGGAGAAGGTCTTCACTGACTGTTGGGTCACTCATACATCTCCATTCGATAAGACTCTCGATGCCACCAAGCGAGGTTGCGTGGTGGAAGAGCTTCAGCTTCGAGGGAAACGACTGTGCCTGCTCCCGGTTCTGCAACCTAATAGACAAAACAGGAGAAGGTCCATTGGGAAGCTGTTCATTGATGAACGTTTCAGACTGCGTGAGATGGTGTAGGACCTCTTTCAGCTTGGGGAGCTGATCTTTATTATTTATCAGGTACTTCACAACGAGTTCAGCATTTTTGGACTGTTGAGTTATTCTTGACTTGAACGTTCGAATAGATCGAAGAAGAAGCCAAGTTTCCAGAGTACCAGCATTGGTACCGAGATAAACTCTATCGTTGTATAATGACTCCTTGATCTTCTTGTCTTTAGTAACCAGTACACCAGCAAGTAGATCAGAATGGCCACCAAAGTACTTGGTTGCGGAATGCATTATCATATCAGCACCATGTCTGAAAGGAAACTGCAAAGGAGGAGGTGCAAAAGTGGCATCAATTAAAAGGAAGGCACCTCTTGAATGAGCAATATCGGAATACTTTTGGATATCAAAAGCCAAAGCAGTGGGATTGACTGGGGTCTCCAAGTGCACAACATCACCAGGTTGAAGAATACTAGGATCGCTGTCCAATGGGTGTATTTTGAGACCATAGTTTCTCTCCAAGATGTGAAGCACTCCATGGCAGCCATGGTAGCCGTCCCCTATAAACACATTTTTGGGGTTGTAATAGGTGATTGCAGCCTGGAAAGCAGACAATCCGTTTGAATAAAGAACAGCTTCACCTTCAAGAATCTCACTAAGCACCTTTTCAGCTCTCAAGGTGTTGGGCTGATGAAGCCGAGAATAGACTAGAGGGGTGCTGGAGTCTTTCAGTTCACGGACAGGCACCAAGTCAGATGGATCAGACGAATAGCGATAGGTAGTTGAAACATGGATGGGAGCTGCAACATCTTCAGTAGATGCCAACTCGTCATCAGCATGAATGCTAAGGGTTGCAATATCAAGGTTATCAAGAGACATGTTTTAGGTACTTTGCTATTTTGTGAAAGCTCGGTGATGAATTGATCAGCGACATTTCCAAGAGTTTAAATTGAAACTCAATAGCACGTGACCGATGTCCTCAGCCGTACGGTGTGCCCCTGTCAAATGGCATTGAATATATTCAAGTGTATGAGTGTATATGTTTACAGTAGGATGCTTATCTCACGTATTCAGTGGTTATTTCGCGTATCGAAACAATAAAGACGGCCGTGTGGGGCATATTTCTTACTCGATCGATAAAGAGGTAACTCCGCACATATGGGAGTGAGCGGACATGTGCCGAGCCAAAAGCTTACAGAATTGCGGGCAGAAACTAAGCTTATCTGCTCACCTAACCCCCTCTCAGGGTACACTCCGAAATACTACTCCGTAGTTAGTCAGAGGTGACTCAGTATATGGTACTTTTTACGCCGCCTTGCGTGTAAGCCCCCTGAGCTCCGGCTTGTTTCTGCTCCGAATACGTAGGCACGGCACTTTGTATTTGCATCGCTTGTTGGATTTCTTCGTACTCCGACAGCACTTCTCTATATCATTATATAATGACAGCACGAACTTATAAGCCCTCAATCAACATGACTGCCAAAACTTACGCCAATGGTGAGTATCTGCAATTATCGGTTGATTTCGGTAGGTGGCTAACGTTATTCTAGAGTTCTTATCATACGTGAACAGCTCTCCAACTCCTTATCATGCTGTGTCAAGCAGTAAGAAGCGCCTAATAGCAGCCGGATTCACTGAAATTTCTGAACGCGACTCCTGGAACAGCCAGATCAAAAAGAATGGAAAGTATTTCTTGACCCGAAATGGTTCTTCCATCATAGCTTTTGGTGTTGGTGGTAAATGGAAGCCAGGTAACGGTCTTTCCATTGTTGGAGCTCATACTGACTCCCCGACATTCCGACTCAAGCCTGTTTCCAAAAAGAATGCCGCTGGATACCAGCAAGTCGGTGTTGAAAAGTACGGTGGTGGTATATGGCATACCTGGTTCGATCGAGATCTTTCAGTAGCCGGTCGAATCTATGTCAAGGAAGGTAGCCATCTGGTTCCTAAGTTGATCAAGGTCGAAAAGCCCATCTTGAGAATCCCAAATCTTGCTATACACTTTGGCGGAAGCTCTACTAAGTTTGAGTACAATATTGAAAATGAGTTGTTTCCTATCCTTGGACTGGTTGAGAAAGAGCTGAATGGCACTGCCAAGCCCGAGACAGAAGAAAACACCAATTCTCTTCAGGCTGTCTCCAGCCGTCATCACAGCGACTTTATTGAGCTTATTGCCGAGACTGCTGGTGTTGATCCCTCCGCAATTCAGGACTTCGAGCTGGTTCTTTATGACACTCAGCCCTCGGTTATTGGTGGAATTAGAGACGAATTCATCTTTTCCCCTCGACTCGACAATCTCTGCTCGTCATATATTGCTACTCAGGCAATAATAGACTCCGTTGAAGAGCCTGATGCTCTGGCCAATGACGAATCTATCAGACTGATTGCCTTGTTTGACCACGAAGAGGTCGGCTCTTCCTCCGCTCAGGGCGCGGATTCCAATTTCTTAGCAGCCGTTATCGATCGTTTGGCGATTTTGGAGCCCGGTGCTGATGCCAATAGAGGAGACATCTCCAGCACTTATCAGACTTATGCAAAGTCATTCCTTATTTCCGCCGATATGGCTCATGCAGTTCACCCTAACTATGAGGGCAAGTATGAAAGTAACCATAAGGCTGCAATGAATAAGGGCCCTGTGATCAAAGTCAATGCCAGTCAGAGATATGCCACTAACTCTCCTGGTATACTTCTGGTTCAAAATGCGGCAAATATTGCTAAGGTTCCTTTGCAATTGTTTGTTGTTCGTAACGATTGTCCTTGTGGTTCCACTATTGGTCCGATCTTAGCTTCAAAGTTGGGTATCCGAACTCTTGATATTGGTAATCCTCAGCTGTCTATGCATAGTGTCAGAGAGACTTGTGGATCTGGTGATATTGAGCATGGTGTGAAGCTGTTCCGTGAGTTCTTCAAGAATTACACTAAGCTTGATAGTGAGATCCTGGTCGAGCAGGAATAAATTCAATTCGACGATAAATAGGAACAACTACTATAGTTACATATTTTCACTATCTAGATGAATCCTCAAATTTACAATACTATTTCCTCCAATATTTCTCGACAGTTATAATGCCCCGTCCTGTTGTTCCTTCAATCTTGCTTCGAACGCTTCTCTAATAGTATCAGGAATAGGAGCTTTGATGCCGCCTTTACTGTAATCGACAGTAACTACTTGCTCCGTAATTCGAGCTGCCACTTTCTTAGCCTTGTGGCTGACGACGACTCCCTGAAGTTCAAATCGATCAGGCTGTGTCAAAGGCAAGAGCTTGTGCATTACGGTGATTGTGTCAGGGTATTGGATAGGGTACCTCCATGCAAGATTGACCGATCTTATAATCGGCCCCACTTCAACTGGATTCATAAACGTTTCAAATCCGTAGTTGGGGAAGTGGGGAATAAAATCCAGAAACATGTTGACGCGAGCTGTGGTTAGATATCAGATAAATATCCCTTTGCAACTATGCACACTTACCGGCCTCGAACCACTTCAGATATACCACGTTATTTACATGGCCAAAGGTATCCTACTTGGTCAGACATCACATTCCTAGGCCCATGAACCCATTCAAAACTGTTCCAATTGCAGTGGTACTTACTTGGTCGCCCCAAGTCACTCTATGACCAAGAAGCCCCGCATATTTGGTCAAATATCCACCGCCTTCGGTCTTATCAACTAGTTCTTGGATCCATTCGGCAGCCTTGATATTATCTCGCGCCTGTTCCTGAATGATTCTCTCGGTGGAGTTCATTCTGATTGTGCTGCCATACGAAGCTCTCCTGACGGTGCTCAAACAAGACCTCAAGGGAAAGGCAGAACTTTGACCTACTCTGAACATGTTTTGTTCGTGATTGCTTGCGAGCCGTAGTTTTTGAGCAAGACGTTATTTTTTTGGCTGAGCTTGGTCCCTTTAATCTTTGGCGTTGAAAATGTGGGGTTGTGTGGGGCTCAATAAATCCGGTGTAGCTTCGGAATCATAAAATAGAGCTCTGATGAACCACCCAGGGCTTTACGAGGAAATGCGGCTTCTTATCCAAGATTGGCAGTTTTTTATATCTCAGGGCTCGGTAGATTCTACATAATTCTGTAGATAACTTTCAATTGGGTGCTTTTACTTTATGGAGTGTTTATGTCTGTATATATTTGTATTCTGATAGTTCCCTTTTCTTCATTCTCCACCTTTTATTGCTGGTGAATAATTTGTTTACTGAAACGCAACTCAACTCGGCTATTGAAGATTGCAAGTGAACTGTTTGATCGAAGCAATCTTTTGAATATTCTACAATATTTTTTTGCAAATGAAGTTCGGCTTGATCTCAGCTCTTTTGTTGCCGCGCTTGATTCGGCCCTTGGCGGCAGCTGAGACTGGATGCGTCTGTCTTCCTTGATTATAGCATAAAAATAGAATTAAAATTCTAACTAATTTCAGACCCCTGACTTGCTTCGCTCTTGTTTAGCTCAAGTGCAGCAGACATTTGATTTATGCCCGGAATCAGATCTCGGGTGCGTCTGTACTGCTATCCGCGATGTCGGGAATATCTGCTACAAAGATTGTCCCCATACGGTGAGTATTGCCTTACCCATATTTTTGAGTGTTTTTTCAGTTCTAATTTTGAGATGCTTGTCGACTATGTCGAGACCTATACAGACGAGCAGTGCAAGATGTTGGGCGCTATGGCTATGGACCCTATCCGATTTAACGGCGATTCAAGCTTCCAGCATCGCGATAATGCACTGCCGCTCCCATTTCCTGGTGATGAAGGAGATGTTAACTACCTTTTTGAGGAAGATGACCATAATTCTGATTCTCAAGCTGAAACCGGTGAATTCAATTATGGTTATTCCACTCCCTATGATGATCCCTATGATTGGTACGACCCTAGAGACTTTTATCCGCCCAATCAACAACCGCCCATGCCTCAGTATGGATATTACTATCCTCCTGTTCCTCGACAGGATTATTCTCCCCCTTATGATACTGAGGGCCAAGCACCTGAGGAAGCTCCTCAAGATTATACCGACCCGAGAGACAGAATAACCCACTATCCCAACTATGATGACTATTACAATGACGACTACTACTATTATGTTCCACCTAGTCAGCCTGATTATAATAGATTGCCTGGACGTGATCAGATGCCGAACGGGCCCGACGGCTACCCAGGTCCTCGGCGCTATTATGCACCTCCCAGAGATTACGACTCATATGATCTGGGTGGCGAATCAGAAGATGATGATAGTGAAACTTCTTCCGATGTTCCTATACTGAAGCTCAGAGAAAGGCTCCGAAAGCGTCTTGGGTGGTTGAATTCAGGCGGCGAGTTCCAGGTTGAGTCTACGGCGGATAAAGCTCCAGAAGAAATGGAACAAATTGAAGAGGACTCTGACACGGATTCGCCCATGTCAGATGAAAATCATGGAACTGGAGAAGAAGTGACTGATGACATTGATGAAAGTGCTTCGCCAGACTCTGGAGATTCTAACCCTTCTGATAGTCCACATGCACTCGAAGATGATTCTGACGAGTTTGATATTGAAGATAGTTGGCTGGATGAGTCTAGCCAAGAGAATGAACATTCTGAAGAGGGCACGGATGAGCAAAAAGACGTGGATGGGGAGATGTTCTCTGATGAGAACCTGAACTCCATTGAATCTGAAGCCGACGACGAGGACGAGCAGGGCCCTGAGCAACCTGACGACTTGACTTCAGAATATGCAAATATTCCGCCCACTGATACTTCTTCACCAGTGGTGACTGGCTCTCTTCCTAGTGCTAGCCCTACAATTCTCGATCCTGAGGCTACAGCCACTCGTGCTCCTGGCCCTGAAAACGACTCCACGTCCGATCAAGACGACGATTCAGATAATGTAGGAGACGCAGATGATGATGATGATGATGGCGATGATGATGGCGATGATGATGGCGACGACGACGATGATGAAGATGACAGTGACGATTCGTCTAGGGATGATACTGAGGCTGACGAAGGTAGTAAAACAAGCAGCACATCTGCACCAGCATCGCTCTCACAAACATTTTCTGGTATTACATCAGCCTCCTCAATATTACCGGTTACAAGTGCTACTAAATTTGTGGTTGGAGTTGCAGCCACCGTATCATTGTCCAGTAGCGTTGAGTATTATCCTCGTCAGAGTTATCCCACAACTAGCGTCCCAAGCCCTGAAGATATTGAAAGAGAAAGAAGAGAAGCCCAGGAGGCTGAAGAGCTAAGTAAGATGAAGTCATTACTTGCAAGTCAACGAAGAGAGAAAAAAGCTCTGGAATCTGCTAAGCTCCAAGAACAGGCTGACTCAGATGCTGAGAAAGAAGCTGCACAGCATGTTATTGACAGTGTGGAAAAGTATAAAGAAGAAGAGGAGGAGGAAGAGCAGAAACACAATCTTCATTTGCACGGTAAGTTCAGTAAGGGACAGAGCTCCAACGGACAGACATCCTCTGCCGGTCGAGTGCAGCAGCTGGCTACTTGGCTTGTGGGAGGCCCGATTGGATTACTGCTGTGGCATTTGCAGGTTCCTAACGCACTTATTGGAGCCTACTTTGTCGGCGTCTTCGGTGTGGTCGTCTACAACCGATAGAATAAATGTCTTTATTGAGCTTTTAGTTAGATTATCAAGCAGATGCTTATATACAAAGGAAAGTTGCTTTACTATTTCGACTTTGCAGCCACATCAGATTCATCCATAGCATCAAGCGTGTTTTTGATACCTTGTTCAATGCTAGTAATTGCCTTATAGCCAAGAATCTTCTTGGCTTTGGAGATATTGTAGTATCGAGTAGCGCATGCCGTTTTCACTCTAAATGGAGTCAAGGTAGGTTCTTTTCGCAATAAGAAGCAGAAGAAGACAGCAAGGTAAGCAATTATCATAGCAAGAGGCTTGGGAATAGTTATGGTTTTTTCCGCAATTTTACCATCGGCCTTCCAAACAGCACGGCCCATGGACCAAAAATATATTGGTGAATCATTGGTAATGGTGAAAATTTGGCCGGAAACCTTTTTGGACTCTTTCTGGCTGAGAATCTTCTGTGCCGCGAGAACATGAGCATAAGCTACATTGCCAACATAGGTGACATCGAAAAGGTTCAAATTGCTGCCGAGCTGGAATCGGTGTTTGTTTTGTCTTCCCATATCTCTAAGCACAGGAATCATTTGTCGATCTCCGGGTCCAAAAATACCCGAGGGTCTGAGCGCGACAGTCTTGAAGGAAGCAGAGTTGGCCTGGATGACCATGACTTCAGCCAATTGTTTCGTAAGATTGTAAGCGTCCATGGGTTTGGCAGGATAAGGCCAAGTTTCATCGACATTGTGAATATCCTCACCGTTGAATACCACTCCAGCCGAAGAAGTGAATACTAAGGCGGGCACTTCGAGGGTTTGGGCGCATTTCAATAAATTTCGGGTTCCTTCAACGTTGACCTTGAAGTAAGCTGATTCGCCCAATCCATGAACAGGAGATGCAGAATGGACAATCACCTCCGGCTTAATAGCAGATATGATTTTGGAGACTTCTTCATCCGAAGTGAGATCGCCCTTGTGCACTGTGATATCTTCAGGATTGAACTTGTAAAACGTGGAAGAGACTGGCGGTAAGGGCCGAATATCCAAAACGTGAATCTCAGGGGCGGGGGAAATCTTGGAAAACTCACTGATTAGATGAAGTCCCAGAAATCCTGCTCCTCCTACAATAAGGACTTTATTCAGCTCGGTCATGTTGAAAAACTAGTCGCGGTAGTTTGACGTGGTGCTGTGGTTTGAAGATGAGAGATACATCACCACGCCGTTCCCGGTTTGGGAAGAGTGCCCGCGGGGGGACGACGTCCTGGCCGCAGGATCGCCTGACTTAAAGGCTAAAAAAGAAGCAGCTAAGCGGACGCAATTAGTATATCACGGTAAATACAGTACATTTGCATTGCTATTTTAACTAGTTGATGACTTAGAAATTATACAGCTTTCTATATTGTGCCAATCTTTCAAAATCGGCACTATTCAAAGAAGGTTCGTTATCTCGCACTACAGTGGGGAATGAAAATCTCATTTGCGCCGGGGCTTGTGGTTCATCTGCACTTGCAACAGAGTCAATCCCGCGCTTTCCGCGCTGTTGTGAATCTTGAGCAGCAGCAATGCTGGTGAACTGAAAACGCCGAGGAAAAACGGGGGCTTGTTCAGAAGTTGCCGGCTTGGGTGCCGTATGTTGAACGGGGGAGTTACCGAAAAGCGGCTTGGCCGGAGAAACCGTTGGAGGAGCGCTCTTTTTCGCAGATGCAGTGCTCTCGGAGAATTGAAAATTAAAGGGCTGTTTGCTTGAAGTGGCGGGGGAGGTCACGGTGGTTGCTTTCTTGCCGGGACTGGCTGTGATAGCCTGACGCAAAGAAGAAGATTTGGCGGGCCGGTATGGGTGGGAATTAGGTGTGGACTGAAATTTGGGAGTCTTTTTCAGAGATGAAGATAGTGTCTCTTTTCTAGACACTGATGTAGGACTGAGAGCAGGCTTAGCTGGACTGATCTCAACAACGCTACCATGGCCAGTAGTCGATTCCTCAGTTTTAGAAACTGGTTCAGCCACTAACTTCTTCTTCACCGGTACAGATTGCGGCGTGGAATAGACGCTTTTGGCAGCAGGGGCCGTCTCATGCTTGTTTTTGGCCTCAGGTTCGCTGCTGTTATCCAACAGAGAGCTCAGGATAGAGGCTGTTTGACTTAGTGGTCTAGGCTCAAAAGTTGCCTGCTTCATTTGTCCAAAAGCAGGAGCATTTTTCTCCACAGTCGCATGAGCAATAGAGGCTGCAGTAGGCTGGGCAAAGTGAAATTTGGCACCGGTGGAATCTTTGGGCTTGTAAGGCGTAGGAATAGAGAAATGCTGACTAGCAGTAGTTCTAACCTTTTTGAGTCCAGATGTCCCAGAGGTAGTAGATGCATTGGGGGAGGTGATAGGAGCTCTTCTACTCCTGGGAGAGGAGTAGAGAGGGGCATATTTCGGAGAGTCCACAGGAGAGTATCGAATCGGTGTCTTAGGAGATGCAGATAGACGCAAAGGGGTCTGAGGAAGCGGGCTAGCAGTATATGGCTGTACTAAGGAAACTCTATCCAGTTTGTTTGGAGTTACATCCAAAACGGCTTCATTTATATCAGAAGCCTGTTGGATAAGAGCCAGAACGCCCTCTCGTTCAACATCAGTCAGCTGTTGGTCTCCCTTGGCTCGAAAGAAATTGATCAGTTTATTATTAGGAGACGATGAATCGTCGCTCGCGAGATTGATTCTTTCTGGCGTTCCGATTCTCATGTTACTGATTCGATGGAGATTCAACGCCGATGGGCGGCTAGAGCGGTCTGGAGTAGACTTATCTGCCCCTTCAGATTGAAGAGACTCTTCTAAATGAGCACGTTCCGGTCCAGGTGATCGCCATAATCGCGAAGGAGTAAGCATTCCCTTCAGTCTGGATACAAGGCCCGAGTGCTGTGTTGGTTAGTATAACCGCTAAGGTCAAATTAGATAGATACGTACCTCAGTGGCGGAGGCCGAGGCCTTGGAGGAACGTGCAGCTCTTGGCGTAGACAGCGGTCTTTCATAAGGTGTTCGGCTTCTTTTGCTGGATAGTTTGTTGCTAGCCACCAGCCGTTGGTGACGGTCCATGTTGAGGGTTGTTGGTTAACTGTGTAAAAGCAGCTTGAAAAATGAACTTGGTGGGTGGGATCCATGTTATAAATATTTGGAATTGAGCTGAGCTGAGAATGTTTACCCACCCAAATGAAAACATGACAGGTCTATGTCATTTGTTTGTTTATTTCTTTATAGTGTATATATTTTGAATTGATTGTACTAGCTAACTCTCCTATACATTTAGCAGTTTTCAGGCTGCTAAACCCAAAATTGCCTTGAACAACCTGTAGCTCAGGTAGATTCCTAGTACTACAAGGTTGGTGAATACCACCAGCTTCACAGTGTCTTCACTCAATAAATTATCCGCCCATGCCACCCATGATCCTTCTGATCCAATTTGGCTTGTTTTGTGGGCTTTGAATTGGCTCCTTTTCTTGGCTTGTCGTTCTATTTGGGCTCGAGGCGGGACTCGTGATGCAGGCTCGTTACTAGCTTTCGTCTTGCTCTGAATAGGCTCATTAGCCTGGTACTCTTCGCGATTCTTGGGGTCTTTCTTGAGTCTGACAATATCGGGGAAAATGTCCAGGTTTCGTTCCGCTCGCCATTCGGAGCCAGTTCCAAACTCCTCGCCTAGGGTTGACGTATATATCACCGCATAGAAAGGTGAGGGGGTCCTTCCCACAATATCCAGTAGTAAATGATCTGAAGCTTCTAGCTCTTCAGCCCTCAGAAACGAATCGGTACTGAGGAGTGGAAATGTAACAGTGATAACTCTTGGTCGAGTATCTCCATACTTCTCAAACAGATCTTCTCCAGGAACCACGTTGATCTGCTCAGCCCCGCAGTGTTCTTTGAGTAGATCAATATAATCAGTATAGTCAATAGGACTATCTGATCGAGGAAATGACCCAATTGTTCCCACGCGGCCAAAAAGCTTTCTGAGCTCAAACCACAGATTGAATCCATCGTCGGTGACGTAACTTTGAAAATCTCGAACTGTAACACCAGGATGATCGATTAATAAATAGGTGTCGGCCGGGCATTTAATTAGCCAATCACGGATGGTCTTGTCGAGATGCTCACCATCGGTGAATTTGCCAATCCTTTCCTTTCGCAGGGTATTTATAGGCTCATGGGAATCACTGATTCTGAATTGTTAGTGATCTGACTAGTTTTAGCTTCAGCAGAATACCCACTCTCTATAACTTCCAAATACCACTGGGTAGCTTAATTCTGCAATACAGACAATAGGATATAACAGCCAGATGAAAGTAGTTGCTCGCATTTGCGGTGGTTTTCCGGTTGGTGGAAAGTGACGATTTGAAATTTCAAATCAACCCTCGTCAGCCTCATCCATGTACGTAACTAGTATAGTCAGCACACAGCCAGTTGACATTGATAGTGAATCGATTGTAACCAGCGCATGACAGAAAGTTTGGTTTCATAATGCCAAAAATAAATATATATTACACGACCATCCTTACTCATACTGAATTCTAACTTATATATACATCAATTGTAAAGTCCTCTTCCAGTTCAGTCTCCGCGATAGTTTCAGACGGATCTAAATCTTCATCATCAAATTCCAGCCTGATCGTTCTATCATGCGAAAGGCTCATCTGGGAGCGATAGTAGTCGATGAGTTTGGATATGACTGTTTCTCTGGTGACCTTCACTTTCACCGGAATATTGTCCTCGCCTTTCATGACGACAGGGAAGTACATATCGTCTTCTTCTTCTCCATGGCCGTCCTGATCCTCTTTCGCTTCAGGCACATCAGGCTCAAGCTCTTCAGGATCTTCATCAATAGAATATTCATCACTTCCTTCGTATGACTTTCTTTCAGCTTCCGCTTCCATTTCTTTGAACTGCTCCTCGAGCATAACTTCTACTATCATTGAAGGCGCAGATGGCCTGACTTTCAACAACTGAGGTGTAGCAAAATCAAACACCTTGATTGACTTCCAGACAAAAACTGCTTCTGCTTCCAGCATTTCCTTCAGCCAGGGACTCTTTTTGAACGCACCACGGCTTTCCAGATCTTTCACATATTCTTCCCTTACTGTCCTAAATGATGAATTGCTGAGAATTTTAGACACCACGACGTATGATTCCAGTTCCAGTATTCTAGACTGCAATACTATTCCGACAGAGAATGCGTCAGCACTGCTTTGAGAGCGCAGTTGCTCTTCTCGTTCCTTGATTTTTCGAACCATTTCTGGATCTAATTCGATATTCGTATCAGCTCCATCTGTATCACTTTCACTATCTAGTACCAAAACACTCTCATCATTTTCAGCCAGTGTTTTCCCGGATCGAAGTCCAGCTTCCTCATTATATGTGGTATCTGACAGTACTTCAACATCAGACGAACTGTTCATTTCTAAGGCCACATCAGTCTGCTCAACATCTTTCTCTGCAGATAGCGGAGCTTTTGCTGTTGGAGCTCTAGTACTTGCAGGCTTCCTTTCTTCATCCGTAGAATCTTCATCAGAGCTCAGTTCCAGGTCTGCCGACGCAGCTCTGCTTTCAGCATCGGCACTACTTATCGTCTTCCAAGCACTCGAACCAGAATTAGTAGTACTTCTATGTTAGCCAAAGAACACCAAAGTGTTAAACAAACTATGTACTCACCTAGTACTTGATTTAAATCTGCTCTTCATGCTGAAAAATGAAATATCATCATCTTCGTCGGCTGCAGCACCTGCTCGCAGCTTCTTATTCCCTCCTCCGTTACTTCCATTATTGTCACTATTTTCCGGCTGGTTAGCCTTCCTTCGAAGAGAAACCATCACCAAACTATCATCACTTTGCACCGAAAGTGGATGCGCTGATGGTCGATTGAATGTGTGGAGTTTGAGTAAGTGCGCGCGCGGCTCGATGTTGAGCTTGTGGGTCGTCAAAACTACCCCGGATCATAAAGCAGAAACTCATATTATTAGCTCTATTATTAACAGCAAAAACATTATTTACTTCCACAGCTTGAAATACCATCTCTCTTTCACCCAGTACCCGTCTCCCTGTCCTCTACGTATAAATCCGCCTTCGCACAGATATTCTATGATAACATCTAATTCTTGGCTTGTTAACAGACCACTCCATTTGTGATTCAACGCTTCCAGGCAAACACCAGGTCTCATTGCAATAGACCACAGTATTGCTCCGATTATTTTTTCCCACATTTCCTTATTCAGATTCGAGTTGATGTCTGTCCACATGTAGGCGCAGCCTCCTTCTCCGAGTGGGATCGGAGTGTCTCTATTGAGCACTTGTAGATTTTGGCCCTCCTTGGAGCCCAGTAGTATATCAAAATCGAGCTTCTGCTTGTCAAAATAGCGAGACCGGTACCCATCTACCAATGTACCTGAGACCATGTTCACTCTGGTCAGGTGTACAAGACCGTGGCAGATCAAATCCAGAACGCTGACTAAATAGCTATCTGGAGCAGTATGCGTCATTGTGAGACTCTTTCCATCTTTCAATATTTCACACAGCTTTGTTTCAAACTCAGTGGCTTCAGAATAGACGGTGTTGCCAATTTTTAGCTGAAAGTATCCTAGTAGCTTCTCCGAGAAAGTGAAGTTCCGACCAGGTACAACCTTCTCTCGATCTCTTGAAACATAAACAATAGTTCTTTGTTTGATAAGATCTTCATAAGCATCTTTGACTAATTCATCGCCGATATTGTCCAGCAATGCTTTTGCTTTCAGAGCATCGTAATCCTCATTACTCGTAGCAATTATTCCTTTGATGACCTGCTTGGCCCTGGTCATTTCGTTCTTCACAAAGCTATCTTGAGTTTCTCTGTAGCCAAACGAGAAACTCGTCAGAAATTCATCAATCCGGATCATCGAACTGGAATTTTGGACATGCTCGAACGCATCATAGTGTTCCGGAGGCTGTACCACAAACTCTCTCATGTTGTCCTCAAAATTCTTATAAAGCCAGGCAGATTTCTTTTCCATTAGCTGGCCCTCTTTGGCTTTCCAAAATTTAGCCATAGCAACTAGATCAAAATCTTCCTCCGATTCAATTCTTTTTAGTTCTCCCTTCTCATAGCTTTCAATGAGCACATTTTCCCATCTTCTATTCGCACGCTCAGTAAGCTTTGCGCCGCCATATATCTCACGAACGCGAGTCCAGAGTAACTTACAGGTATTAGGCGTCACCTTATTGATACTGGCTGACCATTCGTCGGCAATCTTGTCCCACTGTATGATACCAGCACTACTGTAGTACACAGATCGTGCAATAATCACAACCCGATAAAACAGATCCTGCTCCGCACTATTGTTGTTGGCCCTCCTCCTCTTCGCCAGTTTAGGATGGATCACCTCCGACGTATCTTTCTCAGCGGGTGACTCGCGTACATGATTAGCCCTGTTCACTTTTCGTCGAGGGGTACTGCTACCACTGACATCGACAAAGGCAGAATCTGCAGAACGTGGAACTATTCCCGTAATAGCACTGATTTTGGGTTTTTTGGGAGACTTTTTCTGCTGAGTCAAGCGTGCAACTGCTCGGTCAAGTTTCTTATTCTTGTCAAGTAAAAAGTAGTACTGAAATTCACTTTCCAGAACATTAACAGGATTCTTGATAGAGACGCCTCTGAGGCTCTTCCTCTCTAGTGAATCCCTCAACCTCTGTTTGCATGCTACTACATGGGGCGAGTCAATAGGAACTGAAGGAAGAATTAAGAAATACTTGTCAACAGATGTACCTCTATCTGTCTGAATAGTATAGATATTCTTAATAATCTTTCCGCGCCCAGTCATATTCTCAATAGTTCGCAACAATGTTCGGCGATCAATATTTTCACCTCCAATGTCTCGAAGGGCACTAAGAAGAGCGTTACCTCCCTCATGAACGCCATTATGTTCAGCAAGAACTCGAATAATGAGGCTTTCTCTTTTGTCTGCGGCAAAGGATATTGCACTGGTAGGATTAGAATTGACAGTCTCTTCAGCTGCTTGCCCATTTTTGGCGCCATCCGCAGTTTCATTTACTGATTCTAGCGGCACAGTCTCTTGTTTTATGCTGACAGCACTATCTGTCTCTTCCAGTGGTCTATTAGGAAATATCGTCCGGGGCTTGATACCATCCACATAACCATCCCGAATCTGCACTGCCAAAAGTCGTTGCTGCTCCATTCGAAGTTCATCTGCTGCTCTCTGCTCCTCGCGAGCTTTCATTACTTTCTCTTCACGCACTTGTTTCCGCTCTTCTTCTTTATGTAGAGCTCTCCTCTCTTTCTCCTCACGCAGCTGTTGTAAAGTCTTGCTTCTTCCTTCCCCAGAATCAGCTTTCGCTTTCTTTGTGCTGCTAGACAACTGCACATCATCGTGCACAGGCGAGAAAACACTATCAGTAGTTTCCGCGTTCTCCTCTCTCGGGTGCTTTCTTGGCCTGCCTCTACCTCGTTTTATAGGAGAACCAGATGTCACGTCCTCATCACCTAAAGATGGGGAGGCTATCGGAGTCTTCCGTGGCCTGCCACGCTTCTTAGATGTGAGAGCCGAAGTTACAGTCGGCAACGATTCAGTGACCTGTTCTGCGTCCAGCAGCGCAGCTGTAGCAGCATCACCGTGGAACACGACAAATTCTTTCCCGTTAGCCTCACGAAATATATGCAATGCACCTGGCAAGGTACTTCTATGCTTCTGATTCAGCTCATGAAGTGAACCAGCTTTTGTCCCACGATACGTGCCCCAGCCACCCCAGCTAGGATTAGGAGACTTTCCAGTATAACTAGTGTAAGTGGCCTGTGTAAAGTAGCGAAAGTATTTGTTTCTCGCTGCAAAGTCAGTTCCTCTGACAAGTTCAAGATCTCTCAAATGGGTAGGAATAGAAAACTTCTTATACTTTTTACCGGTATCCACGAATTCGTCTAATATTCTTGGCAGTATTCTTGAATAGCTGATACCACTGATATACTGACAGATATCCTTGGCAGAAATTCCGGCCGTTCCTGATTTCTGAATAGCATCCAAAATCTGTGCTTCAATAGGGAAAAGCGTGTTGAACAAGACGGGCGATTTGGAAACGTCCTTTCCAAACGCAGGTTTCGCAAGTTTGTCACCAGACACCGACGATTCTTCCAACATGCTTAGGTCTATATTCTCAGCAGCATTACTTTCAGTAGGATCATCATCCCCTTCGGCCCCAGAAAATTCTTCATTATCTGATATACCAGAATCCGATGATGAAGCACTTTTATTTTCATCAGGAAGATCCTTAACAAACTTGACGCACTTAGCCCGTATAGTCTTGCTCCCCTTCATCGTAGCAATGACCCGCGTGACATATCCCTGGGCTTCTAATTTTCTTATTTGCAGCGAAAAGAATTTTTGTTGCTTGTTTGACTTTTGGAAGCCCAGCTCTTCTTTGAGGTCAAATATCGGACGTAGACCGTTTTTAGCCGATTTGACAGCACTGACGATAGAGCTTCTTAATTCACGAACATTGATTCCAAAATCACCTTTGAGAGGCCCCGATTCCTTCTGCTGCTGGACAAATTTGTGGTAAACATTAAGGTAGGTGTTGAAAGATTCAGAGACAACGGGGTATCTTTTTATCAGCCCCAGATCTAGTAATAAATTAATTCTGCCATGAAAAGATCTAGGATCCTGGCCGGATTTTTTAGACATTTCCAAATTTGTCACGCCTCTTGTACGAGACGAGGATATTATACACAGAAGCTCAAAAGCTCTTCCACCGATCTGAGCAGAGTTAGACCAAAACTTGACACTGGACTCATAAAATCACATACCATATTCCCTTCTTTGGGCTTCCCCGTCAATTTAATCCATTGTAAGTCTTCAGTTGCAAACAAATATAACTCCGGGTATTTGGCTACCATTTCGGAAAGAGGAACGCCAACATACTGCTCTTGAGCTAAACCTCTCAGTCCGTCTGCTACGGTGACTTCATCATCGCGCTCTACCAGCCATCTCCAGACAAGATCCTCCTGAAAGCCATCAATTGGTCCAATTTTTTGGCTAGTCCATTGAAGAATATCGCCGATACTAGCACCTTTGCACGGTTAATGACATACAGACGGATAAAGTACGCGCATTGAAACGCATGGTTCAGCGGGTGAATATATGCCTACCTAGGTTTCCATTATAAGCCAGAAGTTCTACAATATGATCCACCAGCTGGTCAGGAGCCAGAACTACAGTGTCGTCCTGTGCGCTCATCGACATTAAGCTTCGGGGCACTAACTAAAGGACGTGACTTCGAATCTCGCAGCAAACGAAAATATATTTCGAAATGGTGAAAGGCTAAAATAACCAGCTCGGCCAAAACAAAGGAACGAGCGATGAGCAGCCAGAACTAATACGCAAATGCAATGCCTGGGAACGATAATTAAACCCCAAAAAAATACGAGATACAATTTTTATAGTTTCTGCACCTAAGGCTATCACTTTCTCTTCGATCCGTCTGGGCAACTTTCTTATCGGTTTTGTCTGTAGGCGATAAGAAAAAAGCCTTACCCTCCTGCATCTCCAAGTTGAACCTTACGATCTTGCCACTACTAACAGTTGCAACTGGGGCTGGACATGAGTTTCACAGATAACGTAGATTTGGAGGCCCAGATACCGTATTCAGACTCTCCTGAGTTTGAAAGGCTGGGGGAATCAATTGCATCTTCTTTGTTTGACATCAACTCCAACATAGTAACGCTTGAAGCAATACTCAAATCTCTCAGCACAAAGCCTAGCTCGGCCAACCATACCAAGGAAGAGCGGGCTATTGAACTGACTGAAGACACAAGACAGAAGTTCAAAGGACTAAGTGAGCCCATCAAGTCTCTACAATCATGGCCGGATTTGCTTCCGTCCCAAAAATTCACTCAGCAGAAGCTTTCCCGGGAGTTCAGTAGCGCCCTGGCCGAGTTTCAGCAGATTCAGCGAGATATTGCCCAGCGCCAACGCTCATCTATAATACAGGCCAAGAGCACTATCGCACAGGAAGAGCTGGAAACATCGGGCCAGCAGCAACTGCTACAATATCATGACGATGAAAGCGAGGCAGCATTATTACAGGAACAGGAACAGGGAGTCAGCCAAACAGACATTGACTACCAACGCGAACTGATCCAGGAAAGAGAGGCGGAAATTCAAGGAATCGAACATGGTATTGAGGAGCTCAACGAAATATTTACCGATTTGAGTACCATTGTGGCCGAGCAGGGAACTATTGTTGGTATGTATGGAAGATTTCCCTTTGGCAGGGGACTGGGAATTTGAGCCCAAATGGTGTTGTTTTGTATTTTTTGTTGCAGCCGTGCTAACCTTATAGACAATATCGAGGCCAATATCTACAATATTGCCCAGAATACGCGAGATGCATCTACTCAGCTTACCAAGGCGGCCAGGTACCAGCGGTCTTCCCGGGGCCGTGCATTGTGTTTACTGATTATATTGCTAGTGATTTTAGCCGTCATATTATTAGGAGTAAGTATCTGAAAACAGGCACCTAACTCAAAGCTCTTAGTGCTTATATGTTGAGTTGAGTGTAGAATCTTTGGGTAATTTTAAGAGTGGGTCTAACTTTGCAGATATTCGCTGGTTGATGGAGATAACGGAGCCTCGGCTCATCCCATGGGATTTGACAAGCCCATCCCAGACCGAGGTATACCCATGCGGCATAACTGAATAGGCGTAGATCCCTGAGTTTTTCACTTATTTCTTTTTATATCGATTCCTTGGATTCCGTATATATATATGTTTTAATGCTATTGTTCCCTCCGCTAAATGCTCTTGATCTGTCTGAAACCTCTGCTATCAGCAAGGTGAACCGATAAGTCAGCCGTCCTGTCTTTATGTAGAAGCCGTACTTACAACCATACCTACCTGCTCTTCCCTTCTGCCGATAACTCATTCCACACCTAACGTACCACTTCTTATTGCTCCCAAACAGGCGAACATCAGTCATCTTAACTTAGCTGTTGACTCTCCCAATATAGCTATTCCGTGAAAGCCATGTCAACCTCGGAGCCGGACAAGCCGCCGCGGGAGGCGGCTGTCCCTAAACAGATGAATCATTCGTCCGAAGCGATTGAGATGCAGAATGGGGCACTTAGTATTTTCTCTTTCCTGGCTGCCAGTGTTCGAAACCAGGACCAAAATTTTGAAGGGTTCGGAGGCGAGCTGTTCGATGGTAGCTCTTCTGAAGACGAAGAGGACGACGAACAAAGACTGCCGGGAGATCCACAAGTCTCTATCGCCCACACACCAATAATGCGACCGTCTTCTTCAAATGATTCCGCCGAGCTCGTGGCAAATGTATCTTCGCGGTTAGCTGACGATAGCAAGTCCAGGCAAGAAGTTGATGGCGGAGATGCACTATCCGAAGACCAGGACCACCAACAGGCCAGTTCTACTAACACCACAAGTCATAGCATATATCCACAGAGACGAACCTCTACTACTCTTGAAAACAGTGTTAATACTTTAGTTTTCCGTGCTGACGATGTTCATAGCGATTTGAGTTCGGACGACGAAGAAGACAATTACGGAGCGCATCGCGGCGAGCCTGAGTGCGGCAGTCATGATAATTTTCTGGCCAGCGATGATTCGATAAAGCTAACAAGAGCACACGCTTTGAGTGATAAACTACGAAAGCATCTTGGAATCGGAGATGATGAGATTCTCATAGGAGGTATGTACTGTTACTCTGTTTTGCTGTTCTGTTCCGCAGGGTCTTTATCTGCGCGATGACCATCCCCACATCACCACTAGTCTAGTGGTGGTTCCTTGGGAAATAGCTATCACCGTTTATTTCAGCGACTAACATCTTGACAGACTATCCATGCTGGTTCTTAAAAAACGTTCTTCTCCAAGGCCATCTTTACCTGACAAATAAGCATATTAGCTTTTTTGCTTATTTGCCGAGAGGTCCCGATGAAGGCATAAAAGCTGGCACACTCCGGAAAAAGTCCCGGAAAACCCCGAGTTACTCTCGATACTGGTTTGTACTCCGCGCAGAAGCCTTTTCATATTTTATTTCCTCGACCGATTTATATTTCCCGTCCGGTACTATAGACCTCAGATATGCGATCAAAGCCGAAATACTTGCTAACAAACATGAGAAAAAGTCGGAATCTCACTCATTCATTATAGTTACCGAAACCCGGAAATATATCTTCAAGGCTGACACACCCAAGTCAGCTAGGGATTGGGTCTCAGCTTTACAAAAGGAAATATTCAGATCCCGAAATGAAGGTGACAGTGTGAAAATTGTTATCCCAACGGTGAATGTTATTGACCTGGAACAGTCGTCAGCTTTAAGTATAGTTACTTCTCTGAAGATCCGTGCCATTGAAGGCGATGAATCTTTTGCCGTTGATGAGTATCAATTTGCATTCTTCAACAGATCGACTGAGGCAGTACGTGCAATTCGTCGCTCTCTCAAGGACCTGGGGGTTTCCAAGCTCCACAGAGCCTCCATGGAAGCTCAGAAAATTGTCTCTGAGAGAGATATCCACGAGGGAATCGTGGATTCTACTCTAACAGCTACACCAAAATTAAAGAAACTGCCTGATCTTGATGAAAATGGTCCTCTATCACGAAGTGCTTCTGGAAGAAGTCTTAACTCTATGATCAAGCATATTCCCGGCCTAGGAAGCAAATCCCCCAGATCTAGGTCTCGACTGAGGCTAAGTGAATCCAGCTATGATAGGCCGAGTTTGTCAGAGCCAACTTCCGGAAGCCAGACGCCATCACAAGACATACCTTCATCTTCATCGGTGAAAGGAACAGAAGAGAGGCTTTCAAAATTGTCACTAAATGATGAAGGGACCGGAGGAGACTCTACCAGCAGGAACTCTATTCAGGATGATCTAAGCAACACCGATGATCATTCTGCGGCCATGCCTGAAGAGCTAGCCGATGTAAGGCTTGTTACCAGTAATCAATTCATCGAAAATAGGGTTGATGAATCACTTTCATTGACTCCAAAGGATACGAGCAGCAGCACAGATAGCCGGGATGTGAACAGCTCTGATGAAGATCGTGCAGCATATGACTTCTTATCCAACAGTGAGTCTAAAAAGATGGAAAAGGATTCCAAAGAGAGCGGACACAAGCATAAGCATCATTTTTTCACACCGACTGTTGTTACTAAAGTGACTGAAATGTGGGGTGGAGGAAGAAAGCATTTTAGCACCCCCGAAGAGTCGGAACCTTATCATTTTGATAGAAATTATGTTACTTCCGAGGCTGCTGCTGAGAGTAATGAAAGATTTCGCAGCCATTTCTCTCTTGGTGATAGAGATAATCTGGTGGCATCATATTATTGTCATATTCAGAAAGCTTTCCCCATTTACGGAAAACTTTATCTGAGTAACAATAATCTTTGCTATAGGAGTCTGATTCCCGGAATCCATACAAAGATGATTCTTCCTCTATCTGATATTGAAAACGTGACTAAGGAAAAGGGCTTCCGTTTTGGCTATTCTGGCCTGGTTTTGATCATATGCGGTCACGAGGAGGTATTTTTTGAATTTGGCAGCTCCGAAAATCGAGATGATTGTGAGATGATGATCTTACGTGAAATGGACAGATTGAAGAATCCGAGTGAAACTTATGTTGACTATATGGGCCCAGAAGGATTATATGACCAGGAGATCAAAGGCCGCCAGGATTCCTCGGCTGAAGCAAGAACAGCTAGATGGATCACCAAAGATGACCAAAACATGGAAGTTCCTGTCCTTCTCTCCCAAACCCCCGAAGATGGTAGCTGTCCTTTTGGTTTTGAGAAATATTTAGGCAATGCTGAAAAGCTACCAAGTGGAACAAGATTCACTCTACTTACTATTGGCTCGCGTGGTGATGTTCAGCCATATATTGCTCTGGGAAAGGGCTTAATCAAAGAGGGATACAAGGTCAGGATAGCCACGCATAAGGAATTCCAATCCTGGATTGAAGATCACGGCTTGGAATTCAGAGAAATAGCAGGCGATCCTGCACAGCTCATGAAGATAATGATTGATCATGGTATGCTATCTGTTGCTTTTATCAGAGAAGCCACAACCAAATTCAAAACCTGGATTGATGAGCTGCTTTTGACATCATGGGAGGCTTGCCAAGGTACTGATGTGCTGATTGAAAGTCCTAGTGCGATGGGTGGATTACATGTTGCCGAAGCCCTGAAGATCCCTTACTTTCGGGCCTTTACAATGCCCTGGACTCGAACTAGAGCATACCCGCATGCATTTATTGTGCCTGAGCAGAAGATGGGAGGCTCTTACAACTATCTCACTTACGTTATGTTTGACAATGTGTTCTGGAAAGGAATTTCTGGACAGGTTAACAAATGGCGTCAGAAGAAACTTGGTCTGGGCAGGACTTCGTTGGATCAAATGCATCAGGGAAGTGTGCCATTCATATACAGTGTTAGCCCTCAAGTTCTAGTCCCTCCTGTGGATTATAGTGATTGGGTCAAGGTTGCAGGCTATTGGTTCTTGGATGAAGGGGCCGATGACTATGAGCCACCCAAAGAATTGGCAAACTTCATTCAGAAAGCAAGACAAGATAATCAAAAAATTGTTTACATTGGATTTGGTTCAATCCTTGTTTCTGATTCAAGGGCTCTTACTGAAACTGTCATATCGGCAGTCAAGAAGGCAGGAGTGAGATGCATCCTCAGCAAAGGCTGGGCTGACCGCCTTGGATCTGCGGGACACGATGATTCTGACATAGAGTTTCCGCCAGAAATCTTTCGTATTCAGGCCGCACCACATGATTGGTTGTTTCCACAAGTTGATGCGGCCATCCATCATGGTGGGTCCGGCACTACTGGCGCTAGCTTGAGAGCAGGTTTGCCTACAGTGATAAAGCCTTTTTTTGCAGATCAATTTTTTTATGCTGGCAGAGTCGAGGATCTTGGCGTTGGTATAAATCTGAAGAAGATGAACACATCACAGCTTTCAAAGGCAATCTGGGAGGCTACTCACAATGAACGCATCATTGCGAAAGCTGGGATGCTTGGTCGAGCTATCCGGCGTGAAGATGGAGTGAGGACTGCCATTGATTTCATCCATCATGAAATTGATCACTGCAAGAGAATAATCGAAAAGAGAGAGAATGAAAAGTCTGGCACTGGTCTACTGTCTGCAGCGGCTGGTTTAGTTGTTGCAGGAGCTCAGCAACCGAAGTCTATGCTCACTGGAGTTCTCAGGGGACGGACATCTAGGCCTTCATCTCGAGCCGGCTCTATCTCTGGGTCTGAACACCATACTCGATCTAACTCTCCTTCACCTGACGAGTCGGATAAATCTGAACAGTCATGGACTCTATTGGGAAGCTCACATCATTCAACGAGGTCTAATATGGGTGATACGAACCTCTCAATATCAGAAACATTAGCTACTGGAAAGTAGACTATTTTCGCTACGAGGTAGTGAACTATTTAATTTTATGAATATTATGGTTATGCAGATTTATTTATTCGGACCGGAGCAATAATTAAAAATATTTTATACGGCTAAAGTTTCACTAGGCAAAGTGTATTCCAACTTTGTGAAAAGCGTAAAGAAGCTTTAGAAAATCTGTCTCATCCAACTTTCCAGCACGCTTGTCGCTGAGTTCGGTTTGTGTCAAAACTTTTTCGATCTTCCTCTTGACTATAGCTGTGACCGGATCCGACTCTTTGGCTCCACTATCCATATCAATATCTTCGTCAGCTTGTTCCGTTTCATCAGGAGTAGGACCATTCATCGACACATAAGTTTTATAATTCTTTTCTAGAATTGATAAAACCTGTGAAGATTTGAATCCAGCAGCTATCGTCTTATTCTTTCTAACGAAGCATATTCTGAGCAGACCGTCCCATTCGTTGTAATTTACAGGCGGTCTAGGCTGCTTAACTTCTATCCTGACAACAGAGGATTCGACCTGAGGTGGAGGCCTAAAATTGTTTCTTCCGACCTTCATGATATGGGTAACTTTAGCCCACATTTGAACGTTTACTGAGAGCCGACAGTAAAGAGAATCGCCAGGTTTGGCCAGCAACCGGAGTGCAAACTCTCGCTGGAACATCAGAATGGATACTCTTGGAGGCCTCGGCTGGTTCAACAGCTTAAATACTAGTGGGGAGGAAATCTGATAAGGGGTATTAGATATGCAAATGTCGAAGTACGGTAAATCAGTCTTGATGAAGTCGCCGAGCATAATCTCAAGACGTTTCTGTTCCGGCTTTCCCTGCACTCTCTTCGTAAGCTCAGCAGCCATACGAGGGTCCATTTCGACGGCAATAACCTTCTTGGCTTTCTCCAATATCCGGACAGTCAGATTACCAGTACCTGGGCCCACTTCTAAGACTGTGTCGGATGGCTTGATTTCTGCCTTGTCAACAATTCCCTGGGCCACCAGTGGGTTCTTAAGAATATGCTGACCTATACCGGTATTCATCTTGAATACCGATGTCTTAGCCGCCGTAGCAGCATCATTAGTATGCTTTTTGGTGGTAGCGATCTTCCCCATGCCAGTGTTTTGAGATGAAAAAAAAAATTTAGGAATTTTCAGCCGTTTATAGTCCGACCAGTGATGAAATCCGACAATTTGAAATTTTTTAATATTCGCATCGTACTTAAACAAAAAAATTTAAAATAACCCAGTAACAGTCGCACAGAATAGAATAGCATATCAGCATAAGATGTTTTTATTTTGATACATGTCTCTCTAAGTATTGAGTGTATTTCGGGGTGAGAGCTCCTGAAGATCTACGCCCAGTACTGCCATGAAAACCCTCCCAACCAACTGCCAAACTACAAGATGGCAGCTAGGAAGTCCCCTCGGCCAGCTGCAAAGCCCGAGGCAGCTGCTAGGGTACCTCCTCTTACAATCCCACCAGGGTAAGAAACTCTCTTTCATTTGGGGTTAATGTGGTCTAACTGAATTCAGTCTTAAGTTAATTCTCATCGGGGTTCCCATCATAATCTTCTCCTCCTATGGTATCTACAAACGGGTTTATCTTGGCCAAGAAAAGAAAGAGCAGCTCGGAGAACTGGATTCCAATGGAAAGCTTAGAATTTTCTCTGAAGAAGAAGTCCGACAGCGCGATAGGTCGTCGTGGTTTTCTAAATTCTTTGGAGACAAGTGATGTGCTCAAAGGCACGATGAAGTGATCCGCTGTACATAACGTCATTCATTCGTACTTGCGTCTACATAAAATAAATAGCCAACAATCTCAGTTTTGTCATCATCGCCGCGTTTTCCGTATCGACAATGGCTCGCTGGGCGTTATAGATCTGCGAGGTAGCTGACTAGCCGAGCCTGTTGTTGGAACAGTTGAGGAGCAGACTCTTGAACTAACCCTTCTTGGCGAAGCACTAGGTTGCGGAATCAGAGATACCTTCCTTGTCGGCCGCAAGTTTGGTATATCAGTTGTCGCGCTTCTGGTAGGTAGATTGCCAGCCGAAAATACTCTGACTGGCTTTGGGATCCTGCTTGGACTCACACACTCAGGATCTTCCTGTCTTTCCAGCGATAAGCTCTGTCGATCTCGTCGCAAGCCACTTGGAGGTGATGTCATTGTCGGTAATGAGGAATTCTGAGCTGGGGATAATGGTGCAAATGATCCAGATGTTCTGCTGCTTGGCCTAGAATTTATAGTCCTACTACTACCGTAAGACATTCGGGATGATGGCCGACCAGCAGAGACTGGAATAGAACTTTTCCTTCTGGGGCCAATGTTCTTTTGGGGGGTCACAGCTTTTTTGGCTTGGCTGCTGGCAGTTGCCGAAAGGTAGGTTTTACCCGAATAAATTCTAGCTGAAGCACGACGAGCATGGGTCGGAATTCTATGCTGAGAATTTTCTACCTTTGGACGGGAATCTATATTTTGTGTCCCTTTATCGAGAGCAACTTCTGCGTCTTCTGCAATTGGCGAGAAAACACCGCTTTCGTCCGCCTTCTGCCCCTGTTGAGGTTCTACATTTTCCGAGCCATACTCATCAGCAGCGTGACTTGTTGTGATTATTTTTTTAGAGGAATTGGGAAACTCCAATGTGGGGGGATGTCTAGAATGAGCGTTCCTAAGCTTCATGTGCCGCGTAGCGAGAGTCGGGGAATTATCGGGAGAAGATAAAGGAGAACCATCGTCAGAGGCTAACATATCCTCAATAAACGATGAAGTGCTAGCAGTAGAAGTGGTAGACGAGACATGCAGATGAGATCCAGTGGAACGAGTGTGACGATGACGGGAAGGCGAAATCGCACCTTGACCAGCAATCGCAGCATTAGGCTCATTGTTACCTTTTTTGTTGAAAACTGGGGATAGTATTTGTATACTGTTCCTTTTAGTATGATGATGTTGGCGCTCGTGCTCGGCCGGAAGCTTGTTGAGCAGGCTGCCAGTCTGAAGTGATATTAGTTCAGTAGCAGAACTTCTGAAAGCGGCAGCCTTTAAATTTAAGGATGGTGCATTGGATGCACTATACTTATGAGCCAGTACAGACAAAGAGCTCCATCTCTGGTGAAGTGACGCTTGCATTGCAAAAAGCTCTGGGTTACTGATAAGCCGGTCGTTGACGGCCTGGTCGAATAGTGCGATGATTTTGGTAACAATCGGAACCAGCTTGGCATTCATAGCCAGGTATCTCTCTATTTTCGCTTGTTCAGGTTGCTGAAATTGCTCCTCGGCTTGTATGAGTTTTATGCTGTTTTGCATATGATCTAGTTTATCGAACGCTTGTTTAGCCGCTTTCCGGAATACTTCGGTCCAGCGATCTTCTACAAGCTCTTTTTCCAGGTCAAGAACATCTGTTGTTAGAATCTGCCACTGATTTTCAAGTCGGGAAAATTTGCCTTTCAGGGCATTTATGCTACTAGGGAAATACCCAGCTGCGCGATGTTCGTATGCTTCAATTCTGGTGGGAATGATAGATAAACTGGTTTGTAGAGGCTTCATTCGGCCTGTTAACTCCAGAAAGCGCATATTAAGATCTCTATCAGCCACTGTTATGCTGGGTAGTTTTTTGTTATCACTGAAAGGACTGGTATCCATGGCACTTTCCAATTGGCTCACATCGATGGAATTGATGCCTAATAGGTGCCTTTTTTCTTGAATTGAAAAGACAATCGAGAAACTATTGCTCATTTCGGATTCAACGTCTGTCAGAATTTGTTCATACAGTTCTTTCCACTCCGATGCCACGGAAATTTGTAGCTTAACAGACTTGACAGCTAGTAATATCTCATTCCACTCTCTAATGGCCTTCTCGATCTTATCGACAATTGGCAAATAAGTGATATTCAGCTTCGTAGGAGTAGACTCCTTATCATTCTGAGACTTAGTAATTTCCAGCGCATTCATCAACTGGCTCATCACTTCCCCAGCACTCGATACGCTCTCATCGACATCTTGCGCGGCTTTGCGACCTTCGTAGAAGAACTCAACATCATCTTGCGACTGCAGCTCAGAAAGAACCAGCTGGGCATTTCTAAAATATTCCCTTACTTGGTCGGCCGCTTTGCTGACGCTGGCAAGTGTGGCCAAGCTGGTTGATTCCTGTTCAGCGGGACTGCCAGGCATCCGCGATGCATACTGAGCCAGATCACGCAGCGATGGTAAGGATACAACGCTCAGTTGGTGGATATGACTATTCGGCGGTATCTTGCTCATTAGCACTTCATGACCGTCCAAATGTCTGTTCGAATCATTAAGTATATTCGACATCTTTGTGCCGCCTGGTTGCTATGTTCTCTCCAATGCGCGTCAATGCGACTATATAATATGAATCAAACAGAATATCGCACAGTTTCAAATAGTAATGAGTGGACCTGATTGAAACTAGGATAATTCGTGATCCACCGGTATATCAAGTAGAAGTCCCTTTCCACAAAAGCTTCTTATGATATGTCTGGAAGGTCTTTGTGTTTTTTGCTACTGGTAAATCTTACAATAGAAAGTGTGGAATGCACCCCAAACATGCAGTCAACACCTGACAGAATGCGCAAGCCGCATCGGTACTACCCAAACAGGCAAGATCCCGCATCTCACATCGATGTTTCAACGGCAGCAGTGCGGATTTCGAGATGACACGACGGTTATTGAACCAAAAATATAACTACAGTGACACTAGGCTATGTGGATAAATACGATCCACGACAGACACTGAAATTTGGTAATATCTTGAACATGCAAAATCTATGAATAATAGACAGTTGTGGTGAATCACCACGAGGTAACGTCAACGGCTTCGCTTTCACCAAACACACTAGTCTGGGTCACATTATCAGAAACATCTCTAGGCTTCCAATCCTCTCCGTACAAAAGAGGCAGCCGTGTCTGCAGGAAGTCTATGATCAGCCGGTTTATTTCTTTGAACTCGAGCAAAAATGCATCGTGACCTTCTGGGGACTCAATTTCCGCCAGTTGAGCGTTGGGGATATAGTGCGCAAGAAACCTTTGCTCAGAGCAGGTGAATAAACCATCAGATGTGATACCAATAACTAACGCAGGTTGCTGGATCTGGGCAAGAGCATCAGGAACGTTACCACTCCTTCCTCGAGAAACATCATGAGTATCCAGCTTTCTAGTTATAGCAATATAGCAATTAGCATCAAATCTTGTGATAAACTTATTGGCCTGATATCTCAAATAGCTTTGTGCGGTGAAATAAGTCTGAGGAGCCTTCTTTTGCTGACCATTGAGAGAGGTGGCCGGCGAGGCAGCGCGGGGGGATTCTTCAGTAGGTGAAGCGGCCACAGATCCCAAAGGTGTGGCCGAAGGAGTGTTCAACCTTTTGCCTTGAGTATGCCCTTGATTATGGATGGCCCATCTTTCTTCCTCGGGAGTCTCAGGCTTTCGAGCTTTGGTAGGCACCATTTTGTGTTTCAAAGGATCCGGCACTCCCCGACCAAATCGAGACTCAAACGAGTCTCTGGACCGATATGTCAGTAATGCAGACATCCGTGCAGCACCCAGGCCAACACTAGGAGGATCGTTGAATGGATAATAGCCATCAAGGTACTTTGGATCAGAGTAGATGGACTGTCGCTGTGCTTCGCCCCAAGAAATACCCCACGCCGAATGGCATGCACATGTCGCTAATGCAATAATATTTTTCACATAATCAGTGCCCAAATAAGCATATTCCAGCACCAACATACCACCCATAGATCCTCCAATAACGGCGGCAATCTGTTGAACGCCGAGGTCATCCAGTAATAGTTTATGGATCCTGACGTCATCTGAAATGCTGGTCAGAGGGAACTCGGGACCATAATTTTTACCAGTTTCAGGATTCACAGTAACTGGGGAGGCGCTACCATATGGAGATCCTAGGCAATTAATACAGACAATGAAGTAGCGATCGGGATCAAACGCCAGTCCTGATCCAAGTAAAGGACCCCACCAATCACTCACATCGGCCGATCCAGTCAAAGCATGGCAAATAACCAGCACATTATTGCCTTCCTCGTTGAGTTTGCCCCAGGTTTTGTAGGCCAAAGGAGCGTTTTTCAGGATTTCCCCCGATTCCAGCAGAAACTCCGGCACAATAGCAACTTCTTGACTGGGGACCAGCTTGAAAAATGGATTATTGGGTTCGTCTGTAATACGAGCTATCATTAGTATTAATTCACCGCCAGCCTTGAACAACAATACTCACCTAGTCGTTTGGTCGCAGTCATTTTAATGTAGTGCTTGACGATAAGAAAGACTCATAAAACGCTATATAACTGGCTGAGTATCACGTAATCACCACGAGCCCCGAAGAATCGTGTGCAGAGATGCACACCCTTTTTATCTACGACAGTGCAGGCACATACATATGGGATGTCTGGTTCAATTGAGATCTGGAATGGAATGTTTGTGTCAGCCTTTTGAGCTTTTTGGGCATTTTTTGGCTCCGTCTGCGGTGTTTCCCGGGTCATTTCCCTTTGTCGATGAGCCTTGTCGAGGTCGTCAGCTCGGAAATAAAGTACCAGCCGCACTGAAAAAAGATAGATACAGAGAAAGCATCTTGGTAACATACGGCAGCATCTGCATGGTCTTAAGCACACCAAAAGCATCGTGCACCGCGCAGCTGTCCGATGAGTCGGAAAACTCTGCGGAGACCTTGCTAGGCAGTTTGAGCTTTGCTCGACAGGTGCAGATAATCTGCGATCAGGATATACTAGGACCACTGAGGGATAGATTGGCTTCAATAAAGGTTCCAAATTGTTTTTCACTGTCTTTGACATTGTCTGATCTACTGCATTCAGATTTCATGGAGAATCACATTCTGTCTAGAAAAGCTACACTCCTTAGCATTGGCTCGTTGGATCACGATGATGTTCTGGCCGTGCATAACGGTATACTGTACTTGTCATTGACGGAAGACACTTACTATTCCGCCGGTTTGACCGGCGTAAGGTCTAAAGTGAATCCCGAGAAGTTTTTTATCGAGCTGGATATGACGGATCCGTTATATTCCAAAGGTACCAAAAAGTTGGACAGGCTAAGATGGGCTGCCTCTAATACTCTAACAAACCCGTATAAGTTTCTGGTTTCCGTGCCTCCAGACTCTTTGCCCCTCGGCTCTGTGGATCAAGAGATATATAATGGATGGTCTGAGAAAAAACAATTCAATGTGGTTGGCCCTGTGTTTGATATACCTGGTACTGATGACGGGCCTGATCTTCCCCCAAGCGGGTTAGCAACTTACCGTGACGAAATCACAAAAGAATGGTCTTCTTCGATATACGAGTGGATTGGATTGGCTCTTCTAGGCTCTGATCTCATATCTTCTCACAATATCGATCCATATCTCTCTCAGTATGAAGTACTTGATCCTGGGTCTTCTCCTCGAGATATTGCAGTTCTTACTCTAACTGGTATCTTCAACTCTGCATTTATCACCTCTGCATGGAAAGAGCTCGAAAGCTTCTCTTCTCCTCTTTTTGTATTTCAAATTCAAGGTTCTAGAAACTCCCCGATACTCTGGAATGGCAAAGAACATAGATATGGCTTCAATGGGGTTGGTGGATGTTCGTTGGTTCGCTTAACCAATGACAAGCTGTTAACCTTTAAGCAAACAACTATCTAATGAAATAATCCCACGTCATAATAGTATGCTATAGTATTAACTATACCAGCAATCGTATTTTACATTTCTATTTACAGTATATTTGTCTGTGACATTCTCACTCGTTGCTCATTAAAATTCAGAAGCCGTCTTCTTCTCTCCTTCAGGAGTATGGGCTATTTCCTCTTGTTCCAGCTCTCTTTCGATTGCATTCAGTTCCGCCTCTAAAGTTTCCTCTGACTCATGATTAATCTCAGGAGCAAGTGCTTGGGCAAGCTCAGCAGCATCATCCTTGGCCTGAAGGAGTTTAGATAGTTCACTTTCAGGGTTGTAGTACAGTTCAATAAACTTTCCTTCCTCCGCAACATAGCCGCCTTTGCCCAAAACCACAATCTGGTCGGATCTTCTTATAGTAGACAATCTATGAGCAATAGAGATAACGGTCGCATTACCGTCTGCCATCAACCTATGCAAGGCTTCATTGACCAGTGTTTCGGATTCGCTATCCAAAGCAGAAGTAGCCTCATCTAGAATTAAAATAGAAGGTTTCTTTATCAAAGCTCGAGCAATAGCAATTCTCTGTTTTTGACCACCACTCAGTTGAGCACCCCTTGGGCCAACTTTGGTATCTAATCCATCAGGAAAGTCAGAGAGAAAGCTACAGTTTGCCTTTCTAGCAGCATCTACTACCTGTGCACGAGTAGCAGCCGGCAATCCATATTTGATATTCTCAGCGATAGTTCCACTGAAGAGAACTGGCTCTTGAGATACCACTCCTATATGTCTTCTCAGGTTCTTCAGGTTAACTTGGCGGATATTTTGGCCACCTATTTTTATAGATCCTTCAGTAGGATCATAAAATCTAAGTAACAATGAGGTGATAGTTGATTTTCCACCACCCGATGGGCCAACTATGCAGACGTTACTACCAGGTCTAATTTGGAAACTCAAATTTTCAAAGATGGACACAGCAGGTCTAGTAGGATAAGCAAATTTGACCTGCTCAAACTCAATTAGGCCTCTAGAGTGCGCCAGTGGCTCTCCGATAGTAGGGTGAATCTTAGGATTCCTATCCAGCAGTTCAAACAACCGAGAAGCTGCTCCCGTACCTTTCATAACTTCACCATAGAAGCTACCAATACCGGCAGCTGCACCACCGGTATAGGCAGTATACATGATAAAACTGGTTAATTGACCAAAAGTCAATGCACCACTAGTTACCATGCTACTACCCAGAGCAAGAAGAACGAGTATAGTAACATTGCCTACTAGACTCATAGAGGCATGAAAAGTAGCAGTAGCTTTGGCATCTTTCATTGCAATGCCTAGGACACCTCTAATTTTGTCAGTGTATCTTCCTATTTCCTGCGCCTCGGCTGCAAATGACTGCGACACCTTAACATTGCTCAATCTTTCTTCGGATACTTTTGTTAGATTACCAAGGGCTTCTTGGAAACTTCTTGAGATTAGTCGTATCTTTCTACCGTACCACCAGGTGCCCAGAAGGACTGGTGGGATGATAACAATGATTGCACTGGTAAGCTTCAAGGAAGTAAACGCCATCATGCTGACACCCATCACGCAAGTCAAAGATGATCTCAAACCATCTGCTATACTCTGAGTTACTGACTTGGAAACGATACTTGCGTCAGTAGACAGTCGAGATATAAGATCACCGACTCTGTTAGCATCGAAAAACTCCGCATCCTGCTGAACAGTCTTCTTGAACAATTGTACCCTAAGCCGTGAAACAAGTCTTTCACCGATGATTCGCAGCAGAACATATTTCATGAAACCTGCTGCTGAGCCTACAATGAAGAAGAATCCCACTCCAACGAAAAACTGGTTGAGGGGTATCCCCCAAATCTGCTTCTCTACTTCGTCGCTATTGATTGCATCCAAGATCTTACCAATAACTGCAGGTAAACTTAGAGATACCAAGGACGATAAAATCAACATGGCAAATGCAATGGCCAAAGATTTCTTTTCTCTGCGAGCCAGTTGAAATAGTCGCATCAATTCGCCTCTTGAAGCCGTCGATTTGACTTCGCCTGGCTTTGAGAGGCGAGCTGACAAGTTGACTTTAGCAGCCTGTCGAGCACGGTTCGTCTGTGCGAATTCTTCAGCAACTGGATCAGTGGCTTCTGCCGAATCATTGCTCGGTTTTGAGGTCGAAATTTGGCGTGCACCGGTGAAATCGGCCTTTGAGAGAGCCCCATAAGCCTGCCTAGCCAGCCTATTGGTCCAAGGGGATGCATAATGAAGAGATCTACCGTGAAATTGTGTCTGGGCCTTCAGCTTTGCTGAATGCAATGACATGGTCGCCGGCATCAGTGCCGTTCTTGCAGAGGCGATATTGCAGAATCCCTTTCTCAAGGGCCCACTTAGGAAACCCCTGGGGCCAGTGAGCAGGAATAATCCTGACATTTGCAAGAATGTACGAGACTTGAGATCAAAATAAATATCCTAGTTTTTACACCGCTTGGCTCCGGAGAGGTGCTGACAGGGAGGGATAAGTAGCCGAAATTAGGGCCAAAATACCACTGACAGAGCTGAGTTGGTTCAAATCAGATGGGAAAGCGTGGCACTACTAAGTATGGGCGAAAATTCCCGGTGGAGTCGGTTTACGGGGTTGGTGTTTGGAGGACGGTGAGAAATAGTGTCCAATATTGCGTCGTGACAGGGAGAATTTGTGAGTCTTGCGCAAGAAGTGAAGTAGTCCGAATATCGGGATTGAGCCGGATAAACGCGGGGGTTACAATTTTGGAGACAATTTATATATCAAAGAGGGTTTCAAAATGCCTGTCCGAGGCTTGGAAATACAATACGCTATTGTTTTGGATTAAAACTGGCGATTCGATGCGATATTCTTAAACGCCCTTGGAAAGAGAAGTAAGGAAGGCCAACTCACAGTACATCTATAATACAATACTCGTTTCAACCAGCACAGGTGGTAAACTTGTTTTATTTCAAATGATAAAATATTTTACTGCCTAGATTGTCTCATCAGCAATTGATCTATTTGGAGGTCTTGAAAGACAGGGGTGTAGATTCACTCTCTGATAAAAGTTAGCGCTTGGTTTTCTTCGGTCCTCCTTCAACATCTCTCGCAGTGTTCCATGTCATATACATACGCTTTCCGTTCTCCCACAGAGCAAACCGGGCCTCGAAAACATCGAGCTTCTCGGCCTGGACTCGCTTGTCTTCCTTGAGAGCCTTTCGGAGCACTCGACCAGCAATGGCAGAGTAGAGGTTAAAGCTGTTCGGTTAGTAAGGATTCGCACACAGGGGCCCCGTCAAAGGGCATCAAAGATGCAGTGGGCAGTAGCCAGTACACATTGACAGTAGGCAGCATTCAGTGCATCGTTCGTTTCGTTCTACCTACTTGATTCCAGCAGGCTTGGCCATTTTTGATCTTCTAATGTGTTGTGTGAAGAAGGTTTGGGTGCAAAAAAGATTGGTGGGTGTGAGATTCCACCAATCAGCGAGCCACCCGCGTAAATTAGAGGTTGGGAGTTGACCACGGAGCAAAATCGACCCCAGGACCTCTAGAGATGTATACCGTAAACACACCTAAAAAAAAATATTTCAACACCAGTATGAGCAAGCCGAGCAAGTATATGCTCGACTTTTACTGGAAACTGGCCAGTGACAGCCATTCCGAAAGGTTGGAGGCTGCTGCTGGCCTGCTCAAGGCCTTGGAACAGTCCGATTCCGACGACGAGTGGGACTATGCTCTCAAACGGCTGGTCAGAGGGCTGTCCAGCTCTCGGGGATCAAGTCGCTTGGGATTCTCAATGGCGCTCCAAGAACTGCTGTCAGTTCGCAAAAATGAAATTGGCGTCAATCAGTATCTGCGACTGGTAAATGAATATTTCAAGAATTTTGGCAAGGTTTCTGGCCATGAAGAACGGGGGTTTTATCTCGGTGAACTGTTCGCTCTCCAGGCCTTGTCCACTTCGGAAATCCTTGATCTCGACACAACTACTTTGTCAGACCTGGAAAACTTTGTGCAGCAGCTATTCACGCTGGCATTAAAAAAGTCATGGCTTAGGGAATCGTGCTTTTTCGCCCTTTTTACTGTCATTACCCGGGAAAGATGGTCTAAATCGCCAAAGGGTTCCTCTGGCGTTGATCCTGCAGACTTCTATGCGATGATCTTGAGAAAAATAGATGAGAAGGGTCTGACGCTCACTTCTGATGCTGTTGCTATCTATATCTCGGTGCCAGATAGGTACCGGGTGACTGCAGCTGAAGGGATCAACTCTGGCTGGAAATCCGGCGATCCTCTTTCAAAGGGAAATCTCAGTTCTCTCAGCAGTGCTCTAAGAGATCTCCCTGTCTCTCAGCAACAAGAAGGCGGTGAAAAGCAGAAGTCAAAGCTAGCTCACCATTCAAGGAAGCTTCATTTTGTCTGGAAACAGCTAGCTATTCTGTTCGCCGGTGCCGGTACGGAATCTGGCCAGTCGGAGGATGTTCATACCAAGAAGAAGTTGAAGTCTTCTAGCAAGAAAGCCATTTCTTCCTCCTCTTCAGTTGACAAGATTGGATTCAAGGAATTCTGGAGGTCTGTCATAGATGATGGGTATTTTGCTCAGTCTGCTTCTTCGGAGCGTAAATTCTGTGGCTTTGATATTTTCAACGAATTTCTTGTGGCTCTACAGACATCCGACTCAAACAAGTCTGAAAAAATCTCGGCTCTTTTCACTCAGAACTTTTTAAGATGTCTAACCAACCAGTCGTCCCAAAATGATCGATTGCTGAACAAAGCAGCGCGGCATGTTCTGGCTCTTATAATAAAGGTGGTCGAAGAAGATCCTTCTATTACAATTCCTGTTCTGTCTGGGCTACTGGGATTTTCATATAATTTTGACAATCTAACCAAGACAAAGACTGTGGAAAAGTTGATTTCTTTAATCCCAGGAGAGCAGCTGGAAAAACCTGCTCAAGTGTTCATCGACTACTTTGAACGAGCTGTCGATATTGTAGAAGATAATGCTACGGAGGATGAGGATGAAAGCTCGGGTGAAGATAAGGAGAGGAAAAAGATCAAGAAGCAGTCAGATGGCCAAAGGCTATGGGCCCTAGACAATCTGCTAGCACTTGTCAAGTCACATAAAGGATCCTCGGATTCTGAAGCTCGTGCTATTGAAGAAACAATCAAGTTTTTAGTTCGAAAGGGATTTTCTGTTTCTCAGCCTCCTTTGGGTGAGAATATCATATCAGCTTGTCAGTCAAGGCTGAATTCCATAATGTCTCTTATGGTCAGCAAAACGCGATCTGATTCACTTTCTTGGCCGTACGTCGCAGTGTCGGCGATTACTGCCCTCGATGGAAATTCTGCCGTTAGTCTGATAAACCAGTTTGAACCTGGTGATGAATTGACAAAGGCAAAAGACAAGGCTGTAAAAACATTGGAAAAGATAAGAAAGAAGAGACTGGCGTCAAAACATGCTGATACATCCCAGCTAGAAGCGTTTGAGCTGCTATTTTCTCTAGTGTTGATACAGGTGTTTTCTGCTGATAGCGAGGCGGCCGCAATGCTTGATGAGCTTCATTTATGCTACAATAAAATCTTAGGCAAGTCCCAGATTGAAGAAGGAGGAGACGATGATGAAGCTGTGGACGCTAGTCAGGTCTTGACGGAAATACTACTCAGTTTTCTCACCAGGCGTTCCTCTTTGATGAGACAGCTTTCGGAGGAAGTTTGGTCAACATTTACAGAGAAGGTCACTTTCGAAAGCTTGCATTTACTATATGACATTTTGGAGTCCAGGGAAAGTAAAGCTGGTCAAGATGCCCTATTTGATAATGATGATGACATGAGCATTGATGGAGAAGATGAGGACGATAATAACGATGACGATGAGGCTGACGACGAAGATGATGATGATGATGAAGATGATGATGACGATGACGATGATGACGATGAAGAAAGTGATCAATCTGACCTCAACGATAAAGACGCCATCGAAGAGGCAGACAGGCAGGCAAACGCTGCCCTTTCAAATGCTTTAGGTATCAATAAGGCTGAAGAAGAAAACGATGGAGAAGAAGAAGACGATGATGATGATGATGACGAAAGTATGGATGATGAACAAATGATGGCCCTAGACTCTACACTTTCTAATATATTCCGGGAACGACAGCGGGCGCTATCAAAAGCCAAAACTGGCTCTCAAAAGAAGATCGAAGCGAAAGATGCTCGAGAAAATATGGTTCAATTCAAATCCCGCATTATCGATCTACTAGACATTTACGTCAAGAAAGAATCATCCAATTGGTTGATATTGAGTGCCATATTACCGTTGCTGAATGTGATCCGAACTACTAAGGACAAGTCTGTTGGAGAGAAGGCCCATGCACTCCTGAAGAACAGACTGTGTAGGGTTAAGTCAATCCCTACACCAAGTGCTACTGTGGAAGGGCTGGCAGAGGCTTCTGACCTACTAAATAAGATTCACTCGGAACAAGCAAGAAAGTCTACCAACAAGGCACACTCTTTGGCTTGCTCACAGTCCAGTATTTTTGTTTCAAAGGTGCTTATGAATATCAGCCCTGAAGAAGGGCCAGATCTCATTGTCAATGCCTATTCGAGCTCAATGCTGGATTGGATCAAGTCCTCACAGAACTCAAAGCTCTCTCCAAACATGTTTTTCGACGTTATAAACTACTTTGCATCGCTTAGAAAGCCGCGAGTGTAATGCAATAAATTAACTCTTCAGGATTCCAGAGCTTAACTTTGTTTAATCAGTATTCTGGGTATATATACATGCATCTAGTAACTAATAATATATAATGGCCTGCCGTAATGGCATAACATATCAGCGATCGTCCTCCCTGGCCCCTAATCTCTTGTCGCTTTCTATTTTTTGATATATTAGGTATATCGCCAACTGGTTACCGTCTGGAAAGCCTGAGACGGTTATTGTTCGCTCGTTAGAGTCTCCATTGGGTTCGCCAACCTTGACCTGCGAGCCAGAAATTTTTCTGATCTCTTTAATTTTAGAGCCTCCTTTGCCAATAATAGAACCAACATAACGGTTGGGCACCGAAATATCCTGCGTAAGTTCCCGATCCGGGGGAGCATTTTGTGCCAACATCTGGGCCTCGTGCAGAAGAGGATCTCTAGTAATCTGTGGGGGTGGAACTGCTGGATCGTGCTCCTGTACACGTCTATGACTGTCAGCATAGAGGGCCGGAAGAGATGGCTGTTTTTGGCTATGCGTCGAAACATGTCCATGCTGTTTATGATTTTGCGACGTTGTGTACCCATTTCCAGCAGCATTAAAACCATTTTGAGCTGCAATCATAGGATCGTAGGCAACATATCCATGGCCAGGCTTCATCACATTTTCCTTATGATGATTGTAGGTAGAGCAAAGGTAATATACAGCGATATGCACGGCATCTGCCACTCCGTATACACTCAAGATGCGATCGTCCGACATGGGCAGTTTGCTCTCCTGAGCTTTAAGTTTAGCCGAAGAAGCATCCTCAACCTCTCTGAATTTTGACCCTCCTTTACCTATAAGGGGGCCCATTATATAATTGGGGAAAACGAGTCTCATGTTATACGGTTCAGAATCTGCCGTAGAAGGTTCATCAAAGGGATCTTCTCCAATTGCCCTAACAATCAGTCCCGCAGCCTTTGCAACATTTTCAGCTGGACCCCTAATATGAACCATTCTTTCAAGAGCACCCTGGTAGTTGTCGGTGACCCTGAGGCGGACACCTGCAGCATCTCTGATATTTCCAATCATTATGCCCTTGCGACCAATAATTTCAGCGGCTTCTCGCGAATTGACCAGTATACGTAAGTGTATGAAGCTTTCTGGAACACTAGCGGAAGTTTTGAGATTTGTATCCTTATTCTTCAGTTTGTGAGACGAGATGATGCTTGGTTTTGGGTGATCAGAGTGATTAAAATCGCTATTCTCTTTTGCATCTCTCGACTTTGGAGATTCCTCTCTCTTTATAAACCCATTCGCCGTATCCTCCTCTGAGGGAAAATCCCTGTTCACCCTATCCACTTCGTCGGCATCAAAGCCACTAGCCACGGAGAATGGGCTGGAATCCCTGTTTTCAATCGCTACTCTCTTCGGAAGACTCACCTCCTCCTCCAAATCGGAAGCCGTTCTTTTGAGCATATCGATAGGCAGATAAGATGCACAAAATATGTATAAAATGCAAATAAATCGTTGTTGGCCCAGCCTTTGCTAAAGGGAGGTACCCACTTGCACTACCGATGTAACGATAAACTACCTGCGTAATACGAAGAAAGAGATGACAGCACGCGCACAGTTGATCGCAATTGGAAGAACCTAGCTGTGAAAAATGCAGAGGGACGAAATGCAAATATTTTAGAAGCAGTTATGGCCAGGCTCGGTCCAGTTTGTAAGTCAAAAAGCTTCGATGTTCTAAAGCGGTGGAAGGAAAGGTCAGGCTATCGTCTGTTTTGCGCCAATTGGTACAGATGAAATGATGCTCTCCACGCATTACGCCAGCAAAAATAGCTCAATTTAGAGAAAAAGCCACGGAATCTACTGCGGAATAATGGTAAACTGCCTTGTATCAGCTTTTTTTCAAATATTTGTCACTATTTCCTTGATTTTGGTCGCGCGGGGTAGACTCACCCTGTTTTTCTCGTGCTGCAATATACTTTGTACCTTCCGGTATCACCGAGCCTCAGCCTGAAATTTCACCTCCCCACGGTAGTGATCAGGACAGTCTCACGCTGCGGATAATAGAAATGGAAGCCCCAAGCAAGAAGACGGAGAAGACTGGCCCGATAGTTGAGGAAGATAATTATCGCGAGTCTGATGATGAAGACTTTAATCCTAATGGCCAGCAAGATGAGTCAGGGGATGACGACTCCGATAACGAAGACCAGCCGGAGGAATCCAAAGAAGAAGTAGATAGGAAATATCAAGATATTCAGGGCGATGGCTTAGAATCAGCTATCAGAACCCGTGCCCAGCGTTTGGCCGATGGTTTAAAAGAAAAAGAATACGCCAAAGTAGAATCAAATGCTGATTCTCAAGTAGATGTTGAAGATTTGTGGAAACAGCTGAATGATCCGTCCAGTGGCTCCACCCCCGCAGAGGCATCTCTTCCCTCAGAAGAATACATTGTCATCCAGAGAAACTACCAGTTTGCAGGTAAAACTACGGTGGAAGAAAAGCGAGTTCTGGCATCTTCAGCTGAGGCAAAGGCTTATCTGGCCGAACAACATGGTCAAGCAGAAAACTCTACTAAGGCGGCACCACTGAAAAAGAAACCTACAAAGAGGAAGAAATCCATACTTGAGGCAGAGTTAAATGCCGGAAAAGCTCAGAAAATGAATACTCTGCAAAAGTCTCGCCTGGATTGGGCTTCTTTTGTTGATCAAGAAGGTATCAAAGACGACCTAACCAAGCATAATAAGGGTGGCTACCTTCATAAGCAGGACTTCTTGTCCAGAGTAGAGCATAAATTGGATGAAAAGTTGAAAGAAGGCTTGAGGAAAAAATAATAGCTGCTCGTCTTGATACCTATTTATTTGATTAATGTTGAAAATGTAAATATAATTATAAGCATCATGGTTGGCACAAGTAATAAAAATGTCAGAGATATTCATATTCATCTATGTAACTGCCAAAAAAATATTTATCTATTAAAAATGAGGCACATGCAGGCTTGTCATAATCAGACTAACAATGCTGAAAACTCCCTCTCCGAGCACTAGTCCGCTTGAAAGAATAATAAGTCTCACCAGGGAGTCATGATCTTTGTGCTTGGATAAGAACCAAGCTGCGATACATCCACCGAGGAACCTAGCCAGAGTAAATGAAGGTGAATTATAAATGCCTATTCCCACTGCTACGCCAGATGGGAACCATTTTGTGATCTTCTTCATCTTGGGGCCTGTGAAGACAGCATTAATCAAAGACAAAGCCCCAAACAGCAGAGCGAATGCTATAGAAAACTGTGCAGCATAAGGAGGTAAGCCCTGGCCATTAACCAGTCGAGAACAGTCGATCCATACCAAAGCAGTAGGAATTCTGAACAGTGATCCAGGGATCTCATAGACACTATTATATAGTCGGTAGACAACCGATGACAGAAAAATCGACCATAGCGATCCAATCAGCTGGGCTATGAATTGAGCCCGCGGACTGGCCCCTATAAGATGGCCTGTTTTCAAGTCTTGCATCAGATCACCCGCCTGTTGTGCACCAGCTTCCGTGATGGCTCCGGCAATCAGATTTATTAAAACCGAGCCTGGATGTGACTTTGGTACCACCAATGCAAAAACAAGCTGTGAGATTTTCCCTATTCCGGATACTGGGTTGAGATCGGTTTCTCCCAGAGCTCTGACACCCAGAATACTAAGAAGAACTGCCAATATAATAGCGATGATCATGCTGTATATAGGAACGGTGCTTCCAAAAACTACACGGACTGCGGCCACGCAGAATAACATGGAAATACCAAGTCCCACCCAGGCAACCCACTGAGGCACAAGGTGTTGAGGTTTCACGTCGTCTGTATCGGAGACATCATCCTGTTCACCTGTTTCTTGTGTTGATCTATACTTGCCATTCATCTTTTCATCAGCCGATCTCTTGATGGATCTAAATGTAAAAACGCCAAATGAAGTTACTGTATCGGAAATCATGATTGCCAAACTTATCCATAATATCCACCCCTGTCCACCGGTTTTCCAGTCATCGATAGGGCCAGTCACCCATTCGAAGTGATTAGCCAGTGGCGCCAACACAGCCCACCCCAATAGTGCGCCGAAAAGCATGGATGACACGGTTGGTAAACCCATTATAATGCCTTGTCCAATATAAGCAGGAGAGGGCTGAAGCATCCATAAGTAGGATGATGCAAGGGAAGAACCAAAGATAGGCAGGCTTCTTATGTTAGGGACGAAGTATGCACATAGGGTATAGGCAGCAGAGCCCGAGAAGGCAATTAGAAGCAGTCGGACATTTTTTGAGTATATCTCATCAGAATGCGATACGGAAGAAATAGTATTAGCATCTCCATCCTCTTCATCTTCTCCACTCAAAGGGGAATAGGAGTCCGAAGACCGATTTTCACCAGTACCAGCAATATCTATTTCCTTCAGACTAGTCTTGTGTAATACTGAAATGAGAGTAGCAGTAGCGGACCCCGAAGGAAATCGGAGTTTTTCTTTGACAATAATCTGATATCTCAGCAAGACTGCAAAAAAGACTCCAAAAAAGGCAAGACCGGTACAGAACACAATCAATTGGTACAAAGACAGCTGGATATGCCAGCTAGGATCGGTTCCCTCAGGCAGGCCAGCTTCCTGAGGAGTGAGAAATTTTTCAAGAGCAGGAACTACTCCGACCAGGCCAAACGCAAGTGGTCCTGTGCCCACAGCAACTGCAAGACTTTGAGCGAACACATTTTCAACATCGCTATAAGGAAAGGCCAGATGATTTCTAAGAGATTTGAACACTGCAAAAGCAAGGAGTGATGAAGGCAATCCCATCATGGAAACCCAGCCTGTTTGGAGGCCGAATTGGAAGTTGGAAAACAATACGATGGATCCAATAGCCAGTCCTGCGACAATCGATCTCACAGTGATCTGTGGTAGATCGGCCTTGAGCTTCCAAGGATCCAAAGAGTCGATAACTTCGTTAACATCTCCATCGTGTACTGAGTCAACAGGAGTAGCGACTCCTCCACTGTCTCCACCCATACTCAAATCTTGCAGTGGAATAGAAGGGGTTGAGGAAGTAATGGTGAATGGCGGAATGGGGGATGACAAATTGTTACTGATCTGCGGCTGTAATCCGAAGATAAGATTCAAACTACCACTTTTTAAATGACGGATCCGATCGCGAACAGAGAAAAGGGAAATTTAGGATACAGCATAATTTCAGTCACAGGGTCGAGAAACCTTGTTTCTTGTGTCATTACATTGGTTCGAAATCAGTTAAGCTGCTGACGGTGTCTAGTCTCTACGGGCATAATTATCTCAATTATCACTGGCTGGGCCTAATTTGGGTATTTGGGAGCCGATAATAAGCGAAAGTAGTATTGGAACAAATATTGCCCGCCCTGTTCAACAAACGGCGCTGGGGACACAGATAGAGCAATAAGCACAAGCACTAAGTGCATTACAGTTTTACGAGCGGGATCAAGTAAATTCCGGTAGGGGTGATGTGCTAAGCTTCCTGGATAAGGTGGATTCCAGGCTCCTGGACTAATGGGCATTTTGGCTCGATTGGGTTTAAACATAAACATGGCTGAGTCGGTCCGGGCCTATGAGTTGTCGTTTGGTGGAACCGTGGGCCACCTGAGAGGATATGGAAAAATGGAAATATGTGGCTTGTAAAGAGAAGGGAAAATAAAACAGACAAGCTGCTATTTGCCAGTGCTCAGTGCAATTGAATACCGGTAGTGGAACAGTCTTGGTTGGGAATCTGCCCGGGTTGCTCGTTTTATCGGCCTGCAAACCTCCCCAAGCATGCCGTATAAACACAATATATGTATTTTTCATTTCGGCCTGCAACCACCAGCCCAATTTTTCCGTTAAATGTGCAAGCCGAGCTATAAAGGAGAAGATCGCCACTCACCGTCAGCTTGTTGCGCACGCCTACAAAAGCAAGTGGGGCTTTTCGGTCACATGTAGCCAATTGGTGGACGAAGAACCTAAAGCCCGTTTAACTCTATCGCCGCGAGCTGGCCATGCAGGTCTGGGGGATGTTACACAATCCCAGATACCGTGTCAATGCACACCCCACCTGCTCCGCTCTCACCGTGTCATGGAATCCACGGCTTGTTTGGAACCGTAAGAGTGAGTTTAGGTTAGTGCGACGCAAAAGTCGGGTACCTGTCCGTCGGATCACCTGGAAAAAGCAACTGACAAAGCCGCTCTAAAAAAAGTATATTCAAAGAGGTAGGGCAAAAACACAAAGATATATATAGTGTCGTCATTCTGCGGGTGCCATCAGCAGGTTTATTTTTGCCTTGGCCCACTATATATATATATATCTATATTGCGGAAGCCAATCTTCTGATAACTTAAGACCCCATCATCTGTCTGTCTGCCGGCAACATCTCACAGGTCTTAGTCCTCGCATCATCGTGCAGAAACTTTTTAGTTCGTTGGCTCTACACCGAACCTACTGAAAAGGTCCTTCACCCTTATATAACCCCCCGGTCTCCCGCTTTGTTGAAAGAGACATTTTCCTTTAATCACCCCCCATTCCTATTTATTTATCATGTCAAACTACCAGGTTGGAAAAGACCTAATTCAGCAGCATCGCATGCTGGATAATGCAAGAGCTAGCATTTTCCCTCATTCAGTTCCCCCGGCCTCTGAGGGCACATCTCGTATCATCGGGCTGGCGGAGTCCACCGTTTATATTCTGATAATATCCTTGGCCATCTACACCTTGGTTCACACTGCTGTATATTTGGCGTTCAAAATCTACCACAATGTTACGGTCTACCGATTTGTTGCAAAAGGATCGACAGTCCCTTGTGTGAATGACGAAGAAGCCAACATTTCCGGTCATTCACCAACCACCAAACCTGAAAGGCTGGTTATTCATGAAAGAATCTACAAAGAAGCTATTCCGCCGAAATCCCCTGTCCCCCGGGCTGCAGCTGGATCGCATGTTTCTTTCAGACCGTCCACCCGGTACGTAAGTCCGTTCAAAGACTCTTTGCTGCCTTCACGGAATATGGCGGCCGTTCGATCCGACGCTTCATCACTCGATCTAATTTCTCCTTCTAAAGCTATCTACGCTTGATTCGGCTCTCTCTAATACCTTTCCCGGACAAGAATTTTGTCCAACGTCATAGGGCCCCGCCTTGCAGATTATCAGTGACGTACTGCCCGACCGGACTTGGCATCTTCTTACTCCAAGTTGCACCGTCACCATACCTCTCTCGACTACAGCTTACGCTGCATGTAATTATTTCCTCCATTTTTTTAATCTATACGCATCAATGCATTATTTATGTTCACCCCGGACCGATTAAACCAGCTGCATGTTCGCAGGCACACTAATGTTGTGCGCCGCACAGCCTGAGGCGCACCTGAAAAAGTCAGATGCATGCTGAGACAGAAGCCTGTGCCTTTAAGATCTATGCCATGCGGCCTGTCACCTGTTAGTTAGTCAGTACCAGTGGGGAAGCTCGAACTGTGCTCACTGGCTTTTTCACGTATCAGTCTCTAACGAGTAAGCTTGGCGCAGTTTATGATGATCTCTCCATCATTTTGTCGTAGAGAACCGCACAGGGCCAATGCATAATGCCACAAAAGATATCAAACATGCATAAAATCATCTGCCATGTCTCTCATATCAGGTACCGTAGCTCATCAGACTGTGTTTAAGGTTTGTTCCTCTGCCCATTATCTCCCAGCCATATGCCGCATCAAGCTCGGTGTTTCGCATCCGTGTGCGTGGTCTGGCTGAAGCTGATCAGAGTGGTCAGCCTCGCCTTGTACATATCTAAAACACAGTCATGACGAACGCAGTAGAGGACTCAACCATGAGCGACGAACCTCCGGTACCATCGGCGGAGACAGTGCCATCCATCGATGAGACAGTCGTTTCGGACCCCACGCCACGGGTTTCTGCAGAACCGGTGGAGGCTGTTTCATCAGGGGCTTCAGCTGCACCAGCTGATGGCCTCCCTGTAGGACCAGATCCACTAGAACTAGGGGCTCCTGCGCGCCAGTGGATAAATCAAAATATTACCCCAGCTTTATTGGAGTGTATGAGAAGAGTAACGAGAGAAAGGTAAGATCATTCAATTCAATGCACTATATAGCTGCACGTACCCACTGCTTATGGCTGTCCCCACATACTGACTGACCGATCCAGACCCCCTGATCCTGTGAACGCACTTGGAAATTATCTCATTGAATACGCGGAGAAGAATCAAAAGTAATCGGCAGGTCCTAAAACTAAATCAGGCTGTCGTCATGGTATCAGCACGACAACTCAAAACTTCTATTATATAATCGGTAATGCATAACACCGGCTGTTACAAGTATCGTATGGCGAGATTTCTACTCCTCACATTTCACGTAAATATCCATTAACCGGTGGAAAATGGTGACGGCCTCGTCATGGGGCATGCAGCCTAGGCCAATCCAGCAGACCAACCCGTCTGCTGATAGACTTGCCATACTTAGACGATGAAGCAATGAAAAAACATCGGCCAAAGGCACTCTCTTTAGTATATATAGCCCATAGTGTGCTTGTAGGAAGAAGCCATATATGGTGCTCAACTCAATATCTGGTATAAGATAAGACAAGTCGGCTAAGTATTCTATATACCTGGCACTGGAACTCTTCATCAGCCCTTCATATGTTGGATTAGTTATTGCTGCCATCATCTATTTGGTTTATTTTCATCTTCTGATTGGGGTGTCTATTGTGGTTACATTGGACTTATTGCACGTCAGTTGATAGGTCGTGGCATATAATATATGCAGGGATCACTGCCAAATCACGCACTAAGCCAGTTCATTACTATATACAGTCAAAATTAAATTAAATATTATTGCAGCTGGTTCCAAAGATTAAAATCTTTCCTTGGTCTTGTCGTCATTCTGCAGTGCTTGGACTCCCCAATCTCCAATCATTGCCATCGCCGACACTTTCCAGCCCATATAGTAGGATTCCACACTATCAGAACCCACCAATACGCTCCAGATCGAACCGAATACACCGCTATACTGGGCTGGGGCCACAATCATCTGGTGGTTCGATAGGCCCAAGCAAGCTACCTGGGCTCGTCGAACTAATGTCTCCATGGGTACCTTGACAGAAACCTCGACTAGCGAAGAACACAACGATAGAATATTATACCATGTAGGCGTTTTGTAGCTGTCCACCCCGAATTTAGTATGCAGAAAGTAGGGGGTGCCTTTCTTGATCAGGGTAGGTAGGCCAGAGTACAGAATCGTAGGTATCACAACAATTGAGGGACTGCTGAACGACTTTAGATTGATAACTGATCGCCTGAACGATCTTGGTCCTGTTTGAAAAGTCGTCACCACGAACTTAGTTCGAATAATATCAATAGGTGACAGAATGACAGCAGTGGCCACACTAGCAGCAGTACTAATGGCCAACGAAACCAATGGGCTGGGAGAATGCAAAACTTCAACAAAAAAGGGATCTGATATTCCAGCAATAGCTGAAAAAAAGCCAGAGAGCCATGCTTCAATGGTTGCGGTAAGAGCTTCGAGCAAAAACGAGGTATGAACTCCTCGCCACAAGCCCCGTACTCCATCCTTGGTGTTTAGAGCCGACATGATGTCTAAAACATGAACCGATTTCGAATCGATTGTTTCGGAGTACCCTTTCTCCCGCCAAAGTTTCTTCGTGCTCACCTCCGAAGTTTTCACCACTTCGGAGGGCTTTTTCACCTCAGATGCTTTTAGAACAGCTTCCCGGCCACTAATGAGCTCATTTGTCTCTGTAGAGGTAAAATAGTCCACTTCTTCATCTGATTCATCGTATTCTTTGATATTTGGGTGAGACGACTCAACCTTTTCTATCCTTCGAGGCTTCTGGCTATGTTGCCAGTCTCCGACCTGGAGCAAGAGGCGACTGACCTCAAAGGGCTGCGACACAAACACTCGACTATACAGTCGCATCATAGAAAGCCCAATCTGACTGACATTTTCCGAAGTATTGACTTCGATATCCACAAGATAATCATAGTCGCCGCCGCCTATACGATCTAGAGGCCGAGAATCCGACAGTCGACTGACAGGGCTCCCAGTAGTATTTCCATTTCCACCACTATATGATGTTAAATAAACACCATGACCATGTTCATTACTATTGCCAGGCGTGTGAAACCCGTCAGGGTTGTAATAAGGTCTCAAACTTGCGCTGGTATCCGTCATGCCGGTGGTGTGTTCAAGATGTAAATCATGTGGGAGTAAATTTGTGTGTAGGCTATTTACCTGGGGTAGAAGGGATATTGCTACTCCAACATAGATTCAGCACCAAAATCGAGCCATTAGCTACCGTAAAAAATTCTTGCAAAATAAATTAATCCACTATACGTAGAAACTATCGACCAGTGTACATACTAATACTTCGGTTCTTCAATGGCGATGAAGCAGCTCCTCCACTTCTAGGTTTGGAGATGCGAAGCGCATCGCCATCCTCGGGGCTCTCATTTTCTTCATTATCCAAATCAGCAGGGGCCAAAGAGAGATTTCTCTTACTTGGGCTGCTGCGAGAAAGTGGCTGAGGGGTACTAGGATGGTTGTTAATAAGCGAAAGGGTAGTCGAACCAAGGATATTCTTGGATCGGTCCAAAATCGAATCACTGATTTTCTGCTCAAACGTGGAGATTCGAGCTTCCAGCTTTGTAAACTCTTCGAATCTCAGACCCATCTCTGTTTTCATTCTTTCTATATCAGAAGTGATGGTTTGCTTCTCTGAGCGGAGGCCCTCCAATTTCTGTTCGAGTTCGTCTATCTGCTTCTGCTTGCTCTCGATGACTGCCTCTTGGTAATTCACAACAGCCCCGTTGGCATCCCTCTCTCGAAGCTGCTTTTCTAGTTCTCTCACTCGAGCCTGCAGTTTGTCTTCATTACTGTCCCTTGAAGAAAGCACATCTAATTTGGATTCAATTACTTTGACTGCCTCAGTGAACTTCCCAGAGTCGCTGTACTGAAGGTCGATCAAAGATCTCATATCAGCTTGCATATCAGAGATAATCTTGCCCGATTCAGCATGATTACCTACCAACTTGCTATCAATTTCAGAAGCAAATTTCTCAAGCTGATTTTTCTCAGTGGCTACCAATGTTTCCAGATTGCCACTCAGAGAACCGATCAGCTGTGAAATATGCTCACGAGTTGATTTAGAGACCTCTTCCAAATGCTCTATCTTGGATAGTGACTCCGCAATACTTCTCATCTCATCTGTCGAGTCTTTCTTGTTGGATAGCGTTTCTATCATTTTTAAAACTTTCTCCACATGCTCTCTATTAGAGTCCATAAGTTTCTCCATCATCTCCTTGTTCAGTCTAGAGACCTGTTCTAGATTATCTCCATTTGGTAAAGAGGCCATAAAGGTCTGAAGTTTGCTCATTTGATCTACCTGTCGCTGGTTATAGCTAGCATGACTGGCTAGAATTTTCTCCAGGCAATTTTGCACGCTCGATTGATACTGTAAGTTGTTGGACTCGAAATCCTCCTGAATTCTCGAATGATGATCAGCTAGGCTTGAACTGATCTTTTCATGAATATGACTGAGGCCATGCTGCAACTGCTTATGGTTGTGCTCACTCATTTGATGACTATTGTCACTAGCATTCACCGCCATAGCATCAAGCCGACCTATAATATCTTTGATTTGGCTTTCAATCTTACTGGAATCATAAGGGGTAGAGCTCTCTTTTCTTTGCATATCTCCCACTATCTGATTAAGAGATGCATTCTGAGACTGCGAAACCTCTTCAATCTTCTCCAAGATTTGGCTGATCGACAGTTTAGATAGTTTCTCCGAATCCGACTGATTCTGGTCTATTCTGGAGATAATAGTATTAACAGATTGATATATTCCAACCTCTTTCTGTGGTAGTTCTTGTCGAATTTTGGCAATGCTACTCTCCAGGCTTGTGTAATGATCGGAAGCTTGTCTAGATATAGTTGAGATCATGTTCTTCATGTCAACTATATTCAAAGTACCAGGCTCGGAAGAATTTGATTTTTCAAGTTCCCTTGAAGTAGATGCGGCAGTCTTAGAAATATCTTTGAGATAACGCTCATGCGTTTGAAGCATACTAACGACATCTTTGGTGGATACCAACAGGGAATCAGCAACTGTAGTAAAAGCTCTTCGTGACTCTCGCTGAGCTTCCATGCTCATTTTCATCTCAGCCAGACCCTCCTCGATGTTATTCTTTGTAGAATAAACAGATTCCTCAGTTTTGACTGCTCTATCCTTGAGCTGGGATAGGGCACTAGCATTATCCCTGGAACGATATGCAAGACCACCGAATTCCACCAACGCCTCGTTAACAGACTTCTCGACAGTTTTCTGACTATCTTTGATCTGTTTAGTAAGATCAATCAGCTCGCCAATTTTCTCATCGCTCAGGCCGTGCAACTGCTTGGAGCCAAAGGGCCTGGTCGGGCTTCCAAGACCCAGTCTACCGGGCGATGAGACGGGGTTTAAAGAAGGAGAATCTGGATTGATTGGCATTGGTGGCGGATTTCTGTTTGGGTCTGCAGAATTCCAGATAGGCATCTTGTCAATGCCCCGGATGTTCAGGCTTGATTCTGTTTTTCTCAAATTGTAGTGCGACATGATGCCCGAGCGGTGATTGAACTGCGGAGTAGAAGTAGCAGGTGCTGTATTTGCCTTAATAAGAGCAGAAACAAATTGAGAAAACACTTTGAAGTGGTATTATGCGTTCAAATACAAATAATAAATAGGTCGGTCGAGTAGAGAGGGAGCTCTGCAGAATACAAAAGCTACGAGCCGGTTCTTTTGTTTAATAGCTGGGTGGATCGAAAAGGGGCATATTGTCAACAAAGCAGTTGCTGGGGTTACTGGTGATGTTCCGGATTGGGACTTCTCACAAGACCACCAAAAAAAAGGACCGTTGTGTGTGACTGCCTTTGTTACAAGGCGTAATTCCCAGCACCACTCATGCCATTTGTAGTTTGTGCTAAAACACTCAACTTTTCCACCCACTCCTTATCCCATATCACAGTATTCACAATGGCTGCTAAGTTCTTGAAGTCTGGCAAAGTTGGTATGTACACTTGAGAAATGAAAGGATCCATCATGTATTATATGGAGAAGAGCTGAGCTTGATCGAGGAAACAATATTGCATGGGGTATGATTGACAAATGCGTAGTGATGAAGCTACATGACTAGGGAATAATTATACAAAACAGCAGTAGCATGTACTTGATTTAGCTTAAGCCAGAAAGCCCAGCATGGGCTGTTCCAAGGTGGATCTATTCTGTTATGAAGATATTCTGTTTACTAACTCTCGATAGCCATTATTACTCGAGGTCGATTCGCCGGTAAGAAGGTTGTTATCATCAAGCCCTTCGACGATGGTACCAAGTCACATCCTTTCGGCCATGCCCTCGTTGCAGGTATTGAGCGATACCCCTTGAAGATCACCAAGAAGCATTCTGCTAAGAAGGTTGCCAAGCGAACCAAGATTAAGCCCTTCATCAAGGCCGTCAACTACAACCATCTCATGCCCACTCGATACTCTCTTGAGCTCGATGCCTTGAAGACTGCTGTCACTGCTGACACTTTCAAGGAGCCTTCTCAGCGAGAGGATGCTAAGAAGAGCATCAAGAAGGCATTTGAAGAACGACACCAGGCCGGTAAGAACCAGTGGTTCTTCACCAAGCTCCAGTTCTAAATGTTTGTATGCTATGCCAAAAATACGAAAATAATCATTTACCAAAATAAAAAGTATTTATGTCGTGAATACACTTATGAGCCTTGAAGAAATAGAAAGTGTGGAGTTTTTAAGTTGAAATCTCTGTTGTAGTTCGTAAAAATTTTGAAATTTCGCCAAATTATTTGCAATTTTCGTTTCCCAAACTCCCCCAGGATTGGTGGGCGACTGCGCCAAATGTTTTTTTGGTGTGGTCAACCCACTACTCGAATTTATTGGTGCTGAAATTCGAGTTGTCGGGTGATGCAAACGATGCTCCGACTTCAGAAATGCCGGCTGCGGTTACCACAGTGTCATTATTACGCTACTAAAAGCTCCTCTAAATTGATCTCGCTCAAGAAGCCTAATATTGATGCTAGATCGGTGAAGAGCGATCCGGAAAGGTACCAAGATAGTGTGGACCGAAGAAGGGTCCAACTCCCCGGAGACAAGAGCATACGGGAGTTGGTAGCGGAGATAAATGAAATCAATTTACTACAAAAGCAGAGAAATGATCTGGTGCATCGCCGAAATCAGGTGCAACAGCAGTTGAGCGGAGTGGATGGAGACAAAGACCAGATCAGACGGGCTTTGGGGGATCTGAAAAATAGTATCAAGGCTCAAGAAGCTACTTTATCCGAGAAGAATGCCGTCATTGCAGAGAGTCTCGAAAGCATTCCAAACCTAATTAGTGACGACTCGCTAATTGACGACCAAGAATTGGTGGCTATGATTCATCCAGATAAGAAGACGAATGCTAGCGAAGAGCTGGATCATTTCAGCATTAGTACGGAACTGGGAATCGTCGATTTCGCCAATGCCGCCAATGTTGCTGGGTCATCTTCGTACTTTCTTGTAGGTGACGGAGCTCTACTGGAGCAAGCCCTGGTACAGTATGCTCTGTCTCGGGCACGAAGAGCAGGCTGGACTATGATTACTCCCCCATCACTGGTTCGACAAGAATATACCAATGCCTGTGGGTTTCGGCCGCGAGACCAGAACAACGAACAACAGGTGTACTTAATTGAGGACTCTGATTTATGTCTGACTGGTACGGCGGAGATACCGTTAGCTGGTTGGGCTGCCAACCGGATCCTGACGTCGCCCAAGCCTATCCGCAAGGCTGGGGTAAGCCGAAGCTACAGGGCAGAGGCCGGAGCACGGGGCAGAGACACCAAGGGGCTGTATAGGGTACATGAGTTCACCAAGGTGGAACTTTTCGCATGGGCATCGACTCAAGAAGAATCAGAGAATCTACTGGAGGAAATACTACAATTTCAGAAGGGCATTGTTGAAGACCTTGGATTGTGTGCTCGGGTACTCAACATGCCCCCCCACGACTTGGGTGCACCGGCCTACAAGAAGTACGACATTGAGGCATGGATGCCTGGAAGAGGAGACTGGGGCGAAGTGACTTCGGCATCCAATTGCCTCGATTACCAATCTCGACGACTCAATACCAGGTATCATCGGCAGGGTGACGCTGGTGCTGTGTTTGCTCAGACTCTGAATGGTACGGCTATGGCAGTACCGCGAATGATGGTAGCAATATTGGAAAACAACTATGATCCCACGGCTAAACGGGTGCAAATTCCTGTAGCACTTCGGCCGTGGATGGATGGTAAAATGTACATAGAAAAACAGGTATTGTAGCATAATAATTTAACCCCCTTTCTCCCGTCCTTCTTGCTCTCTGTCATGATGATTCATTTTTAGGCGGTGGAGCATGGATGATTTTGACTCTATCCCTCCCAAACTTTTTGGTTCTCACCAATACCTTTGAAATTCAAAATTAACCTGACCACTACACCTTACAACAGCACCAACTGAAGGTGGACTAGTAGGCAATTCAATTGGATTCATAGCATAACCCACTACTTAAATCTCGACAGCCAGCCAGCGTTTCCTGATTTGAATCACCAGATTGGAATATCGTATTTGGCCCCGCTAGCATTTGATTTCCCATTGTTAAGCAGATCCCGCTGGTGGGATAGTCTGCCCCTGCACGTTTTGCTTCCAAAATGCGGATTAAAATAACCCCAACAATCGTCCGGCGACGAGAAGATGTGGTATGTATACATAACTTAATAGGAAAAAGACTGGAAAAAGGCTAACTAGAACCCCCAGGCTCCAGCTTTAAAAGAGCTTGTTGCTCACCTCACCTCTCTGGAGGGCGAGCAGCTTTTACAGCATATGAAAAGGTTCTCTGACAGACGAGATCGGCCCAGAGGTGACCTTTGTCCTTGGATCCCTCTTCTAGACAAGTTCGACATACTTCTGGACGCCTTTGTTAAGAAATATAAGCTTGGTGAAGAGACTCCTCGACCCGATGAGGTTGAAGCCGGTGAAGAAGCTGTCATTGTGGGAATTCTGCAATTCACCGTCTTCTTGCTTGAAAAATGTTCCAATAGGTCCATATACGGCAGTGTGCCTCATCTCCTCTGCTTGCTTAAATCGTCATCGCTCGTTGTGGTCTCGGCTGCTATCACTGTCCTGTCGAAACTCCCGCCAAGACTGGCCCAGTTGAGAACTGGCGTCAGCAGGCTTACAGTGGCCTCACCATATGAAACCTTGGTGCAAAAATTGGCTACCATTTTGCCCATTTCAGGACAAGAAAGCATTAATTCCACATTGACGGCGTCTATCACCGACTTTGTGGATCCAGCCCATACCTGGTCAGAAGATTGGTCATCTGTGCACCTACAGTATTATGCTCACCAGAGCTTGGATCCTCTTTCTACATCCTCTTATTCGTCTATGGGCGCACTGCATAGTTCCAATGCGGGACTCTCCACGCCGAGCAAGAGCGCTATTGGCCGCGAAGATCCTTCCACTCCGGGCACTACGAACCAAATAGAAGGTCTAGCATCTTTTCAAATTTCACCAGAAGAGATAGAGCGAACTCCTATGCCGGTTTTGCTCGACAAAATTCCCTCTATGCTTCCTCAGAATGTCTGGTTCACTGCCATCAACAAGATACGCGTGGCGAAGGCTTGTGAAAATACCCCAGAAGCTCTGGCTTTACGACAGGAATTGGTAAAAATTCAATTTCATGCCTTTGTCTTCTTTTGCTTAGTTTATGGAGAAGACCATACCGATAACCTCATATTGTCCAAGTCGCCAAACCTTCTTCGACAGATAGGAGACCTAATTCCAACTGATACAGACAATAATATTCCCATGGAGGCAACAATTCTGGCACTAGAGACTTTGTTAGAAGTCAGTCAGCAAGCCTCTCGAAGGTCCGATGTCATCAATATATTGTCTGCCAACGTCAGCCATGGAACGCTAATGTCGGTCATTCGTATCTTGATCAGAGATATCAAAGAAGGCCAGCCCATCAATGAAGACTACTCCACCTTACTTTTCATGCTGCTTTCTTCATTGTCAAATTATCAGCAGGTGGGAACTCTTCTTGCATCTGCAGGTCTTTTGACCCTTCTCCTTGATCTGCTCCAGACAGAGACCGGTGGCCACGTGAGAACAATGGCCGCTGTGGTAGAACTTCTGGACCATATAATTATTGATGTCCCTTCTACATTTCCAATCTTTCTGGAAACGCAAGGAGTCAAAGTTTTGATTGATACCGCTCAAAGGGAAATATCGCACTGTGTCTCACTTGACTTATCTACAGAATCAAAGCCCGAATATTCCAACATTGATTATCAACTGTCATATTACAGGACTCAGTGGATTAGGTCTTTGTTTGTTGTGATTTCCAATGTGTTGGTACAAACCAGAAATACCGAGAACCTGCAGAATATGGTTGACTCCGCTTTATTAAAAGTGTCACATAATGTCGTCACGCATCCTCAACTGTTCGGTTCCCGAATAGTTTCTTTGAATTTACAAATTTTAGCCAATATGCTGGAACACGAGTCTACGGCTTATGGTATTATGCATGAGGCACAACTTATTGATGTACTTGTGGGCCAGTTTGATGCAATGCTAGATCTGTCCCATTCTTATTACGGCCCTGTCGCTAAAATTATTGGTGCATTAGCTCATAATGAGGGAGGCCTCAAAATGGTTAAGCACCAAGAATTACTTCAAAAGCTCTTTGCTAAGATAGCAGATAATCTTGCAACAATCAAAGATGCACTACCCGCAGTGGCACTAGTAATGGATGGAATGACTGCGGATCATGCCGAATTGCGACCTTTAATTGTATCAGAAGTGATCAACCTGTTAAAAGCTCTACCTTCCAAATTGGCTTTTGCAACTGCAACGCCCGTTTTCCCGCAGTTTTTTGATGGGAGAGCTATCGACTACATCGAGGGTTCGCCTGCCACTGAAGTGGTTTATACCTCAACTAGCGATGCATATTATGTTGTAGATCAGATTGTTTCATTTCTGGATTCCTTTTCCAAAAATCATTTAACCCGTGCAGAGCTCATCAATCAGCACGCTATTGGCGATATAGTCGACATTTGCCGGGTGAATGGCTTGCCATTTGATTTTGCTTATACACGAGCTGGTTTCGCTCTTGGAAAAATCATGCGTTCATTGTTTACTCTTGATATAGAGACGAAGGCCTTTGAAGAGCTATTTATTTCGCGTATCTGGGATGCCTGTGGTGCTGTAGAATTTATCTATGGCAACGCCGAACCTTCCTTCAACGAGGATACTGCCAGAAATCTCGCTATACTCAACTCCTATTTGGAAATTTTCTATGAGATGGTGTTCTTTGATTGTGGAACAGGTTACAGGGTTGTACTCTTCATGGAAAGAATTGTAAAAAAGGAGGCACATGATGGTCTTGACAATTGGATGGGACGAATTTCGGCCGTCTTGAAACATGTCATTTGGCAAGATGCACTGATGGTTGGAAAGCTAGAAAACAAGGCACTGACCAAAGCAACTGGAATGTGCGCACTGGAAAGTGGTAATATACAGGCAAGCGAGGTGAAGAAGGTCCAACAGGCCGTCGAAGAGATAGAGAAGAAAACTCCCGGATTCACGAAGAGCCCGACTTTCAGGAAATATAGGGCCTACCGGTATCTTGCAAGCAGCACCAAGATAGTTATTTCAAAAATATTTTTGGAATTTGCGAATATTTGCTGTCATGAAAGAACAATACATCCTTCTAGGTGGACCGAGGCCCATTTTTCGAAGAGAAAATCCGGAATAAGAATGGCTGAACTAATTGCATTAGGTCTAGATGACCTTATTGAGGCGTTTGATATTGAAGAGCGAGATCTCAGCAGAGTGGAATGCCAGTACATCAATAATAGTATCTCTGCGATCCAGCATGTTTTGATTAAATCTGTCAGCTATGGTCACGCAATGATTCTTATTGGAGTGTTTGTTCAGTTTACTAACCAGGGGGGTGTATTGAGATTGATGCAGTTGTTCCAAAAGCTATGGAACTCGCCTTACTGTAATGTACCGCAAACTAGTGAAGAAGGAAAGAATAAGCGTAATATTGTTATGCACACTATGCACTCTCTTGTTTCTCTTCTCACCTACATGGTTACTTTTGAGACAGTGCTCGGTTCGAAAAAATTAGTTCTTGCCTTGGAAGGGCCCCAAGACTCCTTAAAAAGTAACTGGTCTGGTGCACAGTTTTTCGTTGAGACGAAGATTATGGTGGCGTTTGGTTTCATGAAGTTATGGGACTCAGACAAGCTTTATCAGATGGACCCAACGGTTTCGCGAGGTTTAATTGGACTGCTAGAAAAGATATTCGCTACTCGTGGTGAAGCTCCTGCTTTCGATGAACCAGATAGATCTGTCCTTCCTAGGAAACTAGATTGGAGGAGAATGATGCCTTCCGAAGTTAAAATTGATAAACTTGTTACTTATGGCATTGATTATGCTAGTGCTGCCAAAACATTGATTGCTGAAATGGACGATATTGAGGTAGCATTTAGCCGGCTACTGCCTGATTTTGATTCTTCCACAGTCTTGCCTCCTAGCAATGAAGAGTTCTTACCGCAAGAATTCTTCTTGGGAGCTTTTGCGCAATCTGATAAAGGTGAAAAGCTGGTTCTTCGAAGTGACCTGGACGTCATTCGCGATGATCTGAATAATTCACTATCAGATAAGCTCTTAGCTATATGCGAAAAGCACCCCGAATGTGTATTTTTATCAGCTGATTTGATAAGGAGCCAATATGCTGTGAGTAGCGATGTTTTCAGAACGGAGCATCAACAGAAGGCTCTTGTTGAAGCACAGCTACATGCTGTTGAGGTTATGCTTGGTGCTATATCAATGCACACCTCTTCCACGGAAACTGATGAAAAGGCTACTGATACAAGAGTTTCTGCCGCCGCGCACATTCTCGGAATATTGTTTAGTGATTCATCGTTTTTCACTAACAATTTCGAAACTTTAGTGAAGCAAGGCTCTGAAATAGTCTTATCTCTTCTGAGAGTGCCTGAATACCATAAAAGACAGTGGTATTCTAGTGTGCTTCTTTTGGTAGAGAAGATTGTCACACATCTGGATGTTCCTAAAGAAGAAAAGCCCGAGTTTGATTCAAGTATTATTGATTACACTACTGCGAAGCCTACACCAGAGCTCCCTAATGAGAACTTCAAGCAAGATGTCTTTGAGATCATTGCCTTACCTAAACCTTTCAACAACGACATCGAGGCACTATCGATGGCTCGGCTTTATACAGAATTTGCCAAAGTTCCTAAACGCGCTCAGCGGCTGGTAGAGGTTGGTGGAGTGGAAAGCATTGTCAAAGCTCTAAAGCAATTTGTTGGATCCCCAATAATCAAAAGTCTGGTGACGTGTACTACAATCCTATTGCGGTATGCAGTGGAGACAGCTGAGATGGTGAGAAATATTATGTATCACGAACTGAAGTATTATTTTTCTTCTCGACTGCGAATCGAAGGTCAAATGCTGCTTAAGACCTTCGAAAAGTTCATTGCTAGAGATTCGGAATTGTTCGTTGATGTGGTTGGAGAGCTTTGTTTATGCTATAACGCACCTGTGAACAATGCTCTTGTCACAAGGGAAACACTAGAAAAGACGAAGCGGAAGGTTCTAAACATGATAGCTGCATACAATTCAGAAGTAGAGGAAAACAGGCGAGGACTTCCCGAAGATGCAGAAATGGCTGATCAGCCAGCATCAGAGGGGTCTGACAAGGAAGGGGTGAATGAATCATCGTCGGATACCAAAGATAACGACGAAGGTGAACCTACTATTCCTCTGCGAAAATCATCGTCAGGAGTGGTAGAACTGCTTTTAAATGAGATATTTGCAACCCCACAATCTGATTTATATAATGAGCCTCCTGTTAAGCCAACCGAGCCTGATACAGCTCCAAACGGAAAAGAGATCTTCGATCCCAAAGATCATGTCGACTTCATGTATACCGGCTATCTGTTTCAAATTCTAAGCGAGATCGTGCAGTCTTATAACACATGCAAGATGGAATTACTCAACTATAAGAAGAAGAGCCCTATTACTGCATCTGCTACTCCTTCTTCGAAGCCACGGTGCTTATCTCTAGCCCGTTTGCTCAATGATTATATACCTCATAAGAGCAGAATCGGCTCTAAGGGTGCTCCATCAAACGGTAATATCGGTATCGTGTATAAAAAGAAGGCTGCTATGGCCAATCTTGCCAAGGGTGTCATTGTTAGTCTTGCCAGCGCATCAGGAGAGCTAGGACAGGATACCCCATTTGAAAAGGTTTACAATGAGCAAACTCTTCTATTCGTTAGGAAGTTTCTGCTGGATTGTATTGCTAAGGCTCTGAAAGACACACAGCAACATCTTTTCCTTTCTCTCGATAGAGGGTATACTGCATTAATATCACTTTCTGAGCTATGTTACGAAGTACTTTCACATGTGAACAAATACTATCATTCCGACGAAGTTGACGGTGCTAGTACAGCGAAGATTATGGTTGAGAAGAAATTCGCTAACTTATTCTCTACTATATTCTCTGATTTGGATCTGAACTATCCCGATGCGCCGGACGTGGCGAGATCTGGATTACGATTCTGTCTTGGGTTGAGTCGACTAACCATGGACAGTGACAGTGTGCCAAATTTTGAGGCGCCTGATGAAGAGGAGCTCGAATCAGATTCATATGACGACTATCGGGATGACACTCCCAATCTCTTCAGAAACTCTACACTTGGCATGTTTGAAGTTGACGATATGTACGACGAAGATGGAGAAGACGAAGATGATGATCTTCAGGATGATGATGATGATCTTCATCATCACCACCACCACCATGATGCTGACGATAATGAGATGTATTACGAAGAGGTTGAAAGTGATGCATACTCAGATGTTGAAGGAAGTGATAGAGATGATGGCCAGTTCGGTGATGAAGCTGAAAATGACTCTGAATCAGGCTCCGACGACTCAGATGATATGGGCTCTGTAGAGTTTGTTGTGGAGGAAGTAATCGATGAAGATGAAGAGATGGATCCGAGCGATGACAGTGATGAGGGTCTCTCTTCTTACGATTCTTTTGAGGATGAGGATGAGGAGCACAGCGAGGATGAGGACGAGGACGAAAATGATCTGGCAGGCATTGCTAGTGAGCTTCTCGTAACACTTGCTAGCAACCCTCCGCCTCCAAGGTTTGGCAATCGATCTGAGCCGATAGCGGCAACTGAAGAAGACGATGACCCTTTCTTGAATCCCCTCCGTGCCCGAGATCTCCAATTTACTGACTCTGAGGCTATCGAAGAGGATGATGGAGATGATGATGATGATGAGAGTGATATTGACGACCTCAGTACAGAGGTGTCAGATGACTCCGGAGTGTACTTTGAACTGGACAATACCCCAGGTGGAAGAGTCAGAACTGACAGGGCTTTTATGCACCTTCTGAGAGAATTCGAGCCAAGTTTCAACGCTCTTCACAATCCTATGCTTGCACTTAGACGTCGCGGTAGTCGAAATGATCGAGAATCGTCTGAATTTGACTTAGGAAATGGCCAGGGAATCAACGTCGAGCGCCTTTCATCTATCTATGACATTGAGGACGTGCAACGGACGGAGCCGTCTAATTCTAGTGTGACCAACTATCGAGACCGATTCATTCAGGAGTTTAGACGGGTTTTTCAAATGCGGCATTCCGATAGTCAGTCAAACGAAGTCCTCACGTCGATATCAAGAATTGAATTCAGAAGCACACCAGCCAGATGGCATGAATTCTGTGTTATGTTTGATGTTTTTCCGCATGCTGAAGTAAGGAACCTTGTTCTTACTGCTATTTATAATAGGATCTATCATCCCTCTGTTGCATTGTTGAAAGAAATAGAGGAACTGGAAGAAAAGTGCCGAACTCTGAGAGCTGAAGAGACTCAAAAGGCAGAAGCAGAAAAGAGAAGGAAAGAGGAGGAAGAGGAAAGGCTGAAGAAGGAAGAGGAACTAAAAGAAAAGAAGGCAGCGGAAGAGGAAGAGGCAGCAACTGCCAATGTTACTAGCATGGAAGGTGTTGAACAAGGAGATGGCACTGTGGAGGAATCTGAAGCTGTTGAACCAGTTTTCGTCACTATTGGTGGACGTGAAATTGATGTGACCGGATTAGGTGTGGATCCTGCTTTTCTGGAAGCGCTTCCTGATGATATCCGCGAGGAAGCCTTTACCCAGCACCTTCGGGATATGCTAGCCACTGCACGGGCAAATGGTCAGAGGCCTGCCGCAGTGTTAGATCCAGAATTCCTACGTGCATTACCGGACTATATAACTGAAGAGTTAGATTTGGATGCTATCAGAGGGTACAATGCTGCAGGGGCGGACAATACAGAAGAAGGAGAAGCGGGTAGTGGAAATGGCTTTGATATGGAACTTTTAAACTTCCTTGCTTCTTTGGATCGACCTCTACGACAAGCTCTACTTTTAGAGCAAGATGAAGAGACTTTGTCCAGACTGCCACCAGAAATAGCTGATCAGGCCTATGATTTACGAAATCAAGTCGTCACATCGTTTGGTGCAGAAGGAGCAACAGGGAGACGTCAGGTCGGAAGAGGCGGCGACCGAAGGCCGTGGTACCAGGAGTATAGTATATCAGAAGAGGATGAGGAGCCACAGAGCCTTCTGAGAGAATTACCACAGGCCCCTGGAACTGTGAATGGTAACGCGGACATTAGTGAAGGAGTTGTCAAAAGCAAAGAACCCGCCGTGAAGATCACCGCTGGGCATCTGCATTTGATGGATCGGGCTGGAATTGCTTCATTAGTCCGATTACTATATCTTCCTCAGAGTGCGCGACAAAGAGAGTATCTCAATGAGCTATTCCTGAACTTGTGCTTCAATAAGCAGAATAGGAGCGAGGTGTTGAACTTCCTGTTGCACATTATTCAAGACGGTTCCGCCGATCGTCACTCTGTGGAAAAGGGATTTGTGATGGCCACCAATAGAGCAGCAGCTACACCTGTTAAGTCAAGTGGTGGATCGATCGGCACACCAGGAAATACAGGAAGCTCACTTGCCAAAAGTATGGCTACACCTAAGAGCTCCTCCAAGGTGATTAATAGTATTCCTAGTCTCACGTTGAACGAATCCCTGTCTCCTGTCATCGTTACGCAGCAAGTTCTTGAGGCACTGGAATATTTGGTGAGATATTCTGGTAACGTGAAGCTCTTCTTTTTAAAGGAACATGAATTTTCCAAGCACAAAGGCGGTGTAAAAAGAGGCAAGGATAAGGATCAGAGAGAGCACAAATACCCCATCAATATGCTGTTCAATTTATTGGATCGTCCAGTAGCGAAGGAGAATAGTTTTACTCTTGAGCTGCTGTCTGCTCTGATTCAGGAGGTTAGTCGGCCACTACCGCTGTTACTCAAAGAAGAGAAGAATGATCATGATGTTGATGAGCCGGAAGGAAAAGGAAAGGAAAAGATTGGTGAAGTCACTGAAGAAGCCAATGAAAGTAATGAAGAAGAGAAATCCATGCAGGTGGACAGCCAAGAACAAAAGGACTTTGGCCAACAAAATGAAAATACCGATGGGAGGAAGTCCAAGTTTGATCCTCCTTATATCCCTGAGAAGAGTCTTAACAAGATATGCGGTATCCTGACGGCCAAAGAATGCAGTAGCCGAACTTTCCAGCAAATTTTGAACGTTATACACAATTTGAGTGCTATTCCGGCAACCGGGGATTTAATTGGCCAGGAACTACTTGCTGAAGCTACCGCTCTCGGCCCTATTATTGTAAGTGATCTGAAAGGATTACTAGAAAATATCAAGTCTGCATCTCGTGGATCTGATGTGCAAGGTTCCGTCCTCGCAAAATTTTCTTCAGGCAGCTCAGATCAAGCTAAGTTGTTAAGATTATTAACAGCAATTGATTATTTGTTTGTGCCTGAGCAAAAAGATGGCGAAGAGAAAAAAGAAGAGGAGGTTGATGAGGCAGCTCGGCTACTGAAAGCGCTATACGAACAGATGACCTTTGGAAACTTGTGGGGTGCGCTGTCGGACTGCCTGAGAATTATTCAGGAGCGACAAGATATGATACATGTTGCCACTGCTTTACTGCCATTAATTGAAGCTCTCATGGTTTTCTGCAAACATAGCCGTGTCAAGGATGTCCAACTGAGAGACGGAGCGAAAAATGAGCTGCATCCTACTTTTGAGTACAAGAAACACGACATCGCCAATGAGCCCCTTGAAAGTCTCTTCTTTTCCTTCAGTGATGAGCACCGAAAGATTCTCAATCAGATGATCAGAAATAACCCTAAGCTGATGAGTGGATCTTTCTCTATTCTCTTTAAGAATCCCAAATCCCTTGAATTCGACAACAAAAGAAGGTTCTTCTATCGAAAGATATATACAGCGAGCACTCCAATTCCTGCAAACCTGACTGTAAATGTCCGAAGAGACCAAGTCTTTTTAGATTCTTACAAGGCTCTATACTTTAAGAGCGGCGAAGAAATCAAATACGCCAGGCTTAACATTCATTTCCAAGGTGAAGAAGGCGTTGATGCAGGCGGAGTTACCAGAGAGTGGTATCAGGTTCTTTCACGACAAATGTTCAACCCAGACTATGCATTATTTGCTCCGGTTGCTGCTGATCGAACTTCATTTCATCCCAACAGGACTTCTTGGGTTAATCCAGAGCACTTATCCTTCTTCAAGTTTATTGGAAGAATAATTGGTAAAGCTATCTTTGATTACAAGCTTCTTGACTGCCATTTTAGCCGAGCCATTTACAGAAAGATTCTAGGAAAGTCGGTTTCTATCAAGGACATGGAGTCTTTGGATTTGGATTATTACAAGTCTCTCATGTGGATGCTCGAAAACGATATTACTGATGTTATTACGGAGACTTTCTCAATTGAAGCCGATGATTATGGTGAGCAGAAGACTATTGATCTGAAACCTGATGGTCGGAATTTACCTGTCACTGAAGAGAACAAGCAGGAGTACGTTAGATTGGTTGTCGAGTATCGATTAATCACCAGTGTACAAGAGCAGGTTGATCACTTTCTGGAAGGATTCCACGATATCGTTCCTAAAGATGTCATTGCTATCTTTGACGAACAGGAATTAGAGCTGTTGATCTCAGGTATGCCGGATATTGATTTCGATGATTGGCGCAATAATACGGTTTATCATAACTACTCAGCATCATCGGCTCAGGTGAAGTGGTTCTGGCGAGCTGTGCGATCGTTTGACGCCGAAGAAAAGGCAAAGCTCTTACAGTTTGCTACTGGTACATCGAAAGTTCCACTCAACGGATTTGCCAAGCTGGAAGGAATGAATGGAGTAACAAAGTTCAATATTCACCGTGACTATGCAGGTAATAAGAGGCTACCGTCGTCGCATACTTGCTTCAATCAGGTTGATTTGCCAGAATATGATTCTTACGAACAGCTTCGAAAAGCGTTGTTGATGGCCATCACCGAGGGTAAAGAAGGATTTGGATGGGCATAGGAGGATACATTATTATTTTTATTACAACGAGCATATAGATGAAGTGTTTGCATATCTATCTTCAACTGTTTATATAACAATACACGTATATACGACAATTATTTTTTGTAATTGCTGCATTGCAGCAGGATCATCCTCAAAAGGTGGGGCTGCGATTGTGGAGTTGGGGAGGGAAGGAGCGATGGGACTTGAGATGCGACCATTCACAATGATATAACATGCAAGACAGCAAGAAACCAGCCAAAGATGACAAGGAAGGGGATGGGGATGGAAAAGCAGGTGCAGGAAAACGAAAGAGAAATATGAACATATCAGACACCTCTGTTATGGGACTATCAGCCGAACTCGAAATAATGAAGCAAAGAATTCAGGCTGAAAAGAAACGGCACGGGGTATTAGTCAAAAGGAGGGGTAAAGGAGATAAAGTGGGTAATCTTAATGCAGGAGAAGTAATTGACTGAGGAACCAAGAACTAATCGTATGATAGGGATCTAGCACAAGTAGGAGAAAGGAGATGGATGAAAGGAATGCTGGGGTAGCCGATAGACGACGTAAAGACGAAGAAGACAGCGGAGTACGAAATGAAGACGCTGGGGACTTCTCTGGGATCTGGGCTAATCTGGAGCGAAAAGCACTGAAGTATGGAGAAGATAACGATCTCGAGGAGGACGATACTTCAGGGTCAGAAGCGGGGTCATCAACAGAAACAGGCGAACGGGAGATCATTGACGAATATGGGCGAACACGTCTAATCAGTGGGCGAGAGTACGATGGATATGGCGCTATTAAGCGACCGAAAAATATTATCTATGGAGACGTTATACAAAGCGGGGCATTTTCGGTAGATACGCACAGAGCCACGGTGATTGGCAGGCCACCAAACGACCATGCAGAGGCGGATCGCCAAAACGACGACGATCATCACTACGATGCCCAGTGGGAAAGGCGGGATCTGGGAGTTGGATTTTACCAGCTCAGTGGGAACGAAGCGTCACGACGAGCGCAGATGGAAAGTCTACAAGGGATCAGCAGTCTGACTGCGGAGATTGGAGGATACCAAACTGATGAAGGAGAGGAGATAAGTCGACAAACCCGGCTTGCAGGCCGGTACCAGAAGATTAGGCAGCTGCGAGCAGCGCATTTCAGCAAAAGATACAACTGATTAGAACCCCTGGAGGGCCTTGCCTAGGCTAACCGAGCAGCACAATTCCTGAAAAGGGTGTGTGGTTCTCAGAATGGTAAATAAATAGAGTTTGATAGCCCGGATAAAATAAGGTTTGGCTGCGATTTGCGACTGATTAGAGTTCGGACGAACGCAACCATGCGCAAGGCTTATTTAGAAATATTTTTTAGTTTTCAGGGTACGACATGAGATTCTTGAAAACGCGGAGAAGAATGGTCTTGCCAAACTCTTTTGTCCCCCCCTTGGCCGACACCTCGTGCTGATCTCCAGAGTCGGCTGGTTGTAAACCTCCGCTTGGGTGGATTGATACGAATCCCGCTGCGGCGTATATAATATAACGGCTTTCCTCCCCCTCATTTACACTAGTTACCACTTCCCACCCCCATTCACCGTTTAATTTCCAAGGACACTTGATTGCTGTTCGGCTACATTCTCTGCAGGTATATTGCCGGTGGACTCAATTTCAATCAAGGAAAAACAGATTGCTCAGCACCGCGCGCGGGTTTTACTGCAGTGCTACCAAGAGTGCGGCCGTTTTTTTGGTGGTCCGCCGTTTTCATCCGGAACCCTTTATCTTGACTTGACACCAACGCTCCTAACGGCAGAGCGCGGCATTTTATCCTCGCTACTGTTCCTCAACGCAACCCGCTGTGCAGTCAACCATGCCTCAAACCATGACTGACATCACCGATCCTAAGACGACGGTGATGCCGCTGCTCATACGGCGGATTTATTATTTGGTATGTTGTCTTTGTGTGGAATGGTTGGTGGGTGGAATTCGCCAAAAAGTACTAACTGATTAAGCTTCCTCACCGGTCGCAGCTAACGGCGGAAGAAACCGAAAAGGACGAACAGTTCGAATACCTTCGTTACTTTCTACTCAATTCTGCTGGAACCGGCCATTTTGCAGAAATCATCAATGAATTCGTACTGTTTATGGAGGAAATTCTCACGGTATGTTATTTGCCCATCTCCGCCCGGGCCATGGGCCATCACCAGTTGACCAACCTTTTAACTAATCCAAACTCCAGGGCTATGAATCAGTTCTACCTGAAAACCGACCACAGCCTATTTCAGATTCCTTACTAGTGGTCGTTCGGCTTCTATCCGAGCTGGCCAGAGCAGAGTGGAAGCTGGCCCAGAAGACTGATACCAGCCCCATTCACAAGCCCAAGGATGAAAAGTCTATCTTGCATGAATATAGCAGCGTCTACTCCAAAGGATTCACAAAACTCTACTATAGTGCTGCTCCACCCATGGATGGAGGGCTGGCGAGCCGGTGTATTGACGTTCTGCTCAGAGTGCGATCATCGGGTAAAGCCACTATGTGTCACAGTCTTCTCACAAAGCGAATTCCCCAATATCGCCCACCTCCAGTTGTTGTACGACAGATTGACTACTTTTGCGAGTTCTTTATTTTCTATCTCTCGTCATCTAATTGGAACGAGGTTTTCAAGCATGTGGCCGATGCTGTTGTTCAATCGCGCATCACTCAGGAAGACATCATCAGGAATATCGATATCCTAGGTCTCCTCTACCTCGACGAACAAAAGCTGCTATTGCTTGTCGATAGCGTCGCTAACTGGACTTCGTACGTAACTAAGCCGATTCATCGTCAGTTCATCTATGCCTTTTCTCAAGAGAGCATTATGTATTGGATTCGGGCACACGGAACGGACGTTGTCGCAGCATTCCGGCGCACCACACCCATATCTACACGGTGCCAAAATGTCTTTGAACAGCTATACAAGGAGTATCCTGCCGACAGACGCCCTACTGCAGTAAAATTTTACATGTCTACAATAATGACTCTTTGTAATGCGGGTTACCGGTCTGGCGTACAAAAGAAGCACAAACGTGAAGCGTTCCTCATCGACTTGGAGGGTGGTCTCGACTCGTCAAATATCTACGATCTTTATGTTGCACTGAAAAGCTTCATATTTATTGTGAAATCAGCTACTTGCACCTGTACTCTGGCACCGGATAGCCCATTAGCTATTTACGCGCAAGGGCTCTATGAGAAACTGAAGCGGGCTTTGTTTCTCTCTGTCAACAATTTTAACACTACTGGGTATGATGTAGACGGTCTGATTTCCGAGTTCATCACAAAGTACTGCTTTCTCCGATACAAAGAAATGGAGCATGATTTCCTCCAGAACCTCACTGCGCCGTCATTACCAGTGACACTTAAGCTTGACATTATAAAAGGTATTCTTGGTATCGGTGACCTTGAGTACGGGCAATCCCTTTTTGGTCGTGTTCTGTCCAGATACTCGGAGGACATTATGGCTCTTACATCAGAAGTTATTGTCACAGTTTTTGCATATGAAAACAGATCTCTCGATATTTCTGCTGCTGATTATCAGGCTAATGTGGATGTACTAACGACCAGTCTCATTCTTCTTCAGTCTGGCCGAAGCGCGGTTGAAGCTGGTGAACTATTGCGTAAGATTGCTCCGAATCTTACTCCTGTTGTGGTCAAAAGTGTCAATAGTACAAACAAGACCTTGAGAACTACTGCATCTAACATTCTTCAGGATGTTGTCCGTGACCCTAGCCATCCACTATATATGCCTCCCGAATTGATTTCTATAACCAGCAATAATGTTATCTCTCACATTTTTGAGGGCCTTGGCATTAGTCTTAACCTGGTTTCTGCTAGAATCCTACGTCAAGGTCATGAGTGGAAAATGCTGGAAGAAGAATTGCATCTTATCAAACAGTACATCGAAACGCGGCTGTATCTCATTGAACATTATGATCTCAAAGACCTTACTAAAGGTGATTTGTCTCTGTTGGAAGCACCGGAGAGTAGGCATACTCTAAGTAATAATCTGGAAGCCGCTTTGGTTTATGCAATAACTTCCTCAAGGATGGATGTTTGCAAACTGGCTCTCTCAAATTTAAACTGCATGGTACAAGAGGCACTTTTGCTTGAGGATTTCGACAAGGCAGATCTCTCGAATTGGTCGATACTGGCCAATTTCTCGACATACTCTGAGCTGTCTTCCGTTGTCAACCTCTACAGTCCGATAGCGATTCACAAGCAGATGACAAAGCTTTTCCAGCATATTGATAGGCCTTCGATTGCTCTCATCAATGTGTGGACCAAAATTTACAGTGAGTGGTGTGACACCACAAATGAGATACTGGAAGAGAAGCAGTTATTCCCTGAAGTCCATAAAAGATGGAAGACATTCAGTAGTGTGTTATGTTCCCTGCTGGCCTCTCTTTTAAACCAAGATGGATACAGGACAATACCTTCCGACGTTAGGGAGAGCGCTGAGAAGTTTTTGTCATCGCTGGTGCTGATCCTCAAATCTGATAACAGTTTCCTCCATGAGACTAGTCGCGATGTCTTGTCAACTGAACCCTCTCCAGTGGTGTACACTAACGCTCTCTCTCAAATTAATGGCTTGATACAAGGTGAATTCCAGCATCCCGAGAACGTCGAAATAAGATGGGTCACCCAAATCACTGTTTTACTAAAATCTATTCTGATCAGAATGAGGAACGATAAGATGTATCTACCAGTTGAAATGGCTGATCTGACGGTGACCATTGTCTCCTATGTAGACACTATGAGCGACACTCCCGAGTCTCTTCGACTGGCCTGTCAAGTCTGCTATCTCCTCGAAGTTATTGGTGGTGCAAAGGATGTACTAAATCTAAGCCACGAAGCAATTGTAAAGAATAACTTTGTGCATAGTCTTGCTAACTGGTTGATGAAGTGCTCCAAGTCTATGTTCTCTATAACCACCTCTTCCAGTAAGCACGATCATGAAATGGAAAGGCTCTATCTGGAGAAAGCGTTGGCAGTAACAAAAGCATTGACGCTGTTATTAGATGGTCTTCCTATTCTCTTAATTGATGCGACGCATGAAAAGGAAGAGGTTTCTGCAAGATCTGCATTATTTAGTAACTTGTTTTCCTTGCTATTGAAGGTTTTGGGTCGCTTGCAGGAAAAAGAGGCTGAGATGAAGGGATCGATATCAAAGCTTCCTAAGAGTTCTGGATTGGACAAAGTACCCCTTATTCGAAAGGAGCTGATACTATCTTTGAGTAATCTTTTGTCTTCCAATGCTGAAGTGGGACTAAATTTTGCAATGCCACTAGGATATCACAAGGATAATAGTCTTCGGCTTGCTTTCCTTCAAATATTCAGAAACATTTTGAGTCAGGGAACGAATCTGAGTGAGGCATACAGTGTGAAAAATAAGTATGTGGCCATGGTTAACTTCTTGGTCAAAAACATGGAGGTCACACTTGGCCTTGGTGACCTCTGTCCTGCGCATAGCGTTGAGGAGTTCTCCATTGCTCTATGCAGCATATTTGACTATAAAAATCAACTCCTGCAGCTAGTAAAAGAGTCTGTTAGGCGTGAGATTATGAACACTGATTTTCCGTCTGATTTGCTGCGAAGAAACTGCGTCGCAACTAAAATGCTTCTTATTTTTGCTCGTTCTAGAGGTAAAGTGTATCTTCAGTATGCTCTTGGTGACTTCTTGAAGAAAATGGTAAGCAATCCGGAAGACTATGTTTTTGAGAATAAGGCTAGCAAGTTGAGTGATTATTCGGCTTATCGTGATCATATGGCGAGATTTAACAGGTGCTTGGAAGAAGTAGTGCAGTCTTTAACTGATGCAGAGTATCTGATACCGAGTTCTATAAGAGATATCTGCGAGACTATTGCCCAGGCTGCAGAGGAGAAATTTCCTGGATCAAAAAATAGTGCGGTTAACAGCTTTTTTTTCCTTCGGTTCGTCTGCCCCGTTTTGGTCTCCCCTGAGCGAGAAGGACTTCTGGAACAATCTGCATCTGCTCCTATTCGGCGTCCTTTGCTGCTTATCGCAAAGACGATTCAAAATATTGCTAATGGCGTAGGTGATGCTCATGTCAGATCTAGCAGTGGGGCTCCTGCGGTATCGTCCTCTCTCTCACAGAAGATTATCCAGCTGTTAACAAACCTCTCTTCTCCTCAAGTACCGTCGAAAAGAAAGGGCAGCGATGCAGAATCCTCTCAAGGTGATGCTTCATCGATTATTTCTGTATCATCGGGTCGTAACTTGAATATTCATCATGCGACCATTATTCATCAATTTATCAATGATCACTGGGAAGAGACTAATAAGAAGATGCTAATGGATATAAAGAAGGAAAAGCTGAGAGTAGACGCGGGATTGGCCATTAAGAGTTCTACTGCCCTGAAACAGTTGGAGCCCAAGATGACTAGCAAGTCCGAAGCAAAGAACTCACAGGTTGATAATCTTGACATAGTGAAGAACTTTACAGCTCTTGTTACTGATCTAGGAAATGTACCGGCCACTAAGGAGCATCAAGTTCATTCCGGTGATACCAATGTGAAAGAGTTCATATACAGAAATATGCACCGAGATGTTGGTAGCATTATTGACAAGCACATTATTGACCAGGGAATGACAAGAGACGGAACCGCAATAATTCTTGTAACACGCAAGAACTATGACCCTGTATCTTGTGATACTGAGCTTGTAGTGTATCGATATTTCCAAATGCTAGAAAAGATGCGGAATACCGAATATATCCTTCTCATGGACTGTACTGGAGTAACCATGAAGAATAGCTTTCCTCCTGCAGCAATCGAAATGATGGATAAGATCATCTCTGAAGAAATGGTTGTTGGCTGCAAGGGCATCTACTACATAAATGTTCCGACTCTTACGTGGGGTAGTATGAAGTTGATGTTACAGCAGAAGGAGAAATCGTCTTACTTCAACCCGATGAGAGTATCTTATTTTTTCTTGACCAGTTTTGATATTGGTGGCGACTCTATACTCAATACTAAATCTGCAAATCTCGATCCCCTGACTGGCAGCCTCTCTGTTGATCCAAAAGCTGTCTTCCATAATGTTGACTACGTTATGCCTTACAAGAATAAGCAGATACCCGTGCACCTAAAACTTGGAAATGAGCATTTACAAGTATTATCGAAAGAAACATTCCGATTTATTGCGGCAAGCTATGGACAGTATAATGATGTTTATCAGCTCTCCAAAGTGAACGATGCCTATATGGGCAGTCGCAATGAACGGCCTGGCCTATTTTACATTGAGATTGAGGGGCACGAGAAGCCACTAAGTTTCATTTCTCAGAATAGGCAGGAGATTGTACGGGCAATTCTCAGTGCCCGAAAGAGGATTTTAAAAGAAGCGGAAGAGAATGGGCAGCTAATAGCCGGTTCCGAGTCGGCTCCAATCGATAAGATAGAAGATAAGCTTCCTGAATTGCTTAATATGGCACTTGCAAATCTCTGTTCAGCGCACTCTTCGCTTCAACAAGCTGCTTATGAGCTTCTTGTCATGATACCTGTACGATATGAAGTTGACTTTGGTAGAACCATACGCGGTGGGCCAAGACTAGGCATACCCAAGAAGGAGATTACAATGGCACTTTCGTTGAGTGAGAGCGCGGCACAGAGCAGTCCTGAGGTTACTTATGAATTCCTAGTTAATCTCTTCTCTGTTTCGCCATACTTTACTGCGACTGAAATGTCGAACGCGATAAACTATGCTGCACCGTGGTTCAAAAATGTGTACAAGTATGTTTACCAAGCTGATCTTGAAAATGGAACTCACAAGACAGCGCGATTAGTGCGATATTTATTGAATGTGACTTGTTCTCAGCCTGAGCAGTACTCTGCGCTGGCCTTGAATATTTGGCCTTCGTTATGTCTGGAGGACGGCTTATCAGAGCTGCTGGTAGAAGAGGTGATTAATTTTGTCACTGAAAGTGCTCTGCAGGATGAAGCTCTGGATAGCATGCTGGCAGTGATTACTGCCTTCCCTACTCTTAGCATGGCTGGAACGGTTCTTAAGATGATCCGAAGTTTGCTTGAAGTTGCGCCAACTGACAATGGTTTTGGTGTTGAGCATCCTAATTGGAACGTTATTGAGATCTTAACCAAAATATGCTGCAGCTTAACATTTGATTCTTTATCAATGGTTGAAATGTTTCTACCAGAATTTTTCTTTCTCATCACGTCATTTTTGTATAGTGGTCCTTTACAGTTCCGCATCTCTCTTCATAGCATGCTGATCAACTTGCTTCATTCATTTGTGAGTTCTCCATCTCTTGCTGATGATAGGATAATGCATGTCATGGGGTTGTGGCAAGAGACTTGCTCTCTGAAAGGGCGCTTGATGTTTGGTTTGAGTGAGGAAGCTAAGGCTATTGATTACGACCATTTCACATTAACAGGCGTCGGCCACGTTGAATACTGTTCTTTACTGCTCTTAGACTTTTTAGATACTGTCGGGACAGTGGCTGAAGCAAATACTTGGAGATCACGATGGAGTAGTTTGGCTGTGAAGTACTGTTTTGTGGACAATATCAGTCTCCAGTGTCGCTCTCTTGTGGTTCTAGGTTGTGTGGCCAAGGTTGAAGTTGAGGACGAAGCAATTAGGCGTGTTCTGGGTATATTTGCTGCTTCATTCCTTAATGACCGAATTGATGCCAGTAGCTCTGCTGCAGCCAGAGCGTGTTCTCTGTCATGCTTGTCTCGTATGGTTGAATCTGCTCGTGAAACATCTGTATACCCTGCGAGGCTATTCTGGGTTGCAATATATGCAATGAAAACGACTGAAATGGTAGTATTCAGCCAGGCTTTGAAGTTGTTATCTGCCTCATTGAAGGTGTTAGATCTTCAGGGTGCCTTTAAAAACACCAGCATAGCGGAATTATTACTGGAAAGTCGACGACTTTTTGAACCAGAGCTGAAAGCGATACCCAATGTGTCATATGCTGAGCTGACCATCGAGTCGTTTTACTCTGGAATCTTAGCTTCAGTTATGAAAGGGCTCGAGCCGACAACTATTCGAGAGAGTACAGCTAAAGTATTGGAGACATTACTTGAGATATGTGCTAGAAATAGCGTCCGAGATCGCTCTGAAGACCAGGGCAAGTATCCAGGCTACATATGCTATCTTTATGTGCTGTACCTGGTTGGCCGATCGGATAATGAAATGAAAGATCTATTATGGCTGGCAGGATTTCCTGATGCCTCTATCAACCCATCACTCAACAGTGACGAGATGCCGAGTCTTTTGAAAGCATATTTATCCGAAGATTCGGAAGATTCCACTATTGTGATGTATCTGGGTGGTCAACTGTTCCGTATTGCCAACGATAATGAAAGGTTGACAATACGCTTCCTGAAAGGAGTTCTCCAGGTTGCTAAAACTAACAATGAAAAGAAGCGGCTGCTGTACTCCATGGTTCGAGACAAACTAGTTCAGATCATTAAGTTCGGCTCCTCTCCTGCTGTCACACGATTAGCAATGGAAGCTGCCCTGGACACAGTGATGAATGATGATGAATTTGAACAGATTGCGCGAACCAGGCAGAAGTTATTGAAGTTGATTGAGAAGAGAAAATTCACAGGAACGCTCCTGCCTGTAATCACAAATGCCGTGGCCATAAACACTCAGTTTTTGGTGAGAGTCGATGAGATTACCGAATTGACCCCAGAGAGAAGAAAGCTTTACAACACTCTGTTTCTTAGCATTGCACTAAAGTGACAAGGATATTTGAATAAGAGTATTGTTATTTATTAATATGAGTAATGAAATAGACTAATGCTATATTATTTAGTACTATGATTATCGGACCGCCCATTTTGCTCTATTCAGGCGGTACAGTAACATTGTGGCGCGGGCATCCTCAACAGAAGAATGAGAGCCCGATTGTATGGATAATCCAAGGACCCAATCACATAAAGTTTTTAAAGAAGGCTTGCTCGTGTTGAGTAGGTTCTGAAAAGGCTTGTGGTTGGCGGTATCTCTGACGAGCTTTGCAGGGTGGTTGTACTGGAGAACTTTGAAGTCATTAGATAGGGCATGACCCACTAAAATTTTTCCATGCAAAAGAGCAAGCAAATCAGGCATCAAATCCTTTTGGGACCTTGCATCTTTGACGTCTCTAGAAGAAACACCGCTGACATGGGTTCTCCAGTCAGTGACATATTCTTTTGGTCTAATGAACTCGTCCAGCACCACATGGCCGAAATAATTTACAATTGATATTCGCCCCAGAGCATTTCGCTGGCCGTCCTGTCCGACGCCGACGAATTCACAATCGAGGGCCAAAAACTTGTCCTCCTGGTGGTCGCCCTGAGCTGGCTCGTAGGCAGGTAGCTTCAAGTCATCTTTGGTTAACGACCTTAGTACCGAATCCCGGAGACATAAGAACTTCTCTAGGGTTTTTTCTTCGGGTTTTAAATCCAGCATGTCGGTGTCGAGGACCATAACAACAGAATTGGCAGCGGTTTTGGTTTCTTTGACCGCTACCAGAGCTCTATCAGGCCTGGGCCGTACATTGTGTACTTTGCTGGACTTATTTAGACCCTTGGCCGTCTTTTTACTTGTAGATTTGTCTACTTTCCCCGAAGGTATTCCAAGCTTTTTCTGGAGTCTTTCCCAGTTAGATCCAACCATCCCAGTGTAGATATCTGTGTCGTCAATGGAAAGATCTATTTCTTTTGACGGTATACTCTGTTCTTGTAGAGAGACTGGGGAAGAGCCTCTTTTTCGAGCAAGCTTTCTTTTTTTACCTTTGTTTTTAGTAGTATGGGTTTTCCGCCTGACAGGATCGGGCACAGCAGAAGGAGCTGAATTGGCAATGTGTAAACCGTATAGAATAGTGAGAGCAGCGATACAAACCGAGCCGCCTATTAATACAGTACTTTGTGAAATCATAGATTTGTCGCTTGTGCTGAGGTCTTAGGCTCTGGTTCAGACATGCCCGTCGATATCTATCTAAATTATTTGATGTTGGATCAACTTTGTTCAGACATGCCCCGCGATATCTGAATTATTGATGTTGGATCCACTTGTTAAGCTCCATCACACTCTACAGTATTGGCGGGTGCTTCAACAGCCATGAACGATACACGAAAACGACAAGATTATCCCGACCGAGATGCTGGAGGAGATGATAGTGCTAAAAAACCCCGAAGTGCACCGAACGGAGATGCAGAGAAGCAGGCTCTGCTAGAGAGGATCAAACAGAAGAAAGAAGCGCTCAGCAGGAAGCTCGAACAGGCAAAGCTTGCAAAACAACAGCCGCCAACAGCCAATAAACAAAAAGAAAGCAGTCCTGGTTTGGGTCTGAATGTTCCTTTGCATCCTTTGCTGCGTGATCTTGGAGGTTCTTCGCAGAGTTCAGGTAGCCCAACTCCGAGTATTGGCTCATCGGATCCGCCCAAGAGCAACAAGTACTTGGAACAGAGCAATTCCCCAGATGAAACATTAGTTTCGAAGAATCCGTATTTCGATGTTGGTTCTGCTGGCAGCTCTCGGGCTCGGCGAGCACGGCGGGGATTGGTGTTCAATGCCGCAGGCAAATATGTTGCTCAGGCAGAACAGGCCCGTAAAGAGGCTCAGCTGGAGGCATTGAAGAAAAAGATTGAGGACAAAAACAAGGCTGCGGGGCTTCAGACCGATATGCTTGCCGGAGAACGGAGCTATAAACCGGATCCTCCTCCGGACATGGAATGGTGGGATGAGCAGATCATGATTGGAGATCATAAAAGCTACGACACAGATCAGTTGAATATTGATAATGATGAGTCTCCTATAACTATTTATATCCAGCATCCCGTGCCAATTATGGCTCCTTGGGAAAAGAGCCTTTCAAAGGAAACCAGCTTGCATCTCACCAAACAAGAGTTCAAACGAATTCGAAAAAACGATAGAGCTGAGAAGCATAAAGAGACCCAGGATAGAATAAGACTGGGTCTGGATCCGGCGCCTCCGCCAAAGATCAAACTATCTAATGTCATGACTATTTATACAAACGAAGCTGTTAAGGACCCTACCCTGCTAGAATCGCGGGCAAAGGAAGCTGTTGAAGAAAGGAGACAGAAACACGAAGCAGACAACCAGTCCAGAAAACTTACCTCTGAACAGCAGTATGAGAAATTTGCTGCCAAACTTGAACGGGAGAAAGAAAAGGGACTCCACACTGCAGTATTTCGCGTTGAGAATTTGTCGGATGGTCGCCACAAGTTTCTTGTGAACTATAACGCTAATAAGTTTCAGCTCACCGGTATGGTGATATTCAATTCCAAATTCAATCTTATCATCGTGGAGGGGGGCTATCTAGCCATAAAGAAGTTCACTAGATTACTCATGGTTCGTATGAAATGGACGGAAAATGCTCCTCCTAAGAATGGGGAGGAGCCAACCAAGGCCCCTGCAGATCTGAGTCACAATAAGTGCACGCTGGTCTGGAGTGGCCAGCTTAAAGCCAATAAGTTTATGAAGTGGACACTGCGTGATGCAGAGACTGAGCAAGACGCAAAAGAGATGCTTGCCAGGAATGGAGCAGACAACTATTGGGTGGAGGCCAGGGCATTGTGTTAAGCCAGCACTACATGTAATGTATAATAATGATAAAAATCAATCTCTTAATCGTATAAATAGACTACAACTACACCTCTAGCTAGCATTTCAAGCATCTACTCTCTTTTTCACGTAGTCCCATAGACTCTTGAGTAGACTATCGGGAAGGGTATACAAGTCCATGTGGAACTCACCCTCATCGACATCGTTCTTGATATACATATCGGGAGTCTTGTTGTCAGTGATCATCTGCACTACACCAAGAAGATCTTCTTCTGACAGCTTTTGCAGGCCATCAGCCAGTCGTTCAAGGTCAATGGAGCCTTTTTCAAACACCTTTGTCTTTTTCTTGAGCTTATTTCCATCGTCTTCAATTTTACGCTTCTCCCCGATTTCCAACGAAGAGGCTCCTGAGGCTCCAGGAGCATTGAAGCCTGGAACAGGGCCGGAATCAGCCAGCAACTTGGCCAGAATCGGCTTGTTGGTGGGGCATAGAATTGGATGTTCTACAATGTATTCATTTTGACGAAAATTGAGATCGTGATAAACCACCCGCTCTCCGCCCTTGTCGGCGAGACTAAGGTCTATTTCAATGTCAAATTCACCCCAGCCCTGTTCTTCAATCTTGAAAGGAGGCTTCTTAAAAGCTGTAACAAAGTTAGCAATCCGCAAGAAAAAGGTATTTTGTAACCATATGTATCCTACTCACCTCTATTCGGATTGGCAAAGGTAGGATGGAGCTTGTAGGTGACCTTGTCAAAAATAATAGCGGGAATGCTTTCACCGTCAGGGCCTACCAGAGCAATGCTGATGGTCCACTTTCGCATCGGAAAACCCTCGGCGGCTTCCGGGAGATCCTTGAGGATCTCCTGTGTGGTGATGATTCGGACTTTTCTCTCGACCTGTACAAAGGATGTTAGAAACAGCTGGTTAATCGACCTGGCGCATTTGCACTTACCTGCGACATGTTGTTGGTCTTTATGGGGTAATCTCACTATTAGTGGGTAGAGCCAATGAGTTTCACTGATTGAGGCCACTAGATATCCTTATACTATTGCTTCGCGACTGGATGGTTCAGGTGAGCGAGTGCGATTCGTATACGGCAATGAAGGTGAGGTTTGAACGGTGATGTTCTCAAATCGCGAAAACGAACAGTAGGGTGGGTGTGGTGAGCCGCTAACAGTGGGGCTCAATTAGCCAAGTTCTGGAGCGAAACTACAAAAGTTCTTAGTTTATACGGAAAGTAAAATGTATTGCGCAGCAGATAAATGGTTCATAGACTCGATTTTTTCTATGATTCTTAGACTTAGTTTTGGTTTAGAGTATCAAATTAGACTTAGTTCTAGCTTAGAGTCAGCAAAGCGACTAGGGCCACTGCTATTGCGATCGTGGATCTACATTGGATTCCAGGCATCGACCCAGAGGTATATAGAGAAGATGAAAAAGCCGGCTCAGCTCGCTTAAAGTGAGCAGCAGCCTGTTTTGGCACTTCTGGTCTGTATGTCATGCTGACAGAAAGTGGCCCAATGCCGTCGTAGACGTGGCCCTCGTGAATAGGCAGGCCCGGTGAATCCACCATATCGGGAGTCCTGGCATGCACATACCCGTCTGGACCAATCTGTAGAGCCTTATGGTACTGCTCATAATTCTGTAGCCAGCCATGGGTGTATTCTGGTAGTGTAGCAGGCAGTGTATCTTCTTCTTCCTCTAGGGTCGGACCATCAGAAAACAACACCGGTTCCATAAAGGCTATCTCCTTCAATATTTCGTGGTCTGAATTGGACATGGACGCGGGGATATCTGCTTCATCATCTTCTAGCAGCACAGTGGTCTGGTCAAATTTGTTGTTGCTCTCCTCCGTTAGGGAAAGAGCTCTGTCCCCTAAGAGCATTTCTTCGCCATGTCCCTGGTGGGCAAAAAAACTTAACTTTATAAACAGCAATAATACTTGAAATTTCATTATGGCCGTCCAAGATCGAATGCATTGTGATGCCGGTCCACCTTATATACTTACCATGCTTATGCATTATGGTTTTCAACAAAAGGTCTGTGCTCGTACCACACGACACTAATATTATACATTACTTAAAAATCTCCATAAAATCCCCCGTATTATTTTAAGTGCAGCTTCTCCATAACCTTTAATGCAATCTCTTTGTAGGGCTTTGCAAACTCTCCGTCAGGATCGCTGACTGTAATGGGCTTGCCTCTATCACTTGCCTCGCATATCTCCATGCGCAGAGGAATTGAGCCTAGAACATCCAGATTTTTCTTGTGCGCTTCGTTGATAACACCGTCGTGACCAAAAATATGGCTCTCGTGGTTGCAATTGGGGCAGATGAAGAAACTCATATTCTGCACTAGACCAAGCACTGGAGTATCCACCTTGCCGAACATGTCTATTCCCCTAACAGCGTCGATCAATGACATATCCTGGGGTGTAGATACTACTATGGCACCATCAACAGCTACCTGCTGAGCAAGAGTGAGTTGGACATCTCCTGTTCCAGGCGGCAAGTCCAGTACCAGAACATCCAAGCTTGTTCCCCAGTTGACCTCAAACATGAGCTGCTCCAGCGCCTTTTGAACCAGCAATCCTCTCCATGCTACAGCCTTGTTAGGATCCACCAAGAATCCCATAGACATCGCTTTAATCCCGTAGTTTTCCATGGGAATAAGTCTACCGTCGTCTCCGAGTTCGGGTTCTCCAGCGAGATTCAACAGCAGCGGAATGGAAGGTCCGAATATATCAATATCTAATATGCCAACATTGAGTCCTTGATTATACAAAGACATGGCTAGATTCACTGAAACAGTAGATTTGCCAACCCCACCCTTGGCGGATGATACAGCTACTATTTTCTTTACCCCCGGTATGGGCCTTTTGGTGAGTCCATGCTTGCGAGGAATCGATCGGGGAATTCCCTGGTTTATATTAGCACTATTTACACTGACGTTGTCTTCTATTTTTCACCTACTAGTGGATTTTCATGCGATCGTACTCTGCTGTAAGTCGAGAAATTTCGCTGGCCCAACACTCGCTTGATTGATTCAGCAACCAGCTTCTGACTGGCTTTCCATTCTGATTCAACTTCTTTCCAGGGAATTTGAGACATTACTTTGCCCATTGCCGCTTTATCACTTCCATTGACTCCGAGCTCACCTATAATTTTGGAGATTTTCTCGTCAACCTCTTCGGGCTTTGCAATCTGGACATTTTCCAGTAATTGGTTGAGAACAGTGATCAGTCCCTGCTCCTTTTCCACCAGATCCGGCCGGTTTCCAGCTTCATATTCGGAAATTGCCTTATTTCTCTTTCCAATCAGAGACGACACAAGTCCGTGGAACTTGATGTCGCTATTGATAGAGTCGGGCTTATCAATATTGGCGTTCTTCACGGCAGACATAACAGCCCGAATAGCGTCCTTAGAAACGGAATCGCCGGATTTCATGGCCGTTTTCAATTGCTGACGAACCACTGCCATCACAGGTGGTTCCGTCGAGCCGGAATACAACCGTATGTGCAAACAAGGTGCTTGTTTTGTGAATCGCCGAGCTGAGAACATGCCGAAATGAGTTGATGGAGAAGCAAAGTTTCAGATCATCAAATCGGTTTTTGACCATGAAAGGTTCGATTCTGTCCCCCACCATCTTCGCATTATCTACCAGGCCGGGGAAAGCGGCTATTGCCGTGGTGAGAATATCGGGGCCGTTTGCTGTTCCTATTTTAAATAAATTGAGGCTCAAACAGGCCGAGCCGAAGCCCCGATATGCCGAGCTGACCAAACTCCATGATCCCGAAAACCCACATCTCGTACTGGACCGTGCACTGACGCTTTATTTCCAGAAACCCAAGTCATATACCGGAGAGGATCTGGTAGAATTGCATCTGCATGGTGGAAATGCTGTGGTGAACGCTGTTCTTCGAGCAATCAGCAATCTGCACAAAACCAACACGCCTGTTCGATATGCCGAACCGGGAGAGTTCACTTATAGAGCATTTACAAACGGCCAATTGGATTTGACACAGGTCGAGGGAATCAGAGACATAATAGATGCCGAAACAGAATATCAAAGACAGGCTGCTGCTGCATCTGCTGGAGGAACGTCTAAGATTCTCTACGAGTCGTGGAGAGAGCGTATTGTGAAGAACATTGCATTGGCTGCAGTACTTATAGACTTTGTTGATGATAATTTTGATATCCAGTCCGATTCAGCTGCAATATTGCCCAAAGTAACTGCCGATATCAAGAGTCTGCTGTCTGAAGTCGAAGCACACTTGGAGGCTCTCAAGTCCTCTGAGTTGATAATGTCTGGCATAAATCTTAATTTTTTGGGGCCACCGAATGCTGGCAAATCATCTTTACTGAATACCTTACTTAATCGCGATGCTGCAATTGTTAGCGATATCGCTGGCACAACTCGCGATGTGGTTGTGGCCTCGATGGACATTCAGGGCCATAAAGTAGTAATAGGTGATACTGCAGGCATCCACAAAGTCTCCAAGTCCGACATAATAGAAGCTGAGGGCATACGAAGATCTCGTGAAAGAATAAGGCTGGGCGATGTTGTGTTGGTGGTACTGCCTGTCGGAGACTTTCAAGCTGTTGAAGCGATCAAGAAAGAAATTCACCAACTTAAGCTGACAAGTGACGGCAAGAACCAAAAAATTATTGTGGCTATAAATAAGATGGATCTTTTCCCCGAATCAGATGCTATGAGCATTAAGCAGGCATATTCCGAGGTACTGGAAGTTCCCCTGTCAGATATAGTTACTGTCTCGTGCCTGTCTGGTACGAACATTCAATCGCTTGTATCAAAAATTGGCGAAATATGTTCGGATTTATCAAACAAATTCGAGAAACTTGGTGATCCAATAGGTGCATCCGAGCGAGTACGTTTCCTGATAGAGCATGATGTTCTATTTGGTTTGAAAGGTTTTCTTGATGCTGTAGAGCGACAAGACATAGTTGAGGGAATGGCTGAACTAGAGTACGCAGCTGATGGGATTGGTAAAATTACAGGGCAAGGAGTGAGCGTTGATGAGATATTAGGTTTAGTGTTTGGAAATTTCTGTATAGGCAAATAGTAGAAAAGTCACTTGCAGTTATGTGTCGCGGGGTATTTAATTACTAGGTTCGGCCTTTTTTGACGCTTCTCGCTCAAGAAACTCGGCAAATAGTCCCATGAATCCACCTGATGCTCCGGAATTATCGTCTATGCTGCCCCTCTTAGAAGGGGATCTGAATCCACCACCTGTGCCAGACCGTGATAGTCCAGCCTGGACTTTCTTATCATCGTCCCAACCGAGATAGTCGGATATGAGCTGTAAAACTTCGAACTTCTTGGTATCCCCCCGGGGTATCTGTACAAATGACAGAATGAGGTTGCTGATGAGTTGTTTGTCACAGGATTCTCCTTCAGATTCTTTCTTGATCATTCGAAGTGCTTTTGTGAGATGTTCATTAAGAATCACAGCTTCATGCCGTAACTTGCCTATTAAAAGGTTTTTTTCCTTAACTTCGGCCTCCATTGGCTTGAATTTTTGAACCTCGCTTTCAAGGCTTGCGATTTGTTCGGTGTCTTGAAGATGCTGCTGTTGAGTCAGGGTTATTTTTTCTCGGAAACTGTTGCAATCATCCTCCAGTTGCCGGCGGGACTTTTCAGCTTGTATCTTCTGATCTTTTAAGACCTCTTGAAGTGTTGTCAGCTCGTTCTTGAATTGATCACGTTCCATTCTATATCTTTCGGCATACTGTGTCTGGGCCGCGACCTGCTCCTGAAGATCTGAGATTCTAAGATTCACGTCTTCACGCATCGTCCTATCTTCTGCAACAGCCAATTCCATGTTTTGCAGAAGTAATTGATGTTTTTCGGCCTGGTGAATTGCCTTTTTGTGCTCATTGATTAGAGAGTTTCTCTCAACGGTCCATTCCTCCTGGCTTGTCTGTATTTCAGCTCTCAGGCTCGATAGGTCGTGAGAGAGCTTGTCACTCTCTCGGTTTGCAGAAATGACCTCTCGCTGTAGCTCCTCTATAGAAGATTTGTTATGTGCAATAATTTCCTCCAGGCCATCGATTTTAGTCTGGTACTCTTCGATTTCCGCAGCATCTGACTTGAGACGTTCACCGAAGGTATGCTTTATGTGTGATATTTTGCTGAGAAGATCTTCATAGTTTTCTTCGGCTTCTTCCTTGGCAGATTCAGCCTTTGCTAGCTGATCCCGCAGCTCTTGAACAACAGCGCTGTCATCGCCAGATGATTTTTCCACGGTAGAATGCTCAGCCAGACTAAGCCTCTGCAACAGTTGCTCAATCTGCTGCTGCTGTTCATTCACAAGGTCCTGTAAATCAGATGTGTTTTCCTTTTCCTGTTCATTTATTTGGTCTGGTATTGGTATTTCACCATGTCCATTCGCTTCACTGACAGAGTCAGGTGACGGGGGTGTTTCATGTGATCCGTTCTGATTCTGGACTGGCGTGGTTTCAGCCTCCAAGTCCGGGTCTGGTTTGACCTGTTGCGGTTCGGCCGGCCGCGGTTTGTTGTTGGCCTTCTTCTTATTTTTGGCCATCTGGCAGTTTGATGTTGGTGTCAATGGCTGAGTTTGAGTTTGAACGGGTTAAAACCAAGACACTGGCAGTGGGGTTTGGTCTGAAGGGTTTGCAGGCGACGACAAGCACGGGGATTTCCAACATGAAACCCAAAGTAAATTGATTCGGTTGTACCTAATTCTGCTTGCAAACTCCCATGCACTTTTGCTTATGCGCTTTGTGGTTTTGGGTTTGTGTCTGCTTGGTGCGTGCGTTGTTGCGACTGATCATCTCTTCTCCTACCCAACACCCCGCCAAAATGCCTGATGGCGATCTACGCAGTTGGTTCCAGAACGGCGCCAAAGACGAGCCTAAGAAGCCGGTTAAGGTGTGTATTTCCAATTAGGTACTATGTAACTCATTGCTGACTGCAAGGCTGAGCCCAAGAAGTCTCCAAAAAAGCGGGGCCGAATCATCATTGGTAGGTGCATTTACACGCGAACAAATCGCGTCGCTTACCCATTATAAGCTAATTAGTTAGATGATGATAGTGATGAAGAACCCGTCAAGGTGAAAGCGTGCGTATATTACTCAGTTCTGGTTGGTACCTGTCTAATTTGTGCAGATTGAAGAAATCCTCTCCAGTCAAGCCGGTTAAGGCAGTCGAGGTCGACGACTATTTTGAGGACTCCGGCAAGGAAAAGGCATCTAGCAAGGAAAAGACGTCTAGTAAGACGAGGCAAACCAAGAAACCCAAACAAGACCCGGAATTCATGGAAATTGATGATGACGATGAAGATGACGATGACTTCAACGAGGATGATGATGAGGATCTCGATCTTCAAGAGCTGCCCAAACCGGCTCCGAAGAAGGCTGCTCCAAAGAAGGCTGCTCCTAAACCATCTCCAAAGAAAGCTGCTGTTCCAAAAGCTTCTCCGAAGAAAACTGCTGCTCCAAAAGCTTCTCCGAAGAAAGTTTCTGCCACTACCGGTGGATCTAATGGCGCATTGAGTGCCGAGTCGATTTTGGCTGTTATCCCCGACGCTATCCTGCCGGATGTTGATCCTACCAAGAAATTCAATTATCGTGAATTTGCAGCTAGCCGTGGGGGCGAAGCCGCTCCGCAAAGCGATAGTGGGCCTTTAGATATCCCAGAGGCTGCCGAAAACTGCCTTGCTGGCCTGGTGTTTGTGTTCACCGGAGTCATGCCTACATTACCTCGGGAAAAGGGTCAAGAACTGGTCAAGAAGTATGGTGGAAAAGTGACATCTGCCCCCTCGAAGAATACCTCAGTAGTTGTGCTAGGAGCAGATGCAGGGCCCAAGAAAATCCAGACCATTAAAACCCTGGGAATCAAAGCAATTGATCAGGACGGCTTCTTGCAACTTCTGGGTCAGATGCCCGCCAACGGTGGCTCGGGCGCCGCTGCACTCAAAGCAATGGAGAAACGAGTCCAGGAGGAGGAGAAGGTCAAGAAAGAGGCAGAGGCTCTGAACGACCAGTTTGAGAGAGAAGGAAAAGAACAGGCTGCAAAGGCCAAGGCTAAGGGAAAGGAAAATGACGCTCCATCTTCGCATGGCATAGAGGAAAGCCAGCTTTGGACCGATAAATACGCTCCTAAGGATTTTGCTTCTATTTGTGGCAATAAAACCTCAGTCTCAAAGCTATCCAATTGGTTGAGAGACTGGCGAGACAACTCAAAACGGGGCTTCAAGTTGCCTGGAAGAGATGGCTACGGCATTTATAGAGCGGCTATATTACATGGCCCTCCGGGAATTGGGAAAACCACAGCTGCTCATCTAGTGGCAGGCCAATTGGGTTTTGATGTTATTGAATCCAATGCATCAGATGTCAGAAGCAAATCGCTGATTATGAGCAGAGTCGCGGGCTCCTTGGATAACACCTCGCTAGAGGGCTTCTTCTACGCCAAAGACGACCCCAAACGCCAGAGCAAAAAGAACGTCTGTTATATTCTGGATGAAGTTGATGGCATGTCTGCTGGAGACAGAGGTGGTGTTGGAGCTATGGCGGCGCTGTGCCGATCCACCAATGTGCCTATCATTCTCATCTGCAATGAGCGAACGCTGCCAAAAATGCGGCCGTTCGATCGAGTAACTCTAGATATTGCTTTTAGACGACCGGACGCAAATGCTATTCGATCTCGTATGATGACAATTGCCCATCGAGAAGGTCTCAGGGTGAGCGGCTCGGTAATTGATCAGCTAGTGGAGAGTACCCGGTCAGATATACGTCAAATCCTCAATCTTCTGTCATCATATGCTACAACAGAAAAGGCAATAGACTACGACAAGTCAAAAGCGCTGTCCAAGAAAGCTGAAAAGAACATTCTTCTACGACCATTTGATATTATAGGAAGGTACATGTCAGGGAGCAGTTGGGCGCCATCTAGCACCATGACTTTGAACGACAAGATTGAACTTTATTTCCATGATCATGATTTTGCACCACTCATGGTTCAAGAGAACTATCTCAATACAACACCTGCAAGAGCAAGTACTACTCCTGGTGGTCACCTGGAGTTAGCAGCGCGCGCGGCCGAGTCGATTTCGGACTCAGATTTGGTGGATCGCATGATCCATGGGTCGCAGCAGCAATGGAGTCTCATGCCATTCCACGCAATAACGTCGTCGGTCCGGCCCAGCTTCTTCGTATCAGGGCAGGCTCGAGGACGATATAATTTCACTAGCTTACTGGGCAATATATCTAAGGCAGGCAAGTTCAACCGACAGCTTCAGGAGATTCAGTCGCATGCACGGCTGCGAATTTCAGGGGATCTCCGCGAGGTCCGACTGCAGTATCTGGGGCTTCTGGAGCATAAGCTACTTGATCCTCTACTAGCAGAAGGAGCCGAAGGAATAGAAGAAGTAATGTCAACCATGGACTACTATTACCTAACCAAGGAGGACTGGGACGTGGTGATGGACCTAGAAGTTGGCCCCGATAAGGCTAGCGATCGAATGAAGCAGCTGAGCACACAGACCAAATCAGCCTTTACACGAAAATATAACGCGGCAGACCATCCAGTGCCTTTCATTCGGTCAGATGGAATCTCGGCTATGGTCGGTAGCGGTCGCTCGGAGAAACCTGATTTGGAGGACGTGATTGAAGACGAGGCTGAACCCGAGGAAGAAGACAATAAAAAGGAAGACAACGACGATATCAGCAAGGACAAGTATATCAAACTGGGAAAGGCAGCACCAGCCAAAGGTAAGGGCAAGGCCAAGTCCAAGGGAAAAGCAAAGAAATAGTTATGTAAGAGGAGTGTAATGTACCGTACCTAATGATGTCTGCTTTTGATCTCCAATTCCTTGGCCCACTCGTCCATTTCCTGGACAAGAGCCAGCAGCTCTTTGCTCTGTTCATCCAGTTCGGCGACTCGAATACAGTAGCGGTTGATTTCTGCATTGGTGGAGGCAAGAAACTCGCGGTCTTGGTCGAGTCCTCGCGCGGAATCGGCTATGCCGGAGTACTTGGCAGACGCATTGTGATTGATACGCTCCAGAACATCGAGCGACCCGATATTTACATCCGTGTCGGCATCGATCATCTGTTTATATACATTATAAGTATCCTGAATCGCCTTCTTGGCGGGGTCTACGACAGGCATGCGAGCAAAACAGTGAAAGTTTCACTCTATGGGGAAGGGGGTTTGGTTTGCAAGTGGTTACATAAAGGCGGGAATGCGCCGCTCGTGAATTCACTCACCACCACCACAGCGCATCGAGTGGTTTTTAGTGAGCACAATCTTTTTAAAGGCTGAAATCACCACACAACCTGGAAGATTTTTCACTCGAGATTTAGTTGGTCGGCTCGAAACTGCGTTGATACGTCTAGACCTGTTTTTTATTTTAGTCAGCGCCCTTATTTCTGCTCTCATTTCTCCCTGTTTCCGGTGTCGTTGAACCCCTTTGAGCTCCCATGAGTGCTCCACCGCTTATTCGCCCGAGCTCAAAGCCGAGCAGAATGAAACTACCTACATTGGTAATACCCCCCTCTCCAAATCCCAGCGGGTCTAATGTGTTGGCGCCGCGTAAACTGTCCGACGGGGCTGTGGACATGATGGAAACTAGTCCGTCGTCGGCCGTAAGCCGGTCTGGGCTGAGTTCCGAGTTGCTGGCAGCCGTGGGATACAATGGTCCTTCCTACGGATCGATCCAGTCGGTGCACACTTCTAGCATACCAGTATTGGGAGGATCCCCGGGCCAAACCACCGGTTCAGACAGTGATGCTTCCAATTCGCATTCGCGGAAGACGTCTTCCGAAAGCCAGTTGTCATCTGCCAGTGCCCAGACTGTGCCTCCAGATTACCGAGACGTTGCTGATCTTGACGAAGAGGGATGGAGCACTGTCGCCCGCGCTGGTGGCATTGTCGAGTTGGACCGGCTGGGCGAAGGCGCTGGGGGATCGGTCACACTATGTCGCCTTCGACATGGTAAGACGGTATTTGCCCTCAAGGAGATTTGCACTGACCCCAGCCCCGAATTGCAGAAACAGATTCTGCGAGAACTGCAATTTAACCGAACATGTCACTCTCCACATATTGTGAAGTACTATGGAACGTTTCTCAAAGAAGAATCGGGATCCATCTTTATCGCTATGGAATACTGCGGTGGGGGATCCTTAGAAACCATCTACAAACGGGTCAAAGCCCGTGGAGGACGAATTGGCGAAAAAGTCCTTGGTAAGTTTGCCGAGGGTGTACTTAGCGGGCTCTCCTATCTGCATGAACGACGAATAATACACAGAGATATCAAGCCTCAGAATATTCTACTGGACCAGCAGGGCCAGGTGAAGCTTTGTGACTTTGGAGTGTCGGGCGAAGTCGTCAACTCCCTGGCTACCACCTTCACTGGCACCTCATACTATATGGCGCCGGAGAGAATCCAAGGCCACCCATACACTGTTACTTCCGATGTGTGGTCTCTGGGGCTCACCTTGATGGAAGTGGCCCAGCATCGATTCCCATTTCTGCCCGAGGGCCATGAACCTCTCATGCCCATCGAGCTTCTCACTTTCATTGTAAATATGCCAGCCCCAGAGCTACTAGATGAGCCTGAGGAAGGCATCAAATGGTCAGATGCCTTCCGCCATTTCTTACGATGCTGCTTAGAAAAAGATCCTAGAGAACGGGCCTCACCCAGGCAGATGCTTAACCATCCCTGGATCGTTGGCCAGCGCCATAAAGTCGTGAAGATGGACAAATTTGTCACGGAATGCTGGTCTTAAAGCCCATCATGCTTATAGTTCGATTCATTTTCATTGTCAATAGCATTATTTATTACAATATATGATAGCATACAGGAATAGTATCTGCCGCTACCACGTCTCCTGCAGGTACCTACCCTCCTTCTCCATATCTGACAGGTATGACTCGGCCTGCTTGTCATCCCATGATGAATTGCATTGCTGGAGGATTTCTATAAGTGTCATACGTACCTGCCGGGGCATGGCACCCGACGATCCGCACAAATAGATCAGTGCACCTTTATTTACAATCATGTCATTCACTAGCTTGGCCCTGTTTCCAAGCTGGGTCTGAACATACCCTCCTCCCTCTCTAGAAAATGCATTTATTACCTGCAGAGAGCCTTCTTTGACGAGAGGCTCCCAGTCTTTACCGAACAGGTAGTCTTTCTTCTCATACCTAGAGCCGAAGAACAGAACCATCGGCGACTGGTTCGATTCTGCCTCCGCTCTACTCATGATAAGACTTCTAATAGGCGCCACGCCTGTTCCAGGTGCGATCATGAGTAGCGGTACTCGGTAGAAGTCAACTTTCTTACTTGCTGCCGCTGTCAGGTGGTTGCGGATGATCTTGTAGGGAACCGAGGCACCCACCAGAAGAGACTCAATCCACCGCGAGCACACGCCCCTTCTTATCCTTTTGATAATTGTCTTGTATTTAACGATGGCAACCGCCAGCTCTATTCGAGGAGCATTTGCCTTGCTGGCGATGGAAAACTGCCGAGGCCGCAGTGGGGGTATAAGATCCATAATATACTCCACAGGTATTTTCAAAGAATCAAATTCGGTGATAGTTTCCACTATTGATCGTCTGGGCCGATTGGCATAATCGAACAAATCCTCTAAGCCCTCTAGTGTGGAAAGCTCAAAAAGCTTCTCCTGTTCTCGTTCGTGGTTCTGAGAAAAATGCCATACGAGACCGAAGAATGTTCGTTTCGGAATACTCATGATGTCTAGATGAAATGTGAGAAGAGTTCGTAGGGTGAGTGGCTCAACGGGGCCGTTTTCAAAGGTGAACTCATGTTCGCCCTGAACAGCGCACGGATAATCTGCAATGTCTCTCCAGCCTTGATGATCTATGAGCGCATCGACGTCTGCAGGGTCATTTTGGGGATACAGGGCAAGAACATCACCAGGCTCATACTGAAACTCTTCGTCAAGTGGAGTCTTTTCAATGACGAAATGACGCACATCTTGAAAGTGGTCGGCTGCCGTCATGCGGGAGTTTTGCACCAGCTTGCCTATGCGAACATCAGAAGATACTGCCTCTACCCGTTTTCCAAGTGGAAGTTTGACAGAAGAAGCAGATTCGATAACTAGTTTGTGTCGAGGAGGAAGTAAGACCGATTTGTCAATCTCAGATCCAGCATCGAATTGGGTCTTTATTTTGTCAACCACAATATCCATCCAGTTCTCAAAAATAGCATCAGTTCCATCTGGACTCATTTCATCGCCCTCACCTCGGGGAGCAAATTCATAAGCTCCCAGCTGCAATAGTCGTCGATGAAGCTTGCGAGCGGCCCATTGGTAGCGTGGGTACGAAGAGTCCCCAAGCCCAAAGGAGGAAAAGCTGGTATTTTTCAAAAGATCAGATGACAGCTTTTTCCTGAGCATTTTTTTCCACAGGTTAAGGGAGTTGCGGGGCAACTCGCCCTGGCCGGTTGTCGAGCATACGAATAGCACCAGGCGATGAGCTGAAAGATCGGCTGGATCGCCAACATCATTCATGGCAGAGACATGGGGCTTCAGTGAAGAAAAACGGCTGAGCCGAGCACCAAGTAGTTCCGCTAGAGCCGCAGAATTACCTGTCTCGCTTCCGTATAGCACAGCTACGTCTAGAGTCATGACGATTGATCCCGAAGGGAGGTGAACTCTCCATCATCAAAAATTTCAGCCCAGTTCAACATGATTCGATCCGCATACCGTGGCCTCGCTCGGCCTTCCGCTTTTCGAGCAGCAGTTTACAAAAGACAGCCTGCATTTTCCGTGCGATTTATGTCGGAAAAGCCTGCTGGTGAAGCTGCAGCTGAAGGTGCTGAAGCTAACAGCAGCGAAACTGTGGCTGAAGACGAGTGGAAAACCAAGTTTGAGGCAAAGGATAAGGAGCTGGCTGTTATGAAGGACAAGTACATTCGATCAGTAGCTGATTTCCGTAACCTCCAGGAAACAACTGGCCGAGAAATCCAGAAAGCCAAAGACTATGCCTTGCAGAAGTTCGCCAAGGACCTGCTGGAATCAGTAGACAATCTCGACAGAGCCCTCTCAGTGGTTTCTGAAGAAGTCATTCAATCAGAGGAGGTAGATAAGGAATTTGCCAACTTCCACAAGGGTATTAAAATGGTGCAGGATGTGTTTGAGAAGACTCTGGCCAAGCATGGCCTCGTCAAGCTGCACCCCCTGGGCGAGAAGTTTGATCCCAATGTTCACGAAGCCACTTTTGAGGTTCCTCAGCCTGATAAGGAGCCTGGCACTATTTTCCATGTTCAACAGAGTGGATTTGCCCTTAATGATCGGGTGATTCGAGCCCCAAAGGTCGGTGTTGTGAAAGGCGAGTAACAGAAGAACTTGGCCTGTCCAATGTCGGTAAATAGTCTAAATGTACATAGTAAACTATTATAACTCTGAAACTTATTGTATATTATTCGATTTGAGTAGTCGGGGTGGTTGAACTGGTCGGTTGCTCAATAGATCAATGCGATATACAACATAGATGGCATGTATACAAGTATGTAAAAGGATTAAACTACAGATTGTTGACAGTTGTTCATGGTACTTAATGCATGAAAGTATAGACCGTTTCTCAAGGCAGCTCATACTCTATGAACAAATGACACTGATTTGGTGCAAAGTGGCTAGTGAGATGTCATGTTTTCCAAACGAAGCGCCAGTGATGTACTGAACAATCAAGGCAGCTGAGATTCTCTTAGATATACACTATTTACATAATTACACTTTTTTTCCCATTTTTCATCAAGCCTTAACGCATCTCAACTGGGAATTTTTCCGCTACTTGGTCCCTGATAGCGCTCTGAATGTCGTTCACCTCGTCGCTAGTCAAATTTCGGTCCATTGCTTGGTAGGTAATTCTATAGCACTGAGATAGCCTATGAGAGTTCGGGTGCTCGAATTCGTCCACCAGTTCAATGTTCTCCACCAAGTCACCGCCTGCGGACCGCACAATTTCTGCAAACTCGTTGAGATGCACAGCATCTGGTCGGTCCACTGGGCACCAGAAAGCCAGGTCTCGCGTAGTGCTGGGATACTTGGAGTAGGGCTTGAACATGGATACAGTATTAGGCTTGAATTGGCCGAGGAACCGCGGGTCTTCCGACCAGAATAATCGAATATCGGGGATTCCAAACAGAATCATCGCTGTCCGTTCTAGGCCAATGCCAAATGCCCATCCCAGCTTGTCAACAGCCCCAGCCTTATCGAGAAGCTTTTGCTGAACTACGCCGCAACCGCACATCTCGAGCCACTGGCCCTTCCACCAAATCTCAATTTCGTAAGACGGTCCAGTCCAAGGAAATGCATCGGGGTTCCACCTCGCTCGCACTGGCTGAAACAAATCAGGATCAGAGGATCCTGCTTCCACTGCTGCCTGCTTTGCTCGGGTGAAAACATGACTCATAATCAGCTCCATGGTACGTTTAAGATGCTGCGACACCAGCTCGACCTCTTCGTCAGTCATGCCATCTTGCTTGGGATTCTGAGATGAAAACGCCGGGGTAACGTCTTCTACGATAAGACCTGAATCAGGAATTGCCGCAATGTCTTGTCTGAGCTGCTCAACCGTGTCTGGGCCCCGTTTCCACAGACGAGCTCCTTCCATTTGGTGGAACGCAGAGTAATGTGTCCGATCAATGGTATCTCGCCGGTATACATCGGCGGAAATAAGGTAGCCGGGAGTTTGGCATATCTCGAAGCACTCAAGCTCATGCGCAGAAGTGTGCGTACGCAGAACGGTGTCTCGATTGATGTAGTAGGTGTCAGTGCGAGATCGGCCCGGGTGATCTGGAGGGAAATCCAATGTATCAAAATTCATGTATGTGGTAGTGACCGGTGAAAAGTCGTTGTAAGTGGTGTATCCCATGCCACCCAGCCGCTGTTCAATCAGCGACCGTACAATTCCAACCGGATGCTGGTCGTTTTTGTGTAAATCCCGTCCAGCCAACCGGGCAATTGACTCCGGAACATTAGTCCACTCGTCCACAGGGTATGATCTGCCTAGAATTTGTAACTTGGACGGATCTGCACCAGACGCAAAATTTCTCCTCCATGCAAAAGTGGTGCTGGCCAACCTGGAGGCTCGCAGGGCCAATTTGGAGGTTTGCATGTTGTTTGGTGGTGGGGGATATTTTGGTGATGCTCAAATCTCAAATTTTGGTGGTGAGTTTCCGTTTTGGCAGTGGGTTAAGTGAAATTTGATATTTCATTTTTCTCTCCACCTCTCAACACCACCACCACCATCATGCTGAGATCTATCATCCGCCCCACTAATATCCTTGGTAGGGCTGGAGGGCTGCTTCAACAGTCGTTTGGCATTGCTCCGGCCATGTTACGGGTGCAAAACCGACAAAAACACCAGTATGAACCTCGAAATCGGATCCAGAGAAAGGCCCATAAGGGCCGAGTGTCAGTGCGAACTGGAGGCTCCACCAAGGGTGCAACATTGGTGCAGGGCCAATATGGCATGCGCCTCAAGACTGAAGGTGTTCGACTCAAGGCGATTCAGCTTAAAGCTGCAGATGAAACAATCATGCGGTTTCTCAGACCTCTCAAAGGTAAACTTCTGCGTCGTCTCAAGACCAATATCCCTGTATGTGTGAAGGGTAACGAGACACGAATGGGTAAAGGAAAAGGTGCGTTTGAGTACTGGGCATGCCGTGTACCCACTGGTAAAGTTGTGTTTGAAATCATAGGCGAAAATGTACATGAGACCGTCGCACGGGAGGCTTTCCGCATTGCCGGTCAGAAACTGCCTGGTGTTTACGAATTTGTTCGTCTAGGGAACCTTCCCAAGGCCGGATTCCAGCAGGTGGATCCTGAAGCTGCCGTGAAGGTGAATTATTTCGAAGAACGGGAACAAAATCCTTCTAGACAGTATGCAAATGTCATGTTGAGCAAGAGCGAAGAGATCAGAAAGTATCTGAGGAGGTGAGACAAGAGGCGAAGGGGCGAGGAAAACATTATATATATAGGCTGCCAAAGGCAAGATGTTTGCAGACTGGCTATTTGTATTGCTATGATAGTTGGTGCTGGTTGTGGCATGTAGAATACCTTGTAAATAGAATAGGAATGAGAACGGCATTCTACTTTAATATTGTTGAACAAACAGTCTAGAGAAAGATAGTACAAATCTTTCATGTGTAATAATCATATTCGTAAACTAAACATATCCAACGCTACATGTATTGAGGTTGTGTCATTTTCGATCTCAAAGTCTAGATATTGATGATCGTGCAGTATTCTCGCATTATCAACCTGCAACCTCCAGTATTCTCATAGTACGTGCTGTAAATGCTTCCAAGTGAAAAATCGCCTTATTTCCCTTTCGCAGCCGGTGGTCAAATTCTGCTGCTAGGGAGACTATCTCGGTTGAGACATCCCCGCTGCCAACCTGGTCTACCAAGTAAAAAGTTAGCTGCTTCAGGATTACCGTGGCAGGGATACAGTGTGACAGAAGCTCGTAGAATGTACCTCGAATGCTTAATATCTGGGCAACGGTGTGCTCCTGGATCACCTTTTTGCTGATGCTGTAGATGACCGATTCCCAGTCTGCTGGTGGAATGGGCGTCTTCAGATCAAGCTTACTGTTCTGTGCGTATAGTGACTCAAATACCAGTAATGCCTTTCGCAAATTCCGGTTGCATTGGTCGCCAATTCGTTCCAAGATAGCTAGTCGTTCGGCATCGTCTTCTGGAAGAAAACCACCTGCCAGTTTCTCCTTCTTCACGACAGTGTCCAATACATGGGCGATTTCTTCTGAAGTCGGTGCAGCTACCCGGATAAGCAGACATCGTGATCGGATCGGGCTCATAATGTTGGAGGTTGAGTTTGCTAGCAGTACCAATCTTAGATTCGGAGAATACTTCTCCATTGTACGTCGTAGCGCCGATTGCGCATCTCGAGATAGCGAATCTGCCTCATTTATAACAACCACTTTGAACCTTTGTTTGGCCGCAAGATCCACCTGCTGTGTCTGGGCAATCTCCTTGAGCAAGTCCTGGATCACCAGTCGATCATTTGTCGGTCCCATATCACTGGGAGTAATCTCAATATGATATGCAGAAGAGATGATATTGAATTCCACCTTCTTCGACCCAGCCTGGAACACCCGTCCATCGATTTTGATTTTGTCCACCCCGGGCCCGTATAGCTGCTTGAGAACCGCCAGAACCCGCGTTTTCTTGCCAGCTCCCGATGGCCCGTACATCAACATGTGTGGAAATTCGGCACTGCTAGCCAATGCTGCAAGGTTTTTCGATAATCCATCATGATAGTTTAGGTTTTCCAGCGATCGTGGCCTGTACTTGTCGACCCACAGTGACATGGTTAAAGTGAGGAGGGCAAGTCGCGATGGAATCGTGATTTTCCCCACTGAGATTTCGATAAGCGTGACGGGCGAAACACCACCACACGGGACTTTTCAAGAAAGGAAGAAGCAATGAATAATGTGTTCAGCCTTTTAAATTTCAAAATACATACTTTATAAAAGTGTTATTAATGCAGGATTCTGGTATCGAAAATCCATCCGTGAAGAATGCAATAATCCTATCTCTTCACAAGACATCATACTCCTATCAAAGCCATAGAAGCCTATTGCATCAAAGCAAAATACTAACATCATACAATAGTTTGGCATCCCAGTGCTCTTCTGGTTCTACCATTTCAATGTGGTCGAAATCCCTTTCCCAAAGCTGCTGCCATTCGTCGCTCCGATCTATCTGATACACTGCTGCCCGCAGGTTCTTCAAAATCCGGTTGAACAATATGTGTAACTTCCATCCGTAGTATGTCTTATATGCTATGACCGTTATCCACCGATAGCATTTGAGCAAAGAGTCTAGCAGCTCTGTGTTGGAAATAACCTGCTGCTGCGACGACGACATCTGTGCGACCAAGAAGCTCACTACAGTCATCCACAGAGGTACCACATTCCTAGGGTACGTAAATAAAAGATAGTACCTCCCTGTGGGAAATCTTTTGAGTCCCTCCATTAGTTCCCACTCAATGTTCAACCCACTAACGGAGTCACGAACCACAGCGGCATCAGGTACCGGTCGAGTCTGAGCTAACGCGGAGTCCTGCTTCAGCTTATACGCACGGTGAAATATCAGCTTCACCAAATGATACTTGTTGAATACTATCATGTTCAAAATAATATCCTTTTCTTCGCCAAGCTCAAACGGCACCGTTAATTCAGGACTACCAAGTCCCTTCAACACGACCTTTTCATCGGCAGCTGATGGATATCTAGCCGCGTAGTCACCCAGAAGTTTCCGGCAAATCTCAAAGTCTTCATCGGTGACTTTGCTGTGAGGTGTCAGTATTACTCGATGCATAATATCGCGACTCATGAGGGACCAATCCATCTGGATCTTCTGGTGCTCCCTGGCATAGCTCATAAGAGTCTTTACCTCGCTATCCAAGTTTGGTTCATCTATCAGATCCTGTTCGTCATCAAACAACTTCGTGTCGCTGTATCGCAGTTGGATAGCAGGAGGAACCATCAGATCAAGGTTTAAGAGAGTGTCCAAGCAGACGCACGCTCTCCACAGCTGCCTCCAAAACTGTTTGTATCTCAAAGCTAGCTTAGGAGCCACATTATCCGGATCCCTGTGAAGCCCTGAGGCAGTACATCCTTTGACAAAACCTCCGATCATATTGGACCAGTGAGACAGTCGATGGAAATCCAAAACCTCTCCAGATGTGAATGCAGAGAAAATGAGTGTAAGGTATATTAATTGGACGTACCACATGCTGGTATCGGATTCAAAATTTGTCATATTCATAATTGCAAAACTCAGGGTTTTGACATGCTTGCCAATGTAGTAGCCTGTTCCTGGCTTTTCCTTATCGAACGCTGGAGGAGCGTCTTCCTTGTCAAAGGTAATTCTACCAAGACCAAAGATGTTCAATAACGATCCTGCCTTATGAATATCGCTCTTGGTAAGTTCGTAATCTTTCATATTATTCTGGAGATACTTATCTCTCAGGGAGTAAATGTGACGTAGATCTTCATCCAAAACGTCTGCATGAGCACCAAAAAACCACACATTTACACACATCATATAGCGTCTGATGAGAACATTTGCCAATTCTATATCAGGGAGCCATGAAAATATTGGCCACCACAAATTGACATTTGTATTGGTAGTCCTGGGTTTGGTGTCTTCGTCAGAATCATCATTGTGCGAAGAAGAAGAAGAAGAAGGAGAAGTGCCTGCATGTGGAGTCATGAGATGATATATCTGCTGTACCCGAACCGTTGTTTCACTCTCTGGTTCCTTGATATTTCTATGAGGTAGCTCATAGATGTCATCGGGGATTGTCACAGCATCAATCCGGGGTTTCTTCTGGCCATTGCTATTGCTGAACTCCAGATCAGAAGCATTGATTTCAAATACTCCCCTGAACTTGTTAAAGTCCTGGGCAGCGCTGTCCTGTATAACACCGTTAGATGACCGGGAAATATCATAATTAATCGGCACTGAGGAAGTTGCTGCCTTAACCCCGAGAGGAGAGATGCGAAGGGTATGGAAATCTGGCCGGGGGTTCCACGACGAAAACAATATATCTTGAAGCTGGATATCCTCCACAGGAACTAGGTTCCTCAAGTCGTCACTTTGGCGACGGGATGCTTCGTATCGACAGTGATCAGCCAAATTTAGAGAGACACAGGAGCGACACGGGCGTTGACGATCGCACTAAACAGGGTTAATTTTTAGGTTATAACAAGAAAATCTGTCAAATACTCACTTTGATTTTTCTGTGACGACATGTGTTGCAAGAAACAGGAATCCGCTTTCGTTTTCGCACCAGGGCTGGAGTTTGGGATATTTTTGACGGGGTTTGGTGAAATTCCGCCGAAGAGCCGGTCGTGCCTGGAGGTGAGAAAGGCTGCAACAAACACGGGTAGGAAGGTTCAGCAGATCCCGTCGAGTTCGCAGTAGCAATACAGGTGTTGATTGGATTAGTGAGGTTGGGTAATGGCCTGTTGGCGGATGACGAGCTGGTGGACTGCGAGGCATCGGGTGTAGATGCCGGCGAGCGTTTGACATCAGAATCAAGAATCTCGCCCGTGGGATCCAGCAGATCGTAGATCGAGATAATCTTGGTCATTGTGTACCTCTTTTCCCGGAATGTGTGAGGAATATTAGGGGGACTATATCTGGTTTAACTGTGTTTTTACGCAGGTAGGCAGCCGATGAATAAGCCAGAAGTGCCGGTAAGATTTAGCACTAAAACAGGCGTGTTCGGCAGGAATCCCCGTCTGTACACCAGAACAAGAGGAGTGTGGGGGGAGAAAGAACTAAGGTAAAAGCAGAAGCGGGAAACAAGAAGGAAGTCGGAATCACGGGGGAAGTGCAAGGGAAAAAAAATTGGAAGCGGAGATTTCCCGCTAAGAGGGGCACGACGACTTAGTTGCGTGGGTTATCGGAGTTAGCCCAAACGTTTAGGAGTTAAATTCTGGTGTATACGGGGTAACTTGTAGGCGGGTAAGGCTGACGAAGCGACGTTCGACGACGGCACCCCATCAGTATCAGCCGGTCCAAGGTGGTAAGAGCCTGACTTCAGGTGTTTATTGAGCATGCCGGTCAAATGCGGTGGGCCCCAATTTTGCGTTGCTGGGTACTGATTTTTGTTTAAAATGATCAAAAAGGCTAAATAATGTCTGCCGGGGGATGGGATGCTGGGATCCGGACTTAGGCGGGTTTAAAGGGCAAGATCCCCCAACGGACACGGCAGGCCGGTGATTAGAGCATGTTTGGGCTGGAGCTAACGGACCAACTAATGAGCAATAGAATACTTGAGCTCAAGCCGCTGTCTCGAGTCCAGATCTGATATGGCTGATCTCATCTGGGTCTCCCCGGATCCCATCCGAATCGGGGATAACAGCGCTGACTAAGACTGCCCAACCCGATCGATAGATAAATAATATATACATATTAAGTATCTATATATACCAATCATCATCAAGGCGAGCCGAACCAGGTCTGGCAAGGTTGGTCAACCAACTAAGCAAGCTAACCAATCTTTAAAAGAAAAAAATTGTTCATTTGATATGGCTACTGAATATTGAAGGGGTGGAAATTAACTTCTGGGCCAATATATCTATTTATATGGGTCTTGTATTTTTTTTTTTTCATGGTTGGTGTAGTTACTCTTGTTGATGCTCTCTCTCTGTATTGATTGTTTTCCCCTGTAAACATCCACGTAAATAACCATCAAACAAACAAACAACTGATCCCCTGCTCAACGCATCACAAAAGCCCCAGACGTGTACATTGTAGCCAATTTGACACCTCTCCTCCTGTACGAACTATAAAAGTATATATTTGCCTCCCCCAATAAACCCCGGTATAAATAGCTCCCCTCCTTTCTTCACCTGCGCCTTTGACTCCCCTGCACAAAACCCTGCTTGCCCCACCAAAGCCCGCTTCGCTGCGTGCCCCCCAGCCAAATCCAGGCGTAACAACTGTAGGTGCGGAATGCACACCACACTGTAACTCAGTTGAAACAAAGCCTGCTCCCCCCTCTCTGCCCATTCTATAAACACGTACAATAGCTCTGAGTTTCTTTTCGCTTGCAATTGTTTTCTTGGATCCGGTTGCGCCGCCTGCCGATCGGTGTGTACTCCCTTCTTGTTTTGACGTTTGACCCACCCCTTAACATCTCTCTCAACACGTCGGTGCCGACGCTACGCTTTTTGCTTTCTCGCGCTCTGCTCTGTCCTGCGTGGCTTTGCTTTCAGAAATCTTCTTGTGATCCGCTAAAGAATCGCTGTTCTTTTTGTGCTCGATTTTTGCTCTTTCTGACCAGGCCCCCCCTTTGATGGTCCCTCATGTCTGATCTGTCCATCCCCCCTCGGGTCTCGTCCCGTCTGTCATCGTCCACCAAACTGTCAAACTCGCTGTCTAAGCGTGTCCACCGTGAGGTGCGTTTTGGCGAATATATTCTGGGCTCCACGTTGGGCCAAGGCGAGTTTGGAAAAGTCAAGCTTGGCTGGCGAAAAGACGGCAAGCAGCCTGAACAGGTGGCCATCAAGCTTATCCGCAAGGACACCGTTCCACCCAAGTCATCGCGGGAAACAAAGGTGTTTCGCGAAATAAATGCTCTAAAAATACTCACCCATCCTAATATCGTTCGGCTCGAGCATGTCATGCAAAACGACAAATACATTGGCATTGTGCTCGAGTACGCCTCTGGTGGTGAGCTGTTTGACCATATTCTGCAGAATCGCTACCTCAAGGACTCTGTGGCGTGCCGGCTGTTTGCCCAGCTTGTTTCTGGCGTCCATTATCTGCATTCCAAGGGTATTGTACATCGCGATCTCAAGCTCGAAAATCTCCTACTAGATAAGCACAAAAACATCATCATCACCGATTTTGGCTTTGCAAACTCCTTCAAAAATGATGGCACAGGCTGTGATGACCTCATGAAAACCTCCTGTGGCTCCCCTTGCTATGCTGCCCCTGAGCTTGTGGTCTCAGATCACCGCTACGTGGGAAGAAAAGTTGACGTTTGGTCCTGTGGTGTCATTTTGTATGCAATGTTGGCTGGTTATCTTCCTTTCGATGACGATCCTGCTAATCCTGATGGAGATAACATTTCTCAGCTTTACAAGTACATTTCCTCCACTGCTCTGACGTTCCCAGAGTATATTCAGCCCATGCCGCGAGATCTGTTGCGCCGAATCCTTGTTCCGGACCCCCTGAAGCGCATTGACCTCAACGCTGTACGTGCACACTCCTGGCTTTCTCCCCATGCCCCGTTTCTGTCGGTTTCCCCCCAAGAATGGGATGCAAATTATAAGCAAACCTCGGCAGAGAAACTCAGGCAGCAGGTTACCCCCTCTTCAGCAACGGCAGAAGCCTCTTCTCTTGTGCGCTCCCAGTCTGTTCAGGTCAAATCGTCAGCTCCTACCCAGTATAATCATAATCACCTGTTTACACCTGGTCAGCATGGAGGAGCCACTCTGATGAGCCCTCCCTCAGGTGGCCCTTCTACCTCCACTCCCTCGGTTCCTACTACCGCATCGCATCATCCTCGATCTGCCTCGATGGTTGGAGTATCCGCGGCCGCTTACACTTCGTCAGCCAGTCTGCCTCCAACTGCTGCTGATCCTGCATCCTCGTCGACATCCAGCTTGGGTTCCTCATTATCTTCTGCTATGCCTGCGCCGACTGTGTCTACTGCGGCAAACTCGAGCCACAATAGGCGACATTCTGTTCAGACCACCGGCTATAAGGGTATTCCAGTGCAGCCCCGAACCAATATTGTCAATATAGGGGCACGGCCTTCGTCAGCTTCCTCTGACGAGGTCCTGGCATCCCTTGACATTCCTCCTGGACCAGATTCGGGCACTTCTGGCTCACGTTTGGTGGTTCAGTCGTCGACCAACCGTCTGCCTCCAGCTCAAAGAAGGCCGCGGCCCACCTCCTATCAACCTGTCTCGAACCACATGTTTGGCGCATCTGCTTCTTCCTTCGGTGGTGAGTCTCCTCATATGCCTCCCTCTTCTGAACCTAGAGTTGCTGTGTCGCAGGAAAGTGCACTGCCAGGAGAAATATCCCGACCTGTGTCATTTGTGTCAAGCAGTTATGCCTTGACAGAAGCTGTTACAGAGCCTACAGTAGCGACGCGACCTTTGAAGGAGGGCCTTATCAGTGGTGCGAGAAACAAAAAGCCTGTTCAATGGTCTACAGATACAGAAGATGCTCATCAGTCGAGAAATACCAGCAACGGATCCTCCAATGCCATTTCTCAATCACCAACGTCCACTGTCAAGAGCCGAATCCCCTCCTCCTCGGGTTCTAGATCGCACAAGCGTGGATCAATGAGTATCTCATACGGCTTATCAAAATTACTTGGCAACTCGTCTCAAAAAGAGCCAGGAAGCCCTGTAGCGCGACCCAATGCGTCCAAGCGTCACTCGATGGCTCCAACGATGTTATCCGACAACTCATCGGCCGAAAAGATTGGCCAGGCGAATGAACGAAAGAGATTCAGCATTTTGAGTTTCTATTCGACATCTTCTGGCAACGATCGAACTGCGTCTGTGTCATCGCAGGCTCCTCTGCCACTGCCACCAGTGGAAAGAAAAGCTGCAGCTTTGCCGTCTCAGGGATCCATGCGCTCGGATGAAAGAAAGATTCTAGAGCCTCCTGTGGGAGATTCACTGAATCAACGGCAGAACCGCATGTCGGTGGACGGAAACGGCAGCAACTCTGCCTCTGCGCGAAGAAAGGCTGTTCATGCCGACCAGCCATCAGCAGCTCGCAAGGTGGTGGACTTCTTCAAGCGTCGATCCCGTATTGTATAGGTGCAGCATACAATTAATTTTTATACCTCTAGTAATTAGCGTACCATAGTCTTAATCATTTTTTATTGTTAGTCGTCGTCATGAGCGATTCATTCGTAATATATACATAAAATTCTATAACTATTTGGGGGTTTGCAATCGCTGGTGGTTGACGAGCGAATCAATGCCGTTGTTGGTGTTTCGCATATAGTCACCAATCATGAGATTCGCCTTGAAATACTTGGCCACGCATCTATCAATACAGCACATTTCACCCTTATTCAGATCTTCTTCTCCGTATGCGGGGGGAATACATTTTGTTTTGCAACCTTCGAGAACACTATGTGAAAGTTAGCTAAACACTGCTCCAAAGAACTCCACTCAAGTGTTTCGCCTTACCCATTAAATAAATATGTCAGAGACTCAAATTCGAGTTCTGCCATGGCCAGGCGCTCTTGGCTGACCTCAAGGGAATTGATTCCCATGGAAAACAGCGACATGATGGCTGGGGAAGAAGAAGGTGTGTCTGGGCAAAAATTTGTGGGACATCAAGTAAAAGGGGTTCAACGAGAGGTTTCGACTACAAGGCCAACATTTATTGATGGAAAATGCTATTTAACACAAGGATAGCTGTCTAATAAGCCTTATGGACCTGGAGATGTTAGTTGGTGACTTAGACAAGTCGCGGGAAAAGTGGATTTTCCTGAACAGCATTAGTTCTTACCTTCCATAGAGAGCTGGTCTTGAAAGCTTCGGGAGCTATGGGAGCATCAGACTGCTTCCTGTACTCGCCAGTCAGCCGGTTGTCACGTTCGAGCACTAGGAATTAGAAACAGAACAAAACATATGAAACCTCGGTTCTTCGTAGCGAATAATACTTACTTTGTCGTTCCCACTGGTCAGTAGCGTAACGCTCTCGCTTGCCGTTATTCTTCGCTACGTGCAAGGCATTCATACCGGCTCCTGCAAAGGTGAACAGCTGAAAGTTAGATCCTAATCTATATATTCCAGATTGGCTGACAGGAATTACGTACGCCAATAATAATACCGTAGGGAAGAAGCGCCTCAAATGGAATCATGTCGACAGTTGATAGTGGAGGTAAGACACTTACAAGTGTTGTTGATTGGCTGGGAGTACAGTATCGCAGAGCTATTGGGACTTGAGTAGAGCTACCATAGTAAAATCTTAGCTGGAAAGCTGGAAATCTATAACAATAAGCATTACGACTACAACTTCGGTTTTGGTTTTGGTCTGTTGGTCTTTTGACATCTAATTTTCGCATTCAAACACTCATAATATTATATTTTTAGTAATGAAATCTGCTTTTAGTTGGTTCATATACACTATAGGAGCTTAGATGTTCGAAGGGTAAAGCATGACTCGAACAGTAGCACCGAAAGTCTTAGGAGGCAAGTTCTTCTTGAAGTTGGCTCGAACTGCACCAGAGTTGCCGTGGGTTCGGACAACCTTTCCCCAGATGACTCTGATCTTGCTACCTCGGACCTCCTTGGAGGCTCGGTACACGAAAGCGATTCGCTTACCAAGGTAGAACTGGGCTTCTTCAGGAGTAGAAACACCCTCTGTATTAGTTAGTAATATGTTCTTTTTCACTTCAAAGTGAATATTCCGGGTGAGATAGTATTCATGGCATAGGAGTTGCGTTCGAAATGGTCTGACTGAGTCGGCAAAGCTGCGTTAAAACCCATCTTACAGGGCTTGTTCAACCTGTAGCGGAATTTCCCATCATATTATCATATTATTCGATTCGGGCTTTTCGTTTCCGCTATGTTTTCAGGTTCCACTCTTCCTTCGCTGCCTCGTCTTGCCATATCTCATCGCTTGAACATCCTGCCATGCTCCCCAGATATTGTACTACATACCAATCTTGACGATCGAAACGTTGGGGTTGTTGGTTCGCTTAGATCGCTGGTAAGAGATGTGCTTTCCCTTGACGTAGAGTCTGTGACCTTCAGCCATTGTTATATGTCGATGGTTTAAAATATGTGTTTGATGGAGGAGTTGAGTGCAACTTGACAATTTGATTTCGCGGCAGAGGGTTGAGTCGTACTCAAAACTACAGTGTTGACATGTGACGGCTACCATCTCAGAAGCCCTAGGGCTTTCCAGCCTCACCGCCTATAAAAACTACTGTGATTTTCAACCTTTCGGATTTTTTTTTTCTTCTTCATAGTGACGTACTTCATAGGATCATTTCTATAGGTCACGTCCTTCTTTGAGCTCTTCTCAAGAGCCACAGAATCCAACTTGGTTGATGAGAGGATACCTGCGAACCCTAGAGTGAGAATACATAAATCCTGTTGCTTGATTTGAAGTTTTCATGCTTTGATCAAGACTATTTATGCCTCATGATGAAGCCTTACCGGGAGAGAAATGTGAAGTGTTGGCTAGGAGTCGCGATACCTTGGTAGCTTTCGGGCTACTGAGCTCGCGATCTCTAATAGCCAATTAGTCCATTTTGTTTGATTCCAATCTGGCTTTTTGGGGAGCGATGATCTCGACCCTTTGTATGTGCTTTTTCGGAAGAGTTACATTGGGTGGGTTCGTATGGTCGTCTGACAAGTTTCAATTCAAACGTGGATATGAAGAGAAGAGATGTAATTTGTAACTGTGTAATTAAAAATCAAATTTATTCCAATAATCTATTCTATAACGCAAACTAGTGATAAATTTCCTCTACTTCGAAAATTTAAATTTTCCCACTTGGTGGAGCCGCACGTACATTAATAAGTCTGATCCTACTAGTGGAAGACCTCGCGTGGGGTACGTGGGGAAGTTATCAACTGTCCGGCCTGAGGTTTCCTTTGAACCTTCACCCCCCATGTCTGCTCATACGTTCGAAGAAATAAAAAAGCATACCTCCAAGGACTCGTGCTGGGTTGTAGTTCATGGGAAAGTTTATGACTTGACCAAGTTCTTGCCAAATCACCCAGGTGGAGCCAAGGCTATTCTGAGAAAGGCTGGTAAAGATGCAACGAAAGACTTTGATTTGATTCATCCACCTTCTGTAAAGAAGCAGCTGGAGGATTTCTATGTCGGAGACGTGGCTGGAGATTCTCCTGAGGAAAAGAAGATTGAGCCCCCTGCTCAGCAACAGCTTGTCTCTGTCCTGCCTGTTTCTAAACCGTTTGTCCTGCCAGCCTTGGATGCCATGTTCAGTTTGGATGACTTCGAAAAAACCGCGGAGCATCTAATCTCGAAGCAGGGTTGGGCATACTACTGGTCTGCTAGTGATGACATGATAACTAAAGACTATAATCGTCAGGTTTACAAATCTGTACTGTTGAGACCAAGAGTATTCAAGGATGTCGCTTCCTGCGATATGTCTAGCTCGATTGTTGGTATCCCAACAAGTCTGCCCCTCTTTGTCTGTCCTGCTGCGATGGCTCGTCTTGCCCATCCAGATGGAGAGAAGGGTATTGCATGGGCCTGTGCTCAGAAGGGTATTGTCCAAATGTTCTCCAACAATGCGTCCATGGCGTTTGATGAAACTGTGCTGGAAGACTACCAGGCAAACAATCTTCCAAAAACTTTCTTCCAACTTTATGTTCAAATCAATCGTCCTGTATCTGAAAAGGTTCTTGATTTGGTGCTGTCCACCAAAAGGTGTAATGCTATAGTTTTAACTTTGGATGCTCCGGTACCTGGAAAACGCGAGGCAGATGACAGAGCTAAAGATGAAGAAACTCCTCCATTTGATCCCTCTGAGCCCTGGCCGTTTGACAAGCCACATTCTGGAGCCGGAGGGATTGGAAAGACCCTTTTCGCAGGCACTTCCCCTTCGCTCATCTGGTCTGATCTCGAATGGCTCTCAAATAAGTGCCCAGATTTACCAATTATTCTGAAAGGCGTACAGACGGTTGAAGACGTGGTTTTAGCAGCCAAATATCCCCAAGTAAAAGGTGTGATATTGTCTAATCACGGTGGCAGAGCTGTAGATACCAGTCAGCCTCCTCTGGTCGTCCTTCAAGAGGTCAGGACATATGCTCCTTATGTATTTGATAAGCTAGAGATTTATCTCGACGGAGGTATTAGAAGAGGTACCGATGTGGTGAAGGCCCTTTGTCTCGGGGCTAAGCAGGTTGGTATTGGAAGGCCGGCCCTTTTTGCATTGGCTGGTTATGGCCGGTACGGAGTCTTGCGAGTCCTTGATATACTTCAGGATGAAATACAGGCATGCATGAGATTGTTGGGCGCTACTTCAATTGAGCAGCTTGGTCCTCAGTTCATCAACTCAAGACAGTTAGACAGCTTGGTTGCAAAGCTATAGTTATAGAATTAGATTCAGTGTCATTACATGCTTCTCTACTTGAAGCTATCTTAAATCACAAACTGCGTTTGAGCTCCGCCGTATTCTCCAGGGTTCTTTATAAGTCGAGATTGAAGGAACTTTGAAGACTTGTTCAATTGGTCGATAGTTTCTGGGTGCTCTTTCAAATACTCATCTTTAATTCTTTCCCAGTAGTTTCTCTTATATTGAAATCCTTTGGCGTAAGTCTCTCTCCATGAATCATCGTACAAGGGAAGAGCACCTGCTGCGTTCTCGTCACCCCATCCAATCTTAACAAGCACGTCAAAAAATAGCTTATCATTAGGATACCATGCATGCCAATCCCTTATATTCTTGGCTCTTCTTTCGATCTCCCATTGATATCGCTCCTCTTTGCTGGGCAACTGAGCACCCTTAGCATTACTCCAAAGCTGGGCAGACACTCTAGCTTGATACTCCATAGCTCTCCAGGTTAGGCCATCAGTGAAAAGCCCGGCTACCGCTAGCGAAGGGTCCTCATTCCACCAAGTAGTAAGATAGAAGTTCTTCAATCCACGAGCAGCGATGCCACCATTACCGTGCTTTTCAACATATCCTTCCAGAAATGGATAATCAAAGTTGTATCCAGTGCCAAAGATGATATTGTCGATATTATCTTCCACAGTTCCATCCTCAAATAGGGCCTTGGCTGTGCCTGGCTTGGTCCCCTTCTGAAACTCGTTTATTCTGGGCCGGGCATCGACAAATGGCTGTCTATAGGCAGATGCAATCAAGTCTAGACATCCCCTTGCGGACAGAATAATGGGAGCCTTGGCATAATCCTTCAAAAAGTGAACCACATCGGTGGATGAAATAGAAGCACCAATAACTACCACTTTCTTATTGGTATATTTCTCAGGGTTTCTGTACTGCTGAGTATGCGAAAAGATCTCAGCAGGAAGATCAGAAACACCCTTGATATTAGGCAAAAATGGCCTATGAAATCTTCCAGTTGAAACAAACACAAAGTCAAATAGGTTATCTTTTTCACCATTGATGATCCACTTTGAACCTGGCCCGTCCACCTGCTCAACACTCTCAACAGGTGTATTATATCGGACGTACTTTTCTCTGTCATCAGCAAAAAATGAAGCAACATATTCTGTGACAACCTCGGCAGGCACGAATCCTTCTTCGCTAGTGCCAAATTTGAAATGGCTCAATTGTGCAAAATCGCTATCTGCAGCTGGTCTCTCGACTTTCTTGGCAGAAAAGCTCATTAACTCGGGAAGAATGTTGGTTTCCAGTCCAGGATAAATAGTCACATCCGGGTGCGGGCTCGTGCTGCCAAGTAGCTGATCCGATACCCAGGTTCCTCCAGGGATGCCTCGTCGCTCAAACACTTGGATATTCTTGAACCCATACTCAAGAAAAGTATCCAAAGCTACGGCACCACTAGGACCGGCACCAATAATTGCAACTCTCTTCTCAGAAAAAGTCATCTGTAAATTTTTATCCCTATCAAAGAACAAAGGCAAGACAAAGAGTAAGATGAGAGGTAAGATAGACGACGCCAATATATATTGGCTCATCGGTTGAGGTTGGTGTGCGGCTCTCTGAAATTTTATTTCCGATGGTGCAATTATTCCACCAATTCACGTTACGGGATTATGAAAATCATGCTATCAAAAGGGTCCAAATTCCATTAATTACGTCTAAAAATATTATTTGAATAATCAGGCCTTACCTGTGTACGCATCCTTTTTTCCGAGCAGCCATCGGAGACGGCCCTTGGCGAAATGGCCTGTGCCATGCTCGAAAACGTGATCCAGATCTTCTAGGGAAAGCTGTTTGGTCTCAGGGATCAAGAAGAAGGTGATAACAAAAGCAGCAAAATTCCAAGCACCGTAGAAATATAATCCTCCAGAAACTGTCATGGAGTCTGACATTTTGGGCCAAGACATGGACAAGACGAAATCAAGAATCCAATTTAAAGACATGGAGATGGACACACCCAAAGCTCTCACATGGAGGGGATAAGACTCGGCATTCAGCGTGAAACTTACAGGGCCAATTCCCAAGCCATAGGTGAGTACAAAGACATACATAGATGTAAGACCTGATCCCAGTCTAGCCTGGGAATCGGTGATGTAGAGTGAGCCTCCGAGCCAGAACAAACATGCTCCTAGAATAGGGAAAGTGGCCAGCAGCATAACTCGTCGGCCATATCTATCAATGATCTGAGACGATACAAAAGTAGCCAAGAAGCAACCTCCGCCAATTCCAATACTTCCTGCAATTGCAGTTTGAGCATCGATACCGGCATTGACCAAAATAGTAGTAGTGTAGCCAACGAGAATATTCACACCACAGTACTGCTGCATGAAAATACCAAAGGAAGCCACATAAAAGGCAAACCTGACTCGCTTGTCAGTGAAGAAAAGTTTGAACTGATTCCAGTAGCTAATTCTGTCCAGCTCATGTTCATGCTTGAGAGATTCGTACAAAATATAGAAGTCTCTTGCTCCAAGTAGTGGGGTTCTTCGCAGCTTCTGTAGGGTGTTGAACGATCCATGGCCATTACGGGCAGACAGCAGCCATCTAGGGGATTCTGGAATCAAGTAGATCAGAGCACCAGTAATTAAAGGTGCGACTACTGAGGAACCGATCATCAATCTCCAAGATGTTGTTCCAGGAACGTTGACAAATGCTCTGTTCATAATGGAACCGAACATAACTCCGAAAGCAATGAAAGTCTGCCACAACATCAGGAAAGCACCTCGACAAACGGCTGGAGAAGTCTCAGCGATCAGCATAGGGACAGTTGAAGAATTGAGACCCATACCAATTCCCAAAAACAATCGGGCGACCAGCAGCGAAGACCATTTGTAGGAGAAAGCCTGCCACAAGGATCCAGCTACACCTATAATACATGAAAGAAAGACGACAAATCTTCTTCCATAATATTTGTCAAGAAAAGTGGCAGTAGGGCACCCGATCAAAGAAGCTGCCAAGTAAGGTGCAGCGTTGGTGACACCCAAGATGTTCGGGTTGACAATATTAAACTCGGCCTCATATTGCACCTGGGCTCCACCAACTGCAGATTCATCCATACCAAAATTTACCGCTGCAAAGGATGCCGCTATTCCAACAAGAAACATGGCCCACGGTTGAGAGAAAATAGGGCTTCTCTTTTCGGCAGCATAGTGCTGTCTATCCTCGTCGGAGTAATCCGAGGTCTCAATATGGCTTGGGTCATTGGCGAATAATGCTCCCTTAATTAACAGTTCTCTGTGCTCCTCCAAGGTGGGAAATCTTGATATAATATTATCCACCTCTTGAAGAACTAGGTCAACAGGTTGATGCTCGATAAAGGCAGCCTTGATCCCTGATTCGGCAGTGGAAGATTGTTCCGAGACGGAGACATCTCCATTTATTATGTGCTTTTCGGCAGACATATTAAATTCTATTATTTCTTTGACAATCTAGCCTTCCCTACCTTGCCCTTTTATCCATTTTTTAAGTTGGACATATTTCCAGCATTGCTCAGCTTTTTCCACGCACAGATCGACATTTTTCTCCGGAATATTGCGAGTCTGCGGCTCAGAAGATCTCCCGGTTGTTCTCATATCACGTGGAATTCGTCCAGAACTGCAGGGATAGAGTACAGATGAATCACATATCGGAATTGCACGGTCGGAAAGTAGCATGATACGGAAATACATTTGATAAGATTTTGTATTGCGCAATCGGGGGTCGGATTCCACGCCTTGTATATATTCAGACCACCATCCGATTAGAGCATCCGACGGAAATAACCAAACGCTATTTATCTCCTGCGGTACAGCACGGACAAAAGGCCAAAAAAATATAGCATAAAAGACAATTAAGTCGTGCTTATCTTGCTAACTGTCATTGAACAAGGAAGAAAAAGAGAATGCCAGTTTCTGCAAAAGTACCCGTGGATCGATCTGCTCTTGACAGAAAGTGGAACATTCAACCTGTCAAACAGGTGAATGTCAGCCATGACGAGTCTCTGGATTATGTCCAGCTGGGTGCCTTGGATCTGAGCCTATTTGATCAGGGCGACGAAGGAAAGAAGCAACTTGCTGCGTTGTTGGATAAATCCGTGCGCGGCCATGGCTTCTTCTATCTGACCAACCATGGGATTTCTCACGAGTTGTTTGAGCGTACCCGAGCCATTGCTCAGGGCGTTTTGGATCTTCCCGATGAAGAGAAGGAGAAGTATCGATCGGGGGCCAGAACCGCGGACGAAGAAGACCGCTCAAAGGGCGGCAAAGGTGCTGAGAGAGCCGGGGGTTATAAACCCCGAAAATATTGGGCCATGCAAAACGGAGTCAGGGACAATATCGACCTCTACAATTTCAGAGATCTTCTGCATGACGATCTTTATAATACAGCAGATAAGCCTTTGCCTGATCTTGCTAGAGATTACATTGATGAAATTAAGGTGTATTTCAGGACAATTCACAACGAAATTCTGAAGAAGCTATGCACTCTGTGTGATATTGTTCTAGAACTACCTGAAGGCCGACTATGGGAAGAATTTAAGGTTTACCAGGGAGATATTGAGCGATCAGGTGGTGGATTCTCTCGGTTCATGGTATATCATGGCATGAAGGAGGAGGAAGAGAAACTCACCAAAGATACCTGGCTCAGGGGACACTCTGATTCCACTGCCTTCACGTTCATTTCCTCTCAGCCTATGGCTACATTGCAAATCCGAGACTATTATACCAATAGCTGGAAATATGTGCCCTATTTGGAAGATTCTCTAGTGGTGAACATTGGAGATGCCCTTGAATTCATTACTGGAGGCTATTTCAAATCTACCGTTCACCGAGTGGTAAAACCACCAGTTGACCAACGAGGATTCAAGCGGTTGGCTCTTATTTATTTCTGCGAACCTTCTCCTAGAACTTTTTTGGATCCTGAACCTTTGCACTCCCCTAAGCTCGAGCGAGAGGGCTACAACAAGCCTGAGGAGTGGCACAAGATCGACTATGCCGCCTGGTGCGCAGAAAAAGGACGGCTATTTGGCGATTCCAAAGTCAATAACAGTACTGGCGATGAGCCCAATCCAGTCTGGTTATATGGACGATTGGCTGAACGATGGCATGCTGTTGGCAAGGTACTCCCCAAGCCGCCCAGCAACGACACCATCATCAGGGGTTAATTGACTGAATTTTCTCCATTATATATTAAACGTAGGTTCTATAAGAAAATCATATGCATAAATAGCTTATTCAATCTGGGCGAGACATTGTACCCCCACTCTTTGAGAATCGCAGTTCTCAAAATAAAAAGCCGCGCCTCGTGCGGCTTCGAGATTAATAACTATGAAATTCTCAAATTTCGATACCTCCATCAACCATGGTCCACGTGCTGCTGACCAACGACGACGGCCCACCAGGCCAGGCGTCTCCATATATCCAGGCCTTTGTTAAGGCTCTGCGAAAGTATACTGACTGGGAAATATCCATTGCTGTACCGCACACTCAGCGTTCGTGGGTTGGCAAGGCTCATCTCATCAATGAGTCTGTATACCCGACGTACCTATATGTGGACGATGAAACCGGAAATATAGATGGTCCAGTTGACAAAAAGATTTCTAGTAAAGCTTCTTCGGAATGGACATTATTAACTGGCACTCCGGCTTCATGCGCCAATATTGGCATCCATCATTTGTTCGAGGAAAAGGGCCCTGTAGACCTTGTTTTGTCGGGGCCCAACTTTGGCAGAAATTCAACTGCTCTTTATATCATGTCTAGTGGTACTGTTGGTGCTGCCATGGAAGGAGCTCTGTGCGGAGTCAAATCAATTGGTATTTCTTACGCTTTTGAGACCCGTGAGCATGATCTTGCTCAGATCGAGGATGCTTCGATGGTCTCGGCCAAATTGGCTGAGCACCTCTATAAGAACTGGGACCCCACTGTTCAGCTTTACAGTGTTAATGTGCCTATCTATACTCCTAACCTTCCATCTGCCAAGATTGTCTATGTTCCGATTTTACAGAACCAGTGGGGGACTGCGTTTGAGTCGTGGGATTTCTATGATGAGACTGCCAAATCTTCAGGCACTATTACTCCTCTAAATGCCGAAGATGAGACTATTGGTGCTCCTCGGAAGACCGAAAGAAGAAAGCATTATCGATGGAAGCCTGACTTTGATGCGGTAAATAAGTCTGTAGAGCAAGCTGGTCCTGGAAATGACGGATGGGCTTTGGCCCAAGGCTACATTGCAGTGACGCCCCTCCGAGCTTCATTTCAGGGAGTCCCCAAGAGCGGTGAGATCATACTGTGAGTATATATTTGAAATATGAGGTAGTTCGTTTTTTTCTAATCAGTAGCGATATCAGTAGGATGAATAGCAAGGCCGATCTCGAAAGCAGGCCCGGTGTGAAATTGAGCATTCCCTCAGATCTGTACGAATATTCAGCATGGGTTGCAGCTCTCGAAAAAGCCGGCATTATGTGGTCCAAAGAAGGCAAAGAATTCAGCACGGTATTTGAATACGGCGATTACGATGACATTGATTTCGATCGACTAATAGACGAAAATAGTGGCTACAGTGCATGTACCTATGTCTATCGAAAAGGTTTGATTCGTAAGCATTATCTTGCTAATACTATCAGTCACTATACTTCAAAGCATCCTAGTAGCATTCTCAAGAAATCATTTCCTGAATCATATAACCTGGAGTGCGATTATGCTGAATTTCTCGATGATTCCTTGGACGAGGCTTATGAGTTGCGGCAGGAATTGGACGAAGATCTAGAGAGGCTATGGATAGTGAAACCTGGAATGAGTGACCGAGCGCAGGGGATTCGTGTGTTCAAGAATGGTGTGGAAGGCTTGCAAGAAGTGTTCGATGAATTGGAAGGTGACGACCATGAAGATGGAGGCCTAGTTAACTTGTTTAGGCATTTTATTGTCCAAAAGTACATGGCCAATCCGCTTCTACTCAACGACGGCCGGAAGTTCCATATTCGAACATATATTCTAGCAGTTGGCGCTCTCGAGGTTTACGTTTATGAGGACATGTTGGCATTGTTTGCTGGGTCTAAGTTCGATAAAGATTCTAATGATTTAAAAGGGCACCTTACAAACACCTGTTATCAGGAAGATATGAAGGAGACAGATATTGTGTACCGATTCGGTGGACTTGATCTTGAAGATGGCAAGAAGAATAAGGTCATTGAGCAAATTAAGGAGATTGTACACGATTTATTTGAGGCCGCCGTTGCAGATAGAATCAACTTTCAGCCATTAACAAATGCCCTTGAGATGTATGGTTTGGATTTCTTGGTAGATGAGGACTGCAATGCCTGTCTTTTAGAAGTGAATGCCTATCCTGATTTCAAGCAGACAGGGGGTGATTTGAAGCAATTGGTATGTGATTTTATTGATGGAGTAGTTGAAGTTGGTGTCAAAAAACTTCTGTGTAGCCAGCTTCCCTCTAAGGATGCAACAGGTGCTCTAAAACTTGTATATAGCAATAATTTATATAAATAGTATTGGCAGTAGACATCTAATTATTATCGTTTTTGGGGTGGAGAGGTTTGTTGGACGGATCAGGGCCGAACTCTTCAATAATATCATCTTCCTCGTTGAACCCCTGGCACATTCGATAAACAAGCCGCCGGTATCTGTCAGCTTTTAGAAGATCCATTCTGATTTTAACCATGCATCGTATGAATTCTTCTGAACGCTGGAGAGCGATTTGGGTGAGCTGCCTTGTTTCTTCGGCAGATTCCTGCTGGATGCCAAAGTCTCTGTCAATAGAGATCTGTGGCAATGCAAAAAAAGGATCTGCCTCATTAGTAGTCTGCCCTCTGGTCATGCGCCGGCTTTCATCCGACTCGGAGGAGTTTCCATTAGTGGTGGTTGTCGCTCCATTGTTAACCGATCCGGCATTGGCTGCACCCTGGCCATCCCCATTACTGTATTCGGGAAGGTTCAGCTTTTCCGACAAAATATACGACGGGTCATCACCCAGAAATACAGACATGAGCTTGGCTAGTTGCACTACCGGTCTCTGTTCCTCCACAATTGTGTCAAGAGCACGCATGGCCAGACATTTGGTAACATCATTTGTATAGGTCCGCTTGAGAGCAGGGTGATGAGGTACATCTCCAGGATAAGTTACAGGTGAAAGAAGATTGCTCAGCTTTATTCCAGAGTAAGGGTTATCAGAGTCGGAGGACCCGTCCTCTTCGTCGACCTCCACCGGTTGCTCATCATCATAAATTGTCCTCCGCCGCTTGTATATCACGGCTCTCCTTCGGCCAGCATATTCAACAACCTTCACACCACGCCCGTGGCCTGGTCCTACTGCTATTTTTCCTTCGTACACCTCTCTGGCCCCTCGCTTCAGCTTGTTGCCGCGGTTAGTGCGCATATCCTGGGTGGAGATGTCTTCATCCGACGACGAATCCTCGTCACGGGAAAGAGCCTCTTTCAGGCGGCTAGAAAATTAGAACCAATCTATCACTTTGGAGCAGTAGGCTGTAATACATACGTTATTGTTTCTATTTCCTCCATGGATGTGTTATTGTGGAGTGTGTATGAAGTGATGTGATGTGGGAGAGAGGGAAAATCCAATCCACCCCAAAGCACATGAGATCGGATATCAAGATAGAATAAACTGCATGTATTGACTATGTACAGAAAAACACCTCCGCCGAAATTTCAACGACCCGGTTATATTATGGAGGCCGATTTGGGGGCTGGCGTCAGAAATTGACTGATCACCGTGCTCTTCTCCGTGATAGGCAGAATGAGTCGGAAAGCATCGTTGCCGTTGAGATAGTAGCGATAGAAGCGTTTGGTGCGAATGAAGCCCAGGTTTTGGTACAGAGTCAGGGCCGCCTGGTTGGAGACCTCCGTTTCCAGAATGACCTCGTCTACTCGAGGTCGGAGAGCTTCTATTGAATGCCGTGCAAGCTGAGAACCTATTCCCTTTCCTCGGTACTCGTGGTTGACGGCTAGCATGGCAATATACCCCCGTTGCCTGCGTTCTCGATGGTCTCTGATATTGCACACAATGCACCCGACGATCTGGTCCTGCTTGGTGTCGTCCACCGCAACAAAGCAGACCTCCGGAATGTCGCTGATAAAGTGCCGGTACACGTACACTGAGTACGGCTCGCTCAAGTCCTGGGAAACAAGTCCCATCACCTGCTTGAGCTCTTCATCCGACGCTGTGAACGGCCGATAAACCACCATTTCCTTACAAGTGAGGTTGAAAGAGGTTGGAGAAGTCCCACCAAACCCCACCTTAAATCAACCACCATGATCATCCGCAACCCGCTGACGGGCCAGACGGTGTCCGTCGAAAACCCCGACTCGTTTCTGAGTTTTGATGAGGTGAAACAATATGTTGAAACCCGCTTTGCCATGCCGGCCGAGCATCAGCTGCTGTTGGTCGCCCGCAACTCGGCTCCTCTCAAGTTCGAAACCGTGGCGGAGGGCCAGATAGTGTTCCTATATGACCGACGATTCTTCGCCGAAAAGGCCCCAAATATCAAGAATTCCTCCGCTCCACACAATTTGGCGTTGGTTTCGCTGGATATATCGCCGAGTCCACCGGTAGCCGACCAGGACAGGCTCATTTGGGCCAAAAAGTATCTCGATTCCGCTGAGGAAATCTACTCCATCCTCTCTGGTGTAGCTACCAACATCGCCGTCATCCAACAAGGTATAGATGTTGCTCTTCGCTATGTGCAGGTCCACATTTCTAGCTTTGAGCGCTCATTCAACTCCAAAAAGCTCCTTGCTCGAAACCTCCAGGACGATGTCCAGTTGACTCTGGACGAATGGCATGCTGCTTATGATCAGTTGTCTCGGTTCGTTGATTATGATAAGTCGGCTCCTCGCTCGGGAAGCTCGTCACTCGACGACCACGATAGCAATTCCAAGCCTGCATCGGTTTCTGCTTCGTCGCTTCAGGAGAAATTCTCCATCCCTTCTCTTGAAGTAAAAGCTGCCGAATGTAGACAGGCTCAAGCTTCGCTATCTGCGGAGATTCAAGACCTTGATCAATCTGTCTCTGCAATCGTCTCTTCTTTCCAGCGAACGCTAAAACGGGCTAAAGAAAGATTCCCCACATGGCATAGCAGAGGTCTAGAAGATATTTTGGACGATCTCAAAGCTGTCTACAATAAGCTCACTCATGATGTAGAGTTCATGTCTACCCCAGATGGAGCACCACAACATGCAAGACTCACTGAGCTCCATGCTACCGAGTTCCTGCCAATGTTTCCCAAAGGCTGGAGCGAACTTCATGAGAATCTTTCTAAAGCCCAAGATGCTGAGAGGGAAGCCAGGAACATCCTTCAAGAAATCTTGGGTGCTGCTGCTGAGCATACCGGTAGAGAGCTGCGCCCTGCATTAATCGACTTCACTTCTAATCTACAGAAAACAGAAGATATTAGGGTATCTATCGCCCAAGTTATTGATATGCCTTACATATACGGACTGATTCTCATAGAAAAGGCCAGTCGAAACATGTGGCTGGAGAATCTACGGGAAATGGCCTCTAGTGTCGCTGAGCAATATGCAGATATGAGAGCCTCAGAGATAGACAGAAGAAGCTCTGCGTGGGCAAAAGTTCAATTGCCTCCTGCGTTACAGGAGTATCTGGGATTTGACGAATCGGATATTTCTCAGATGGAACTGTCCATTGGAAACGTCTATAAGTACCCTGTCAGCACCGAGATGATTCAAGAACATCTAAACAAGCTTCGTGAACTTGGTCATGAGGATGAGTATGCAGATCTACAAGAGAAATATCATCAGAACAAGGCTGATGCGGCATTGCATCAATTCAAAACCCCCACTCTTTCGCAGCACTCCCAGAAGATAAGCACCTACGAGCAAAAGATAAAAGGCTACGAATTACGAATCAAAAAATTAGAAGATCTATTGCATCGGCAGCACCAACTAGGTGGTTCGGGCCCTCGAGCGACTGGAGCTCAATCCTCTTTGATATCGAATGGTGGAGGTCAACCCCGTCTGATTGAACGAGTGCATGAGTTAGAGGCGACAAAGCGGAACCAGGACTCTGAAATAGCCCAGTTGAAGGAAGAACTGCTTCAGAGCAGCCAAGATAATGAAGTTAGTAGACTCAAAACCCTACTAAAAGAAATGGATCTTAAACTTGCTGCCCAAGCCGAGTCAATAAAGGCCTCGGAGGCTATAAAAAATGACCTATTGGACAACATGAGAACGAAGGAAGAGGAGTTTGTATCAGAACGTAAATCTCTTGTTCAAGAGATTGAGGGCCTCAAGTTTAAAGCGGAGACTATGGAGGACGAGATTGAAAACGGATCTCAGGAAGCTGCTAGGCTTCAGGGACTGCTGGAAGAAGCAATGTCTTCTATCAATAATAACGCCGATGGTGAGTCTCGCCTTCAAGACAAATGTCGCGATTTGAGCCAGCGATTGTTTACTGCATATATCCGTTCCAATGAGGTTCTTAATACAATGGGTTTGCAGGCTTCGAAAGATGATGACGGGAGCTATAAAGTGAACCGGGTCAAGGGTTTGAGGAAGAGCACCTCCTTGTTGCAGACTGCTGAGCCGGAGCCCCCTGGATCCCTTTATTGGATAAACAGTGATGAGTACACTGAGGAGGAAAATTACTCCAAATTTATCAACCATATTTATATTGACTACGACATGTATCGTGACTCTATCGGAAAGCGCTTTGGAGACGTGGAGCACTTAGCCAGAAAACTGCAAAAGGAGCTGAAGAATATCAGATCGCAGCAAGGCCAGAGTAGCCCCGCTCCGGACGACCATGACCGATACAAGGTTGCCTTAAGTCATTTCAAAGTGGGCGACTTGGCTCTTTTTCTTCCAACAAAGGAAGACGCTAAATCTCCCCGCCCGTGGGCTGCTTTTAACATTGGAGCCCCACACTATTTCCTCAAGCAAACCTCATCGCAGAATCTTGATTCAAGAGAATATCTGGTCGCGCGCATTACGAAAATCGAAGAACGAGTGGTGGACAAATCTGATGGTGACAGCCCTACACAGAATCCTTTTGATCTTTCGGATGGTCTACGATGGCATTTTCTAGAGGTTTCTGAATAAGCATACTGATCTGGATAACCTGGTTTATTAATTATATTAAAATAAACATGTATAGCCCATGATTCCCCTCGTATTCATATCTTCTTGCGGTATTTTGCTTACATATAAGTGGTGCAAACCGAATTCCGCTTGAATCCCGTTAATTCGGAGTTTCCACAACGGATCACAGCCGTGCTGGAAAAATGTGAGTGCGAATAGGCTCTTTGCCAAATAGCAAACCTGGTAACCGTTGAGCCGCACTAAAAGCACCTTTGAACGGATTTAACGCATATTACAAAGCTTTAGAGGAGCCATTGAACCTTCTCTCGATGAGGTCCAGGTTATGGTAGACACACTCACGATGGCACTGGTGCTTATCAGCTCTAAGGAGTTGTGCTACCAGGATTAATGTTGCTTCATCTACCCGATAAGGAAGCGTACCACTTCAAACATTACACATACTGATCTGATTATTGACAGCCGTTTCCTTGTTTTCCGAACATGCTACACAGTTGCTTTTAGCTCACATATAGTAAGCACCGTTAGATTTGTAATTAGAGCAGCCCATGAAACTAGGGCGGCGCGCAAACGTCAGGGCCGTTGATGGATTACCGATTTTCAAAAGTAGTACCGAAAGCTGCCACTGCCCCAAAACGGTCCAGTCGGTGTCTTGCAGTCATAATATATAAACCCTGTTCAGTTCCCATATATTATAGATCATAACAACAGTTTTATCAACTTGAACTTGAAGTGACCCTCAATTAACATCTCACAGACTCAGCAAAATGGTCTACCCTGAAAATTTTGAAGCAATTGGTGTCCTCGACTACGACGACTGGCTGAACCCCAAGAAGTTCACTTATAAGCCTCGATCTTTCCGCGACTACGATATCGATATCAAGATTGAAGCTTGTGGAGTCTGTGGATCCGATATCCATGCTGCCTCTGGTAACTGGGGACGGCCTTATGCTCCTGTCGCTGTGGGTCATGAAATCATCGGTACTGTTGTCAGAGCCGGTCCCAATGTTAAGAACGATATCAAGGTTGGAGATCGTGTTGGTGTAGGTGCTCAGATTGATTACGACGGAACCTGCGCCGCCTGCACCGCAGGGCATGACAACAACTGCTCCAATAATGTCGGAACTTATTTCGGTGTCTACAAGGATGAGAATGTCAATACCATTGGTGGAAATGCTTCTCACATTCGAGCCAATTCCCATTTCGCTTTCAAGATTCCCGACAACATCAAGTCTGAGCACGCTGCCCCAATGCTGTGCGGTGGTATCACTGGAGCTGCTCCTCTTTTCCACAATGGAGTCACCAAGGGCACCAAGGTCGGTATCGTAGCTCTGGGTGGTATTGGTCATATGACTTTGTTGTTTGCCAAAGCTCTCGGTGCTGAGGTTACTGTCATCTCTAGAACTCGAGCTAAGGAAGCTGATGCTAAAGAGCTTGGTGCTGATCATTTCGTTCCCACAAACGAGCCCGAGACTATTGCGAAGTACAAGGATACTTTAGACTTGATTGTCAACACTGGTAGTTCATTCTCTGACAGTGCTGTTAATGATATCCTTACCATGTTGAAGCCTCGAGCTAAGTTCGTTTTCATTACTGTACCGCCAAATTCAGAGAGCCTGGCACTTTCCCCCATGAAGATGATAAGTGGTAATTACTCCGTACAGGGCTCCTTGCTCGGCTCTACCGAAGATATCAAGTACATGCTCAAGCTTGCATCCGAGCACAATATCCAGCCCTGGGTTGAAACTGTTCCTCTCTCCGAAGAGAACCTTGGTAAGACCTGGAAGCGAGCTCAAGATGGAGACGTAAAGTTCAGATTCACCATGACGGACTATGACAAGGCTTTCTCCCAGTAGATGCTGTAATTATATGACCATAGAAGCGGTCAATTGCTGATAGATAGAGAAATTAATACTTAATAAACTTAAAAATAAGCACCTGCAGAAGCTGAGCGGTTTTCGACTCATGCAGATGACAAAGGGAATCAGAGCTGCATATCAAGCCAGAATAGCACATCGCAATCAACGAAAATGCTAGTTCCTATGGTCCCAGTCTCATGAGGTCTTTTCGAAAGAGTAGCCGAAACTTCCATTCGGTTTTTAGATGTGGGGAATCGGAGTTAATAAAGGATATGGCGATAGACGAGAGGTAGCCCGCCGAGCCGCACCAAAACCAGAATTAAACGGATTTAGCAAGCCACTTATGCCAGCCAGAAAGTTTAATTCCGTCATGTTGGCCTTTTACAGGGATTGCTTACTGATGATGCATGGCAGTGCGTGTGGCACACAAATGTCTCACTGCAAGGGTTTAAATAGGGCCATTGCTCGCCGAGTTTTAATCCTCATCAAGATCAAGAACAACATCTAGAACAACAATTAAAAATGGTTTATCCTGAGGAAATTGAAGCTGTCGGTATCATCGATTATGACGACTGGCTCAACCCGAAGAAGTTCACCTTTGAGCCTCGATCTTTCCGAGATTATGACATTGATGTGAAGATCGAGTGTTGCGGTGTATGTGGATCAGACGTCCACGCTGCCTCTGGCAATTGGGGACGACCCTATGCTCCTGTGGCTGTCGGCCATGAAATTGTTGGCACAATTGTCAAGATTGGACCCAATGCTAAGAAGGGTTTGAAGCTTGGTGACCGGGTCGGTATTGGTGCTCAGATTGATTGCGACGACACCTGCCAGGCCTGCACAGTACATCACGAGAATAACTGTGCCAACACTGTCGGCACCTATTTTGGTTTCTACAAGGACGAAGGAAAGCCTACTATTGGTGGTAATGCTTCTCATATTCGAGGCAATTCCAAGTTTGCTTTCAAGATTCCCGAGAACATCAAGTCGGAACACGCTGCCCCGTTGTTGTGCGGTGGTATCACTGGATCTGCTCCTCTTTTCCACAATGGAGTCACTAAGGGTACTAAGGTTGGTGTCGTAGCCCTTGGTGGTATTGGCCATATGACTTTGTTGTTTGCCAAAGCTCTCGGTGCTGAGGTTACCGTCATCTCTAGATCTCGAGCTAAGGAAGCTGATGCCAAGAAGCTCGGTGCTGATCATTTTATTCCCACCAACGAGCCTGAGACCATTGCAAAGCACAAGGATACTTTGGACTTGATTGTCAACACTGGGTCTTCGTTCTCTGACAGTGCAGTTGATGACATTCTGACCTTATTGAAGCCTCGAGGCAAATTTGTTTTCATCACCGCTCCACCTTCTTCGGAGAAATTGGAGCTCACCCCCATGAAGTTGCTTGCTGGTAACTATTCTGTTCAAGGTTCTGCCATTGGCTCTCCCGAGGACATCGAATACATGCTGAAGCTTGCATCCGAGCACAATATCCAGCCCTGGGTTGAAACTGTTCCTCTCTCCGAAGAGAACCTTGGTAAGACCTGGAAGCGAGCCGAAGAGGGAGACGTAAAGTTCAGATTCACCATGACGGACTATGACAAGTTCTTCGGAAACTAAGCAGCCTTGTTGAACTGGAAATAATATAAGAAGCGACCCTCTGTCAAGTTCCCCAGCAAGCTTTTTGCACACATGCTAAGTAGAACATATAAACACTGAATAAAGTGTCAATAGTAACATCTCGCTTGATTTCAGTTTCAGGGAGAAAGTGCTCCAAAGGCTCTGGATTATGCCACACTGACCCCCCACGGCTCATAACGGCCAAAAAACAGCATTGTTCAGCGGTGTAGTAATGGCTAGGATGATGAACCGGGGGCAATTGAGGAGGGGAAACTTAGAAAAGATAGCTTGCCAAGTGGTCTGTTTTGGGGATGTCTAGCATGATAGTCAGAAGGGCTGCTCGGATCAGTGCTCTAATCGCATAGGTAAAATGGAGCTAGCATCTGTAGTAACCGGTGATCTTTCAGCATAATAAGGGATATATCTATATCATTTCAGGAGATTCTCTATACTTTCTAGGCTTATGGATAGCAGGAATGCAAAATTGATTTTGGGACTCTCCGCAGGTGATAGTGTACCCATCCCACCTTGTAGGGTATGAATCGCAGGTTACTCACACAGTAGATCTGCAGCATCCCGGCTTATACAAACGCAATGGGTAACTTTACACAAAAAGTATGTAAATTATGACAGCCTTAGAGGCAGATTGGCAATAGAGATGTGCATATTACTATTTACGTTTTATTACAATGTGGTCGGGCGATATTCTTGTTTTTGAACCATCCGGGCCACGATGACTGGCGGAGTAGGTAGTGAAAAAGCCCGGGCATGCCTAAACAGAATGTCCGGGCTTGAATTGGCGCGAAACATGAAAGCAGTGTATTCTTTCCAATTCCAGCTGATTATGGCAGAGAAATATAATCTATAAATCTTTGTACTCCAATGCTGGCTAAATTTATATAATACTGCCTACATCTCTAAGTAGTGCTCTGTTTGTGTCTCAGCTCTATTCCTTTCAGCCCATCGAGGCTCAAATTGGTTGTGCCAAAGCTGTTCGATGTTCAAGTTTCATTGGCTAAATGCACCAGCAGAGCGAACAATATTTGGTTGACTTGATCCCGTGATTAACAGGCCATTCACAGTCCACTGCTGCTTCGGACTGGGGTTTTCCCCGTTGCGTCGCCTCGCCCGTTCGACGATGGTCCGATAGCGGTGATCTGATATAGTTAGTTGCTGGCTGGGGCTGGCTTCGCCGCATCTGCCATTGTTGTCATCTTGGATTCCGACAGCATCACATACGTAACGCCATCATGAGTGAAACCGAAAGCAAAGTACCAGCAGTAGGTGAATAAGAAACAGTGAGATATTACAGGGTTCCTGTGTCTAACAGTAGTCGCAATCTGGTTCGTGGACGTCGTTCCTCAAGTCTATTGCAACTTTCAATGGAGATTTGGCCAGTATTACTGCGCCTCCGTTTATTCTGTCGCCAGTATCACTAGTGGAGTACTCCGGAAACTGGTATGCCAATGAGGAGCTTTTCACCGGTCCGTCCAAGGAGGACACTGAAGAAAAGCGGTTTTTGGCGGTGGTTAAGTGGTTTTTAGGAACTCTTCGGGGCCAGTATTGCTCTAGAAACGAGAAGCTGGGAAGTGAGAAGAAGCCACTGAATCCGTTTTTGGGCGAGCTTTTCACTGGAAAATGGACTGGTGAGACTTCTGGTGAAACAGTCTTGGTCAGCGAACAGGTGAGCCATCATCCTCCTATTACAGGCTATGCCTTGTGGAACGATGAGACCGGCACCACTCTCGAAGGTTATAATGGAATCAAGGCCCGTATTTCTACCTCTGCCATCTCAGTTAAGCAGAACGGACATGCCATTTATCGTCTGGAGAAATACGGTGAAACATACATGATCACTTTGCCCCATTTGCACATAGAGGGCATTGTGTTTGGATCCCCGTATGTTGAGCTGGAGTCGTCCAACGTGATCCAGTCCAGCACCGGATACAAGTGTGTCATTGAGTACAGTGGTAAGGGCTATTTCTCCGGCAAGAAGAATTCATTCAAGGCCAAGGTGTACAAGAAGAATGAATTGGTCTGGCGCATCACTGGCCAATGGTCAAAGCAGAGCAAGATCAGGAAGGAAGGCGACAAGGAGGAGTCCCCATTCTTGGATGCTGCCTTGGTCGAACGTGCTACCCTTGAGGTTAAGCCCATAGAAGAGCAGCACGAACTTGAGTCCCGCAGAGCATGGAAGAAGGTGGCCGATGCCATTGGCAAGGGTGATTACGATCTCATTTCCCTGGAAAAGGGCAAGATCGAAAACGACCAGCGCCAAATGCGCAAGGATGAGGAGGAGAAGGGTACCAAATGGGAACAGCGGTGGTTCAGAAGCGAGGCTGCTGAGGACGACCAAGTCTACGTTGAATTGTCCAAACAGGCTGAAATTGAGCCTGAGGACCACTGGAGATTTGTTCGAGACAAGTTCGATCTAAAGCCTTGAGACCGCAGAAACAGATTAGTAGATTTGTAGTGTGCAATTAATGATATAAGGCTTTTTATGCTATTTCATGCGAGTTTATGCTATTTCGTATAAGTTATACTGGACAGCTGAAGGATCCCACCTTGCGGGGAGAACAATGGAATCAGAGTTGGAATCAACGTCAATTGAGAGCAATCGAGAGGTATAATAACTTCTAGCAATATTAGAGAGACCTAACTAAGAGAAGGAACAACATTCATTACGATTGCACAGCTCTCTGAAACGTATACCAAGTTATCAACCTGCACATAATTGTTTGATGGTTACTCAAGTTACTACGCCGTCTTGATGGACTGGAATTCTCCGATAATAAGCTATTAGTCTAACAGGCCCCTTTCGCAATAAATAACCTTATCCTTGCATTGCGCCGTGGTACTAACAAATGCCTAACATAGTGCGCAAGCTAAATAGGTATCATGTGGTTCTCAAACTGGGTATTTCCCCACAAAAGTCCAACATAAGGGAACAGCACAAGAGCAGAAATCACCATAGAACACTCAACTAAAGCACCATCAGGACATAATAAATTGTAAATCTACACAAATCCCCATATCTAACTATAAACCTACTCTCTAATTATAGCCCTCTGGACATCCCCACCCATTGTATGCCAATTCTCCACATATATGTACTTTCTTTGCACCTTGTGAGCACGCACGGCTTACCCGGACTACCGTATATCACAGACTCGGCCGTACATCAGAGCACATGGTGTGTTATTGCTGTGACACCCTTATATCAACACTCACTACAGCTTCACCACTAACTTATTACTATTCACTAACTACGGACCACCATAGTAATATCCTACTATAACACTCCACACTAACAAATAGTGAGTACATAGTGTTGTCTCGACGACTGGGACTTTGGCTGGCATGGCTACGACGAGATGAGCATCACGACAACAATGAGAATATCCAGCTTAGTACGCGGGCAATTGCGGAGCTTGCCACGTTTGCTGCCTGTTTGCTGATTTTTTTTTATTCATTTCTGGACGCTTGTCTTGCTCTTGTTGAGCAGTTCAATCTTTGGTATTATTCCAAAGGGGGTCCCCCGCCCGGGACTCCCCCCCCCCCCAAAACGGGACCCCCGGGGTGGACCCCATGAGGGTAACACAACCGCACACTGTTGCGAATATATATTTGTCCTAACAGTTATATTATTGTGTTGCTTCACCCACCCCGCGAATATGACCATTGTTAGAGCTCTTCTACGTCTACGTCCATTACCAGCCATTGTACCACCATCATCACGCACGTTTGCGGTCGCTAACCTATCTACGTCTAGAATTGTAACAATGCCCAAGGACGGTACTGCCCCCCGACGACGAACCACTGACGGAAAGAAGAAGAAGAAGGGTAGGTCTCTCTCTCCTCATATCTCTGATGAGGTAATCGCCACTGGTACACCAAACTAACACGAACAGATCCCAACGCTCCCAAGCGATCCTTGTCTGCCTATATGTTCTTTGCCAATGAGCAGCGTGAGGTTGTTCGTGCAGAGAACCCCGACGCTTCCTTTGGCCAGATTGGCCGACTTCTCGGTGAGAAGTGGAAGGCTCTGTCTGACTCTGAAAAGGTTCCTTATGAGACCAAAGCCGGAGCTGACAAGAAGCGATACGAAGACGAAAAGGCCGCCTACCTTAACTCCAAGCCCGAATTTTAGATTAGATTAGTCTGAAAATGGTTCGCGAGGCATCTTAGCTTGCTTTGTTTCTCCCGACTACGATTTCTAATTTATTCGCTTGATTTATTATTTTATTCGGGGTCTTGGTTCGTACTTGATAGGATCGTCAATATATTAATTGATATATTTAAACATTTTACATTAGCTTCATCTCACACCTCCGGCGTGATTTCCTGGTAGAAGAGCAGATATGCTCCTGATTCTTCTCGGAGAACGTCCTTGGTGTTACATTCCCATACCTTTTCATCCGAGATCCTCCACCATGTGTATGGCGAGACAGGGGTTAAAGTAGGCGTAGAGAATGCACCAGGCTTGGATAATGCCTCAGATATACTTGTAGAAGGCGATGCACGGGAGACTGGGAAAGGCAGGTGATCGATCGAGGAAGACGGAGTTGGTGGAGAAGTCACAGCTCGGTCTGGTGAGGTTTCCTCAGTAGATCCTCTATGAATGCTAGTTGGAACAGATGCAGAAGCTGGCGGGGGAGACAAGTATTCGCTTGAACGTTTAGAGGAAGAACCATTTGGCTCCTGCTGCTCAGGAACCACTGGTTGCTGAAACCATGAAAAGTCCTTGCGCCTGAAGCACTCGTAGTGCCCAGCGTGATGCGTACCCTTATGACGAATCATTGCCACAAGACGATAGATTTTTTTCTTTCTTCCTAGGACAGTCTTAAGAGGGTCATTAGAAGGCTCTGGTTCGGAGAAAAGATCTAGGAGCTCGGGGTATGAGACTTTGCAGGAGTTTCTGGAGGCTCCTCCGCCCCAAGGTTGGTCGGCAGCAGAAAATATCGACCTGGACAAATGAATAGCCAAAACGGAAGGTAGCCAATGAAATTTGGTGCTTTTAGAAATGCGACTGTTAGAGTGGGGTAGCCGAGAGAGCTGTTCCTCAGACAGTTTATCCACTTTATCCCCATATTCAGCAAAAAGCTGTTCATTGCCAGAGGCCATCAACCTGCATTTAGAACAACCATAACCGTCGATATACTCCGGTGTAGACATTGTGTCCAAAAGGGCAGATAATCCGATTGATTTTCGTTGGGGAACCATTAAAGATAAGACAAGGAATGAGCCGAGCTTAGCAGGAGGAGAGTATCCACACTCGAGGCATTTGATGACATCTATAGTTTCACCTCGGAAAGGAAACGACTTTTTGGCTTCATCCGACTTGAGCTCATTTTCCAATGTTTCGAGAATGAGGTGGAGCAGTTCATGAGCATCATGCTGGTTCCGAGATATGCGGGATCGGTGGATTCTCTCGAGCACCGACAAAAACTTCCAAGCATTGAGGGTTTTGGGCCTCATTACGGGCTCATTGAGCTCACGAAACATCGTCTGAGTAGCTAGGCAAAATATTCCGGCAGATCCAGACACCTCCTGAGACTGGCACCACTGGTACAGAGCCGAAATTGCCGCCAGAGCTTGGAGATTGGAATTGGCGAAGCAGTCATTGGCCCGGTTAGTCAACCCCACGGTGTATTTTCCCAGTTTTTTCTTGCGCAGGTTGAGCATGGCCGCAGGCTTTGACGATTTTCCCGACGAAAGGAAGTTCTCTGCAACCAGATAGGTAAGAACTGTGAGGGCCAGGACCGCTGCGGTCTTTCTCAGCATGAACAGCAGAGTTGGTGGGAGGGAGGGAGGGACGGGATCCGACCCACGCACGGGGTGATTCATACAGTATGTCCCGATCGCACCGCCCACAGGCAAAGTGAAAGAAATATGAGTGGAAAATCGTTTAGTTAGATGCGAAATTCCAAGACCTCAAAGATCTAGTTAATCCATTATAAATTATCTCTGTCGTGGTGCTGAGAGATAAAGTCTGTCTCTCCCTCTTTACATGTTAGTCGAGGCTCCAACTAGGTTTTAGGCGGGGAAGGAGAGGAGGGACCGAACGTTTTGAACGATCCCTCCAACATGCTTCGACCACCACAACCCATGCTGGACCGAGCAGGGCAGCGGCGGAAAGTCGAACTTACACCAGGACACTCCGCCCTCGACTGGGAAAACAAGCGTCAGAGTGGTGAAGATCTAAGGGTGGGTTTTGCTTAAACTGCAGTATTTTTCTGGGGCTCCAGAGACTAGATCTAACATATCCAAAGGGCGGCGTTCAAAACTTCCTGCGAGTATCAAAGGAGGAGCTGGCTAAACACAACACTGTTGAGGATGCATGGACAGCTCTTGGTGGAAAGGTGTACAACATTACCCCATATATAGACTTTCATCCTGGCGGAGGACCAGAGATGATGCGCTGCGCTGGACGTGACGGTACCAGGCTCTTCATGTTGACCCACAGCTGGGTCAACTACGAGCACATGTTAGATAAATGCCTGGTAGGGGTTTACGTGGGTAATCGGTAGAGGAACATTAACATAATAGACATAGCATTACATTACAGTACCAATGGAAAACCCTTCCATAAAATCTTGGGAGTTTTGGAGTTCTGAACCGAACGGTTTTGGGGCTTCCATTCCAACGTTGGCTTGCGCGTAACCTCATCGCTTTCCCATACACCCAACCTCCTCCCAAACGCAAATTTTACCTTTACAACCCACACCTACACACAGCTCTGATCCGATCCATCCATCGCCACCAGAGAAATAATTCCCAAAAATGTCCACTGCTGTTCGAGGATCACGGCCGTTCCGACGACAAGGCGAGTCCCACAAACCCCAGTTGGACGAAGAATCCCTCAAACTCAGAAACAAGCACAAGGATGCCCTCGTGGCGCTTAAAGAACTGTTTCCAGACTGGTCCGAGGAGGATCTCATTGGCGTTCTTGCTGAGACTGACGGGGACGTTGAAAACTCGGTGATCAGGATTACCGAGGGCCATGCTTCCCAATGGGGAGAGGTCAAGAAGAAGGAGAAGACGGTCAAGAAGAAGCCCGAATCAAAGCTGCCAGAACGAGAGCAGCGTCCAAAACCAAAGAGACCGTTGGCACCCAAGGTTTCCAATAAACCCGCTGCTGCTGCTGCTGCTACTCCTGCCGCCAATGGTTCAACCAATGGCTCAGTCAAGCCCTCCACTACCTCTACCAACACTACATCTGCATCATCCACATCCGATCCCGCTCGTGCCGCCAATGGCAAGCCTAGCGAAGGCAAGACTTCCTGGGCTGACGCTATCAACAAGAAAGAAGAGCCCAAGCAGGTAGAAACTCCCGCTGTTGCTGCCACTACTGCCACTACTTCTATTGAGACCGCTGCTCCTCCTTCAGCTCCAGCTTCCCATTCCTCAAAACCCAAAAGACAAAAGGGCCATAACCTTCCCAAATCTGATGCCACGACCTCCTCTAATGCTGTTACGAAACCACAAACCCCTACTCCTATCACCTGGGCCTCAATTGCCGCCAAAAAGAAGGATCCTCAGCCGGCTGTCCCTGCTCCTCTTCCTAAAGAGGAGCCCGCCCCTGTCAAGGATTCAATTGAAACAGAATCTGCCCCGTTAGAGTCTGCCCCTGTCGTTGAAATTGCAGCACCCGAAGCTGCACCTGTTGAAATCGCTGCCCCTGTTGAGCAGCAACACTACGAGCCCACTACACAGCACACAGTAGCCACTAACGGCTCAGTTATCCTCCCTGGCTCAATTCGATCCAACATCGAGTCGGTTGGTGTTCAGTTTGGTTCTTTGGACATTGCTGGTAACGACACTACTGAATCTGAGCAGCTCACTACCGAGGAAGTTGTATCCGAGGCTCCTCAGCAGTCTTCCCAGGCTGCTCAACAGCAAGCTCAGCAACAGCAACAGCAGCAGTACTACTATGGCCGATACGGTCAGCAGCAGACTGGTGCTCCACAGACTTCTGGTGGCCCTGCCTACAACCAGAACTATATGTATCCTGGATTCTCTCAGGCTCCCCAGGGATACTCTGACTTTCAGTATGGCTCCAATGACCGTCAATTCAATTATTATTACGACCAGCAGTCCCAGCAACAGCAGGCTAGCGCAACTGGACAGAAGCAACAAGCTCAGCCACAGCCCGCTGCAGGTCAGCAGCAACAGCCAGCTTCTCAGACTGCTGCCCAGCAAGGTCAATCCCCCAGCAGTCAGAACTACCCTGTCAACCCCTACTACATGAGCCCTGCCTACGCTGCTTACTACTACCAATCCTATGGCTACTCGCCTCAGGCAGCTGCAGCCGCAGCCGCAGCTGCTCAGCAGTATGCAGGAGCTCCTCAGAAGGGATTCTTCAACCAACAGCAGCAGCAGTCTTACTACGATGCTTATGGCCGAGGTGCCAACCAGTCTCCTGCTCAACAGCATCAGCAGCTCCAGCAGCAGTCTGGTCAACAGCCTGGTCAGCAGCAGACTCCAGTTACCCAGCCTCAGCAGCTTGATTTCCTTGACAAACAGGCCCAGGCCCAGGCACAAGCTCAAGCCCAGGCTCAAGCCCAGGCCCAGGCCCATGCTCATGCTCAGACTCAGCAACATCAGCAGCCCCAAGCCCAGCAGTTGCAGCAGGCCCAGCAACCGCAACAGCAACAGCCTGGTTCTCCTTCTGGCTACCCCCAGCAAAATCTGTACTCCTATGCGGGATATGGCCAATACGGACAGCAGCGACAGGCTGGTGGCTGGGGTTATGGCAATAACTAAGCCCAGTGAATATATATCTGTGTATAGGTAAAAGTACATATCTGTTGAATATTTATGGAGACAAAAGTTTTTTTTGACTGCGAAATCGAATCTTCAGATATATATATATATTTGTAAGTAAGAATCAGAAGAATGATGAAGTCAGTAACATTCATGTATTTGTTTTGTAGCCAGTCAGTACTCTATGTTCATGTTTTTGATTCTACTATATCCAATGTGCTTATTTTATGTTCAATATTTTATAGCTTGAAGACCTAAGCCTGGGGGTTTACTTCGACGCCAACTCGCTCCTTGGCAAGAATATCAACCAGCAAGGGAGATGGAGCAGAAGAGGTAACCTCATGCTTAAGCTTGTACTCCTTGATATCAGCGATGTACTTGTCAAACAAGAAAGCTGAATCAAGAGGACCACCCTTGGCTTCAGGATGGAACTGCGTAGAGAAGATGGGTCGAGAGACGTGGATCATACCTTCATTGGACTGATCATTAAGATTGACAAAATAAGGCTTGAACTCGGCAGGGAGAGTAGTGGTGTCAACAGCATAACCATGGTTTTGAGAGGTGATGTGACATTTGTTTGTTTCCAAGTCCAGAGCAGGGATATTGTGAGCTCTGTTACCGTACTTGAGCTTGATAGTCTTTGCACCAGCAGCCAAGGCAAGGAGCTGATGACCAAGGCAAATACCGAAAATGGGGCCCTGGAAGGACTCCATAGTCTTCTTCAGGTGGTAGACGGTAGAGGAGCAATGAGTAGGGTCACCGGGGCCGTTGGAGATGAAAATACCATCAAAGTGATGTGCAATTTTGTGAATAGGGTAGTCATAAGGGAAGACAGTGATAGAGGCGCCTCGGGAGACGAGAGATCGCAGGATATTTTCCTTGACACCACAGTCGATAACAGCAACATGCATGGGCTCTTCACCAGCAAGAGGACTTGCAGGAACATGGAATGGCTGTTTGGTAGAGACCTTGTGAACCAGGTTAATAGCACCTGGATCAGAGAAAGCCTCGTCTTCGTCAGCATCGTATTCTTCACCAATAGTGATTCGAGCCAAGGAAGAACCCTGTTCTCGCAGATAGGTGACAATAGAACGGGTATCTACGCCAGAAATGGCAGCAACACCTTCTCGTGCACACCAATCACCAAGAGATTCGACAGCAGTCCAGTGAGAATACTGCATAGCAGCGTCAGCCACCACTACACCAATGCATTGGATGTGAGGGGACTCAAAATATTTCAGGAGACCCCACTGGTCTCGAGCTGTAGCAGAAGGCACACCGTAGTTGCCAATCAGAGGCTGGGTGAAAACCAGAATCTGGCCTCTATAAGAGGGATCAGTCATGGATTCAGGATATCCCACCATACCAGTGGAGAAGACGGCCTCTCCACTCACGTTGGTGTTGGCACCAAACGACTTGCCATGGAAAACAGGCCCATCACGCACAGTCAAGGTAGCACGATCTAAAGCAGTAGAATAGGCCCGCAATTGCGCTCCAAAGGAGGCTAAAACAGAAGGAGTCTTAAATGTAGCTTGAGCGAATCTCTTCATGGTTTGTTACTTTTCCAAAGAGAATCTGCGATGTAATCCTGACAAGTTGTTGCTGAACAAAATTTCATGTAAAGATAAAAAGGAAGAATAGGTTTTGAGTCACTGCACACACTGCAAGATTTTTTAGCAACCAAACCTCCACCTAAAAATTATAGATATACTCTGCAGATTACGCAATCCAAACTGGTTTCTGAGAAATACTCAATTAATTTCTAGCTCGATAGATATATAAATACACATTTTCTATGCCTGTAAAATGCCCCTTTGGTTGGTTCGGCTTGCTTCCTAATCCTCCTATTAGATTGCTTGCAGCCGTTTTTCTTATCTTCACCGGCAAAATTTTTTTCCTTCGGCTGCTGGTGCGGCGCGGAGGGGTTGCTGCCCACCCATCTTTCCCACCGAAACAAAAAGTTAAAAGGGACCCCACCGATAGTCCCTCACTACTGGGGGGGTTTTTTTTACACCGAGATGTTTTTACACCGAGATGAGTTCCAGGTCCCCCGCCAGCTTGCGCTCCACTGCTTCGGAAAACTCCTGGTTGAACCATTCCAACAGCTCCACCAACGTGCCGCAGTCGTTCATCTTTTTGCGATCTTGCCTCGTTATTAAACCAGTGGTCATTTCTGAAAAGTGATGCTGGGTCAGCCGGAATGGTAGCCCGTATGCTGTTGCGTAGTTCCAAAATTTCCACACTGCCTGTACGGGAGTAGCTGTAGCCCCAGTGAACAGAGCGGGATTGAGCAGCAGACCTCTTGCACTCATAACTCCGTCGCAGCCGGTGGCTTGTGCCATTCTATGCACATCGTCCATTGTAAATGCGTCTCCATTAGCAACTACCGGCACGCTGACGCTTCGTTTTATAACTCTTATAGCCTCCAGATCAGGAGGGGTGGTTGATCGCTGGTTCTGCAGTCTGCCGTGGATCGTAATGAAATCAGCACCGGCTCTCTCAGCTTTTTGCACAAAGTCTATAGTGATATTCAGATCCTTGTGAATCCGCGTTTTAACTTCCACGCAGAAATCCTTTCCGCAATGCTCCTTGATGCCTCGAACCATATCTGCTACCAGATCAGCGTTTTTCATGAGAGCTGCTCCAATGCCTTCCCTAACCTGCTCTTTGATCGGACATCCACAGTTCAAACCCACACCGTCAGTAAAATTCTGGAGCATCTCGGCAGCCCTAACTGCGTCCGTGACATTATTGGCGCCTATTTGAACTATCAAAGGTGCATCTTCGTCGTTCGTCGTGAAGTCGCAGATTCTAGCAGTCTGGTTTCTGACAAACTCCCGAGCCAATATCATCGGTGAATACACTATATCAACGTTATAATGTCGAAGTAGAGCTCGAAACGGCAGTTTCGAGTATCTGACCATAGGTGCTGCTATATGAGCTACTCTTCCCTGCGCTTTGCAACGCGCGAGAACTTTTAGAGGGTGGTTCTGGGGATTTCGACCCATGGTGAATGGTAGGTTGGAATATACGAGGTGGATGACAGTAGCTATATGTAACCAGGTACCCCGGAATATCTCACAACCAGAAATTATTACTCTTCTGGCAAAGACATATACGTAGAAGAAGTCTGACCAATCTGACTATTGACATAATATTTGAGAATATCGGTTTATCACCCGTGAATCTCAGCCTGTTTCCGCCCGTCTATCGCGCCGCACTGAAAAAATTTGGAATATTTTTATTTTTAAGCCTCTACAGTTGTATTCATCTCCGCTTATCTTCTAATATGTCGAGCCCTACTCCCGATATTGATGATGCACCTCGAAAAAGAACTCGATTAGATGGAGTAGCTCCTATAAAGGCCGAATTTATCCTTCCTAAAAAAGAGAACGAACCTGAAATTGATGTCAACTACGATGACGAAGCCGAAGGTGGATCTCTTGCTGAGCGTGGAGCCGAAGGTAAGACCGTTCAGAAGGGTAAAAACAAGAAGAAGGGTCAGAATAAAAACAGAAAGCTTCAGCAGCCCAAAGACCAAATCAAACTGTGCGGTAGTGTCCTGAGCCAGAAGGTGTGCGAGTACGGTGATAGCTGTCGGTTCGAACATGATCTCGAGAAGTACTTTGCATCTAAACCCGCTGATGTACCTGGAATGTGCCCTGTGTTCAAGACGATTGGATATTGTCCTGCTGGTGTGAAATGCAGATGGCTTTCTTCTCACTACGAGAACGGCCAGCTCAAAATCGACCAGGAGCTGCGGGAAGAAGCTGCTAAAAAAGATTATGAGTTGAATCGACTGGATCCTAAGGTTCAAAGTGATCTTCAGAAGAAAAAGTACTCGCTCAAGAAGAGCGAAGAGTACATCAACTATTTGGACAAGATCAAACAGCAGCATATTGAAAACGAAGGAAAGGCTGACAGTGCCGATAATGCTGCTGCTTACATTGAAGCTCCTTTCAAGCCTCTTGAGAAAAAGAAGCTCTACCTTAACAGGGCCAAAATCGTTTCCCCTCTCACAACCGTTGGAAATCTCCCTTATAGGCGTTTGATGAAGACTTTAGGTGCCGATGTCACTTACAGTGAAATGGCACTCAGTCTGCCACTTGTTCAGGGTGCTAAGTCAGAGTGGGCACTTGCACGAGCACATAGTTCTGAAATTCCTGGGTTTGGAATTCAGATAGCCGGTAGCAAATACTGGCAGACCACCAAGGCTGCCCAGCTGATTGCCGAGCTTGCACCAAACTGCTCTGAAATCAACCTTAACTGCGGTTGCCCCATTGATTTACTATACAGAGCTGGTGCAGGATCAGCGCTTCTTGACAATCCTGGTCGTCTAATGAAGATGACAGAAGGCATGATGGCGGTGAGCGGTGATATTCCGGTTACTATCAAGATTCGAACAGGTGTGAGAGATGGCCATCCTACCGCTAAGACTCTTGTTCATCGTGCGGTGAAAGAAGGACAGGTTTCAGCAATCACTCTTCATGGCCGATCCAGGGCCCAGAGATACACCAAACTTGCGGACTGGAACTATGTCAAAGAGGTTGCCGAGCAGGTAATTGAGGAGCGGGAATCTAACGAGGAAAATGACCTTGTCAAACCTTGGATCATAGGCAACGGAGATGTTTACTCCTGGGAAGACTGGTACAAGCATGTAGAAGAGCATAAAGTGGACTCTGTAATGGTGGCTCGAGGAGCCTTGATCAAGCCTTGGATTTTCGAGGAAGTTGATGCCAAACAGTACTTGGATAAGTCTGCCACAGAGCGACTTGCCATTGTGGAGCAGTATTGTAAGTTTGGATTGGACCATTGGGGCTCAGATGAGTATGGTGTCAACCAGACCCGGCGATTTGTTTGTGAGTTTCTATCATTTCTGTGCCGATACATTCCGGTTGGTATTCTGGAGTATCTGCCTCCTAAGCTGAATGATAGACCACCGCTGTGGAAGGGACGAAATGACTTGGAGACCTTGCTAGCATCCAAAAACTATGAGGACTGGATCAAGATTACAGAAATGTTTCTGGGGCCAGTTTCTTCTGATTTTGACTTCATTCCTAAGCATAAGAGTAACTCATATTAACAGGCTATCTAGTAGAAAAATAGACTATGCACATGTGTACTATATATGAGAAGTGGACGGCTAATCGTTCTTTTTGTCAGAAGGACTAACTCCATTCTTAGAGTTGTTCTCATCGCTCACCTTATGATACTCCTTGGCCAGAGCTTCACTCTGCTTCTTAAGAGTCTCGATGTCCAGCTCCTTCTTCTTGAGCTGAGCCTTGAGGTCTGCAACTTCCTGAGAATCACCAGCTTTGCCGAGAGCCCTGAGCTTGTCCTCAGTGTTCGTCAGCTGAACCACCAAAACATATGTTCTGTTGAGAATCAATGACAGGAAAAGAGTGAATCCACACAGATACATATTTCTCTGGGCATAAAATCGCCGGGCCAGGACGTCATCATTGTTGTAAAGAGCCTGCTGGGCAGCTCCAGCGACACCTCGCAGGCTTTCAGCATCAGCCTGGGACCGATAAACACGGTTAACAGCATCAATGAAGAGCACCAAGATAAATACGAATGTGAATTTAAGAGCCAGAAGAACTCGATCCAGTAGGGGACCAAGTTTGACAAAGGAATTGAGAAGACCCTTTCGGAGCTGTCTAGGAAGCAGCACCAGGGCGCCGAATAGGACCATTTCGGCCACCAGCAGAATAAAAACCTGTCTGTTAGACACGAGAACTGACACATCTACACGACAATGCTACCTACTATCGTGTAATACAAAGTCATGGTTAAAATTGGCAAATGCGATGATGGAGGAAAGAAGAACAACGCAAGCAAAGTGCAAATGTGATGAGGAAGGCGAGGTGCGGCTGTGCTGCGGTGCGGTGGTAATAGGCTGATTAGCAAGTAGCAAGGGACGCAGGTTTCAGAAAAAAGGGGCCTCATTGCCCATTTTTATTATCAGGCATTATCAGATTTGAGAAGTAAATTCACTATTGAAAGTGGACGGAGCGAAGAATTGAGAGATTTGAGTCGTACGCTGTAAGAGCATTGTGAAGATGAGCAGAAGATGAAAATGAGGGTGAGGGTCGAGTGCAGATCAGCTCAGATCTGGCCTGCAGATATAGCATGCAAAAGAATTAACAAACAAACAACTGAGGCCCTGAGGATCCTTATGGTACTATACTTAGTCTATAGTTAGTTAATCTGACATACACCGGTCATATTATTTTTTCCTACAATCTCAATTGATATTCTTCACATTTCTGAAGATTCAAAGCATATTCCTTCATCTAATACATCATTTCTTATATCATTGTTTATATATATTCAAAATAAACTTGGCATCTATAGCTGGCCGGCGGTATTGAAGAATTCCAATGACTCGGTGATTCGCTTGGTCATGGTCTTCTCACCTTCTCGAACCCAAACACGGGGATCGAAGTACTTCTTGTTAGGCTTGTCCTCACCTTCGGGGTTACCAACCTGGGACAGAATGTAGTCCTTCTTGTTAAGAACGTAGTCTCGGATACCAATGAGGTAAGCGTACTGGGTGTCAGTGTCAATGTTTACCTTGACGACACCGTTCTTGATGGCAGTTTCAAACTCCTGCTTGGTGGAACCGGAACCACCGTGGAAAACAAGGTACAGAGGGAAGTCATTGGTGGTCTTGAGCTGTTCCTTGGCATACTGCTGGTGCTTGCCAAGAAGTTCGGGGTGAAGCCTGACGTTACCAGGCTTGTAAACACCATGGACGTTACCAAAGGCAGCAGCAATGGAGAAATTGGGCGCAATGGGAGCCAAAGCCTTGTAAACCTCAAACACTTCGTCGGGCTGAGTGTAAAGCTTGGAGGATTCGACACCAGTGTTATCAACACCGTCTTCCTCACCACCGGTGATACCAATTTCCATCTCAAGCCACTGGTTCATCTTGGCAGCTCGCTCAAAGTACTTCTTGGTAGTAGCAATGTTGTGAGCATGGTCTTCCTCAGACAAGTCAATCATGTGCGAGGAGAACAGAGGCTCGCCGTGAAGCTTATAGTAGGCCTCGTCAGCATCGAGCATGCCGTCGAGCCAGGGGAGCAACTTCTTAGCACAGTGATCTGAGTGCAGCACAACGGGAATACCGTAGGTAGGAGCAATGGATCGGATAAAGTGAGCAGCAGCAACGGCACCGGCAATAGAAGCCTCCTGGTTCTTGTTGTCAACACCCTTTCCGGCAAAGAAAGCAGCTCCACCCTGAGAAGTCTGCAGGATGATGGGAGCCTTTGCGTCTCGGGCGGCCTCCAGTGCAGCAATGGCGGTAGACGAAGAGGTCACGTTGATAGCAGGAATGGCAAACTTATGAGCCTGAGCATAGTCAAACAATGCTCGAACATCGTCGCCGACAATGACGCCGGACTTTCTCTTCAGAACTTCAGTAGCACCCATTTTTAATTATGTATAATTGTGGTTAATTGATATGATCTAGCAAAAACTGGGTGGAGAAGTGGAGACATCTTTATACCTCCGATCTTTTGTTGGACGGCCACCAACAAACCGGGTAATCTTTTACCACCCCATGCGGGCTACGCCAATGCCTGATCATATGATTACATCATTTTTGTTGGATTTATCGACCAATAATCACCCCAGTCTAAGGTGTGCGGGCAAGCAACCGTTAGATTTGCTGCCTTTTGCAGCCGATCGAGAAGCTGCCTGCCAGGTACCAGCCCGCTACTTTGCTTCGGAAGGGTCGGATTACATGCCGTTACGTGATTCGTCCCTTCCGTAGCCCCCCTATAACGAAAATTCCTCGCCGGGTGGTCGATGCCCTTGGCAAATTCCAATTTTCACCAAACGGCTTTGTTCGGTACAAAAACGTCCACCAGACACAGCTGAAGCTGTTGTGCTCGTAGAAATGTATTTTGTAGAGGTTAGGTCATTAATGAGTGTTCCAGATATTTGTGGCTTGTCATTTCTGGACTGGTGCTTTATCTAGCTACCCAGATGGAACAATCCCTTTGTTCCGCGGTAGCCATCGCTGGTTGAGCCTCAACCTTAAACTTCGTCATCTCCTTCTCCGCTACGGTGTGAAGAGCTCCACCTGCAAATTATCGTACAACACCCCCTCCCATAGCTACGCACATAGTTACACATATAGGAACAGAGCGAAAAAAAGGAAGACCAGCTCAATTGCTAAAAAGTGCAAAAATAAACAGTACAGTTTTCTTTGGTATAAGTTACAGATATCGTATATACACATGCTATTTACAAACATTCCATCAAGCCGCTGCTCCTCCAAGTTCTCCGTCTCCCTGGAGATATTTGAACTCATCGTTCACTTCCGGGAATGGCCTCGGTCCCAGCAGTCGTTCAATGTCCGTTCGATCTAGGGTCTCTTTTTTGAGAAGCTCCTTAGCCACTAATCCAACCTCTTCCTTGTGTTCCTTCAGTAACGCGCGGCATTTAGTATGTGCTTCTTCGACGATTCGTCGCACTTCCTGATCGATAATCACTGCCGTCTGCTCCGAGAACGGCTTCGTGTAATACGTACCCTCCTCGTGGAAATTAAGCCATCCAATCTTACTGGACATGCCCCACGAAGTAACCATTCTCGTAGCTATATCTGTCACCTGTTTGAAATCACTGCTGGCTCCCGAAGATACCGTATCAAAGTGAATCTCTTCACTAACTCGGCCTCCCAATGCCATGACCATTTGATCCTCCAGCTCATTCAAATTCGGCAGTTGCGTATCGGAAGGCAGATAACGAGCATAGCCTAGTGCCTGACCCCGAGGAATAATTGTTACCTTGAGGAATGGGTTCGCATGCTCCAAGAACCACGAGCATACCGCATGCCCTGCCTCGTGGTAAGCAGTGGTCTCTCGTTCTTCCGGAGGAAGTATCTTGCTCTTGTTCTCCAAACCACTGGTAACTCGCTCAATTGCTTCCTCAAAGTGTTTGAATTCAATTGCCTCACTGTCATGTCTGGCAGCAATCAATGCAGCTTCGTTTACACAATTGGCAATATCAGCACCAACAAATCCTGGGGTTAAAGCGGCAAGCTTCCCTGCTAAGTCCTCTAATTTTCCAGTCTTGGGAGACAACTTGACCTTAGGCAAGTAAATCTTATAGATTGCTAGCCTGCCCTTAACATCTGGCTGATCCACATTAACACGCCTGTCAAATCGCCCAGGTCGTAGTAGCGCAGCATCAAGCACATCTGACCGATTAGTAGCAGCGAGGACTACCACATAATCCGAACTGGAGAAACCGTCCATTTCGACTAACAATTGGTTTAGGGTGCTTTCTCTCTCATCATTTCCACCTCCACCAAATCCACCTCCGGCAGAGCCCGATCGGGCCCGCCCAATGGCATCAATCTCGTCAACGAAGATAATACTGGGTGCTTCTTTTCGAGCAGTTTGAAACAGATCTCTCACTCTTGATGCACCGACACCAACAAACATCTCGACAAACTCAGAACCACTGACAGAGAAGAAGGGCACACCGGCCTCGCCTGCTGTGGCCTTTGCCAATAAGGTTTTGCCAGTACCAGGAGGGCCTGTCAGCAAAGCACCTCGAGGGATCTTTGCTCCTAGGCGTTCGTACTTAGCAGGTTCCTTGAGAAATTTGACAAACTCCACGATTTCTTCCTTTGCCTCATCCGCACCAGCCACATCCTCGAACTTGATCTTGACGTCTTTGTCAATATTGAATTTCTTGGCCTTGCTCTTGCCAGCACTGAAAATGCCTCCTGCTCCAGAGCCAGATCCTGCTCCACCAGGCCCAGCAAGACTTCTTCTCATCAAATAGTACATTCCTCCAATCAACAAAACCGTAGGTAGTAGAGACCCCAGCAGCGATAAATAGCTCACTTCACTAACATATGCCACAGGAACTCTATCCTGGTCACTTTTATGCAAATCATTCTCGGCCTCATCCAAATGCCGATCAAAAGCGTCAACAGATCCAATGGAAAAATTCACAATTTGGCGCATTCCGTCCGGTGCCCTGACCAATGCTCGAGCCCACGACTTGTTTACAATCTCAATGCGATCTACCCGGCTGGTATCGATATATTGAGCTCGGAATTCCTCCCATGACAGCTCGGGGCCATTGAGAACATTGCTGAACATCATCATCGTAAGCAGCGAAGTACCAACAAACCCAATCACAAACGGCTGCCATCCGCCCCCATTGAACGGAGACTTGGGCGGAGGGGGAGATCCACCTGGCTTCCCTCCTTGCCCAGGCTGCTTTCGATCAAAATAGATTTCAAAAGTCAACGGGCTCTTCTTAGGCTTCTTGCCAGTACCGCCGGCCGATTGGCCCTGGAACTGCCAGCTTCGCGTGCTGAACAGCCGAATGCCGCTGTTGCCAATTTCACGATATTCAGGGCATTTTCTAACCGACCTAGTGCCGATGCGAAGCCCAGATATTCCGAAATTCCGGATTCCAGCCAACATGGTTAACGTTATGTTGTAATCAGCCTGTCCATCGCCGGTAAATCGGGGGAGATGTTACCCTGCACCATCACTTTTCGAGATCGGTGAGATTTTAACCTACGTTGGAAAATTTCAAATTTCACCAGTTAGACACCCTTCGAATCAAACTGCATAAAATGCTGTCGCTCTGGCAGCTTCGCAAGGCGCCGATCCAATCACCTTTCAAGGTGCTGGTTCGATACGCCACAAAAAAGGCATCTGGTTCTCGAACCAGTAACAAGGACTCTGCGGGTCGAAGACTAGGATCAAAGATTGGAGAAGGAGAAGAGTGCAAAGCGGGCCAGATCATTTATCGCCAGAGAGGAACTCGGTTTTATCCCGGTGAAAACGTTGGCATTGGAAAGGATCATACCATTTATGCTCAAGAGCCGGGTTTCGTGAGATACTATGTGGATCCGTTCCACCCTGAGCGACGGTTCATTGGCGTCGCCTTGGGCAAAGAAGAACGGCTTCCTACTCCTCATTTCGAGCCTCGCCGAAGAAGATTCGGAAGAGTCGAGATCGAAAACTCCAAGTGGGCTGAGCATGAAAGAAGCTGGATGAGCAGAAAAGAAAAGGAAATGAGCCCTCTTTTGGAACGAGACTTCACTCAACGAGCAGCAAAAAGACAAGAACAAGCATTAAAGTACCAAGAGCAGCTCAAGGAGTTCATCTCAGCTGAGTCCATTTCTTTGGACAAGGCTGCGCAGCGGCTGATAGATATCTCCAGGTATATGCTTGGAGGAGGGCGCACCTACGCCGAAGCCAAAGAACTGGCTGATTCGGATTTCTTTGCAGATATCACAAAGTCCCAGGAGTTTGGCCTGGCTCCCGCCGAGGAAGTGGATTCCGCTATTAACGAATATAAGACTCTGATAGAGACAATGGACTCTGCAGTTGTTCTGCAAGACGCCAAACTTGTCAAATTTCACACTGCCGATGAACTAGAAAATATGGCTTCTGCTACGCTGGCTGAAGTTGCCAAGCTTGTTGACGGGAAAGAGCTGCCTCTCTCTGCTGAGACACAGAAGCAGGTTAAGGATTTGCTAGACCAACCTTGCTTTGACAGAGCTGCACAGAAGAGTCATGCACGAAGATTTATTCGACGAGCACCTCCTCAGCGTATTTCCGAATCTTTTACGCTTGACGACATGAACAAGCTGGTCAAAGAGGGCAAGGGCAAGATAGTGCCTACCTGGAACTACGAAGCTAGGAAGGTTGACAGGGTATTTTTGCCCAACGGCACGCCTAAGGCCTCTATTGTATAGTCTTATAGTAGATTTCATTTGTAAATATATGCCATTTAGTATTATTGAAATACTTTTTTGTTTGAAGGGTTCGTATGTGCATGAAAATGAGTGAGAAGAACGATCGATATGGCGTGAAACCTATGTAATGGGTGGTTTCTCTTCAGATTTGTAGAAGTTAGTATGACCACCTAATCCAATAGGGTCATCTTCTGTGAATTTGGGATAGAGGATCTTTGAGCAGCCCTTAGCCTGTTTGTAAGTAGCAGAGCACTGCCATATGTGCCTGGATATTTTTCCTTTTGTAGTTCGCAATATCATCGGAGTATTACATTCACAAACAGGAATATTCTCCAGCTTAAAGTCAGCAAGATACATCCGATAGGTAAGATTGATACGCGACTGGCCTGCGATTCGGTGCGGGTCAAAAGATATGCTACTTGGTGGTATGCTATGCTTGTAGCCTTCTTGACAGCCTGCATGCATGACAACCAAGCAATTATGCGGTATATGAATTGAAATTGTAGAGTTGTTAGTCGGATCGTATCTGGGGCGAAGCCTGAATTCTCTTGTAACGCCAAGAGTATAACTGGCTATTATAGAATCGGGGCCAATATGTGTCAGTTGATCTGAATGGTAACCTACACTAGATGTGCGATCAGGGTAGTGATTTGCAATCACATAATCCGATATCCACTCTTCATCTCGCTGGAATTTTCCCCGGGGCCGCTGCTTGAGCTCCTCATTGACCTTCTTTTGAATGGCATCTCGCAATAAACCGAGATCATCGGTCAATGGCCTTGAATCTTTAACCATTCTTCCCTGGTAAGTGGATTCACGGCTAGTACATTCTGAATACGTCGAGCTTGTATTGTTCGACTGGACTTCTCTTTCGAATAGAAAGAACTTGCTTGGTTTCCACGTTTTTGATTCCTCGAGGAGAAATGTAAGCAAGCGATCTGCATCTTTCTTGGGGAGTATGTTCATAGTCATAGTACAAGGTATATCAAGATCCTCCAGTTGCTCTGGACTATAAATATGGATAATCTCTCCTTTCACGTCCATCCTCCTCGCCTTTTTAGGTGACTTTGATTCGGGATCTGCGAACCTTTTGAGAGTAGATTGAACCCCTATAGTCTTAGGAACGTCGATAGGAAGCCCTAGAAGTTTCATAACACCGTTAGTGCTCCCGTTACACGAAACCAAAAGATCCATCAGTGTGTAATCATCTGCTTCCGGCAGCTTTCGTCGAAGCGTTGCCAGCTTATCCTCGGTGGCACTCATCGCGAGGTTGGTAAGCCGCATGTTGGATGCAAGCCGCATACATATATATATGCGGCGATGCAAGATCTGAGATTAGGTTGAAACTGCACAGCTAAAGATGGGGAAATGCAAAACAAAACAATATTAATCTGATTGTCTACATGAGGTTTCTATAGAGAAGGAGAGCTAAATTTCCTGCGTAAGAATTATGGACAGGGACTACTGGCTAGCAGCTTTAGCATCCTGGTACCCATAAGGGTTCTTCTCAGTCCATCGCCAAAGATCCTCACAGGCTTCATCCATAGTTCGATGGGGTTTCCAATGAAGTTCGGTATTGGCACGGGTAGGCTTCGCAGTGAGATCAAGAACGTCACCATCTCGTCGAGGAGCAACCGCGTACGGCAGATCTCGGCCAACAGCCTTGGAAAATGCTTTGATGACTTCAAACACAGTAGAGCCGTGACCAGTGCCCAGATTCCATTCTCGAGAATAGCCGGTGGTAGGCTCCTCCTCCTCGGACTTTCTTGCTGCTCGGACTTCTTCCAGCTTTTTGAGAGCAGCAATATGGCCCTCGGCTAGATCCATCACATGAATATAATCCCGGATAGGGGTACCATCTCGAGAAGCGTAATCATTACCAAAGACTGTTAGCTTTTCACGTCGTCCAATTGCTACCTGGGCAAGGTAGGGCAGGAGGTTGTTGGGGATACCAGTGGGATCTTCACCAAGAATACCCGAAGGATGAGCTCCCATGGGGTTGAAATATCGCAAAAGCGCAGTACACCATTCGCCGTTGGCCTTAGTGTGGTCTCGCAGAATGTCCTCGATGAAAATCTTGGTCTTTCCGTAAGGGGAGGTGGGTCCGGTAGGGCACTCCTCGGGGATAGGGATCATGTTCTCGAAACGAGTAGCATCTCCGTACACCGTAGCAGAAGAAGAGAACACAAAGTTGGTCACTCGGTATTCAGACAATACCTTGAGAAGATTAATTGTTCCCGACACGTTCTGGTCGTAGTACGCCAAAGGGATCTGGGTCGATTCACCGACCGCCTTGAGACCAGCAAAGTGGATCACCGACGTGATAGTAGGGTATTCCTTGAGGATCTTGGCAATTCCTTCGGCGTCCCGCAGATCGACTTTGAAAAACGGAATATCAGTTACCCCTGTGATCTTTTCAATACGTTTTACTGCCTCATATGATGAGTTGGACAGGTTGTCCATGATAACGACTTTCCTGCCGGCCTGTAACAGGGCAACCACTGTATGGGAGCCAATATAACCAGCTCCACCGGTGACAAGTACGTATTCGCTGGAGAAGAGTCAGAAAAAGCTCATTAGAGCATTTGAATCGGGCACTTTATTGGCCGCTAAGACGCGCTACTCACCTAACCATTATTACAGTTTTGAGTTGAAGATAAGTGGTAAAGGTAGAACTTAACTATATTTAACCGCATGGCTAAGCTTTATATAACGTGTTTGGTGGGGGAAGATGGGCCGGCCATATTGATGAACCGCCGCAATGGTCCCAGCTGACCAATTGCTTACGTACGGACATCACCAAATAACCTGACAAAATTATTTTTCGCACCAAAAAATAAATTTTTTCTCTCTCTCTGAAGAACCACCAATCCAACCGTAGCCTGTTACTGCACCTTTGAAGACTTGACCAGTCCCGGACACAAATCCGCCCATTGACAAAGACCGATTGCAGCCTCCGACGGAAAGAATGACCTTTTAAACTGCTTTGTCAGGTTTATCAGGCCTTAGGTTTTGCGTTTTTGACACCATTGATTGCAACACCGCACACCAGACTACTACAAGCTATACCAAACAAGATACAACCGGACTGCTGGAGAATACCCCCCAGCCGGAGTGAAAACAAGCAGTGGCAGGTCCAGCGTATAATTGATTCATCCCTTGTTCGAGTTTTTTCTCTCAGAACCTGGTTTTCATCATATAATACAGCTGTTCTGATTGGCCCTGCTCCTACAAGGATTGGATTGAACCTCATCTCATATTAATTGCCGATTTCAGGGCGCCACCACCAACCACAAAGGATTGGAATTATAGATATTTTGGCATCATAAACATCTCTCATGATGGTTAAGAAAACAGGCGTTTCTTCCAAATCCTCCAGGAAAGAGGATCATAAAGCGGGCAAGAACCTGCGAAATTACCAGTCTTTGCGAAGAGCTGCTGGCAAGAAGGCATATGGCACACAGGATAGTGAAGATGATAGTGAAGAGAATAGTGAAGATGACAGTGAAGATGATGACGAGGATGGCAACATGGACTCGGATGCCACCGAAGATAAAGCACCTGATCTGATCCGAGTGTCTGATAGTGAAGAAGACAATGAAGACAGCGACAGCGAGGAAGACGGTGAAGACACCGATTCAGACTCGGAGTATGAAACTGCTATTAAATCTAGAAGCAGGAAAACTACTCCTCTACCTGTGCCTAAAAAACTAAATCTGCCCCGTCGAAGTACCGTGACTGAGGACGATACCCCTATCAGAAAAGGTAGGAGACCGTCGATAGTCGACCATGCTTTGAATGACGGAAGGCCATTGTTTCCCCGATCTGGATCGGCGGTTATTTCCTCTGATGAGGAAGAAGAAGATGATGATGATGATGAAAACGCTATAGAAGATGACGAAGAAGAAGAAGACGACGAAGACGATGATGAAGACGAAGACGCTCATGGCCATATATCCGGACTCGATAGTGGAATGGAAAGCGGGACTGAGTTTGGTGACGACTATCTCATGTCGCTTCTTGATCAGGAAGAAATGGAAAGTGACTACGAGGATGCATTGGCTGGAAGTGATGATGGTGAAGTTGAAGAGGAAGAAGAAAAAGTCATTTTAGATGAAATTTCGCAGGACGGCCTTTTCAGCGCAGGATCTTCTCCTAATGCTTCCAATGCTTTGGAGAATGATGATCATATCTACAAGGAGCCAAAGATGGGTTATGATTCTGACGATGACGACCAATCTGAAATCTCCTTCGATGACGACTTTTTTGAGCCAAAGGCCTCCTCTGCTATGATAGAAAAGAACTCCAGTATGATGAAATCCTCAGCTCTAATGGGTGACAGTCAGTCTGATGATGATGATTCGTATCTTTGGTCGTACTTCTTCTCTAACGGCCAAAGCTCCAGTGGTGAAGAAGAAGAGACGGGAGACCAAAATGGCATCAAGCAGGAAGACGACGATGATGGGGCCCAAGAGGAAAGTCACATTTCTGGTCTAATGGTTCCTACCATAAAAACACCCAGGGCTCGAAGGAAAAGCCATGGTAGCCGATGGGTTAATGACGACGATGTGTTTTCGCTGGACGAGTCTGGAGACTCTACAGATGAAGATTTGACTCTGCCACCACCTAGTCATCGCCGAGCCGGCACTCGAGCAACAGAAGTCCTTTCGTCATCTAATCAAGCTGCTCGTCCTCCTGTACTTGGCACATGGGTGATGAGCACAGAGCGGCCGTTTGGCATCATTGATGGCTTGACTACTCGAACCTTGAGTCCGCCTATGCAGCCTGTAGATAGACAGCCTCGAAAGCGACGAAATAGCACTTCGTCGCTTGGAGGACGAAGGCGACCACGATCTCAGACACGGTTTGATGACAATGAGAGCGATCTGAGCGAGCTTGCGTTGGATGAGTTTATTTATACCAGTGAGTTGGACGACAGCTCTGGAGAACAGGACCTGGACGATGAGTCTACGCCCTGGAATTCCCATATCAATTCTGATATTCCCCTGTCTGCATTTCGAAACAGGGGTATTCAGTATGCATATCCCTATGGATCGACGGCCACTACTGTTACAGGTAATCGAAAATTGCCCATGAAGTCCAGGCGATCCATGTCTAGAGAAGCAGTGATTACGCCTGTTAGGGGAGCGAAGAGAAGGGACAAGAAGCGAAAGAGAAGTAAGATGATGTACGAAGAACCCGACGCTGGTGCGCATGGAATGGAAGCTTCTGATTTGATAGACGAGCTTGTGGAAATTGGTGCTCTGAGTCCTCTATTCAAGGGCCTGAGCTAGGTTGGAGCGACTTTTAGTTCGCCTGATACCGGATAACATAATATTTCGAGTTATCCCTCATTATATCATATTTTTTGCAGCATAACATATAATAGGGTTAGCCCTCTATTGGGCTATTGCCTTGGCATACATTAAGGGCCATGGAATTTTGATACATATCGATATAGAGAAAAATATATGATAGGTCATAAGAGTGAAAGGGATTGAGGGAGGGAGGGAAGGAGATTGGATGAAGGAGGTGATTATACCAAAGGAGTGAGCTTGGCAGAGAGCTGCAGCTGAGTTTTAACGGTGTTGGCCAAATAGACGACCATAAGAACATCCTGGAGGTGAGAATTGAACAGCTTCTCGACGGTGTCCTTGGAAAGAGAAGGCACCAACGAAAGAGTGCTCAATAAATACTTTCCGATAGCAGTATTACCTTCTTCCTGACCATCAATGACACGATTGACATAGGCAGAGACCCGTTCAAGCATGTCAATGACCTCGACAATCGAAGCCTCAAGGGCCCTCATATCTGAGGTAAGAGCGACAGATCTAGACTCCTCGTTTTTGGCCTGAGAGATAACGTCTAATGCAGATTTTTCAACTTCCGAATATCGGACTTCATTGGGGACCGGCACAAACAGACAGTTGCCTGCGGTGCCTCTGCCCAGTCCGACAGGAGACGAAATGTAGGTTCGAATGTCAAAATCGGTGGTAGGATTTTCAGCCGAGATGTTCTCATTGACCGTGAGGTGGATCGCAGGATAAGGATAGGTTCCTTCGGCACCTTGCTGGGAATAAAAGTCCTGAACCAGTCCCGATAAGTTATTGAGTTCGCTGGAGGTTGCGTACCAACCCAGAATGACTTCCTTGGGGTTGGCCCGTTTATGCAGTTGGTACATGGTTCTGTTATAGTCTATTCCGACCTCGACCTGGTCTTCGGTCTCGTCATGAGGAATGGCATAAGCCGATCTAACCTCGACTTCCAATCCGTCTTCTGAACGGACGCCCAAAAGGGTGCCGATTACACGCCGCTGGTGCTCGTTTCGTCGCAGAGCGTGATCAAGCACCTGGAAAAGCGCCTGGGCCTGGACAACCACATTGGAAGGCGATGATACCGTGGAAATGCCAACCAGAGCTGATGACGACGGTCGCGGGAGATGGAAAATGTCGGTCATTTTGTGTCGTGGTGTTATGTGATGTTGGTGATGCTGTGTTGAGCAGCGATGTTGGTGGTTTGGTTGAAAAAAGTTTCATGAGTGCCAGTCTCAGATGTACCCCCCTCCCCCGCGAACGCGCGCCACAGGCAACTAAACCAACCTTATCCACCACCCTTTTGAAATACCGGACTTTGATAAAAGATGTGGAGAATTCGACGATTCGGCACTGCAGTGTCGAAATCAAAGGCCAAACCACTTTATGATGTACATATAATTCCTCCGCCTTCTTCATTACCAAAAAAGACCCCTGTTTCCCGTAGATCGAAGTGGATGAGGCGGGCTCAGGTGGGATTAGTGGCAGGCGCTGCTATCTATGGCTACGATACCTACTTCAATGCCTCGGCGGTGAGTCGTTCGTTCCGGTGCATATATGACATTATGTTCATTGGCATAGACTACAAGCTGAATTTCGAAAAGGGGAAAGATATTGCTGCACTGCACGAGCGTTCAGCCAACCGGCTTTACAATCTGTTGATTGCCAATAAGGGTCTCTACATCAAGCTGGGCCAGGCCATAGCCATCCAGCCGGGCATTTTCCCGCCGGCTTTCCAGGAAAAATTCCAGATATTATTTGACGGTGCACCACAGGATTCCTGGCATGCAATTGAAGCGCTTCTCAAGAAGCAGCTCAATGTTTCGGACTTATCGGAGGTTTTTGAATCGTTTGATCCAAGATGTGTTGCAAGCGCCTCGATAGCCCAGGTCCACAAGGCACGCCTGAGGAAAAATGGCCAGCTGGTTGCAGTCAAAGTCCAGCACCCGGACCTGTCTAAGCAGGTATCGTGGGATTTGGCCTGCTACAGAGGTCTCATGTATGTTTGGGGCCGATTCTTGTTCGATGTTCCTGTGTATTTCGTGGCGGAGCATGTCTCTGAACGACTGTCGCGAGAATGCGATTTCCGTCACGAAGCTCAAAATTCCAATAAAATGGCTGCACACATTGCCGCCGACCCGTCTCTGTCGTCTAAAGTTTACGTGCCTGAGATTTATGACGAGTATACGTCTGACCGCCTGTTGATTACTGAGTGGATCGACGGAACACCCATGAACCAGTATAATCAGTTGGAAAGAGAGAGGTACTCCGTGAAACAAGCAATGGACTCACTTGTGCGTCTTTATGCCGCCCAAATATTTAATTGGGGTCTCGTTCACTGTGACCCTCATCCTGGAAACTTGTTCCTTCGACGAGTAAACGGCAAGCAGCAATTGGTCTTACTAGACCACGGCCTCTACATCGAGGAGACTGCTGAATTCAGAAAACAGTATGCTCAACTCTGGAAGGGCCTGTTCATGGTCGATATTAACCTTATTAGAGATGTTGCAGTCCAATGGGGTCTGGGTGACCCCGACTTGCTAGCTTCTCAAACTTTGCTGCAGATGTATAAAAGCGGACGCAATTTCGATGAGCAGGATGAACGTCCACTGAGCAGGGAGGATATGGTACAACAAGCAGAGCAGATGAGAAAACAGGTGAACAGTTCACCCCAGGAAGAGCCTCTGTCATTCGAAGATGAAGAACGAAGTAGTGCCAGAATGAAGTCCTTCCTCAGGGATACAACGAAATTCCCGTTGGAACTCATTTTCCTGGGAAGAACGATGCGGATCCTCCAAGGAGTCAATAAACGGTACGGCTACCCTGTGAATCGAATCAAGATCTTTGCAGTAGAAGCTGTTCGAAACTTGAATTTAATGGAGAGCCCAAATAGATCGGTGCGATCTTTGGTTACGGTTTGGCTGCGAAATTCAATATTCCACCTTATTCTCACGATTACAGACATTAGCCATATTTTCACCCGGCTTTATAACCTGGTCTTTGGAGCAAAGGTGGACTTTGAAGAAGACTTAGAAGACAGACTGATAGACGGAGAGTTAGAAAGGGCAGCATCAACCTGATAATTCTCATGTACGTATTTAATTATTCCCTACTCATGTTACTATATATATATATATATCAATAGACATAGACTGTTGTGTACTTGATTCGTTGCACCGCAGTTTTATCGGCTTGCAATGTCCAACTCACCAGCTGTCAACTTGACATCACCATGCTCGGATTGTTCACAACATTGGTTCTTGCCGGCACCACACTTGGTCTTCGAGGAGTTCCACCAGAGAGTAAGTGAATCCTTTTTAGCTAGTAATAATTCATAAGAAAATATTTTTGATTGGTGGGAATTGTGCTAACTTTCAACAGAAGCCTCTTTATATGTAGCCGACGTTGATGGAAATTTCGCATGTTTGAACCACCCAGATATAATTATTCCTTTTGATAAGGTCAATGATGACTGGTGTGACTGTCCTGATGGTAGCGATGAACCGGGAACTGCTGCCTGTGCCAATGGGGTTTTCTATTGCGAAAATAAGGGCCATATTCCTGCTTATCTTCCGTCCTTTCGAGTTGCTGATGGAGCCTGCGATTACGATATCTGCTGCGATGGATCAGACGAGAATGACTTTGGCTTTATTTCATGTCCTAACAAGTGCAAACAGATCCATAAACAGTACGAGGAACAGCTTAAGAAGGAACAGGACGAATGGTCTAAGGGCTACGCTGCTAAGCAGAAGCTCATGGAAAAGGCACAGGAGATCAAGGCAGAGCAGGTCAACAGTCTACAGTCACATGAAGACCAATTAGCCAATTTGAGGAGATCGGTTGAAATACACGAGGATAAACTGGCTGCCGAAATAAAGCACGATGAGACTGTTGGTAGTCAGGAGGCCGACTTTCCCCGGGAAATTATCAATGCTCGTCAGACAGCTTCAAAACTGAAAAAGCTGCTAAACGAAGAAATTGCTTCGCATCTCATTCGTCTCGAGGAGAAGAACCTGAAATTGGGAAGTATCCTCGATACGATGAAGGTGGAGTACAATCCTAATTTCAATGATCCTGCTGTCAAAGCTGCTATTCGAGGGTGGGAAGAAATTCAAGCACAACAAGAGGAAGGAGAATCAGGCGAACTTCTCAAGATCACTTCTGAGGCTCAGCAGGCCATTGGTCACTTAGTGGGCGAATTGGGCAGGTACAACCCCACTACTGTGAACATTGACGAGGACTCATGGATCCCTCCAGCTCTTAGCAAGCAGTTGGAAAAGCTTCAGACATTCCTCGTAAACAACGGTGTACTTGCGAAGAGCAAACGATCCTCCAGTCAGAGTGATACTGTCCGTACCACCACGGCTAACCTTGAGGTCCTGATCGGCAGGAGAGAGGAGGCTGCAAGGCTTTTGGAGGATACCCTCAACGATCTGGAGAAGGATTACGGCGAGAAGGATGTATTCAGAGCCCTGAAAGATATCTGTGTGACGAACAAGGTAGGAGAGTACGATTACGAGGTGTGCTTCTTCGGCAGTATCCACCAGAATGGCCTGGGCCAGTCTTCTAAACTAGGACAGTTTGTATCTCTGGAGGTGGATCAAAACACTATGACGTTCGACCATGGTGCCCGATGCTGGAACGGACCTATCCGTAAGTCTCGCGTTGACTTTGTCTGCGGCAGCGAAAACAAGGTCTTGTCTGTCAGCGAGCCCGAGAAGTGCGAGTATTTTATCAAGGTAGCAACCCCTGCGGTCTGCACCCAGGCTGGCCCAGACAAGGCGGAATCGTTCAAAATCAGACACGATGAGCTGTGAGTTGTCCAGGGCTGAGCCGCGGGCATTCTTTCACTAGATGTAAAAAGTAAAAACAATATGGTGTTCTGGAGATCGGCCGCATGCAGATTTGGACATTGCTTTTGTACCTATCCATTCTCATCTCCTATCATTAGAAAACATGCACCAATTAAATACAGTTTTTTGTAATGTAAGAGGTTTTACATTTTTTGTATAGGATTTTGTTCGGGTTCAAGTCGATCTAAAGTTAGTCTACGCACGGTACTACGCAGGAGGAGCCTATTCAGAGCGAGGCGCAGCGCCATGTTGCTAATTCTTCCCTTAGATCGAGAAGGCTTCATCAGCAATGACGCTATGGAAATACACTATCAAGTGCTATGCCGAGGTCTTTTTTTTTCCGTGCAGGGCCACCGGTTAGTGCGGTTGTGCTTTTTAAGCAAATTTAGTTACTCCGTTTGTAGCAAGATACGAAAATCATCGCTAAAAAAGGTGATGACCATATGACGTCATATTTTGCCGGACAGGGCCCCTCCTCGGAACGGCAGGAAAATGGAAACTGTGTTCTGGCTGAAAACCGGATTTTTCTCGCAGTATATATATAGAGCCGTTTGCATTGTTCGTGGGCCTCTAATTGAAGTTAATCGTTTTTCTCTATTGATAGTTTTTAACTTCAACCGATAAACCCTCACTTGCTTGATCCAAATCGAATTGATCTCTCTACTAAAAAAAAAACTCATTAATATCAACTACTTAAATTACGCCGACTAGAATACTCTAAATTTTTTATTCTCATTATTTTTCGTTTTTCATTCCAATGTCGTCTACTATGTCTAGTACGAGATCGAGCACTACCACTACATCTCCTGCAGAATCACCGTACGCGAGTTCTGTGGAATTGTCCAAGACTCCTTCCACTAGGAGATTTAGGAGACCCTCTAGGAAGTCGTCTCTGAACGTTACTGAAGAGAAGACTGTTTTGGATCATCCTCGAATTGCCTCCTATGCATTTGCATTTGATATTGATGGTGTCCTAGTCAAAGGCCCTGACACTATTCCTCAAGCCCCCGAGGCCATTCGAATGCTAAATGGTCAGAACAAATACAATATTCGGGTTCCTTACATCTTTGTCACAAATGGTGGAGGAAAGACCGAGGAAACCAGATGCGATGACTTATCCAGCCGTCTTGGTGTACCAGTCAAGCCAGACCAGTTTATTCAGGGCCATACTCCTATGAGAGATTTGGAGCGCATTAAGGATAAGACAGTTTTAGTTGTCGGAGGTGTTGGTGAAGCCTGTCGAATTGTTGCCAAAAATTATGGCTTCACAGACGTAGTTACTCCCGGTGATATCCTCAAGTGGAACCCTAATGTCTCTCCTTATCGAACTCTGAGTGAAGAAGAGAAGAAAAACTCTCTGGACAGAGACTTCTCTAAGGTATCAATTGCGGCTATTATGGTTTTTGCTGACTCACGAGAATGGGCCTCGGACCAACAGATTATTTTGGAGCTTCTCATGAGCAAAAACGGCGTTATGGGAACAATTTCGAAGACTTTCGATGAGGGACCTGAAATTTTCTTTGCTCATGACGACTTTGTATGGTCTACTAATTATTCGTTGAGCAGATACGGAATGGGTGCTTTGCAAGTGTCTATCTCAGCGTTGTACCAGGCCCACACCGGTAAGAAGCTTTCCAAGGTTATCAAGTATGGTAAGCCTAACCTTGAAACTTTCACTTATGCAAATAAGGTTCTGCGATCCTGGAGACAAGATACCTTTGACGAGCAGTTCGTCAGTGTTGAGGATGAAGAAGTCGAAGAAGCAGATTTGCCCACCACAGACTTTGAACGGGAGACTGAAATCCTTGCTGAAGAAGTTGAAGATGCTCTTCCTTCCGCATCTACTGTTTATTTTGTAGGAGATACGCCTGAGAGCGACATTCGATTTGCGAACACCTTTGACAAGAGCTGGCACTCTATTCTGGTGAAGACTGGAGTCTATCAGGAAGGTACCGAGCCTCGATACAAGCCTAAGGCCATCAAGGACAACGTGCTTGAAGCTGTCAAGTATGCTATCGAGAGGGAACATGAGAAGGAGGTTGCTCAGTACAATTTGTGCGTGCGAGAGAAGATTGAATTGCCAGTCTCTGCTCTTACCGAACTCCATCCTCATGTTCTGGATGAAACCATTAAAGCCTCACATCCTCCTACTCCTCAAAGCGGCAAGCTAGAGGAAGACAAAGGTGTTTCACAGAGCGGGCTGGTGCGACAATTGGACGAATTGAAGGTATGATCTATCATTAACCTATAGGTATTCTTGGGGTTGCGTTATAATCTTTGGGTATAGAGAACGGTTTATAGACAAAAAAAATTATTTATTTATTGATCAATCGTAAACACATGTATGGTGCAGTCTTAGCTCGGCCAACATCGCTAGAGAGGCATTGTGAATCTTAAATTGGCCGCACCATGTGAGGCAGAAATGAAATTTTCATAGCAGGGCTCCCGATCAGCTTTCTTTTACCATAATTTGTCTGAGAATGAGCGATGCCCTTATATTTGAGCTTGCAGGCTTTCAATCTGACGAGCTTGACTACCTAAAAGCACTAGATATTTGCTTGAGAGAGGTCCCCGCCACTATTACCACGAAAGATGTTGAGTTGGCAGCGAATAAGCCGGAAAATACTGAAGTCGATGGTGGAGATGTTGGAACCACCCCCTTACACAGGATATGTGAGAGCATAGAAGTCGATCCAAGTCCGGAGAGATTGAATTTAGCTACGGCCATGATGGAAAAGCTTTTCGAATTCGGTGCCAGTTGGATGATGCTGGATGAACACAATGAGACTGCCGGAGATATTGCTTTAAGAAGGGGAATCCCCAAAGATATTTATGACATAATTGTACGAGCTGGTGTTCGGTCTGAGGTTTTCTTGAGGAAAATGACTGAGGACGCTGTTACAGGGGTTGAGGAAGAGAAATCAGCAGCGGATCCCGCAACAGAGCAAAATGCCTATCTACAAGCTCCATTGGAGTATAATGACACCGCACTGCTAACTAGTGGGCAAAAGGATGGTGTTATGATGGACTGGGAAGAACCCATCATGAAGAAGAGTGCAGAGTTGATAACTACTGGCGAAAAGGTTGTTATCAATGTTGGTTTCGGTATGGGAATCATTGATAGTTACATTCAGAAGCTGAACCCTAGCAAGCATTACATCAGTGAAGCCCATCCTGATGTACTAGCGAAGATGAGAAAAGACGGTTGGTACGATAGGCCAAACGTTGTGGTATTGGAAGGCAGATGGCAGGATACGGTTCCCAAGCTGCTAGAGCAGCAGGTTTACTTCGACGGTATTTATTATGATACATTCTCTGAGCATTACCAGGATTTGGTGGATTTCTTCGATGCATCTGTTGGCCTACTACAGCCTACTGGTGTGTTTTCGTTTTTCAATGGTCTTGGTGCTGATCGTCAAGTGTGCTACGACGTGTATAAGCAGGTGGTTGAATTTGATCTGAGCGATTACGGGCTCGAGGTAGAGTACCTGGTTTTTCCAGTGAATACCATCAAAGAGGATGGAGAAAAGAATACATGGGACGGCATTAGGCATAAGTATTGGACGTTGAAGGAGTACTTTTTGCCAGTGATCAGATTCAAGCAGTTTTAGACAAAGCCTTCATGCGACACTAAACTCAAACGGGACTAAATCCTAACGGGACTAGATTCAAATGGGACTAAATTCTAATTATTATGCTAAAGTTATTTTCCACGGTTGCTGCCTATTTTTAATCTAGCGTAGCCAACCTCGATCCAGGGATGATGCCCGCCAAATCAAGCCATCATGAGATATTCGAATTCGCCGACTAGCGCAACAGCCATACAAAACGTACGATAAACCAAACCAAAACTAAACATACGATCCACTTGACGTCTTGTGCCATAATCTTGTTCTTTAGTAATGCTAAGCCCCTACTGGCTCGCTCTCCTCGTATTAGCCGCACATCACGACGACTTTTTCAGGCCACCACCAATATCAGGCCCGGCGATATAAAGACAATTATCAGCCGCTGTTTCTTGTGATCCAACAACTCCACATCACCGGTATTGAAAGCTGCTGATTAACGTCAGCGCCAGCAAACTAAAACCAAAAATGGGCATCCTTAGGAATATTGACTATGCCAGCTTGGCTGGGCCACTGGTTGCACTGCCGTTGTATAAGAGCATCCCCCTGGCCGTGCTTGTGCTGATTTTGGGATCGGTCGTGGTGACGGTTGTACAACAGCTGCTTTTCATTCCCAACAATCGAGCCCCTGTGGTGTTTCATTTTTTCCCATGGATTGGTTCCTCGGTCGAATACGGCATGGATCCCTATGGATTTTTTGAACGAAACCGTCAGAAATATGGCAATTACTTTGCTTTCATCATGTGCGGACGTGTTATGACGGTCTGCTTGGGACCCAAGGGCAATGAGTTCGTGCTGAATGCTAAGCTTGCCGATGTTTCTGCCGAGGAGGCTTATAAGCATCTCACTACCCCCGTGTTCGGTGAAGGTGTGGTGTATGATTGTCCTAATCACCGGCTCATGGAGCAAAAGAAGTTCGCAAAGGGGGCTCTCACTAGAGACGCTTTCCGATCCTATGTTCCTAAGATCGTAAACGAAGTGGAGACTTATGTGAACAGCAATCCTAATTTTAACACTCCCGAGCATACCGTTGATCTGCTGGAATCCAATCCTGAACTGACCATTTACACTGCCTCTTCGTCTTTGCTCGGAGATGAAGCCCGTGCTAAATTCTCCAAGCGAACTGCAAAACTTTATTCTGATCTTGATAAGGGTTTCAAGCCTCTCAACTTTGTGTTCCCTAATTTGCCTTTGCCTTACTACAAGGCTCGAGATCGTGCCCAACGAGAAATCTCTGACCAGTATATGGAAGTGATTAATCGAAGAAAAAGAGACAATGATATCCAGGATCGTGATCTCATTGACGCTATTATCAAAAATTGCACCTATAAGGATGGCGTCCAAATGAGTGACCGTCAGATCGCCAATCTGTGCATTGGAATTCTCATGGGTGGCCAGCACACCTCCGCTTCTACTTCTGCGTGGGCTATGCTTCATCTTGGCCAGAAGCCCGAGATTATCGAGGCTCTATACCAGGAACAGGTCAAGGTCTCCGGTACTGACGAAAAGGGCCAGCTCAATCCTCTTACTTATGATGCCCTTCAGGAAATGCCCCTTCTGAATGCTGCAATCAAGGAGACACTTCGACTCCACTCTCCGTTGCACTCTATCTTCAGAAAGGTCATGCGACCTCTGCATATTCCTGGAACCGAATATGTTGTGCCTCGTGGTCACTATGTTATGATCTCTCCTGGTAAAACTCAGCAAGATGAAGCTTACTGGCCCAACTGTGATGAGTGGGATCCCACTAGATGGCTCTCTGGCGAAGTTCTCATTGGAACTACCACTTCTCCCGATGCTGAAACCGTCAACTATGGCTTCGGTGAGGTCTCCAAGGGCGTCTCGTCTCCTTATTTGCCCTTTGGTGGTGGACGACATAGATGCATTGGTGAGCAGTTTGCCTTTGTTCAGTTAGGTACAATTCTTGCCACTATGGTCCGAAACATCAAGTGGACTCTTCCTGTGAGCCAGGGCTTGCCTGTCGTTGACTACGAATCGATGGTCACACTCCCTAAGCATCCTGCTAACATTGTCTTCATGAAGAGAGACGAGTAATATATTCTCTATCGTCACGCTGACAAGCATAGCCTTCATGATAATTTCCAGCTACGACTTGCAAGTTTATTAATTCATGGGCATATATAACATATCTAGCTCCAATGAAACAGTAAATTATTGTCTCTTCGACATATATATTAACAAAAGTGCAAGAATATTCCTTACAAATACTTCCTCGTCCAGTAGAAGCAGATGGCTGCAAATAAAAACATGCCTCCAAGAATAGACCAAAACCATACCAAGCTGTCCTCTCCTTGTCCAGGAACAATCACGTTCATACCCCACAAACCGGTTACGATATTCATGGGTAAAACCAGGGTACCCAGAACAGTGATCTTGCTCAGGACGTCATTAAGATCATTGTTCACCTTGGTCATATCAATGTTGATCTGAGCCAAGTAGTTAGAATGAGACCTTGCTAAGAGCTTCTCATAATGATTCAATGACTGGATCATTGTGACAACATGATCCTGAATGTCACCAAGATAAAGGCCAATTTCATTTCGAGGAGCCACTTCCCATCGCTCATTACATCTTTTGGAAAAGCCTCGAATCACATCCGGCTTATTGGACAATAACCGTAATAAACTCATCACCCGTCTTCTGCATTCGCCAATTCGTCGCAACATATCACCTTTCTTTCTCCAGGCCTCTCGAGAAGTTGTTTTTGAACTGTCAGTAGTCGTCGACTGGGAATCGTCGTCGCTTTCGTCAGAATCACTTTCATCAGAATCGCTATCACTACTTCCTGAATGCAGCCTCAAGATAGCATCTTCGATAGAGTTTACCTCGTCTTCGATTGCTTCTATCATAGGAGCGAATCCATCAACAACATCGTCAATCAGGGCATATGATATCCAGTCAGACGATACAGTCATGTAGTCCTGCAAGAGACGTGTTCTTCTTCTAACATTCATCGGGTGAGGAGTCTGGGAGAAGTGAAATGTAATAACTCCTTCGTGGAACACAATAATATACATGTTCATCGATTTCAGTTCGTAATTTCGAGCTGATCTAGTCTTTCCTCGTTTAACTGATATATTATCAGAGGAGCCTCGTCGCCGCCGCTTTGAAAGATCGCTAGCACTGTTGCTAGATCTCAATGCACTATATCCATCTTTCCTTGACTTCTGTTCATCATTATCCGCTTTTTCATTGCTCTCACGATTTCTCCTCCTTGCAGCATTGATATCTACACTTCGGAAACAGACAAAGTAGTATCTTCGGAAAAGTTCCACCTTCTCTCGGTTCTCACCTGTAAAAATATCTTCTGTTGTAAGAGGGTGAATACCAAATGCTTTGGAGATTACTTTCATTTCCTCTTCCGTGGGGTTGCAGATATCTAACCAAAAGGGAACGGGGTCGAGCTGAGCGGTATCATAGGGAGTAGACCTTTCTGCATAAGGGCCGAGAGATGGGGATTGTGCTGCGGGAGGTACGACTGAAGCAGGTGTCTTTCGAGGGGATATTGACCCACTCTTTTCCGGCTGAACTGCCGGGGTGGAAGTACCAGTTGAGATACCTTCAGCTGACGGTGCCTCACGAATGTTTGAGCCAGATGTCGACTGAGGCTTCAGAGGAGCAGCACCTGGGAATGCAGGAGGAAGTGCGTCGGGGTCTCGGTTGGATATTCGTGGAGGGAAAAGCTTGGCAAATGTCATTCCAGGCTGAGAGACAAGGCCAGAGATATTTGGAGAATGAATGGTTGCTTCCATATCTTCTCTGAAGTATGCGAATCTGAATTGAGAAGCGGCCTTCTCATCTATGCCGGGGATGTAAGGCGCGGTATCTTTTTTGCCCCTTCTTCTCTTCTTTTGATAGCTTGCCCAAGGCACGAGTCTCTTCGGTCGCAGTCTGCCACTAACAGCCTCAGCTTCATTAACAGTAGCATAGACACCGACAAACGGAGACACTGATCTCTTTGTAGTACCTGACTGGTCCGGAGAACCTTCACTTTCAGCGAGCTGCCTCTCAATGGCCTCGATTTCCTTGGCCTCCTCATCAGCAAACTCCGTTAACAGAGGTAAGTCTGGCCACACTTTTAGATCTCCAATAACGGAGTCATTTTCTCTGTGGGAATCAACTGGGAAACACACATCGTTGAGAGAGGTATCGGAGTTTCGTCGGGATGAAGGCTCGGAGTCCAGAGCCTCTTCATCAGACAGAATATCGACAAACCGTCGCTCTTCGGACTCCATGATTCCATGATTACGATCCTCATCATCATCGCCGTCCTCCATAGCTATAGCGTACTCCTGGTCAGATAAGGCATCGTAATTTGGCGAATCATGCGACACCAGTGGAAGCCTAGACAGGCTTGATCTGCGACGAACCCACCGATCTACCAAGTTCTGGGTGAATTTACGTTGAGCAGGACTTTGGGCACTGCCTGAAGACGAGTAATAATCATTTGCTACGCCTCGAGAAGGTGTGGAATCGGCTTCGCCCGCCTGGGGAGAATAGCCAGAATCAGGTCTGGTGCCTTTAGAAGACTTCTTTCTGGACGACGGTATCGCGCGATTCCGATGATCCAGCATTTCCCCATGACTTTCCAACGAAGATGTGGAAATTCGACGTTGGTCGGGTTGCTCGTATGATGCAGTGTCATCCATATCGTCGATCAGGTGGATGTTATCTCCCGAGATCTGGTAGTACACGCTGGGTCGATGTTTCCTAGCACTGGAGCTTGTACTAGCTCCAATGGTCTCGGTAGGATTAGTAGTGGAATCCGATCTACCGACTGGTGTTTTGGGTTCTGGCACGGCGGTTTCGCTGACGGGTGCCGGCGGGCTCGAAGCATGCTCAACATGGACGCCGTGCGTTTCCAACGAAGCAACATTGCTGAAAGTGGAGCGCCGCTTCCTTGCCTGGTTGCTTTGCGGCATTTGAGGCATTGGTTTTGATGTACTTTGGTTCCTGCAAATGAGCCGTTGAATCCCCGCAGTTTCAGTTTGCCTTGAGGTAGGTTGCGTAAGGTTTGGTTTGGTTGGTAGAGCAATTGGTGGAATAGAGTCGAGAGTGCCGCTCCTGCGTACAACTCTGTCCCCCCACCAAGCAAACGGCTGAGCTGAGGTTGGAAAGTTAAAACCGGTGAGCTGCAGGGAAAGGGGGAACCAGGGCGGTGGCGCTGGAAATGGGCTCTTGGAGTGTTTGTTTTAAACTGTAGCGTAATTTCAATAATAATATTTTTTTAGTGGTGGTTCATTTCTGTCGTTGATCTGGACTGATAACTCGAAACACAGCAGGTGAAATTTGTGCCGAATGGAGGACTTCTTTTTTGCCGTGCACCCAACTAAAAGGCCAGAAACTGGTATCACCCGGCCATTTTTCTGAACCAAGCGGCATCTTAGCTATTTAACAGTTTCTTGACTATTTTTACAGTTCAAATTATAAGTTTATTTACGTTCTATACTTTGAACTTGGCTGTCATCCAATCGGTTGTGTTCGCTAACAGTACCCTGGCCTGGTGTAATACACTACCCATGGCCATCACCGGGTGAGGAACTCCAGGATAGATCACCAACTCCACATCCACCCCTGTGGATTTGAGCTTTTCAGCGTAGATTTCTGCTTCTGTTCTCAGTACATCGCACTCAGCTGCTGCCACAAACGTTGGTGGGCATCGTGCGAAACTCTCGTTGCCGTAAAATATAGGCGAAGCTCTTGGCTCTGTCCAATCCGTCTCATTGGGCAGGTACAGCCGACGATACCAGCGCATTTTCTCGGCTGATAGCTGCGGTGTTAATTCCATCTCCTTCCAACTCAGGTGAGTTTTCTCGGATGCCGTGTTGTCACACACTGGTACTATCAAAAGCTGGAACTTCAAACGGGGTAACTCCGCATATTGCTTCTCCGCAGGATCGGCCAGCACATGGCTTATCACCGCACTGATATTTCCACCAGCCGATGACCCTCCAATTCCGACATTACCACCATCTACATCATACTTAACAGGGTTACGTAAAACCTCGCTTACCACATCCAATCCATCTTCAATTGCTCCCGGATACTGATCTTCAGGTGCCATACGGTAGTCCACTGTGATCACCACACATTGACTCAACGCACATACGTTAGTGCAATAGCTATTCTCAGTACCAATGTTTCCAAGTACCCATCCGCCTCCGTGAAAGAACACAAAGCATGGCCACCCAGAAGCGGGTTTTTGGCCCTTAGGAACAAACACCCGAACCGGAATGCTGTATCCCAACTTGGCAGTTGATTCCACCGCTGCGTCATATGTACGGGCTACTTCTGCCAGGGGACTCTGTCCAGGCATGACATTTCCTCCTGCTCTAAGCTTTTCCACAGGGATGCATTGGGTGTATAGGAACTGGCTGGCTTTTGTGAGATTGTCATGGAAGAACTGGACATATTCAGGATCCAGCCTTGGGAAAACACTGCTATCTATGGCATAAGGAGGCGGTGGCGGAGCGGTCATTATGCTATTCCGCTTGATTCCAAATACTGTGCCAGTTCGTGGAATTCCTTCACTGGGGTTATATAGGTTCCTTGCAAAAATGTCGTACCTCGCAGTTAGATAATACCTTGATGCGGCTCAGCTTATCGGTTTACTGGGATGTTTTCCTAATTGAGACCACGTTTATATGTAACGTAACATTGGGATTTATCTCATAGCCTATTAGCGGCGATCTGAACGACTATTGCATTTCAATTGGTCCTGTAAATCAGATGTACCATTGCATCTAAATGTATCTAAATGTACCTAAATGTAAAGCCTGTCACCAGCCTCTCCAGGGGACCCAAATGTCCACAATCTTGTCCCCTCCATCAGTAACAAAGTAAAACTGAAAAGAATTGGCAGTAATGCAGGCGTGCTGCGGGATAATCTGAAGCTTTTGTCCTAATTCGGGAAACTGAGCTTCTCCGTCCCGGGGGACTAGAATGCCATGTTCCTGGCTCAATCGCCCTACGCTCCATCTACCCTCAAATCCTTTGGCTCTTCCCCAGCCAGGGAACGGGCCAGGTTCCCGAGCAAGAGCAATGACTCCAGCATTGATCAATGCTTCTCCAGGCAAGACTGATCCTCTTTTAGGGTAATGGGAAACAACTTCAGCCAACACCGTGCAGGCTACATTTTCCTCCACCACACTATTGGTAGCTATTTGCTGCAGATCACAAAACGGGTAGTTACCAGCGTGAATCTCCAGCTTCCCCTCCAGACTCTCAATTTTAGATTTGTCAAGCTTCGCTGTCACATGCGCTGTAGGTGTTGCTCCAACCGAAATGACCAGATCACCAAGTTCCGGATCCAATTGCCGAGCAATCTTCACTGCAGCATTGGCAGCATTGATTTCATCGTAAAGATACCCCAACGCATCACCACTATCTTGAGATGCATAAGAGTGGCCAGCATGGCAGTAGAAGCCGTAGAGAGTAAATTGCTTGGAGGAAAGAATCTTGCTGATGGCCTCGCTCAAGCTGTCACTGTCGGCCAACAAACCCGCCCGATGAGTGCCCATATCCACCTTAACAAAGACTGACCATGGCTCTCCTTCGGGACCAGCACCGGCGACAATATCCAGCTGGCTAACATTATCGATCATCAGTCTTAGATTTTTCACGTATTTTTTTAGCTCGACCAATTCCGCAATCCGGGATTTGGCAGGAGGGAGGCCATAGAGCACATCTTCAACCACTCCTGACTTGTACAAATCTTTCATTCCCCAAGCTTCCATCAGAGTAGAAACCACAACTCTCTTGGAGAAATCACCTCCAGCAAGCTGGAATTCAACACCTTCGGTACACTTGTGAGTTTTCACGTGGGCTCGGAAATCAGCTCCAACTTCTCGGGCTCTGTCAGCCATAGCGTCGCAGTTCCGCTTCACCAAGGATCGGTCAACAATGAAAGCTGGGGTAGGCAGCTCGTCTATTTTCTTTCCAACATATTCTTTCTTGAGCTTGTCAGCGTCAGGTTTGCTATAAAAGTCGCTGGGAACGGATATCATTGTGGCTATGTGGTGTGAAGGTGAGCTCACCAAGTTAGCGCGGCAGATCTCTTTCTTATAAGTACTGATATGCGGAGATGCCGTTTGGGTATTTGGCAATACAACTCCGCCGTGGGCAGCCGGAAATAAATATATCAACAAGCTACGTAGCATAATTTTGAGTAAAGCCTATATTTTCATTGGGCACCTACAAACTACTCCAAATTAATAAAAATGACCGATTAAAGGGAAAGACCCAATGCTTCTCGCTGACTCTTGCTGTTGGGGTCAAAGTAAGGAACTTCGGCAAAAGAGGAGACTCGAGTTCCATGTCGAGGTTCCTTTTCCTCGTAATCCCAGACGGCAATATGCTGAGAGACTCTGTTATCCCAGATAGCGGATGTACCAAGACCAGGCTTGGTTGGCTGCCATCTGAATCGGACCTGGATATCCTCATTGTCTTCGTAGGTTCGGTAGAGAAGCTCCAAAATCTTCTTGGATTCCGCAGGCTCCAAACCAACAATTCGAACAGTCATGGCTCGGTTGACCCACAGAGACTTCCAGCCAGTAACAGGATGAGTTCGAACAATAGGATGCTCTCTCTCAATGAACTGAGGACCCTTCAGAGGGTTCTCTCGGTCAATGTAAGTGTGAGCAGATCGGTAAATAGCAGTCTTGCCATCAATGAAAGCCTGGAAAGCAGGAGAAAGTTTGTCGTATGCAGCATAGCCAGAGGCCCATAAGGTATCACCGCCAACTTTAGGAATCTCATCGTTGTGGAGATGGGTAATTCCAGAGGGTCTTGGTTCGTGGACCAAATCAGTGTGCCATCCAGAGGCTCCACCAGGCTTTCGGTGGTTAGGCTTATTTTTCTCTCCAGACTCCAAAGTTCTGTGCGCAGGCCACAAAACGGTAATTCCGGGCAAGCCAGGAACATGAGGAACTTGGTTATGGACCTCAGGTTCACCGTAGAACTCTCCAATTTCAAGCTGCTTCTGAGGGCTCAAATCCTGATCTCGGAAAAACACAACCACTCTTTCGGCAATAAGCAGAGCCAATTCATCCAATTGTTGCTCATTCAAATCAGCAAGCTGGAGACCGACAATTTCAGTGCCAACCAAGGTAGTGAGGTTAATAACCTCCTTGGCAGCACCAAACAATGCCTTCTTCTCGGGATCAGCATTCTTTCCTCGAGCAATGTATTCGTAGTCAGTATCGTGAGTTCCAGTTGCCTCGTCAAGATAAAAGGGAATGCCTTCGGTAGGAGGTCGCTCAGGGTAGCCCTTGGACAAGTCAACTCCGGCTCGCTTGTATCGATTTATAGTGTTTTCAGTCAGATGTTCAAGAAAGTTGTTCTCGAAGCCTCCCTTGACGAGAGTCTTCTTGACGGTAACATAGTTAGCAGCCTTTTCACCGGCCGGGGTCTCAACAGAAGAAGGAGCCATTGTTCAGAATTCGCAATGAGCTGTCTAGTAAGTTATTTCATGTTACACATAAGCTTCCTTTTATATTCTCTACCAAAGTCAGACGGTTGGCCATGCAAAAGCTCGCAATCGATATCTCATCTCACGTGCAAACGGTGATAACTCACCCAAATAGGCAAGCCCGGTCGATCGTGGGGAAACCCCCGCTACGATACAATTCCCCTAGACGATTAATAATCCCTCCAGCCGGGGTTAAGCTAGCTATTTCTTTGTAACTCGGGGTTATGCTTAGTCTAATCAGTGTTTGTTTGCTGCAATACCCTTTTTTCTGTGAAATTTCAGCTCCAGGGATGGTTACTTTTGCTCGTACCCTGAAAGCAGCACCTTTATCAGCGGCACAAAACCCCACCGAGTCACGTTATTTGAGTAATGGGATATGCTGAATTAGGCTAATAAGGCCGTTATTTATCAGCGAACTCCGTTGTCGCTAAAACACGAGAGAATTCTCGATGTTTTAAGTGATATTGCAAAAAATGATTCAATAATATGCTTCGCACTCCGATGTGGTCTCGACACACTGAGCATTGTTCATGGGCTAGATCATTAGGCGGAAAAATCACACAACCATAGAATTGCCCTCATTTTTTGTACAATTATACCATTTATTGCTATATCACCTAGCTGGAAACATTGGCAAACTACTATCGTATGAGAGCAGCTGTAAGTCAGTGCCGGCATCCCGGGTCAGGTCGGTTGCGCTACTGACGAACCCTTGGACCCTTATTAATAATAGCTGTTGAAAATCAAGCCGATATATTAAAGATAACGATTATATAATACAAGGGTGCATCTTAAAATGACATCTTTTGACGGCAATTGGTATCACCTCTTAGCTCCGCGAGCTTACCTCCGCAGCAGAGTCAGGAAACTACAATCGAACTAGTGCCGATTGCTTTTTGATGGCATAATTCAATTGTTGTAGCTGAGAGCAATGAATCCGTCTGCTTGATTGACTTGTTCTTATACCGTGTAGCTTTTTGGCCCATGAAACTATAATGCTGTCAGCACTGCGATTACTGCTATCATCTCAGCCGAAGTATTCAAAGAGAATTGTAGATCAGTTCGGTTGATTTATTCTAATGCTCGTAGCCAATTGTCACAAACTGCTGGTTTTGCGATTAGATCACCTTACTCCATTCTGACAAGTCAAAGGCTTCCTTCGTACTATTTTCATCTGCGCCTGTGCCGATAACCTCCATCAGGGCCCCATGATTGAGTGCTGGCATTGATTTTCCAGTAATATTTCCAATTTGTTATGTTTATATCTCGGACATCTGCAGATAAGAAAGACCGCTTGCATATCCCCGATGTATCTTTTTCAAGTTTGCTGGTAATTTAAGTTTCTGTACCACCATGGTCGCACACTTATGGTTAAGTCCGTCGTACTCCATTACTGCTTCAGTCGCCTCTATAGCTGATTCTGTAATTAAACCGTGAAACTACCAGCCCTCATCCACCTCTTATCAGCAATGCCTTTAAAGCTACAGAAGGCCCTTTAATACCGGTCTTTTTCCCGTAATCAGTCGATCGGATCATCGCGGTGTTCGCATGTGGGGTCGACCGCCGCACAAAGTGAGCATCCTCCATCACAAACAGGGCTGATTCGGGCGTCTCTCAAACATTTCTAGTTGACAACTGGTTGAAACTAGCAGAAATCTCCATTCAACCCCGGCTGTTGTTCCTTCCGGATCCCGGCCGACTAATATTACTGTTCTTGGCGGTAATCCCCCGATGGCTGACACGAACGTGGGTGAGGCCAAGAAGAGCGATGCTGCGGAGGAATACTATGCACGGCCCAGTTTCAAAGACTATCTGAATCTGCGCAATACTGTGAGACTGAGGCATACCAATACCGATCCACAATTGGGGGCGAATGACCCGGCTACTGCGGCTCGAGAAGCCCTGTGTCCGATACGGACTGCCGAATCATATGCTTTGGTAGGATTGCCTGTGCAACAGCAGCAAACCGGAGCGCTTCTTAAACATTTGAAGCTTCACCCTGGTGAAGATGGATTTCTGTGGTGGTATAATGTATCAAACAGTTTCCCGATTGTCGCCGCCTCAATAGGCCCTATTAGCAATCTTAACTCCGTGGCTGCCTTGGTGGATCCTTGGAGAATCAATGCCGAAAATGATACTCACCCCGGTGATTATAAGTGGATTCTGGCCTTGAACGCAATCAGCCTGTTTTTTGGTTGTACTGCTAATTTGTCGCTGTTTTTGAATTTCTCTGGTAGAGTCAACTATGTTTACGCGCAAATGATTTCAATTGTCGGGTGGTATTTTGCATTTTCGTTACTGCTTACCATTCTGATAAGCAGCGAATATATTTATTTCCCTGATGGGTCACCGTATATCAAAAGTGAAGGTTATTGGCATGCTGTTTTCACGGCGATATTTTACTTTATGAGTGCTACAATGCTGTTCATGAACTGGATGGGTCATCAGATTGGCATGTACAGTGCCTCGTTTAATCTAACCACCTCTCAAAGAAGAATAATGCTTCAGAATGTTTTGTACATTCTTTGGATTGGGTTTGGCGGACTGCTATTCAGCTTTCTTGACAGTCTCAGATATACAGATGCTGTGTACTATTGCGTTGTGACAGTTACTACTATTGGCCTGGGCGATATAGTACCGCACACAGATCTTGGCCGGGCATTGATCCTTCCGTATGCTCTTGTTGGTGTAATCTACCTTGGTCTGATCGTCACTACCATTACCTCTGTTGTTCTGCACAGCAATGGAGAAGCCATGGTATTTGACCGGTCAGAAAGGACGCGAACAAAAGTGTACGAGAAAATCATTGAACGGCAACAAACAGAGGATCCAATCCCGCCCAAAGAGAGCTTTTTGCTTATACACAAGTTACATAGAATGGCCAGGAGAAGAAGAAAGCTGACAACGTTGTACTCTTCCGTGGTGGCATTTTCAATGTTCTGGCTCCTTGGAGCAATGGTTTTTTATTTCTGCGAGGAAAGCTGGGCATATTTTGATGCACTATATTTTTGCTCGCTGTGTTTGCTAACAATAGGCTACGGTGATTTTGTTCCAAAGTCGTCGGCGGGAAGAGCCTTTTTCATTATATGGGCCCTAGGCGCGGTTCCGATGATGACAATTCTTATTTCCAATTTGAGCGATAACCTGTTCCAATGGATTATTGATATTGGAGATGCCGCTACAGCATGGTTGCTAGCTGCATACTCGATTAGACAGCAATACTACCAATTCTGGAAACTCCGATTCAGGCGCCTGTCAACTTTTTGGAATCAACGAGCAAGACGGGAATTGAAGGTAGTGGATGAAGAAGTGGCAGCAGCAGAAGAGGAAGAGAACGATGAGGTAATTGATGAAGAAGAGGATGAAAAAGAGGATGACATGAATGACACTGGTACGAGTGAGATGGGTTTATCCGAAGAAGGGCCTTCAGACAGGTCTGATGAGAGAGAACCGGAGCAAGAGCAAGAGCAAGAGCAAAAGCAAAAACGGGAACAGAAATATGAACGAGAACAAGAACAGGAACAAGCACAACAACAAGAGCAACAACAAGAGCAACAACAAGAGCAAAAGCAAAAGCAAAAGTCGGGAGAGGGGCTGTCGATTGTTGGCTACAACGCTGCAGCGCCCGATGAGGGTGCTCAAGTGGACAGATCAAGCACACCAGAGGTAGAAAAAGTAAAAACAATGAGGGAAAGAGTTAGCGACAGTGAAGCCGGCGGAATTGCCGGGTACAGTACAGGCGAATCGTCCAAAAGCGTGAGCTCAGGGCCCAATCGCCGTGAACAGGGCAATGCACGGGCGGTGGCTGAGACTGCCAATAGACTTTTAGCGATAGTGCAGGAGGTGCGAACTCTGGCGGCGACGGCCGCCCGAGATCCTCAGAAAAAGTACAGCTATGACGATTGGCAGCGCATCTCTAAATTGGTAGCAGGGGGGGATCTAGACGAGATCAAGGCTGATTTCTGGTTATCGGAAAGCTCCCCCATTCGGTTCCCAGTTCCTGAAGTACGGTACTTTCTCCGCGAATGCCTGGAGAGTCTGGAAGGCGGGATCTACGATATGGTGGATTTGCTGACGGAGGAAGACTGATTGCGGATCTGGTCCGCGATCGGCCATTTCCGGGCCCATCGCGGTATTTTTTTGTTGTATTGTTAATTGTATATATGTAAGGCTGCGAACCCTGATAACAAGATCCAGGGGTGTGGTGGTATGTGGGGCTGATGGGCGGGATCTGGGAGATGTGACTCAGATTGACGGAATGACCCCTAAAGGCTGTACATAGCGACACCGGTACCGGATGACACTAGTAGCAGTCGCATCGACTTTGAATTTGTATATAATGGCCTGCTATATTTGATGCGTCTCACCCGTCTCTCAACCAGAGGAATCCCTTATAATCCAATCTGTTTGTTTATCACCCATCGGAATACACCCCGCTCTAAACACACCGTATTATGCAACCTCCGCTACCAAACCGCACCAAACTTAGTTTGGATTCCATCAAAGGTGCCGCCAACAACACCAACAATAACAAGCAAACTAATCTCCTGGTATATTCCAGTCATTACAGCATGAGGGTCAACGACGACGAGTTGGTGTCGTACGGATACGGGCCTCCTGCTGCGGATATCTACAATGAGGAGGCTATTGATTCCGATGATAGCAGCGACGATGACGGGCGGTCAGGTCCCAGTCGGGCCAGGACTTCTTCAATGAATGCAGACGACCGTCTTGCTCAACTCATGGATAAATACTACGATGGCAAAAGGAGTAGGCGCTCCTCCAATGAGGTAGATTACGGTCCAAGGCCGCTATTCAAGTCATCGCTCAAGGACAAGACTGGCAAAATCTCTCGCCCGGACAAAGAGGCAAGCTTCGTTCTGCCTGGAAGTGAACGGGATGTGACTCGGGATCGGTCTCGTACTGTTAAAAGTGGATCTGAATTGCGGCAGCGCAGCCTTTCTCGTCATAGAAGCAGTAATGGCGGTAGAGGTCGGCCGGAACTGATTCACCGCAGCTCTAGTGCGAAACGTCCTGAACCTGTGCATCGTACGTCTAGTTTAAACCGTTCTGATGCCGGTCACTCTCGAAGCAACAGCATGCATAGGCGTCCGATCGTTGATGACAGAATAGCCTCCCCTCCACCTAGCGAGGCCTCCGTCAAATTTAGGGCCAAAAACCTGCTGGGACGCCGCCCCTCAGACCCCGATATGATTCGCCGCCTTCTGCGTGATCAAACTCCTGGCAGCCCTGTTTCATCTGATTACCGGGGGTCCAGGCAAGGTGATGACACTGCTTCACCTTACAATTCTGGCTCTGGGTACAAAAAAGTAGATCTACCCAAGCCAGAAGACTATGGAGTCCAGCAACGACCCCTTCGTCAGGCCAGCTTACGCGATGTGCCGGCCTACGGTGGTGGAGGTCCTGGCTACAGTAATACTGCAGCTACTGGCAAAGATCTGGGCCGTTGGATCGGATCTGGAACTAACACATTCTGGAAGTGGCTTACGCGCGGGCCCGCTTCATACCCTGGATCTGAAGCGGAATACATTCGAGATCGATCTATGGGAGGTTCTATGGGAGGTTCTATGTTGAGAGCACCTGGCGGTGTGGATAGGGCGAGAGCCACAACTGCCACTGGCCGGCCACTGGTCGAGGCAAGTGGTAATAATATTCTTGATCTTATTGAGGGTATTTGGATTGGTTTTCTTACGAGGGTACCCAGCATGGCATTTCTTTTGGACCCTATTGCGGCGGTGTCGGAAGGCCCCATGCGCATTTTCCGTGGCCCAGTCATCTTTTTGGAGATCTTTGTTGTGCTATGGCTGTTGTACTATGTCCTCATTGTTATTGAGGGAGTATTCTCCATCATCAAGGTGATTTGCTCTCCTGTTATATTCATCATTAACTCCCTCATCGGCAGGAAGTAATCCATTAATTTCGAGGTGCCTACACATACCTCTTCCCCTTGCTACGATAACCACTACCAACGACACTTCTTTCGATTACTAATATGTGACCACATAGCTCTATTAATTGCTTGCTATATAATACCCTAGCGCATCTTCTTGTTATTGGCTGACCTGGTGAGACTCCAAACAGGTTTATAACCCGTTAAACGATGCTCAACCAGGACTGCAGCATCCTTTGGATCAAGTACATGTTTTTTTCAATATATCTATTCTAGCCATAAAGTAAAGATTCCCTATTGAGAGTAAGTAAATTGTAAGTGAAAGTATTCAGTGCCTGTACGAATTCGTATTATGGGAATTCTACTATGGGCGGAGATAAACAGACTATGTCCGCATAGGGCCGTCAGTTCAGTTTGTCAGCTCCGCTCTTCTCAGCCAGTAAATATCTCTTTTCCTCCACCACACACTTGACCTCCACCACACACTTGACCAGCTCTCAATTGCAATGGTTTCACTGAATTCACTGTCTACTGCAGACATTCCCATCCAGTTTCTGAAGAGTGCCTTCTTCGTGGGATCGGTCCCGTTCAAAGCTCTGTCTTCAGATCCTCGCATTTCTTACACTCTCTACGTTCCGTCACAGCATCTCAACCCCAACCCAAATCTCCAAGTGAAAGATCCCCAATCAGCAGCTCAAGATCCCCGTTATTCTCTTGGAAAACTGCCACTGCTCGTCACAGTTCATGGAACCCGGCGGAATGCAGAAACATGTCGCAACCGTCTCATAGAGTTTGCAGAAGCTGAGGGTGTTGCCATACTTGCCCCGCTATTCCCCGCCGGTTTAGATGGCCAAACCGATCTTGAGAGCTATAAGCTGCTGCGATCTAAGACGGTAAAGTCTGATAAGGCACTTCTGAATATTTTGGATGAAGTCAAAACACGCTGGCCAGGCATTGAGACCGACAAGATATTCCTGATGGGCTTTTCGGGTGGGGGCCAGTTTGTTCAGAGATTCATGTATTTGTACCCAGATCGGCTGCTTGCAGTTAGCATCGGCTCTCCCGGGAGGGTTACAAACTTGGACGCTACGAAAAACTGGCCAAATGGGATCAAAGATGTTGACAAGGTGTTCGGGATCGCGGTAGAAACTGAGAAGATAAAGCAGATCAAGGCTATTCAGCTGGTGGTGGGAAGCAACGATAATGTGGTTCATGGTGGAAAGGAATTTTGGACATGGCTAGCTACAGTTAAGGCCAAGCTTCAGCAGAATCCCATTGAGCCTGACAGCTCTTCGGAAGCTATATTTTCCGAGCCAAAGCTGGGCCGGCTAGACGCTTTGACCGCTGTCAAACAAGCCTGGGATCAAGAGGGGATCGTCTCCAGGTTGGACATTGTCGAAGGTGCTCAGCATAACAGTGGAGAAGTTCATAGCACTGTGCAAGACTTCTTTCGGCCGCTAATTAAAAATAAGGGGTTTTAAATTACTGAAAAGTGTTAGAGATTACTTGCAAATGTGCTGCTGCTGCTGCTCCGCATTTGAGTGCTCCGCATTTTAGTATAAGATCTCACAACTTCCAGGCACCCCCTGAATAAGTCGACTACACCACTTCGTTTCACATGCTACAGATATTATCATCTGTAAATAATATTTGCTCACGCCTCAGTTAATTGCTCAAATGCTTGGAGCGATTGCGCTTCCTATTGGCTGGTGATGGGGATCTCTGTTCGTCTTTATGAGGGTACCTCCATGTTGGCTCAAAATAGCAGCATTTTCACCCCAAAACAGCAGTTTAATCAAGAATATTATTTTGCTACATCTATCCCTTGCTTCAGACACGGCCCCATTGGTCGAAATAAGGCAATTTATTTCAGCCTGCTTCCCAATTAGGAACTGTAATGAGGAAGCCAGCTAGGTAAATGTGACGAGTCACAAATTATAAATAGCGGCCGAATCCCCAGGTTCATGTCTGTAGAAGCTGCCATTCCAGCTCCTCTATAGCAAATTAATCATGATATTTTATTATACCTGAATCCATGAGTAAATAATAAGCGCTTCTATTGCGTGTAATTCACAAAAAAACACTTCAATGCTGTTGCTGGTCTCATTGCACCGCACAGCACCGAAGCATCTTCACATTTCACCGTTACGGCTCGACTAGCCCATAACTTGTCTATTTTCACAGACATATTCAGTACCGAACAGGCTAGCGCCGGGTCGATGCATGCGACAATGGAGCAGTTAAACCCATTGTCATTGTCATTATATTCTATTCCATCGTCGGCTCTGCTGCATTTTGTGGAGAAGCATTGAGTTTAAAATGCCGCCGTTGGTTACTACGGTGATGACAGCTTCGAGTTTTGGTGAAGTGGCTGGTCCCTGCTTTCCTAATTAGGGGGCGATGACGGGCCTATTTAGGCTACCAGTTCCTACGGCTGAGAACGAAGAACGAGAACGAGAACGAGAACGACAATGAAGGCCGTTCTACATAATATTGCAGCACTCACATCTGCGATGTATTATATTTGGGTTTTATTATCTGGATAGTTGTATAGTTTTGTACGCTTCGTAAAAAGTAGTTTCAATAAAGATGTGTTGTATTCCACCTATACACTGGCTTTGCTCTTATACTTAAATTTACCACGTATGCTGCCAATTTGAGATTCATACAGTAATGAAATTGTCTATAGCTACTCTGTCATTTTTGGTGGCAACAGCATCCTGTGCTAACATAATACTCACAAACGAATGGCAGACTGTTTCAGAAGACGATCAAATCCCTCCAGGTGCGCATATAAGACTTAACATGGAAAGTGGACTTCGTCAGGTCAAGTTGGCCAGTAGCGATGATCACGATGATGACCACGGAGCAATAGTAGTTCAACCACCACCCCCTATTGAACGCCCAGGTGCTTCGGAACAGTCGATAATGGCACATGCAATTCAAGCGATTGAAGCAAGAAGTATAACTGACGATCAACTGGAAGATCTAGCAGAACTAGCTCATGATTTGGACCACGGGCTTGAGATTACAAAGGCAGCTGGACAACAGCTTCTTGATCTCGCCACCAATCAACATGGAACATTACAGTCGACTAGAGAGACAGCGGCAAGGGTGATAGGAGCTGCACTGAGAAATAATCCCAAGGCACTACAGCAGTTATTCACAACTGATACTTCTGCTGTTAAGCACTTATTATTGGCACTGAACGTAGAAGCCAACACAAAAGTGGCAAACAGACTGGTATACGTGTTATCTTCTTTAATGGGTACCCCTCAAGGCATAGAGGACTTCATTACTTCAAAGGGAGGAGATGTGCTGGCAAAAGTCTTTGCGCTTGGAAATGATGTCAAAATCAAAATTTCGGATTTCATCCAGGATTACGTTCTACCCTCCCCAGACAATAAGTGGAAGCAAACTGAGCTCGAGCGATGGTCTGACATGTTTCAGAGTGATCTTATTAGCGAAGCATCCCCAGCAAATGTTCAATTACGGATTCTGGAGTCTCTTACCAAGCTCAAACAGTCTACTCAGTACAGCATTCTTATGCGAGGTGATTTTATGCAATGGATATCCAAGCAAGCTATCAAAGATGGCAAGTCAGCTTCATCGTTGGCGGAAGAAGAACTAATTGACTACGCAAAGCAGGTCAGGCATATTGTGTTCGGCAACCCCAAGGCCGCTAGGAAACAATTTGATGATTTGTGATAGAGTGAAAATATGTACATATACTAAATAGATAAGTTAAAGTGGCCTAGAGGTCTGATTTTTGCGGAAAATCGCGAAAAACAGTGAAAAGATGATAATCTTTATTAGTATGGCTTAAAAGTACGTATCCTTAACAAATTGGTTCGATGGTCTAGTTGGTCATGGCATCTGCTTAACACGCAGAACGTCCCCAGTTCGATCCTGGGTCGAATCAATTATTTTTTTTGCTCTGCAAATATCCCACTAGTGTACAGTGGAGAGCGTGACAAAAAGGGAAATTTCATCTGATAGAAACTAAGAATATGATATATTGTACCTATGGCGGGCCTCTACTGCTGAAGAGCCCTGTTGACCAGATCTCGTCGATCTAAAGATCTAAACAAATTTGGGATAAGGTGTAGGGGCACACCAAGGTGCATCTTGGCTGAGCCAAATTGCAGCAAATAGCAAGAAGATTAGCGACAATGAAAAAAAAATAAGCACAATAAATATTGGATTTGTACATTACGGTTTCTCTAAACATACCGCAATCTATCTAACGTAATAGTGGCTCCAAAAGTGTTCATTTACCAGCATCTGCCACCTCGCTGACGGTAGCCAGCTTGGCCTCCAACTCCATTTCTTTCATTTTTTTCAGGTCGTCTACCGAAGGCTCATACTGATGCCAAACAGTATAATGGACCAAGCCCATAACGCTGAATCCCATTTTCCTGGACATTTTACCAAAGGCCTCCGTTTCGGCATGATTCCATAGAGCAAAGCCAGGAAAATTAGCACCCTGTCGGAAAACAGCTGCTCGAGCCAAAATGGAAACACCACCAATACCATCGAGATCCATGAGCTCATCTGGATTACCCTTGGGATCTCTAAAGTAAGCCATGTGGGGCCGCCAGGTAGTATATTCCTGGTAGCCTTCAACAATGACATCGTCTTCATTCAGCGTCTTGGCCAGGTCGAGAGCTGCCTGAGACTCCTGCCAGGCGTTGAGGTCATAAGGCTGTTCACCTCCAAGCCAGTCAGGAAGAGGACGCCAGATATTAGGAACAATAACATCTTTGTTATGTTTCATAAGATCTTCAATGATGGTGGGGGGAGATGTTTCGATATCAGCATCTCTCCAGTAAACCCAGGAGTGGTAGGGCTTAAGGCTGGCAGAAAGGAGCCAGTTTCGGGCTCGACCCATAAGCTTTCTTCGCTGGCCCTGTACGGCTACCCCGTGCCGGTCATCGAAGCCCTGGCCAATAATCTGACCAAAGTCCTTTTCCATGACAGTCACGGAATTGAACTGAGTCTCGGGATGAGTTTTCGCGTAACTATTTTGTAGATCATATAGATCTTGGACGGTAGTGTCGTCAGTGTCCGAGATGAGAAATGCAATATCAATGAGATCACGCGGGTAGGTGAGATTGTACAAATGAGAGAACATCATAGGCAGCACTGGCGCAGCATTTCTGAGAGGAATACAAAGTAAAACGTATTCTTCACGCTTGTTGCCATCACTACTGCCTTGAAAATCCGATAGATCGAAATACTCGAGGTTCAGATCCTGGTTATTTCGCGTTTTTGTGCGCCTTTCCAGCCTGGACAGAAACGTCTGCCCAAGCAGCGACGAATGAGAGTTCAAGGTGGGAATCAGACTTATATCCGACAAGTCTGCTATATCACTTGAGCCGACAAGCACATAAAAAATCACCACAATGACCGTGAGTACAATGCCGTACTTGACTTTCTGATGGTGCCTGGGATGGACTCGATCTAGCCCTAATCCAAGTCCAAATCCCTTGCTGCGCCTCGGCTGAAACGCCTTTTCGAATCTACGAGTTAACATATTTCACTTCCATCAACTACATCTTCTACATAGAACCACTAACCTTGGCAGTTCGTGACCCATTGTCGCTCGTGGGTTTGGCGAGTAAGTCGTCGGGGTGATGCCAGGTGTAAATCCCAGACCCCTCTGCCGACCCTCTTCAGGCTGATATAGGACGACGCAAGCAAGCCTTGCGCCTCGCCTGCCTCACTTCACTCCTTTATAGCCAACCCCGACAGGCCGGGCCGGAACCAGGTTTCGGCTAGAACCTGCCAAACCTTATCTGCAAAAAGCTGCGCTTGCTGCTCAGTGGCCGATCGGGCCTCAATGTAAACCTTGAGTTTAGGCTCTGTGCCTGAGCCTCGTGCCGTGAACCGGGCTATGGTGTGTTCATCTGGTCCCTGAATAATTACAGTGATCATTTGGGAAGATGGAGATACTGGCAACAGAGGCTTGTGATCCTTGGTGGTAGAGTCGTATCCCGTGGTCAGATCCCTCCACCCCGTAATAGCATAGTCTCCTAGTTTAGTCTTGCCCACTTTAGACGACCGAATGTACTCAAACACAGCGTTGGTCACGTCGGGGCTGGGTGATATGTAATAGTCATTGTGCTCCTTGAAGTAACCGATTCTTTTGTAGATGGTTTCAAGTACATTGAGCACCTGCTGCCCGCTGTTGGTTGAAACAGAGTACTTGCTGACCAGTCCAATGAACATGAGAGCTGCGGTTATTCCGTCTTTATCGTGAACAACTGGAAACATATAGCCCAAAGCCTCCTCAAACGCAAATGGCACCACGTATCCTTGGCTTTCCAGGTCAATTGCCTTGTTTCCGATCCATTTGAACCCTGTCAAGGTGTCCTCGTAATATGAACCGAACGAATGAGCCAGATGTTTAATAACCTGAGATGAAACAGTCGAGTTGACCAGCGCCATCTTGGACCTATCTTTGTCGGCGGCCCCCGACGACAGAACCTGGAACGCGAACAATGCTCCTACTTCATTTCCGGTCAATTGTACCCATTGATTGTCGGAGTTTTTGACCGCAACCGCAAATCGGTCTGCATCGGGATCGCTGGCCAGAATAAGCTGCACCCCGTGCTTATCGGCAGTAGCCTTTGCCAGATCCAAAGCCCCCTTTTCTTCTGGATTGGGAAACTTTACGGTACTGAAATCCGGATCGGGCTCAGCTTGTTCTTTGACCACTATCATTTGGCTGTCTATGTTAAGATGCAGCAAATCCCGGCATATCTTAGTCATGATTGGCAATCCTACTCCATGCATTGGCGTATAAACAAACTTCAGCCCCATATCTACAGTGAAGCTCTTGTCAAGTAGTTTCTCTCGAACAGCAGATAAGTACTGGTTGGTGAGGTCAACAGACGTTACCAACGGCTGTTCCTTATCTTGGGCCACAGTCCATGTCCAGGGCTGCAGGTTCTCCTCAATTGCTTTGGCAATTCCGCTATCATGGGGCGGAATGATCTGGCAACCGTTTTCCCAGTACACCTTGTATCCATTGTCCCTGGCCGGATTATGGCTAGCAGTGATCATGATTCCACAGGCTGCACGGAGATGATCGACTCCAAACGGCACCATTGGAGTATGCACCAAGTCGTTATAAAAATAAACCTTGAATCCCAGGTGACAAAAGGCTATTTTGGCCAACTCCGCAAACCTCGCGGAATTATGGCGATGGTCATGGCCGATCACCACTCCTCGGTCAAGGGCATCTTCAACGTTGTCAGCAACGTACCTAGCCAGACCTTGAGAAGCCTGTAGGACAGTCAGATCGTTCATGCGGGAAAACCCTGCCTCCATGCGTGCTCTTAGACCAGCCGTACCGAATTCGATCCTTTTGCAAAGCCGTAACTCCAGCTCATCAAACTGATGATTGGCATACAGCGACTTGATTTCTTGCCTGGTGGTCTCATTCTATTGAAAAAAAAGAGCATATTAGATTATATTTCCGCCAAACAAACAACAACCAAAACCCACTCTATCCAAATCCAACCATTTGTTCACCAAACCGTCAATGTCGCTCATGGTGGTGTTTGGTCTCAACTCAAACCGCAGGCTGGCTGGGTGGTTCCCACTTGGCTTTATACACCAACAATGACCACCACGGCCACCATCGAAACCCGGGCTGCTCCAACCACCGAGTTGAAAGGGCCTACGAGGCGGATTGATCCAGTGATTGTCCAGGAGGTAGAAAGAGACACGCTACGTGCCATATTTATTCGCTGCACGGCAGCCATACTTGCATCGAAAAACATCAATATCACGGCGGAATCACTGCGGTTCTTGGTGATTCTCGCTGAACAGCACATGGAGGAGCTGTTTGAAGCTCTGCATCATATCAGTGAAGTCCAGAGACGTAAAAGTCCGTCGGTCGGTGATATTGCGGTGTGGATGAGAGAGACTGGTCAAGTTCTTTCGGGATTGCAGGGGGAAATGAAGCTCAAGAGTAAATACACCGAGGATTTGAATCGCCTCAGAGTGGATCCTGAGCCGGAGCCGATGGATGAAGAAGAGCACAAGTTTTTCATTCCCCAAAGCGTGGCCATTAAGAAGGTGGTTCCGTCTAGAAACCGACTCAACGCATGGCTCCCCAGCTGGATGCCTCAGCTTCCACCGGATCATACCTTCATGTCGACTCCCGAGTACACCAAAAGGGTGAGTGATCCACGGGAACTGCGTGAAAAGGTGGTTGAGGAAGGCCGAATGGCGGAGCGAGCACTGCAAAGATTCGTGGGAGCTTACGATATTCGAGGCGACGATCTGGTGGACACCGATTTATTGGATGGAGAATTCCAAGACACCAAAACAGGAATTGTGGAAAGTGCCAGCGACAGCGATAGCGATGTTGATGTTGACATGAAGGACGCACCTGCAGAAAACGGCACCACCCCCAAAGTGCCGGTGATTAAAATCAAGCCGTTGTCTATTCGCTTGTCATTAGGGGGCTCCGGGCAAGATAAAGAAAAAGACGATCCACCTGCCGTACCACATTACGAGGCTGATCCGTTCCACTTGTACAGCGCATCAGACAAGAAGTTCGATGTCTACCAGTACATGAGGAACAGAAGCAAGCAGACCAGACAAAACCCCGATGCACATGGAGCCAGCACCGAGACGTTTGAGGATGCATATAATAAAGCTATGGGAAGTATCAATACTGCGTCCAAGGACGAGATGGACTTTACCAGTATAAACTGGCATTCGGACTGGTACGAAAAGCACGGGTAGTTATGTATGGGAACGATATAAGCAAAACGAAACGAATTAATGATGTAAAAATATATACATATATATATATATAAGAAAATTAGCAGCGGCAGCAATGTTTCAATGTTTTGTTGCTATTTTTTAATATCTGATTTCTAGGTCTTTCTTTGTTTCTCAGTTTCTCTGTTTTTGTGTCTCCTGCATTTTTACAATCTGGGGATCAAAATGATGCCCTTCTGGGTGCGCCTCACACCTTCTAACCAAAAACTACCAGCCAGCGCCATGATCGAGCCGACCGAAGTGAATCTTCCCGCTTCACTCATCTTCCCGGTGGAAGTCGTCGGTATTTTACAAGAAGCAGGGGCAAATATAACACGTCACACACCGCTGGTGCGATATAAATACTGGGTGGAGGAACAGATTGAGGTGGTGGACGGAGAAGAGCCTAGCGCAGAGACTCGGATTCGGGAGCATTACTCGGTCTTTGAATCTCCAATCGAGGGAGAAATCTCCGAATGGCTCATCAATGTGGGCGATAGCATCGGTGATGCTACAACCAAAATAATTAGTATTGTCGAACCCTGTACGCATCCGGTGCAGTTTGGTGGACTTTGTGCGGTTTGCGGTCAGTCGCTTGACACTCAGGATTATACCGAATTTGACAATAAGCAGCGAGCTCCCATATCAATGACACATGATACTAGTGGGCTGAAGGTGAGCTATGCTGAAGCGGCACGAATCGAAAGGTCACTGGAGAAACAGCTCCAACAGAAGCGCAAGCTTATTCTGGTTGTCGATCTCGATCAAACTGTTATCCAGGCAGCGGTCGATCCTACGATTAACGAATGGATGCATGATGACAAGAATCCGAACTATGATGCCGTCAAAGATGTCAAGTCGTTCAGTCTGGAAGAGACAGTGCTCTCAAAACGACCGGGCGCGGTTCCAGAGAAAACCCAATGTTGGTATTACGTGAAAATGAGACCAGGATTGGCCGATTTCCTCAAAGATATGAATGAACTGTACGAAATGCACGTCTATACGATGGCTACAAAGGCCTATGCCTCAGCAATTGCCAAGATCATCGACCCCAAGGGGATATATTTCAGTGACCGAATTCTGTCTCGAGATGAAAGTGGATCCTTGACCCAAAAGAGCCTTCAGAGACTGTTTCCCGTTAGCACGTCGATGGTGGCAATCATCGATGATCGTGGTGATGTCTGGAGCTGGAGTGCCAATCTAATCAAGGTTGTTCCCTATAACTTCTTTGTTGGCATTGGTGATATCAATAGCAGTTTCCTGCCCCAAAAAACTGGCGAGCTCAAAGCGAGCACAGAATTGAAGGAAAAGGTAGAAGTGGAAGGGTCAGACAAGGGTGAAGCATCAGAAGAACAGAAAAATGCTCCTCCAGATGATGCAGATACCGCTATGAACGAGGCGGGTGCTACGCAAGACGACCAGGAGAACAAGGAAGACGGACAAAAAGACGGCGAACCCACGGAGAGTGACTCACAAAAAGGCGTCAAAGGTGAAACTGATAAAGAAAATAATGATCCCATTGTTCTTCGGGAATCCGTCGAACAAATGAATAGGAGAAATGCATCTCTCGAAGCCCAGCAGCAAGAGCGACCCTTGGCTAAGCTTCAAGAGAATCAGAAGGCCAAAAGACTACTGGTTGATAATGATTCAGAGCTTCCTAAACTGGAAAAAGCGTTGCGTGCTGTGCATACCAAGTTTTATGAAGAATTTGATCGACTGGGGGGCAAGATTGAGCCGGACCTGAAGAAGCTGATGCCCAAGATGAAATCACAAGTATTCGATGGATGTGTTATACTATTTTCTGGAATAATACCTTTAGGAGCAAGCTTGGATTCGGCTGATATCGTTCAGTGGGTCCGAAGTTTTGGAGCTATAGTGGTTGCAGACTTTGTCGACTCAGTAACACATGTTGTCGCAACATCGAAAGGCACAGCCAAAGTGAGACAAGCGATTGCAAAGAAAGGAGATAAAGTACATATTGTGTACTCAGACTGGGTTATGGCTTGCCTAGGTTCTTGGGAGAGAATCTCTGAAGAGAAGTACGAGATGAAGTTTGGTGCCAAGGAGCTGGAGATGATTCAAAACAGCACGCCCAACACTGTAGATGTGGATGTGGATTTGGATCTGGACGACGATGATGATGAGGATTTTGTTGGTACGGAAAAGTTTGTACAGAGCTTGAAACAAAGTGATATGAACTGGGAAGACATTGACAAGGAATTGGAAGAATTTATGGGTAGCGACAGTGATGACGAAGATGATGAGGACGAAGCTGGAGAAGAAGATGGAGCAGCAAAGAAGCGACAGAGAGAAGAAGATGATAGCGATGATCATAAAAAGGCTCGTATCCAAGAAGAAGAACAGGAAGAGGGTGATGATGGCGATGACGATGGCGATGACGATAGTAGTAGCATCGATGAAGACTTCCTCAAGGAATTGGAGAACGATCTCATGTAGGGAAGGATCCCTGTGTATTTTAGCGAGGTGTGTATATTTATATATGATGAATTGGACTGAACCGGAACGACGAGACTACGTAAGGCCCAGGGATGACACTGCTGGCTATCAATGAGGCTGATCACGATGATCTGAGGCTGAATAAAGTTAAACATCATGCAACCTACAAAGTGGGCCTGGCATCGTCACAATGAGAGCCACTGTACTAAATGGAATGAAGAGCAGCTCACAACAATGGATGAGAAGAAGTCATAATGCCAATGCGCAAATCACATTGTTCACAAGACCACAATGTGGATTGTGTGAAACGGCGAAAGGAGTCCTCAAGCAAATTGAACAAGATGGAAGAGATTTCAAATACAGACAAATTGACATCACCGACAAGAAGAACCAGAAGTGGTTTGATTTATATGCATTTGATGTTCCGGTCATACATGTTGATAAGTATGAAAACGGGGAATATGTGAAATTCATGCATCGATTAGACAAGGAGAAAGTCGAGAAAGCTCTAGAGATTTGAGCTATGACACGTACCACTGTAATAAAAATAATTAATAAAACTATGTATCCACCGGAATAAAAGATTAAGCAATGAGATAAAAGGGTTGCAGCAAAACCTTACAGGCAAAATAAGATAAGCTCAATTGCAGTATGGCGATGTGTAGCGGGCTACCTGCAGTCAGGGATGGCCGGGGAAACAAACCAAACCAAACTAAACCCAAGCAGAGAAAGCAAGCGAGTAGACGGGATTAACGGAAATGAAATGAATACATTAAAAATGAAAATAAATAGAAAAACAGGTTGAAAGGGAGCATATGTTATATAATCGGCGGAGTTGGACAGAACATTAGACACAGAGCAAGGCAAAGCACAAAGTAGAAGATTAGACAACTAGTGGTGGTGGGTGGGGGAGATGCATAGGAGATGGCCACCAAAACAGGGGTATCAGGGGGTCGGTGCGGGTGGAAGGGAAGAATGCAGACAGAAGTAGGAGCAAAAAGACATCATCATGGGCTGTTGTTTCCCTTGCGATGCTTGTTTCTGACGTGCTGCATCATGTTGTCTTTTCTAGAGAAGACTCTGCTGCACACACTGCATTTGAAGTCCTTCTGGCCATGATGCATTGTCTCGATATGGCGCATTAAATGCTCTCGTCTAGCAAAGGCTCGTCCGCAGCTTGAACAGGCATAAGGCTTTTTACTGACGTTTGAGCCCACATGGATGATATGCCGGGTACCACCCTTGGGATAAATAGGAACCAGCTCCTCTGGTGGTGAGGATAGCCTGTTTGTCACACTGGTGATGGGGCAGTCCTCGCCGGCAATCTTGGGAAGCAAGCTAGAGCCCCCCGTCAACGACTCGTACGAAGTCTTTGTGTTTAGAGATTCCAGGGAGCTTTTGGTATGTAGAGAATCATAGGAGCTCTTTGTGTTGAGGGAGTCATAGGAGCTTTTTGCGTGGAGTTCAAAGCTCTTGCGGGCCGTGGGAGAGGTAGGAGAATGTTCATGTTCGTACGAGTAGTAGTCGTACGACGGAGAAGAATAGTAATGAGGAATAGACGAATAGTCGTGAGCGCGGGATTCCCACTTGGGTTCCCAGGGTTGTTGTAGGGCGTGATTTTGATTTTGCTGCTGCTGCTTTGCAACAGGAGATTCGTTCCTGCAGATGGAAAGCAGAACCAGCGCAGCATCAAACTCAGCCATGATGATGATTTAGTAGTTGACAGTTGGTAGCAAAGTTATAAGCATTTAAGAGAGCAGATTAAGCCCACACAGATGGACAGGCCGGGAGGCTATGCTATTTTGCTATTTATACAGAAAATGGGAGGGTTTTGGTTTTGGCTTTGACTTTGCCGGGACAGTCAGTCAAGTTTTGGTGAAGCAGCTGTGCAGATGTTCGGTTTCGGACACTTGGTGGGCTTAATATATATATAATATAATACATTGGGGACGCCGCCCGCCCTTTGTGACAAGGCTGACGGAAATTAAGGGTGAGCAGTGGACAGCTGTTTTGAGCAGAAGGTTTACTAAACGGGCAAAAAGGGCTGCAGCCACCGCTGCAAAACAAAATATAGCGAACTCCAGGCGTTGGGTTTCAGGGGGCTGGCCGGGAGGACTTAAAGCAGGGGGGGACTACTGGATAGTAGAAGGAACTAGTGGAACAGCTCATGGAATATACCGGGGGTTGGAAACAGCATATTGTCGAAGGGGCGATCCGGGCTGGGGAAATCCTCAGGACTGATGAACCATGCTGATACTCGCAGTTCCATGCTGGTTTGCGCGACGATCGTTTTGTCGAATGCAGGTGCGTGCTGCCATTGTGTTCTACCCCCTTGTTTGGAAGAAGGTTGCCATGGAAGCAACCTCCGTCGCCTGGGGCTGGCCGGCTGGCTGGCTGCGGTCATGCAGAAAGCCGGCATGGCTAGTGCATTTGGAAATGAAAACCACAAGCGGGATAGTCAGTGCGGCCTTTGAAATTCTTTTTTTACTGCCGCTTTGGTCCGTTTTGCCGGTGGTTTTCTTCCACTCCTCCACTTTCCAACGCGATGCTCCTTCCTTACCTTCCGGTGCTCCACCCCCTTTGAGACTTGCGTACTGCCCAATCGGGGTGGGTTCTTTCCAAACAAAGAATGGCTGGGGGGTCAGTTCCTGCTGACATTTTTGTTTGCTGGCCCTGGCTTTTATTCTGATTTTTACTCTGTTTCCGATCGATCCTTATTTACTCTTTTTTTTTTCCCGATCCGCTGTCGATCTGGTTACTGCATGCATTCCACTGCTTTACTGCTATTCCCCCTGGTAACCCTGGCGACCACGCCATCCCCCAGATCACAAGCATTTCCTCTCCTCAAATGCTTTTTTTTTATTTATTCAGCCTTCGAATCCGTATAACTCGGAATCGCCTTCTACTAGTCTATTTTGCCAGATCTAGCTGGCTGCTGCCTATGCATGCGCTCCAATTGGTGCTAAACGTCCATTTCCATCATATTTCCACCAGCCTCCTCTTTCTTCGAGCGCATCACCAAAACCTGCCCTTTCCAACCACCACCACCACCCAAGCATGGAAGCGTTTACGCAGCTTCACCAGGCTTCCAAATCTAAAAATGGACCCGAATTGGCATCTCTACTGTCGATTACAAATCCTTCTCTGACTTCTCTCGCTTATATTGCAAGTGATGAAGCTGATGCCACCAAAAAGGTACGCAGTCTCCTCCGTCACAGCGATTTCGTAGCAGTATATGTTCTCCATTGGAAAGTAGCGTTTCAAGTGGTTCGTAAGCAGGATCTCGTAGCAGCGTATGAGGCTCAGAATAGTCTTCTCATTGCGTTGAATCGCATGGCTGAGAAAAATGATCGGTGGATACTGCCTGCGCTCTCCACCGTTGCCAAGGAACTTCGACAATTGGCCATTCTGGCTGATAAAACCACAAAATCAGCTACCCACCTGGAAGAAGCATCTCGTGCTATCAACAGATCATTTCAGTTGTGTCTGAATGATAGAAATACTGACCCGGATCAGTCCCGCAAGTGGGGAATCTACTTTTTCATTGGCGAACTTTACAAAATCTATTTCATGCTGCACAAGCAAGCTCTCGGGAAAAATATACTACGGGCCTTGGATAGCGTTGAGCATCTTCCTCTGGCGGAATACCCTGCTTCGCATAATGTCACTGTGTCTTACTACATTGGAGTCAGCTATTTCATAGAAGAGAAGTTCCAGGACGCAGATACTCATCTCACTGCTGCCTTGAATTTGTGCCACTCTAAATCGAAAAACAACCTGGAGAAGATTCTCATGTATCTAATCCCAGTCAGGCTACTGAAGCCACTTTGGGGAACTCCGGGTCAAGACACTACCGGATATCTACCGTCACGATCGCTTTTACAGGCATATCCTCGGCTGTCGGTGCTCTATGGACCGCTTCTCAAGGCTTTGAATGATGGAAACGTTGATGCATATAACAAGGAGCTGATGGTCCGACGAAAACTCCTGGTCAAGAAGTATCTATACCTTAGCCTTGCTCGAGCGCAGCTTCTAGCGTCGAGGAATTTACTGTATAAGACCCACAAAATCCTGGGAGAGCCGAGCCGAGTTTCAGTTGAGGATTTTGCTGACGCCCTGGCCCTGGCCAAATATTATCCGTACGGACCGACCGATGAAAATGATAAACTCAACCAGACTGAGGGATTGATATCTGCACTCATCTCGCAGAACCTTGTGAAGGGGTACATTTCCCACGAGAGGAGGACGGTTGTTCTGCGGGCACAAAATGCGTTCGTATTTTAGACCGGATGCTTCTTTTTATTTGTTTCGGTCTGAAGAACCGGATCACCGATGAGCTTCCCAAGTGGATGTTTCAAGACTGACTGAAAGCATGGGGGAACAGCACACGGGCACAAATAGAAAGCATATAGATTACGATTAACGATAATGAATTACATATATATCAGCCAACAGACGTGTTCTAATTAGTTGTTGATAGTGGAGACGTATCTCGCCGATCTCCGATTTTCGGCACTTATCTTATCAATCAACATCCACTACTCCACCTTTCCCTCCACATCATCATGCAGCTGACAGCGATATACCGAGAGACCGTGGCGCTCTTTCCCGGTACGGGACTGGCTCTAAACGATCTCAGTGAAAAGGAATATGAAACTCTTCAGCGAGTAGAAGCAGTTGACAAGGAAAAAATTCAGGAATATTTTCTGTCCAAGCTAAAAAACGAAGACCTGCTGGTCGCCGTTGGCAAAACCCGGCAGCCTGGGACCGTTTGCGGGGCTGCTCGGTTAGTCAAACTAACACCACAACGAGCTATTTTGGAGGGGATAGGACGATGTAGGATTGTGTCGTCTGATTCTTCAACTGGATCCGTCCAAGTCGAACTTATTGGCTACGGACCTGCTGCTGTTACGTTGGTAAACAAGGAGATGGCAGAGCTTAAAACGGCCTTAGCTGCCTACCCAAACGTCCAGAAACTGCTCAGTTTCCAGGGAATCCCTCCCGGGATTATTGCAGATGCCTGTGCTGCTGTGCTTCCAGTGAGCAAAGCCGAGAAATTCAAGATTCTTGAAGAGGTTGATGTCAAGAACCGTCTTGTTCTGTTAGCCTCGGCAATCCGAGCACGGGGAGCTACAATCAAACAGAATCAGCTGTTAGTGCCCTCAAGTGGCCTAACCATGCCCAAAAGGCAATCTGCTTCCGCAGATGATGAAGATGATGATGGTATACAGGAGCTGACTGAAAAACTGTCCAATACCGATCTCGGCCCTGAAGGCAACAAGATAGTCCAGCGGGAAATTTCCCGTCTCAAGCGAATGAATTCCGTCCAGGCTGAGTACCAAGTTTGCCGAACTTATCTTGAAACTCTTGCAGATCTCCCCTGGGGCAAGCTCTCAGATGAAAAGCTTGATGCCAAAGTAATCGATCGAGCTAAATCTATGTTTGATGAAGATCACTTTGGCCTGGACAAGGTAAAACAAAGATTGGTTGAATACCTTGCTGTGCAATACCTACAGCAGGTGCAAAACGAGAGACTACAATCGGAAGCTACACCTGAGAATGCGAAAGAAACGGCCCAACGAGCTAAGCCTCCTATTATGCTGCTTGTGGGGCCTCCAGGTGTCGGCAAAACTTCTCTTGCTAAGAGTGTAGCTCGTGTTATGGGACGAGAGCTTTATCGCATTTCCCTTGGCGGTGTCCGTGATGAAGCTGAGATTCGTGGGCATCGAAGAACCTATGTCGGTGCGATGCCAGGAATAATGGTCCAGGGCATGAGACGTGCTGGCACCATGAACCCAGTCATTGTTCTAGACGAAATTGACAAACTTAGCAGCAAACAAAGAACAGGATCTGGTGGCGGTGATCCATCTGCTGCTATGCTGGAAGTGTTAGATCCTGAACAAAACTATTCTTTCCGCGATCATTATGTTAATTTCCCAGTGGATCTCAGCCATGTGGTATTCATAGCGACGGCAAATTCCCTCGATACCATTCCTAAGCCATTAATGGATAGAATGGAGGTCATTGAAATTTCCGGCTACACTTATTTGGAAAAATTGCATATTGCTAAGAAGTATCTCATTCCTAAGCAAAATATTGCAAACGGTGGTATCAAAGTCGACATTGACGATGAAGCCTTAATAAAGATCTCAACTCGGTACACTCGAGAGAGTGGAGTTCGAGAATTGGAACGCCAGATTGGAGCTGTTTGTAGAGGGGTTGCAGTTGAGCTCCTCAAGGAAGGAAAGGATACGACAAGGGGTAGTTTTACTGTTCATGCGGGTGATCTCTCTAAGTATCTCGGCTTAGAACGATACTATGATGAGCTGGAAGATGAAGAAAGCATACAGCCTGATGCTGGGGAAGGCGTAGTCAATGGCCTGGCCTATATGGGCTCCGGAGTTGGAGGATTACTTACATTTGAAGCTCGTTTGGTGCCGGTATCGAACGCCTCTGGCGGCAGTTTTGGTAAACTGAAACTAACAGGACAGCTTGGGGACGTCATAAGCGAATCGGCTCAAATTGCATTTTCGTGGGTCAAGGCTAATGTTCCTACAGCTATCAAGGCCATGGAGGGCCATGACATTCATTTACATGCCCCTGCAGGAGCAATCCCAAAAGATGGCCCCAGTGCAGGAGTTGCCATGGCATTGACATTTTTGAGTTTGCTGATACACCGACCAGTTTCTCGAAGAATCGCCATGACTGGAGAAATTACTCTACGAGGACGAGTACTGCCGGTAGGTGGCATTCGTGAAAAGCTGCTCGGGGCCCATTTGGCAGGAATTCAGACAGTAATTCTGCCTGCACAATGCGAACCAACTGTGAAATCACCCGAATGTGCATCTCTGCTCAATGAAACAGGACTGGTAGTGGTCTATGCTCGCCAGATGGCTGATGTACTCAGCTATGTCTGGAAGGACGAGCGAGTGGTTCTTACTCAGGCCGCTCTATAGACAATGTATGTAAGAATTATTTCCATAAAATAAATAATTGGGCTTATGATGATGAAATGTTCCATTGGCTAGCTAGATTTAGGCTAATAATTTTGAAAGCCGCACTCCGATCAAAAACTTGGTATCATTTGGAGGTGTGAAACCTTGACATCTTCACCAGTTGAATTATTAATCAATTTTCACTTAACACAAATCAAAATGGAGCACCCTGCGTTTACAATGGCCGGCCTATGCGGCATCGGTGGTCTTATGGGCTACTATCGAAAGGGTTCAGTACCTTCTCTAGTTGGAGGTTTGACCGTTGCAGCCCTCTATGGAGCAGCCGGCTATATTCTGAAACAGAACGCCGACTGGGGCTTGGAATTGGCCATTGGAACATCTGCGCTTTTGGCTGGTGGAATGCTTCCTCGTGCCATTAAGACAGTAAAGCCAGTGCCCATCGCAGTGGTGTTGCTTGGTTCAGTATCAACGGGCTACTACGTTTACAAATATAAACAGTTCTATTAAGCACTGATTAAATGATCACTACTATCGGTGAAGCTATTAGCCAATCAGTACTCTGGCAAGCCAAGACTGCGCAGTGTTGAGTTGCAACAGTCATAGTTCAAGTATGTATATAGTTCATTCAAAGTCCACTCTATCTACGCATTCCATTAGTCTATTATCGTATGTACTCAGATGCCATCATAAAACATATTTACGATCAGCAGCGCATAGTATATGACACTACTTGTTAATAACACTGGCGCTATGGGCCTTGACAAATCGTCCGGAAGGGTCTTCATTGCAGCCCCACTCGGCCTTGGGGACCCATCGCATGACGGTAGCTGCAACACTCTTTCGAGGGAAGAGTTCGTCGAACATGCATCTGTACCAGTAAGCTTCTTTGCTGGTAGGAATGTCTGAACCCCATTCTGGCTTGGGGTTAGCAAGCTCTTCATCGCTCACAGTCTTTTCGGCCTTCTCCTTGAGACCGTCGATCCATGAGTATCCGACACCATCAGAGAACTGTTCCTTCTGTCTCCACAGAATCTCGCTAGGGAGATAATCGTCAACATCAAACGCTTTTCTGAGAATGTATTTCTCAATGTGCTCGGGGGTGATCAGCTTATCAGTGGGATCAATGTTCATAGTGACTTCCAGGAATTCCTTATCGAGGAAGGGAACACGGGCTTCAAGACCCCAGGCCATGGTAGACTTGTTTGCTCGCAGACAGTCGGCGTAATGGAGGTTTTTGACTCGCTGTACACATTCCTGATGGAACTCGGAAGCATTGGGGGCAGATCCAAAGTAAAGATAGCCACCAAAGATTTCGTCGGATCCTTCTCCAGACAGAACCATCTTGACACCCTGTGCCTTGATCTTTCTGGAAAGTAAGAACATGGGGGTGGAGGCTCGAATGGTGGTGACATCATAGGTCTCCAGATGCCAAATGACATCTCGAAGAGCGTCCAAACCATCTTCCAAGGTGAAAGTATGCTCATGGTGAATAGTTCCTATGAACTCAGCTACCTTCTTGGCAGCCTTAAGATCGGGAGCACCAGGCAGACCAATGGCAAATGAGTGAAGCCGGGAACCAGAGGTATTAACCAGCTTACCAGAAGCATCAACACCAGCAAGATGGTGGTCAGTAGAAGCTTCGGGAAGAGCCTTGTTGGTCTCTCGAGCAGCTATGGCAGCAATAAGCGAAGAGTCCAAACCGCCGGACAAAAGCACACCATATGGCACTTCAGACATGAGTCGCTTTCGAACGGCCTTCTCAAGAGTCTCTCGAATCAACTTAAGATCAACAGGCTTGGTAGGGATCTTAGAGCCATCCCACCAGGTAGGCTCGTAGTACCGAGTGATTTGGTCAGTTTTAGAGTCATAGACGGAACCAGGGGGGAAAGCAGTGATCTCATCGTAATCGTCCATCAAGCACTTGAGTTCCGAAGCAAACGAGATCTGCTTTTTATCATCGCTCTTTCGACCCATATAAAGGGTAGTAACACCAATAGGGTCTCGGGCTGCAATGATTCGATCGTTGGGGACGTCGTAGAGCACGAATGCAAACATACCATCGAGGTACTTGGGGGCATCAATGCCATATTTCTCATACAGAGGAATAATAGGCTCACAATCGGAGTGGGTCTTGAAGGGATACTCAGGGAACTGAGATCGCAGAATCTGATGATTGTAGATTTCACCGTTAACACCTAGAGCAATAGTGCCGTCTTCGTTGGTGAGAGGCTGGGCACCGGTATCAAGACCAACAACGGCCAGACGCTCGTGAACCAAAATGCTGTCCTTGCTCATAAAGTTGCCAGACCAATCGGGGCCTCGATGTCTGATTCGCTTAGAAAGCTGCAGAGCTGTTGGCTTGAAAGCCTCCACATCGGGGTAGTGAAAAAACGCACAGATTCCGCACATGTGTGATGTTGTGAAAGAAAGATGGGGAGGTGCTATCTGGAAGATTAGTATGGAAGTAGGCTGAAAAATTTCCCAAAATGAGTCAACTTTCGAGCTTATCAACCACCAGCTCAACAAACAAATCTGTGACACGTAGGTACAAATACCGGTGATCCGTTGAATTGGTATACTTTCAAATGTTATCGTATCAAATTTTTACTTAATCTCAACCTGCAAATCCGATCTGTCGCCACAATCTGCTTTCTGTCGGCATCTCCATCCGTTCGATACTGTGTGCGGCTGTGACTGTCGATCTAGCAAAATCGATTACCAATGATAGGCCGAACCGTCAAAAATATATAGTACAGCATTGCTACCAGTTTATTATTGCAAGGAGAAAAGAAGTATATTCTTGTCACCAAGAAGGGATTGCAGGAAAAATAAAAGCTAGACTCTTACTGTCTAAAAGGCCAATGAATTAATTTCTAATAATTGAGACTCTTTATCAGGTCCACTACACTACACGTAAATCTCATCTCATCTCTGATCTCCGACTAAGAACAACTAACCCTAATAAAAGACCCCGCTAATTACTACACACTTATGTACCCGTAGCGAATCATTGGCTAATGACTCTCTGGAGCGCTGTCGGCAGCACTATCTTCGTCATCACTGTTAACACCACTGGACGCACTTCTTTCGTCCAATTCCACCTTGAGTTCATAAATAATATCAAAACATTCGTTCAACAATGCAGCTAACATTCCCTGACCTTCGGGAATCGTATCTCCAACCATGTACTTTCCATCGACACGGAGATTGTCAATTGAAGCAAGCTTCATCTGGTAGGGGTACAATTCTCGTATATTGGACAGACCACCCATTTTCTTGACTTCGAGAAGACATCGTCGAGCAGTTGTAAGCTGATTATGAATTGGCTGAAGGGCCTCGGATATAGGTTCGGAGCTTTCGAGAAGCTTGTAGATTATAGCATAGCATCTTCGGAGAAGATATAGAAGGATAGAATGGCCGTGAACTTCACCGACACTCTCCTTGACCTTCTCTTTGAGCGTCTCATCGAATTCTTGAAGCCGTTTTTGATAGGCATACAAATCTGTTTCTCTCAGAGTCCATCTGTGCGTAACCAGAAGTCCCTCCAGAGTATTTTTGAGCTCGACCAGTTCTTTATAGATGGGTTTCAAATCCTCATCCACTCTGTCCTCCTTAGATGCCGAGAAATCGTCAATGAGATCATGACACTGTTCAATGAGATTGTTTACTTGTTGCTGTTCAGCAAGCGGCTGGTGAGTCGCAGCATCCACAAATACGCCGTCCACTCGCTCAGATTCGATGCTTCGCAGTTGTTCCAGAAGCTTATTGAAAGAAGAAGGAGAGAAAAAGGTTGGCGAAGAGCCAATAGACATGATTTCTCGTCGAATGTAAACTAGCTTATCCAGAACAGGCTGGAGGGCGGGATCAATCTTAGCCATAGATGCCTGGATCTGTTTGAAGCCTGCCTGACATATAGTCAGCTTATTTTCGAGTAAAGTAATGATTGCGGGAGATTCGCCATTTTCCTTTGCCTGCTGAATGATGGTCTGAATCTCGTTGAGCCTAGTTTGCACAGCATTGATGTCAGACTCGGTAAAGGTAGCAGAAGACAACTGGCCATGTTGTTGCGTTTCTTCGCTCTGTCCAAAGTCCGCCCCCAAATGGTCGAGGAGTCTTTTGACAGTAGTAAGCGATGCATAGCAACCTGGGGCAGAGTTTCTGAGTCCAACTGTCAAAAGAGCCAGAGACATGAGTTGAAAAACGTCGTCCAGACGCTCATCTACGGCCTTGTCCGGCTCGGGAAGCTCGAGAACCTGCTGGACTACAGTGGTCAATTCAGCATATATGTCCTTGACGTCTGAGGACTTGAGGTACCGAGACCGGTCACGTTTGAGAGAACCAAGCTGGTTGGCTATGTCTTTTAGTTTGTCTACAATCTGCGTTTCGGACATGGCAGCTTGTGATGATATGATGGAGGGAGCAAATAGGTTGGGATAGCGGCGACAGATATCGTGCACAACCCCAAGGAGCTGCCGAATCCGAAATGGAAGGAAAGAAGGGAAAAACAAGCAAAGGGGATGCAAGAGACTTTTACCACTTCTGGCTGCAGCAAATTGGCAAGCGAAGTTTGAGATGTATAAGCGGTTATAATGGAACGGGAAATACTGAGCAGTTATTATAGTATAACTACCTGTTCAATGTTCGAGGAGGCTTTTAGTTGAGACTGTGGGTAGAAAAACGCTAGGGATAAGCGGAACTACGGATAGATCGCCTCACAGTGAGGAATAGGCGGTTCCGATCTAAACAACCCACCGCAGATAAGCAGGCAGCAGAACAGAACAGAGAGAATATACGACAAGAGACAGACCAATGGAGAAGCAGCGTAGCCCAGCCCAGTCTCGGATGAAAAAACGATTGGAAGTTAATACTAAAAAAAACAAACAGATTGATAGTAGACAGATCACTCTGAACAGTACATCACATGGAGAAATAAGACATGAGGTCAACCAAAAAATAATAATGACAAAGGAGAGCGGGGCATGGCAGTCCTTTAAATATAACCATAAAATGGATATATAATTGTATGGATATATACAATTAACCGGTTTGGTTTATAGCCAGCCGTATGATGCCGATCGTAACTCCAAGCCGTAGTATTATTGGACTTTTGCTATTGACAGAGTTAGTTTTTTCCATATAATTAGCTGAATCCAATCATTTCACTTTTCAGTAACTTTTACCGGTGGGAACGCCTCGCGGCTGCAACAGGACTGAATTTCACCCAAAGCAGAAGTGTTATTGTGAAGTGGGCAACCCCTAGCTAGCATGCTCATCATCTTAGGCCAGCCCAGCCTTCTCCTGTCTTACACTGAAGTCGCGTTCGGCAAAAAACCCAGCATTGTACTCTCCAGCTCAGCCCAGCCAAAAAAGCCATGAGCAGCCTTAACGAAGAGGAGGCAGTGGAAAAAGTCCTGCGTCGGGCAGAAATCAGCAGGATAACCCGGCATCTCAAGAGTCGATTGGCTCTGGCTTCGTTCAAGACCAAACGGGGGTGGGAGGATTTGGCCCTGGACAGCATAGAACAAGAGCTTGACGGAACCACCAGTGGTTCATCTCCTGCTAAGGGCCATGCCTTCTATTATAGTAACTTCTCGTCGCCAAACCATCATTCTACTGGCAGCGAGTTTCTGGAGCCTCCGTTGCAGCTGACCCGCAAACGGGCCAAGACGGTGGGTTCTATCAACCGTACCACAGCCAGCCAGATTCTCAAGCCTGGCAACACCAGCACCACCACCAACAGGCCAGTACATGGAGCAGGACCTGCCGGTGCAGCAGCAGAAAAACAGCATCATGCCAACGGTGATAGCGATATACCTAGCAGCCCCGATCCGCCCAAGACTCCGCCAAGGACCGACAAGGACGGGGCCAATCTACTCATGTTTCTCGCTACTTCTCCCTCTCCAGCCCAACGCTCGACATTTGGATCGGGTCGCATGCCACGCACTCCCCAGCAGCAATTCAACTTTGCCGACTACCTTAACATAATGACGCCTTCGCCGGCCGGTGCAGGCCATGCTAGTCCTCTGAATACTCCCAGAGGTGCTCGCAGGAGGCTGTTTGAAGACTGACTGACCCCCTCCACCACCAGCACTACACCTTGCTTTCGCTTCTTGTCTTGTTCATCATCGACCGTCAGCCAAAATGCAGCACCATTCCACCTCCACCTCCACCTCCACCTCTAAGGAGCTGCTGTTTCTCTGCATGCATTGTGAACTAAATTGAACCTCCCCTCCCACACTATCCGGTTCATGATAATTTATTTATTTCCCACGATTCTCACGTGCAATCCTTTTCTACATAATTTCACAAATACATGTAATTTTAGCCGGCTCTTTCTATCGATCGATAAATTTTTTTAAGCTCAGGCCGCACTGCCTTTTCGAGGTGAGGCGGTTTTCTGCGGTAGGGCGCGCGGAATCTAGGGGTGGACGTGGATTAACTGGGAGGAACAAGGGTGTCAAAGCCGGAGGTTTTGAAGGGGGAGAGGAGAGGAGAGAAGAGCATACCAAGCAGGTGTAGAGGAGGGGGGCAATATAGGTTAAGAGCCAGATATATACACGTTTTGCATTTGTTGATAGAGTTATCGTTTTATCTGTTCCTCCACTCCTGTTTTTCCCGTCCCGGCGCAGTTAATTTCCAAACGTTAAGCCTGCCTGTGCAGTGCATTTCTGTGGTAACCCACTCAAATTTTTTCCTTTCCCAAAAATCCCGTTCTTTAAGGGGCTGCCTCTTTGACACAAACCACCAACCACGGAACTGCTCCCTCACTTTTTACACGAACGCTCGTTCTTTTTAACCACCAACCATATTCCGACATATAAAAAAAAGGTTCTATTACAGCAGCTCGCACAAAAAGACTGTCGCCAAACGAATCTCCATCTTTCCCCACCGTTCCGCCTCGCTCGCTGCCAAATATTAAATTTATACCCGCTTCTACTTCGTTGTATTCTCTGGGCAGGTGTTAGCTTCACGACTTTAGTATGAAGGCCACTGCTCACCTTTTTGTTGCATTTTCTTCGGCGGTGCTTCTGGGCGCTGCTGTCGTCCGGGCCGACACCGACTATGGATGCTTTTCGTCTATCCCTAGTGATTTCACCAGTATGGGTACTTACACATACCAGTCGTACTCTTACTGCGAAGGAGAGTGTTCCGCTGCAGGATACGCCGTGTACGCTCTTTTCGACGGAAACACCTGCTATTGTGGCTCCAGTCTGCCTTCATCCAGTGATAAAACCGATGATTCCAGCTGTAATGTGGCCTGTACCGGGTTTGGTGACGATACCTGTGGAGGTGCCGATGCTTACGAGGTATTTTACACCGGGTCGGCCTCCACCTTGACCACAGCAGCAGCGTCATCATCAGCTACTTCATCATCAGGCGGCAGTTCCTCGTCAAAGTCATCGTCATCTTCTGCCACCTCGTCTGCGAGCTCATCTACCGCGTCGTCGACCGCCACTTCTTCATCGGCGTCGTCCTCCGAGACGTCTAGCTCCAGCACGAGCAACCCCAGTTCATCTAGTACGTCGTCGACTTCAGAAGCCACTTCTTCGGCATCGTCGTCCACTACTTCGAGCTCCAGTACTGCATCAGCTTCGGCCTCGAGCAAAGCCAAGTCTTCATCAAAATCCGTGTCTGCAGGTGCCATAGCCGGAATTGTCATTGGCGTGCTGGCTGCCCTTGCCATTATAGGTGTAGTGCTGGTGTTCCTCAAACGACGAAGGGACTCCAATAAGTACGAGTCGTACTCTCCAAACCTGGGACCTCATGGATTCAAAGAGTTCCAGTCGCCTGGCGACCCCGGTGTTTATCCACCACCCCCGATGCCTACTAAGCAGCCATTTGTAGACCAACGGCTCAACCCGTCCATGTTGGGCGAAAGAAGACTGTCGGAAGGCTCGCTGGCCGATGCTCGAGACTATTCTCGAAAGATTCTACGTGTTGCCAACCCGGACAACAATTGAACATATGTTAGACTAGGGATCGCGGGCCCCCAACCTTGATGCCACAGAGGCTGGACCTGCTATTACGAAAATGTATTGGCACGAACGTGAAACGTGTTGAACGGATTGTGTATGGTACTCTTTTTTATGAGATAAATTATTGGTAATATTCGTCGTGCTGTTTGAATTTGGCACTCAAAAATGCAACGAGATTTGCTTCACCGGGAGCTTTTCATTTCGTTGAAATCCACCAGGCACAGCCTGGATAGGTTTTTTTCTTTTGTTTATTATTGGTACCTTTGTATTTCCTGTTTTCCATTTATTTCCATAGCCTTATTTCTATCAATAGTAGGCATTTCCGTTAAATCCACCATAGCCCCGATTTCCGAGTTGCACATGCAGTTCCGCGCAGCATCCGTCTGGTAAGTATTGACTTTTGGTTTTTTTTTTGCTGTGAGGCTCCGCGTTCTCATCGTTCTCCACTCATCTTATCCATCACCTCTCCCCCCCCCTGTGCCAAGCCCTTCATGTCTGAACGAGAAACACGTAAGCGCACTGCTGTTCCACGGCGGCGAAGTTCATTCTTCAGTCCGTCTCCTCCTCCTCCTTCCGCTGGTCCTACAGAATTCCTGGAATTCAACAATGATCTGCGCCATCTTTCGATGCTCAGAAATCTTCACATGGCGGACTACATCACGCTTATGAATGGCTGGTGCGGATTCAACAGTCTTATCTCGTCTCTGCGGTTTGCTCTGACAGGTGAAACGCACTACATTATACGAGCAATGTATCTCGTGCCATTGGGGTTGTTTTTCGACTTCATGGATGGTCGAGTGGCCCGTTGGCGCAAGAAGAGCTCGCTCATGGGCCAGGAGCTCGATTCTCTGGCTGACCTGGTGTCGTTTGGTGTTGCTCCTGCCATTATTGGCTTCTGCTTGGGTCTCAGGTCTACGTTGGACGTGTTGGTTCTTACAGTGTTTGTTATGTGCGGACTGACCAGATTGGCTCGATTCAATGTCACGGTTGCCAACATCCCTCATGACAGTTCAGGCAAGAGCCACTACTTTGAAGGTACTCCCATTCCTACTACCCTGTTTATTATCGGTATATGGTACTACTTAATTAAGGTGGGGTCTATTGGCGATGCTCTGCCGTTTGGATCGGTTCAACTGCTCAACGAGCAATGGTTCGGTACAGACATCGAGATCCACCCCCTGGTGCTGGTATACTTTGCTTCGGGATGCGCTATGATCAGCAAGAGCCTTAAGGTGCCCAAATTGTAGCTGTCTAGGGGCCAATTGATCTATGGATTGCTATGTTTGTGTATTTAATAACTATAGTAATATCATTGTGAATGAGCATGTGAAAATTGGTGGGCTTGAAAACACCCATACACCATATTGTAGCAAAGTACCCAGACAACATTAGCTTCAGCTGGGCTGTTTAGGTGGTTTGGAGCCATTTTTCATCCGTGTAGTTGTTTGCTGGTCGTTCATTGTTATATTTGCGCTCACACTTTGGTTTGCTTCGGTTTCTCGAGCCTGAGCTTGCTGAAACTTGGTATTTGCTTCGCCCGCCCTGAGCTGAGCTCATCATGGGCCGGAGGAGAAACCCAATTGACAATAGAGCCCGTGGAATATAAAGTCAGTAATACAGTCAGACTAATATAAGAAGGAAAACCCCACAGAATTCTATCTACCTGAAATCACAGCTAACAACCAACTGCCTCAATTGATACTCTCTGTAGACTCTGATGAGTTGATTTCTCCCTCCCACATTTGCTCAATTTGTCTCCGCTCTCCGCCTGAAATAGCCAACTTTAATCCTCCAGCAGCCCCACGTAATCGGGCCCCGGCGATCTGGGCAGCAAAAATCCCGAATAACAGACACAGGCAACAATGGGAATTCAGCCAACGAAGCAGAGAGGTGCCAATTTGCATACAAACGAGCGTAAAAGCGATGTGAAGTACCTGATCAACTCAAATTTGTACGTAAGGGAATATTTCAAGTGAATACCGTCCGCACCTTTGGATCGACATTTTCTCCGCAAACTGCCCGCCCCCACCAAAAAGGGGCATAGCGATCAGCCAAAGCCTGCACACAATAGCCTGTACGGTCATACAATTAATGGTTGACATGCATGAACACCTACTGATGTCATACCAATTCTAAATATACTCGTCAAACGTCTGTATTTCCATCGGCCACCTTTAATTTACATGGATCGTATAGAGACAACCACCTACTATACTGTTTTTTGGTTTTACAGTGTAACATATGGAACCCTGGCAGGCGTTCGTCGTCGCAAGGCACCACCCACACCCACCCGCCAACTCGTATTGGCCCATTCCACTCAAAAGCAACGGCTAGCATCTTCAACAGAAACCAAACTTTTTGCAACATTATTTGGCCCGAAAACACTTTTTAAACCCCAGCGGAAAGTCGGTAACCTAATCAATTTCTAACTCAGCTACTCATCAAAGCCGCTAGACCCCTGAACCTGCCCCTCGACTTCCGGTTCCATCAGCCCATCGCTTCCGCTCCATACTGTTCCGCAAGACAAAGGCTATTTTCTGGAATTTGCATCTCCTGAACAACAACCAGAATAAGAGAGACAGTCAAACTGCATAGCTGCTTCCTATATTGTTGCGCACACGCAATTTCCACATATTATTTTCTGAAGTATTTCACCTGACCACAGCTGTTTTTCACCGGCTCTCTTGCGACCCGTCAGTTACTTGCTTGGTTCCAAAAACGTCATAGCTCTTATCGAGCAAGTCAATCATCAACCAAACTCACCTTCTCACCACCAACCTCCCCAACTCAACTCAAACAGCAGCCCCCCATGCCTCTCGTGCTGCCAACCAACGCACAACCCACAGACGTGCTAGCCAACCGGTTTGCTACCTGGAGAAAAGTCATCCGGGCAATTAACATTTATCTGCGAGAAGTGGCCTCAGTACAAGATGAAGTTGTGCGCCAAAACGTCCGCCTCAGCCATGCTATGAGCATTCCATTTCTGGACTATGGCACAGCCGAAACCGCCGACGACAACGCCATAGCCGCTGGAGTCGGCCCCAGACGTGCTGCCCAGGCACCGCCTTCTCAGGGTGACTACATTGAGCGTGATGAGGGTATGTTTCTCCCGTACGGCAACCATTCTTTGGGCGATGTTCCCGGTTCGGTCATCCGCTTCCACCGACAGCAGGCGGCTGCTGCGTCCAAACTTTCCAAAGAACTGACCCAGCAGGTCATTCCTCGATTGGAAGACCTCCGCCGAGACCTGCTTGTCAAGCTCAAGGAAATCAAAAACCTGGCTTCAGACTTCAAGAACTCCGTCGGAAGGGAACAGGCCCAGTCCGCCAAGGAAATCCAGACCTATACAAATGCTGTCCAGGTTATCACCTCCTCATCCTCGTCTCTCATCAATCCCAAGCACGACCCCTATTTATTAAAAGTGTCGCTGGATAGACAGCTGGCTCGCCAGGTCAATGAGGAAAACTACCTTCTCGAGGCGTATCTCAACCTCCAGGGTTCTGGCCGTGAACTTGAGTACGTCGTCGCCCAGGAGGTTCAGCAGGCTCTTGGAACCTTTGGTAAGCTGTTTGGCCAGCAGGCTGAGAATGTTCTTAATTTGCTCGTTGAACCATTGGTGGACAATGGCTTTGTCAACAAGGATCCCACCTTTGAATGGGATGCCTTCGTCAAGCGGGATCCCAACTTTGTCGACCCATCCCTGAAGCCGGAAAAACTGTCTGACATCCATTACGATTATCAAGACTCACCTCTGGCACACCAAATTAGAGCTGGTTATCTGGAGCGAAGATCAAAGTATCTCAAATCTTACTCTAAAGCTTGGTATGTTCTCACTCCCGCCTTCCTCCACGAATTTAAGAGCAACGACAGACGCCATGATCCCTTCCCCGTCATGTCGCTGTCCTTGGATGATTGCCAGCTTTCATCTGACTCAAAGTCTTCGTCAAACTCCTACAAGTTCGTCCTAAATGCCAAGCAGTCGCACAAAGGCCACAATTGGGTATTCCGAACCGAGGATGAGGCTTCTCTAGAGAAATGGTTCTCTGATCTCAAGAAACTCACCTCTCTCAGTACTCCCCAAGAACGTGCCCAGCTCTTTGCTCCTCCTCCTGCCGCTGTACCTATTCCCGAATCACTTCAGGCCAGCACTGTTCCGACTTCCGCTGCCGCATCCTCTAGAGACGTTATTATTCCCGTCGTAGCTCCAATTGGAGATGGAGAAAAGGGTGATACAACTCAACTCACGGATCTCAATTCGCCCGTGTCGGATAATAGCGAAGTTACCTCCAATGGTGAGCCGTTTGAGCACAGTGGTGCTGAGCACGCAAATGTGGTCGAGGAAGATCTTGATCAGCCTGTTAAGCCTCGTGGAAGGTTTGGCTCTGAGGTCAACCTTGAAAGTGCCGGATCAACTGGTGTCGTTGGTGGTGCAGAAGTAGCTGCTGGTGCTGCTATTCTCGCCCGCCACCACAAGGACGATGATGATGATGATGAGGATGCTCCTGCTGCTGCTGGCCGAAACAGAGCCGAGTCTGCTGCCCAGTTTATCCCTGCTCATGACCTTAGGAAGCTTGCTCATGACGACGATAGTGCATCTGTCTTCTCTTACGATCTAAAGAAAGATTCTGGTAGGACTTTGACTGACGATGCAGAGTTCGAGCCGGTTTATTCTGATCTGCCTGTTGAAGTTGAGCGTCGCCTTACCCTTCAGACCAAGCATAAAGAAGAAGATGAGATCAATGGTATTGGCGTAGCCAGGCATCCTGATGAAGAAGAGGTCCCTACTCATGAAGCTCTGACCCGACGAAGATCATCAGTTGTATCAGCCACTCGTGATCGGCCAGCACGACGAGCTACCGGCTCATTTGGAGGTGACGGCGGTGAGCTGAAACCCCTGACGTCCTCTGAAGCGGCTCCCCAACCGAGCCTGTTCTTTGCTAATGGATTGCCCAATACTACCAGCAGCGGAAAGGAATAAAGACTCCAAATCTCTTCTTTGTACTTTACAGTCGTTATGTATGATATGTGTAGTGAACTGTATATTGTTTTTTAATTGTAATACAAGCCAGATAATCTGTAGTATTAGGTTTCGAGCGGGATACATTTTGGAACTAATCGAAACTAGCTTGTGCTCGTCTTTTACGATACCGTATTATATCCAATTTGATGAGTGTTTCCACCGCTTTATTCCAGTTGCTGGCAAACGCCTCGTCCGAGAATGCAAGAGCCTTGGCACGAGCCCTTGCTCTCAGGATATCTGCTTCTTCTGCCGAGTAGGAAAAAGCCTTCACAAGCGTATCAGAAAGAGAAGGCCATTTCTTGGACTCTACAGAATAATCAGGGTCCTCAGGCGTCTTGAACAAGAAGCCGAAGTCACTGTCGGCACCGATGATGTCAAGTAGAGGCCCTGCTGAAGCATGAGCCACGGGGATAAGACCAGCAGCCATGTACTCGACAAGTACCATACCGAAATGTTCATTCCACATGGCATTAACGCCCACCCAGGAAGACTCCAGCATTTTCTTCACTGACTCCCAGGGAGCATCGAGAACAAAGGTGAGATTGTCGTCGGTAAGACTGAGTGATCTAGCTAGGAGTCTCAATGAATAGACATTTTGTTTGTCGGCATCATTTCTCACGGAGCCAATGAGAATTAAGTGGGCATCTTTGAATTTGGGGGTGTCAATGAACTTGGCAAATTCAGTTAAAAGTAGTTCATGTCGCTTTTCAGGTCGGAATTGAGCAAGATACACAATACTATTGGATCGCTTAACACCAGGGACAAATGAGAGATCCTGAGTAGCACAAGGAGGGTATATGATCTTGATGTGTTCTTTCTTATGGCCTAACCACCATCTGTTTTTGATATGTTCCTGCGTCCAGGTAGAATTGGTAGCAACAACAGTGCAGTATGAGCCAGCAATAGCATAGGCCAGCATCATAACTCTCCAATAAATGTGCTTGAAGACTTGGGTGGGTCGCAGCTTGTTGAGCATGTCGTGAGAGACAACGGGGTAATGAACATAGGCCATGATGGGGATGTTCAGCACCCAAGAAATCAGAGGATAAGAGAAAGGAAGCCCTTGCGTATCGACAAAGACATCTGGAACAAGGTTCGACACTGCCTCATAAGCTAAAATAATGGAGCCTGCTGCTTGTCCCAAAATAGTGAAATACGGCCAGCTGCCTGGATCAATGAGCCGGCCCTGAGCCAGATAGATGAAAACTACCCGATCTTCGTCAACATCGAGCCCAAACCGGACTTTCACTTTTGTCAGAATATCACGAGGGGTGCTGGTGACTCCTCCACCTGGAGCAGACACATAAATGGCACACACATTGGACTCTGCATTTTGCAAGGTCTGCTTTACAGCAGCCCAAAGAACTCGCTCTCCGCCTCCACCAGAATCGGCATTGGGATGGAAGAAGCCAAATATGACCTTCTTTCTTCGCTTTTCGGGCGAAGAAGACGAAAAAGCTGTCTTGGGCAGTTTTGCTACCGACAGAGGAAGAATGTTCGTGTAGACAGAGATGTTGTGGCCTGTGAGCACCAGTTGACGGCGGATCGATCCAGCTTTGGAGCCAAAATTTGGCAGTGATTTGGCACCGGCAACTACAGCCTGGCGAAGATACTCGCGCCACCTGGGCGGAGGAGTTCGGAGCCGATTGCCAATTATGTAGGCTAGCAATTTCAAACCGACATAGCCAACGATAGCCGCCAGGAAAATAGCTACCCAAGTCACGTTGAGGAGGACTAGCATGTTCTTGCGCACGGGGTTGGAGGTGGGTGGACTAAAAGTTATTTGGGAGGGCAGAGCCTCAGCAAGGACACCTCAGTAACGACGATGACGACGATAAATCGGTGGGAAAAGTCAGTAATAATAAATTTTGTTTTCATATGGTCCATTTGTTACAGTGCAATTGGCATGATTGAATGCTGATTTATGGTATATCTTGGCGTGTAGTGTCTCTTAGGATCTTCTCTTCAGAGCTGCTGCTGGGCAAATATACGAGATCTGACAGAGATGCTTTCAATGGCTATCTACAGCTTTTAGGCTACTCAGAAAACACATCCATTGTATCTACTAACATAAATAAGATCTGCGCTGCAAAAGGTTTGCACGCCGAAACAGAAACCAACCCAATACAAACTCCATTGCTGCTGTGACTAGTTGTTACTATTGCTATCGTCATCCAGCAGTATTTCTATGAGCTCTTTGAGGGGCCCCAGTTCCTTGGGCTCTACCAGCTGGAACTCCACAATGAAGAGCACAAAATGCTTGAGTGAAGTGTTGAGATGGGGTTGTAAGCCCAGTTCAGTGATCAGATCAAAATGATGGCAATAAATATGAGCATACACTCTGAAGAGCCGTTTGAGCATCTGCTTGTACACACTAATAGTGTTCTTAGCGAACGAAAGACCTGGCTGCCGGGGGAAGTATTGCTCGTTATCGAAGTATGTTTGGCACCAGTTCATCAGATTCTCAGTATACTCAGGTGCACTCAATTTGGTGGGCTTCTTGTACTTGACACTGTTACTATCCTGCCATAGATACTCATATTCTTCGGTTGCAATCATCCGAGGACAATTTTCCGGCGAGCAGAACTCGGTTATTGTTCCGTACAGCATATTGATCTGGGTAAAGAAATCGGCTACATGTACTGCAATCCATTCCGTTTCATCCTCGCCTTCAGGTAGTTTCACGGCGTCTTTCAGACTCCCCGATCCCAGAGTGGTCTCGGCATGTCGTCTGAGAGCCTGCTGTTGATGCCCCAAAGGTTTGGCCTTGAAATTACGAGTAGTACGGGTGTTGCTGAAAAGTTAGTAAGAGGGACTTTTTCCTCCATTTTTCCTTTTATGAAGCTACTCACAGGCTTGGGAAAAAACTCATTCCTGCTCAGTTGTATGCTGTTGATGATAAAAGACGATGTAAAGTTTAGTTCTGGTTGTGTTTGTTTATTTTTCCCAATAGGAACAAGAGGAAACCTCGTGCAGGGCGGGACATCAAAACTTTCGCCTGCATTCTGAGCCCCTGAAGCCCTCAGCATTTTTGGAAATTGGCCTATTTCTATATATTGCCTATGCCCCGATCTCTCAAGGAATCGTCTGCTGCAAATATGGCATATGGCGGCCAGTATGGTTGCACTGCCACCAAAACTGCCACGTATCACGTGACACGCGGCTGCTGCAACATCCCCAGATTGCGTGCTCGGAACAATGTGAAAAATCCAACCTTGCGAACCTTGAACATCGCTATTTGGTCTGAAGATGAGCGAGCTGGATCATTCTCTCTCCCGTAAGCTAAAAGACACCGCAGCTGGATTTGTTGGAGGAGCTGTCCAGGTTCTGGTGGGCCAGCCGTTTGATCTGGTCAAGGTACGACTACAGACCAGTGTAGAGTATGGCAATAGCCCTTATCAAGTGTTCAAAAATACACTCGCCAAGGAAGGACCGCTGGCGTTTTACAAAGGGACTTTGGCACCGCTGTTTGGGGTGGGAGCATGTGTTTCATTGCAGTTTTATGCGTTTCACGAAGCCAAACGACAACTAGTAAGCTATTACAAGAGCGACATGACTCTGCCGCGATTCTATGTAGCTGGGGCCGTAGCGGGAATTGCTAACACGGCGATTACATCCCCTGTTGAGCAGGTGAGAATTTTGCTGCAAGCTACCAATGAGTACAAGGGGCCGAAAGACGCAGTAGGAAAGATCTACCAAAGCCACGGCCTCAAAGGTATTTATCGAGGTGGCTTAATTACACTGGCTAGAGAGGCACAGGCGTACGGAGTTTGGTTTCTGACTTACGAGTATCTTATGAGTAGAGCCATTAGACATACTAAGCGTGAGGATATCCCTACCTGGAAACTCATGCTGTTTGGAGCTCTTGCTGGTGAAGCTCTGTGGATCTCATCTTATCCTCTAGATGTTCTCAAATCGCAAGTTCAGAGTGATTCACTGACCAATCCAAAGTATCCTAGAGGGGTGAGGGATGCATTCAAGCATACATTTAAAACTTATGGACTGGCGGGATTCTGGAGAGGCATTGTCCCCACTCTGCTGAGAGCCATCCCTGCTAGTAGCTGTACGTTTGCAAGTGTGGAGTTAACTTTGAGATTACTCGGTTAATTATAATAAAAAGCGGTATTGAGATTAGATAGATCTAATGCATGAGATATGAGCAGATTTTCAGCAGTTGGGTATAGTTGTGAGTAGCTATAATTTGATTATGGTGGAGAAGATGTTGGTTTTAAACTATTTTGATTTGAACTTTGAACTTTGAACTTTGAACTTTGAACTCTGTAGGTGGTAACAATGACGTAGATCAAGGCCCTTAGAAAAATGGCCCCTAGAAATGGTAGGAATAAGCTAATTTAAAACGATGATAGGGAGTTCTAGGGTATCAGAATACATGTCCCGATATATGCCGATATCAACAAACCAATACAGACAAACGGCTTTCTCCGTCTCTGGTTTTATCGTTTTATCCTTTCATCGGTTGAGGATATTAGGGTTCCCAGTGTCTCATCACCTGTTCCGCAAACAATATCACAAAACACCGGGCAACAAATGGGGCAGGACTCATTTCGAATGCGGCCAAACATCTGCCAGATAGCCCGCTCAAAAAAACATTTTAGTCAATTGGCCGGCCTGGTCCTTGTGAATATACACTCCTGCTCCAATCGGCTGAAAAGTGATCAGCAAGGGAGCTCCCGATTGTAGATAATAGCGATACTCAGCCGTGCCGAACGTTGAGTCACATAGACGGCCTTGTATGAACGTAAACACCTTAAGAATTTAAATAAAGTGTCCCAAAAACGTGCTGTAGCGGTGCAGAAAGCCCCCCTATTTCTCTTACTAAAAATACTTCCCCCTGCTGTCTTGGCTGCTGGCCGGGCTTGTACCTCCTTATCAACCTTTCTACCCCTCCAGAAACGTGGTGCAGTACCCAACAATCTACCATTCAACGCCGACCGACATGAGCAAGCCAGGAAAACCCGAGCAAAACGTTCATTTCCGTCCTCGGCCGCCGTCCGACACTCCTCTGATGTCACAGGCATCATCGCCTAAAGACATATACCCTTATGTTCTTAATACTGGTGAGGATTCTGGTGGGTCTTCGTCGGGGATCACTCCTGCTACTGCTGGTAGAGGCAAAATCCCACTTCTGGCTTTGCCTACCCGTCGAGCAACTACCTTGGATGTTCCAGGACTCACCAGATCCAAAGTTTCGCCTGATGGTAAAATCGCTGCTCGAGATATCGAATCCAAGCTGGTGATTGTCATGGTGGGCCTGCCTGCCAGAGGAAAGAGCTATGTGACCAAGAAACTCAGCAGATACCTCAATTGGCAGCAGCATAGTACGAAAATATTTAACGTGGGAAATACCAGAAGAAAGAGCAATACCAAAGTGGGCCCTGCTTCGAGACCTCTGCCTGATGGTTCGGTAGCCTCCAGTGACTCAGCCGTAGGCGACGGTGAGCAAGAAGAACATGACGAACAGGACGAAAACGAAAACGAAAACGAGAAAGAAGAGACTACTCATGCCGCCGATTTTTTTTCTCCTGAAAACAGTGCCACGTTTGCTCTCAGAGAACAATGGGCTATGGACACTTTGGATGCGCTTCTCGACTTTATTCTGGAGCAGGACGGATCAGTCGGCATCTTGGATGCTACCAATACCACTAGGGCTCGGCGAAATAAGGTGGTGGATCGCATCAACGACCGGTCGGGTGGCCGTTTGAAGGTCCTGTTTCTGGAGAGTATATGTAATAACCAGGAGATCATCGAGAGCAACATTCGTCTGAAACTCTCAGGTCCAGATTACAAAAATATGGACCCCGAAGTCGCTCTTAGTGATTTCCGAAAGCGTCTATCCAACTACGAGAAGGCTTATGAGACGCTTGGAGATGACGAGGAAGATTTGCAGTACATTAAAATGATCGATGTGGGCAGAAAGGTTGTTTGTGCCAACATTAAAGGCTTTCTTGCTGGGCAAGCGGTCTTTTTCCTGCTGAATTTCAACCTTAGCCCTCGACAGATCTGGATCACTCGACATGGTGAAAGTGTGGATAATGCACTTGGGCGAATAGGTGGAGATGCAGAACTAACTCCGCGAGGTAAGAAGTTTGCTCTGGCCCTGGCAAGATTCATGGACTACCAAAAGTCCGAATTCCGAAGAAGACAGATTGAAGAAGCTGAGAAGCTGAAACACCAGATCCCTGACGAGCCTCATTTCTGTTTATGGACGTCTATGCTGAGAAGATCTGTCGATACTGCAGAGCCATTCAATGAAGACATGTTCGACATCAAGGAGATGAGAATGCTCAATGAACTTGGAGCAGGTATGTGTGATGGTCTCACCTACCAAGAAATTAAGGAAAAGTATCCCCAAGAATACGAGTCTCGAATCTCGAGCAAAATTCATTATCGATACCCTGGCATCGGTGGTGAGTCGTATCTGGATGTGATCAACCGTCTCAGACAGGTCATTGTTGAAATGGAGCGAATGGAAGACAACGTGCTTGTTGTTTGCCATAGAGTCGTTGCCAGGGTTCTACTTGCATACTTCATGAACCTTGGTAGAGATGCAATTGGAGATCTCGATATCCCTCTGCACAGTCTGTACATGATGGAGCCCAAGCCCTACGGAGTCGACTGGGCCGTATACGAATATCATGAAGACACTGACTGGTTCTACAAAATTCCCAAGGAAACTCTACAGAAGCGCAATGCGGCAGGGCTCCGTCCTTCGGCCCTGGCTGAGCCGAAGCCTGTCACCTTTGCTCCAGCCTCATCTCAGTACATCCAGACCAAGGACCGTACTTTTTCAGTTGTACCAACTGCCGCTCAGAAAGATCAGGATCAGTTTTTGTCTCAGTATCGGCCCTCCTCTTTAAGAGCACCCCACGGTGTTAGTGGGGGTCCACTGAATACTCTTGTGTCGTTTTCGCCGGCTCTCAGTTCCAGCAGTGAATCGGGCACTCCCGATATGAACAAGCTGCGATTGGACTGAAGATAAGCAAGCTATAATATCATCCATTGCTATTTACCAAACTGCCAAGCGCAATAGCCTGGCATATTATAATAAATTAGAGTAGGCATATAATATATAAATTATATCAAGTGCTGATTTTGCGTAGTGCACAATCGTTGCATGTGTTTAGGATTTCACTCCGATCTCCACCATTGTTGGTGTAGGAACTATTTTGGTGATGTCTCTTCACACCACCAAAATGATCGCTAGATTCGCGCCCAGGTGCAGATGGCCACTACAAGCGAGCAAAACAGGTTTGAAACTTAGAGCACCTCTAAAACATGTATATATTCCCCAAAGAAATGTCACATCCAGTGTCGACTGGAAACCAATCAAGTCTCGCAAGAATCTGAAAGAGGGATCGGGCTGGACTGGCAACCTTCTTCTTGGATTCATGGTACTAATGCCGGTCGCTGCGTTTAGTCTTGGTTGTTGGCAGGTTAGACGACTTGCTTGGAAAGCTGATATGATTGCCAAGGCAGAGAATCGAATGACACTGCCGCCCTTGCCTCTTCCTCCTGGACAGCTTGATGCTGAAATAATCGATAAAGAGTTCGATTATCGGCGGGTTTCGTTGGAAGGAACCTTTGTTCACGAGCAAGAAATGCTCATTGGCCCCAGAATACATGACGGGCGAAACGGGTTTATTGTGGTAACGCCTCTAGAGCGGCCTAACGGTACCAAAGTGCTCGTTGTCCGGGGTTGGATCGACGAAGCTCACCGAGACAAGTCCACCCGGCCCTATTCTCTGGTCAAGGGCCCTCAGAAGATCACCGCACTCCTACGAAGGAAACCAATCAAAAGTACATTTACCGCAGAGGGCAAGCCGCTGGAAGGAATGTATCATTTCCTGGACATAGACCAAATGGCTGGCAGAACTGCTTCTCAGAACATTTATATTCAAGCTCTGGTAGATGATACCGGTTCAGACCTTTTGGAAAACCAGAAAATCATCAGAGGTATTCCTATAGCTGCCTCTGGCAAAGTGGAGTTCCACAACTCGCATTTCCAGTATATACTTACATGGTACGGTCTGTTTGCTTTGACCTCTGTTATGCTTTTCTATCTCGTAAAGCAAAGGAAGCAGCAGCAGGCTGGTGGAATGGCTAAGAGAATTGCCCACGAGAGGAACTCTTCGTTTTAGGTTTAGGCATCATGGCCCTGTTCGGCTGGCGATTGTATCTTTGTAAATATCGGCAGTTCCTGTCAAAAGCAAAACTGCATGTAAATCAATAAAATTAAATGTATATAAATATATGAGTAGTAATTTCGCTGTTCCAACCTGGACTTGCACTAGACCATGGGTTTTGGCTCTCAGTTCATGCTGCAGCATATAAGATTCCAATAGACACCATCCACGACTGCACAGTAGCTGCAATACCAGTAATTCTATAACCATGAGGCGGTTCCAAGTGAGTGAGTCCTCCCCCTGTACCTCCAATGGGCCCAAATCGTCGTTCACTGGAAGTGCTTACTCCCACAGCGTCGATCCAAGCACCGGATCGAACATCGATGCCAGTGATGTATTCACCAGGCTGAAGATTGAATTCAGTCATTTTACCACCGTTGCTGCCGATTTTCACTGATTCACCTTGAGGAGAGATGAATTCCAATGCGTCGTACGCATCACCGTGAAAAAAACGGACTTTGGCAACCTCTTTAGGAAGCATAATGACTTTGACCTTATCTTCATCATTACCATACCCGCCGTATCTTTTGGATTTAAGATTGCCATTATCAGCACGAGAATTGCGAACAAATTCAGCAAAGTCCGCAATCTCAGTTTGCTGCTCGCCGCAAGCAAGAATTTGAACCCGAAGCTTCATATTTCTATCACGCTGAGGCAACTGCTGTCGAAGATCTTCCTCGAATAAGAAGAGCTCAGCGTTTGGAGGATCTAAACATTCAATCCAAGCTTTGGCATCGCCGCCACCGTCATGTAACTCAATGCAGTAGGCTCCAGTAGGAGCTTTGCAGAACACACCATTTTCCAAAGGGAGAAGAACGGGCTGTGTAGGATTGTAAACTATAGGCTCATGAGAAGATCGGAACGAAGGATGGTTTCGGAACCGAAGAATGTCCAGGCGATGCCATCCACACTCATCTTTGGCCAGAGTCAATCTTTGGCCTGGACCATTAGTTCGAGCGCAGTATTTACCATCCGAGGTCATGAAGGACCTATTCCATGTGATGTAGTCTCTCAGCATAACGCCAGAAGGCTGATGGGGGCAACCGAGAAGATGACCAATTTCGTGCATAAAAGCTCCCATAGAAACATTGCAGCACTCCCAAGCTGTTCCAGATTGGTTTGAATCATTGGCTACCTTAGATGTGTCAGTTTTCCTATCGTCCAAGAAACACGGGACCACATCCTCGATACAAGTTGGCCAAGACCAAAGGCCATGACCGCCAAAAATAGCTAGGCGGATTCGGCCAGCTCCCCCTCCTAAAGCTGCATGACCCAGGATTAATTTTTTATCAGCATCCCAGTGAGCATCTACAAATATCACAGCCACTTGGACCGGATCAGTGTCAAAGGGGAAACCGTATTTACCAATTGCCTTCAGCGCGATACCAAAGAGATCACCGGTATTATTTCCATTAGGATTCTGCTGTGCACGATTGGGATCCCTGATTTCAGCCACTGTGGCATCACATCTCATAACGTGGACATTCGCGGTAGTTCTATTCTCGACATCTCGTCTGGAAAGAGTATCCTTCGCCCAGACCTCATTAAGGCGGAAGGTACGAGGACCGAACCCATTTCTGCTCATCTGCTCCTGAGTAAAGGCCTGCATCATATAACCTGCCATTCTGAGCTTTTTGACAGCAGTGTCAAGCCCATTACCTTCCTGTTCTCGTTTATAGTCCGGGGAATCGAATTCGCCCTTGGAATCCTTACCGAGCATGAGAACCAGATGAAGAGGCGGATTCTGGAGCAATGGCACATAGTTAAGAACCAATCTTGCAGAAACCCCATTCCCGCAATCGAACAGTATGGAGTTGTTGGTTCCAGGCTGGAGATGAACCAGAGCCTTGAAATAGCCATCGGTCACAGGCCATCTGGAAGCAGGGAAGCTGCGAATATGGTGATACACCACCAGGGACTCGAACTGCTTGGGGGCGGATCCATGAACTAGAAACAATCTATTACTGACCTGATCGCCCTGCTGGACGTTGAAGAAAGTTATGGACATTCCAAAGAGGGTTCAGATCAGGATCAGCAAAAATGGCGGGGAACAGTAATAGAGAAAAGATGCAGAAAGGTGCAAGAGGTTGTCGAAATAAAATAATGAACAGACAATACTAAAAAAGTAGAATAAAACAATTAAAAGCTCGCAAAGATGGGACTTCCAGGGGCACAGACCAGTGCTGAGGCAGTGAAACTCAAATCCACGTCAGGCGTTCGGCTTGGTTTTGTGTGTGAGTGTATGCGCCGCCAGCCGGCTGTACAAAAGTACATCGTCTGACTGCAAAGCAAAGGGAAGTTTGAAGAAAATGGACTGAACTGGAAACTTCTGCCGGGGAATTCCATTGAAACAGAGTGAACGGGGACTATTTTGGTGAATTTTGCAGATTTCGTCCGACCACCAGAGGTTAACGTGAAGGTTGAATCAGCTACGCTGCTTTGGAGCTAAGAATGCCGAATAAACAGACAAAACTGGCATGAAAAATACAGGAAAAAAGTGCAGACACTCATCTCCTTCTCCCTCATTCTAAAAAATAACAGCATATTATATATTTCATCATATGGGTCGAAATACCACCCCAGTTTATAGTAAAACTCCCGTGCTATTGTGCCTGCCATTGTGCGCCGCGCGTGCAGTTCGAGCTTGTCACTGGCGCGCTCCCAAACTCTATGAAGTGGCATTTTCACTTTTCCAACCCTCCACTCTACCACCATCATCATGTCTGAAGGCCATCACTCCAAACGGCGTGTGTACCCGACCCAGCAGTACGATTTCAATCAAGCAGCTGAGGCCCCTCAAGACTTTAATGCCTACTCTGCAGCTGCCACCGGCGGCCAGGTGTTCACCCCTGGTGCTTCTGCCGCGGCTGCCAATGGATACATGGCTGCTGGCGATGCCTCTGCCAACCAACTGGCAGGCCAATTCGGCCAGTTGAATGTCAATGGAGGTGCCGAAGCTGCCCCCCAGTATGGTGTTACACCCGGTGTGTCTGTTGCGCCTTCTGGCCAGTACGGTGCACCCCAACAACAACAGCAGCAGCAGCAGCAGCAGCAGCCAGCACAACAACAATATGGAGGAAGACTGCCGATGAATCAGCTGTATAACATTGATCTGCTGCAGAGCTTGCCTCCTCCGATCAGCGATCTCGAGCTGCCTCCTCCTCCTGTGGTTCTAACGCCTGATCTGGCTGCAATGAACAATGTGGAAAATGCCGAAACAGACTCCAAATTCGTGAGAAGCACCCTGAACGTCGTTCCTACCAACGGCTCGTTGCTCAAAAAATCAAAACTTCCATTTGCTCTTGTCGTGCGACCGTTTACGGCCCTACTCGACCAAAATGATCAGCTTCCCCTGGTCACTGATAGCGTCATCTGTCGATGTCGACGATGTCGAACCTACATCAATCCCTTTATCACATTTATGGAGCAGCAACATCGGTGGAAGTGTAACATATGCGGGCTCACCAACGAAGTCCCAACCCAGTTTGATTGGGATCAGGTGAAGAATGCTCGAAAGGACCGATATTCCAGAGCTGAACTCAACTATGGTGCCAATGAGTTCATTGCTCCTACCGAGTATCTCGTCAGAGCCCCACAACCACCTGTTTACGTTTTTGTTCTCGACTGTAGTATATCTGCCATTCAATCAGGCCTTTTGGCAACTGCCGCTCGAACAATTCTCGAATCTCTCGACCGAATCCCTAATAGGGATGGCCGAACTCGTGTGGGCTTCATCACTGTTGATTCTGCTCTTCACTTCTTCAAGCTTCCCGCTGCTCAGGAAGAGGAAGGCGTCGATGAATCTTCTGCGGAGCCTTCTATGCTTGTCGTCTCCGACCTTGAGGATCCCTTCTTGCCATCCCCCAATGACCTTCTTGTCAACCTCTCTGAGCGAAGACTGGCCATTGAAAACCTCTTGTCAAACCTGGGCGAGATGTTCGCAGGAAGCGTCAATTCCAGCCATGCATTGGGCTCTGCCCTCAAGGCTGCTCATAAGCTTATTGGCAACATAGGTGGTAAGATTATCGCTCTTTCGGCTTCTCTGCCAAACGTTGGCCTAGCCAAGCTTGAACAACGAGAAGACCGCAAGCTCCTGGGAACATCACGAGAAGGAACTCTTCTTCAGACCGCAAACTCTTTCTACAAAAGTTTTGCCGTCGAGTGCAACAGATCGCAGGTAACACTCGATATGTTTTTGTTCAGTGCAAGCTATCAGGATGTTGCTTCCCTCAGTAATCTACCTCGATATACAGGTGGCCAGACCTATTTCTATCCTGGATGGACTGCTAACCGATCTGAGGATGCAATTAAATTTGCTCATGAGTTTGGTGAGCATCTTTCTATGGATATCACAATGGAGGCTGTCCTAAGAGTCCGAGCCTCCACAGGTTTACGACTCAACAGCTTCTACGGTAACTTTTTCTCTCGATCATCGGATCTGTGCTCTTTCCCCACGTTCCCTAGAGATCAGTCATATGTTATTGAGCTTGGTATCGACGATACTATTACGAAGCCTTTTGTGTATCTCCAAGTTGCAGTTCTGCATACTACAAACAGTGCTGAGCGACGAATCCGAACACTCAATCTTGCACTTCCAACCTCATCTCTTCTTCAAGATGTCTATGCGTCTGCTGACCAGCTTGCCATTACTAATTACTTGACCCGAAAGGCGGTGGAGAAAGCTATGGGTTCTGGTAGCGGTATACAGGATGCCCATGATTACCTGACTGCCCGTCTCACGGAAATGCTCACCACTTATAAGAAAGATCTAATGACTACTAATGTAGGTGCAAGTGCACCACTGCAATTTTCTGCTAACCTCCGAATGCTACCTTTGCTTGTTAACGGTCTACTCAAGCATGTTGGTCTGCGTAAGGCGGCTGCTATTCCTAGTGATTTGCGTTCGGCAGCCTTATGTCTGCTTAGCACACTCCCGCTTCCTTATCTCATCAAGTATATCCACCCTGACTTTTATAGTTTGCATGATATGCCTGATGGAGCGGGTTACCCCAATGAGGAAACTGGTGAACTGGTGTTCCCACCCAAGCTCAATCTCACAGGCCAGAATATTGTTTCACATGGTCTGTATCTGATTGATGATGGACAAACTCAGTTCTTATGGGTAGGAAGAGATGCAGTTCCTGCTCTGATTGCTGATGCTTTTGGAGTCCCTTCGATTGCGCAGGTGAAGGCTGGTAAAACTGAGCTTCCTGAGGTTGATAGCGAGCTCAATCTACGAATACGAACGATTGTTGGCAAATCACGAGAACATAACGATGCTATTACATACCCTTCGCTATATGTTGTGAAGGAAGATGGAGATCCTTCGTTGAGATTATGGGCCACTACCTTTTTGATTGAGGATCGAACCGACCAGACTGTTAGCTATATGCAGTTCTTGAACTCGCTTCGAGACAAGATATCTAATTAGGGTCGGATGATGTTAGATATGTTAAATGCGTTAAGTATGTTAAGTATGTTAAGTATGCTGTAATTGAAAATCGTTAGATGCACTTATAAGTGGAGAAGCTGTACAACAGAAGAGTCAAATTTAGACATCACCAAATTACAACAGATATGGAGCAGAGGTTAGTAATGACGACGCATAGAGAGGTAACTGGACCTAACGATTTCAGAATATCGCGGAAAGACTTATATGAAGTCTCGAGTGAAACTTTAAGTGAAGATGAGGTTGATAATGGAGTATTCGAGTTTGTCGAGGTGGATCATGGGCATAGTACAGATGATGAAAAAAAGAGCATATCGAACGAAGAGGAAGAGGAGGAGGAGAACTTTGAGTTCAATTTGTTTGGAAACGCTCAAGCAGTGATTCTGAATGAAAAAGAAGAGAAAATAGTGCAAGAAAGGCCGCAGGACTGGTATTTTTATCGTAGCACTGAGGAGGAGAAGGAGAAAATACGGAATGCTGCTAAAAGCGGACAAGAGATAACGGCAGAATCAAGTCAGATATATTTTGGTATGAAAATGCCTTGGAGAGTAGTAGACTATACTGAGTTGGCAAAAAAGCGAAAGACTGAAGCGAGGAGAGAGAAGAGGAAGAGGCCTGGAAAAAAGGCACGAGAAGCCAGGAAAGAGATCGGAGTGAAGCGAAAGGCATTCAGGAAGAATGACAGAAAGGGTAAACGGTGGGCCAGAAAACGGTAGATTGTGTGTTTATTTAATATTTGAATGTACTAATGTCTAATTTCGGTAGAATAGCCCGTGAGAGATTAGAAAAAGTTTAACGTCATACTCTTCGTAATATCTGTATTCTGCACCAGCTTCTTAAACTCATCAAAAGACAGTTTTCCATCGCCATCCTGGTCTGCTTCCATCATGGTCTTATCTACAATCTGCTGGAGCTGACCATCTTTCAAATTCGAACCGACCATCATTTTGAGCACGATAAATAGTTCGCCGACAGATAGAAACCCATCCCTATCTATATCGTATACTTTGAATGCAAACTTAAGCTTCTCGTCCTTTTGGCCTTTCGAACTGAAGGCCGACAAGCCGGTGATGAACTCCTCGAAGTCGATTTTGCCGTCTCCATCCTCGTCGAATATATCAATCAACCGATTAGCCAGTGGGTTGCTAGAAATAGCAGGGATTCCTGCAAACTCGCTCTTCTCGATGGTACCTGAGTTATCTTTATCTAGTTTGAGGAACCGCTTTAGCAATTTCTCTACTTCTTCATGATCGACTGCACAGTTAGAAGACGTCGCTTGCTACAGATGAACATTTACCAAGTTCCAACCAAACTAATCTCTAGAGCTTCACTTACAGTTTGATCCCTCTACGATGCTATCCAGATGTGAATTCCCTGCTCCCATATTGAATATGCAAATGAAATATTAAATGTCCGGGCGGTCTATGTGAGTTTTAAGATTACAGTTACAGTTGCGTGGAGGTGAGTGACTAGATAGTGGCCAGGTAGTCAGCCTCACGTCTTCCTCGATCAACGTCTATCAACCAAAACACGGGAATGGGGAGCAGCATCACCAACAGCAAGAAAAAAAACGTATATCTGATGTTGTGCGTATGATCGGTGATGAGTCCTGTGATTACGGGGCCAATGATAGATGATCCCTTGTCGGTGACAGAAAAGAGTGCAAAAAACATGGTCTCCTTGCCAGTTGGAATGAGAGTGCCGAATACCGATCTAGCGGTAGAGTTGAGCCCTCCAAGAACAAAGCCATACCAAAGAGCAAGAATGTACATTTCCCAGGGCGACTTCAAACCAATAACGTTGAAATAAAACCCGAGGATACCGTACAAAGGGATAACTGCACCCATTGCGATAACCAATATGATTGCCAACAGAGGGTTAGCACCCAACTTGGGCTGAAGTCTCGGTACTAAAGTAGCACCAGCAATTCCGCTGCACACTACGAGTAGACCAATCACTGCAAGTGAAGGGGCGCTCATTTGTAGTTCGACTCGAGCAAACAGTACTGCTGCAGAATTGATGGTGGTAGCAGCATCAGACACTACGAACCAGCCAATCAAAAACAATCCAACATCCTTCAGCTCCTTCGCTTCTTTGAAAGTAGCATACAGTTGGGTCCATCCGTATAAAATCGACTCATAGAAACCTTTGGCTTTTACAGGAGGCGCGATATTGGTGTTAGCACTGATGGCTGTGTAGTCTGCTGTTCCAGCAACCACCGGATCATCTTCAACAATATGCAAGCATCGAGCCACTGGTATTTGGAATACCAACCACCAAATTCCTACGACAAAAATAGCCAAACCAAGAGAACCTTCAGAAGATCCCGTTGTAATAACAAGAACCATTGTCGCCAGCTGTACAATGAGGGCAGCACCGTACCCTACAGCCACACCGAGACCGCTGATTCGCGAAGCCTCGTGGTGTAGCGTCCTCACATTTGTAGAGTTTTCCGGGCCGGGCGATAATCTTGTAGATTCCTCTGCAGATTCCGCTGAATCTTCCGCGGTTGATGTGTCTAATGCAGTATTCTGGGAGGCTTTGGCATGTAATTGCTTGACCAACACAGGCAGAAACGCATTTCCACAAACTGTGACGGCTCCAAAACAGCTGTTCGATATTATGGCTAGAAAACTAGCCATATAATAATGCTGACCAACGAAAATAAACATGCAGGTAGTGAGGCCGCCTAGAACAGCAAACCAAACAAGCAGCTGCTTGCGATGATGGCCCTTGTCAGCAATCCCACTCATACTAATCACCACAAGGGTCTGCAGTAAAACACTGAGGGAAAATGTGTACAGGGCAACACTGCTAGTATCAATGTACCTTCCAAAGAACGGCACAACACACTCAACCGATCCCTCAGGAGGAGTAGGAAGACCTGGCACGGGCGGTCCACCATTGGGAGGAACATCCGAGCAGGCTATAGAGTGATCTTTGGCCCAGACGCCGTTATCACGGGCCACCTGCTCCAAGAGAATTGGAACATAGGTTCCGACGGCCGACACCACAAAAGGCTCCGCTGCCCATGCATAAGCCACCCAGCCGACAAGCGAAGGATCCATGTCTCGGGCTAGACAAACAATGTAAGAGCTAAATCCTGCTCAATCAGGATGAAATAAAGTATCCGGTTCAATACGGGTCTGGTGTGTCCGGAAATCTGGTTTCTGAGCTGCAGTATAGCGTGAAGTCAAAACTTAAGTCAATGCATCGGGGCTAACCAATACTGCGGGCCTCGATTGAACACGAGGCTGATGGGGCGCTCGCTGACTAAGCAGCGGAATTCCCTAGTAGGGGAAATGGCACCGCTAGGAACCCCGCAAAATGCAAGTTTGGCCTGCAGAAAGCACAGACGATATATACAATTACCGCTATGGATTGGTGGTGAGGTTACAACCAATAGTAGAGATCTGTGCAACCAAGTTCTCTGCACTGGCCAACCTCTCATTGCTTGGCTCCGCCGTGCCATCCCGGGTGGGTGTCTCCATATTTCTCACCCAAGCCTTCGATCCACCCCTCCTAACTATTTCTGCAATAATGTCCGAGGTAGCAGATCCACTGGTCAGTGACCTACTAGGGATCTTGAAAGGAGTTCAGCATGGTACGTGTTGAATACGCATTAACAACAAGCAACTCATTCTAACAGCCAGGCGTCTGGTATGGTACCAAATTGCGGTTTTGCCATGCTCTGGTAATGACCCTCGCCTATCGATCAGGATCGTATGTACCCCACACCTCGTGAGCCGAGCATCACGGAAAGCCGACTTATCACTAACAAACAGACTCGAAAGCAAAATTCGCCATATTTTAACTGTCACGAGGCAGCATGCTACAGCTCTAGGCTCTTTTGCCTTTATTTACAAGAGTATTTTGCTGGTTTTGAAGTTGCTCAGGCAATACTTCCACCGTGCCCAACCTTCACAGAGAACCAAGATCACCAATCGTGAAGGTGGCTTCGACTCATTCATAGCCGGTCTGATTGGTGGCTACATTGTGTTTGGTAAAACCCAAAATTCTGTCACCGAACAAATGGTGCTCTATGTTTTTTCTCGTTCAGTCCTCGGTGCAGCTAATCAATCTGTAAACCAGAACTACAAGAGCAGAAGCCCTCTGTCAGAAAAGACCTGGCTTGCCATGGCTGCTGTGTCGTGGGCCTCCGTCATGGCCCTGTTTCGAACCAATCCAGATTCCTTACAGACTTCCATGTTGCACTCCATGCAGTACATCTTTGTCGACAGCGAACCTCCAGATGAAGATCTCGACTCGGGAGTGTTCTAGGTTGCGGGACCGCCTAGATTAGATGATGTTAACCATGTAGCACTCTCATGAGGCTTTCATCAAACACACATAGGTTGTTTAGAGGTATATGTATTTCGTATAATATTGCTAGCTTTTTATTGTCTCGCCTTGGCCCTACAGTCTCATCATTCTATTCTACCTCCTTGTTTCCGAGTCAATCTTCGAACCACATCCAGCATGCACTACCAGAGGGTATTGATTCTCGTTCTCCGTTTGCCATTTTAAAGCTCATCCTCTATAGAGAATCGCTGTATTCTTCCATATTGGCATATTTAGTCCTGCTAGTCTGTCTTCCCTGACATCTTTCAGCGTTATTATGTAGCTTGCAGCCCATGCTCGTCGCCTACCATCCGGCTTTAATAGTGAAATTTCCGTTTGGCGGGTAATATCTTCATTTTTACATATCAATACACGGAATAGTGCTTCAGACTATAGTTGTCAAATATCTTAGCATGGTGCTGCTTTCTATTCAAATATGGCCAGATATCATCCTGCGATACTGAACATGTATGTTTATGACTTTATTCGACTAAAATACATAATATCAGACATGAAACATAAAAAAGCCAAAAAAAAAAGGGCCGGCACGGACCTTTTCGTTCAAATAATGGTTAAGATTTTTTTCATTCTAGGCCCAGTCCATTCGACTCGGCAGCAACAGAATAGCAAAAGCAAAAGAGCTGCTTATTAGAAGAGCTATATTTACAGGTTCTGGTGAGGTTGTGAGGTAGGTTAGGTTCATTCATCGTAAAAAGGAGCGGTGTTGAAGTGCAAGCAAGTATTTTTAACTTGATTCTCCTTTAGGCACAAAAGGTACCGCTGCTGCTGCATTGAATTTGGGTGCAGCAGAAGTCGGGGGAGTTGATGAGAGAGGAGATGTTTGAGCGGTCTGAGCGGCGGCCTGCTGCTCTGCAGAAGGATGTTCGTCGTCTCTGCCAATATCAGATCGCTCAGTAGCGGGAAGAACCCACTGCTCCCACTGACTTCGGGGCCGTACCTTGTCAGCTATTAGCTCCACATTGGGAGCCCATCTACAGGCTTCTGTCAGAAAGTTGATGTCACCTCCAGTGAGGGACCGTATTCTGTTGAAGTTACCCAAGATAGTCAACGGAATGAAGCCATTGACATTCATCTGACGTCGGAGATAAATGTCCTTGACGAGATTCTCAACACTCATATAGTATTCAATCTGGGCGATGACAAGACCCACAGTGATTTCATATTGGCTGGGAGGGAGGGGTGTGGCAGAGGCTGCAGCTGCTGCTACAGCAAACATCTGCTGCTGCTGGTTGTACAGATAGTCCGGCTGAACATAGAAATTCTTTTGGTAACGTCGGTTGAAAGGAGGGTACTGGCCGTTCAAGGGCTGGAAGGGCTGCTGCTGTTTGTACCCAGTGTTAGTATTAGTAGTGCTGTGCACCTGGCCATTTTCCTGGAATCGTCTCTCTTTGTTTTGGGGAGACTTCGACCTCTCTGAGACAGGCTCGGGAGCCTTGTCTTTGAAGTCCTTCTTCTTATTTGACTTGACGGATTGAGCATTATGCTGTTTTTGGTGGGGCCGGACACCATTGGCCTGCTGGGGACCACCCCCGTTAGACTTCTTGTCGCCGCCAGCCTTGAAATGCTGCTTGAAGTGAGGGTTGCTGCCTCCATTGGCGGAGGGGTTGCTATTTTGGTTCTGATGGCCATTTGCATTATTGGAGCGCTTTTTGGACTTTTGGGCCGACGACTGAACAATGGGGGTGTAAGGGACCCACTTCTCCTTGCCAGATGATCGAGGCTTTGGATCCTTGGGAGGCACCGTAGCGGTATCCTTCTTAGCGGTAACGTCATCAGGCTTTGGCCAAGACGACGTATCCAAAGAAGCGGCTATGCTGGACTGCTTCACATTCCAGGCATTAACCGAAGGCACCGGAGCTGGGGTCAGAGCCGACGCCTTTTTAGGGGAAGGCTGCTCTGGCTCAGGGGCGGTCGGCTCGGAGGCAGTAGTAGCAGATGCAGATTCAGGAGGAGGAGAAGAGGAAGAAGAGGAAGAAAAGGTAACAGCAGAGGTGGGCTCGGGGGATTCCTGAAGAGGCTCACCAGTAGCAGCACCTGCGGCGTGGGCATAAGACACGACACCAGACATGATTGGAGATGGAAGAGGGTATGGAGGTGAAATTTCAAAAATTTCAGAAAGGGTTATTTTTCGTCAAACGCTGTTTGGTCTTAATGAGAAATAAAGAAGCCAACAGGTATAGCAGACTTCACCGGCAAATGACGTAGCAGAAAATATGCAACCAAGAAAATGAGGCAGGTAGTGAGCCAAGGGTAGAGCCGAGATCCAGGTGTTCTTAGGAATACAAGGCGGCGCTTAAAGTTTTTTGAGGATGGATCGCTACAAAGATACAATCACACAACTGATGCAACCGATTGCAAATACTCGCACAGACAACGTAGACACTCGAAACGTAGACAACACAGGTAGGCGGGACAGTTGTGTTGAGCTGGTAGGCAATTTCCACACGCGTAAAGAGCTGAGAAGAAGTAGAGAGAAAAAATTATAGGGTGTGTGTGAGTGGTAAGTTGGCGCTGAGGGCGTAATTCATGGGCTGGGAGGGGCGCATGTTGAAAGGCAATCAAACGAGCCCACCAACGGGGGGTTTCCAAACGAAATTTCGGTGGGGGTTACTGGAGCACCAGCATTCGCAGCGTTTTGACTTTGATTGACATTGATCGGGTAGCAGCTGCTGAAAATGAAACCGACGTTTGTTTTGCATGCTACGAGGCGAAAACTGAAGCCAAAGGTACATATTCTACCACCGCTCAAGTTATACCGCGAGCTGTTGAGAGCGCATCGGAAATATCTTCCTCCCCAGCATCGAGTGCTCGGGGACGAGTACGTTAAAACGGAATTCCGAGCACATAAGGATATAGACAATCCTGTACAGATAGTTGCATTTTTGTCATCATGGCAGAATTATCTGCAGATGATGGAAGGCGAAAAGTGGAGACATGCCAAGTTGGACATGCATCAGTTGAGCCAGATGAGTGACGATCAGATCATCCAACTGTACGAGTTGATGCAAGCTGCCAAGGAAGAAGATAGTGTTTATAGCAAGGACGGAATGTTCTTTGATCCGTCGGAGCTGCATAAGAAAGACTCCTAGTCGAGAAGAACAAGCACTTTTTGTGGGTAGCGATGCTGATCTGCTCATTCAACGGTCCAGAAATGCCTTGCTGATCTGGCCCGGTTGCAACTTCTAATAGTATACACTGCTAGCAGTATTGTACCTATTACGCTACAACGTTGTGTACCGTTTTATGGCAATTATGTTGTTACATATGTAAATATTCCATTTCAGAGTACTAACCAAGTTGATAAACCATCTTGATTACATCTACAACGCCATACTGAATCCAGCCGTATTGCACGACATCTTTCAAAACAAACTCCGCACTCTCCGATCCCGATTGACACTTCTGCGGGATTGTTTTTTGGGGTATCCCGCATTTGTTGTGGGCTCCCGGTGATTTTCGATGTCCAAGTGTTAAACCCGATTTATCCGTTTTCCCCGCGTGTGGGGGAGCTATAAAACCCTCCCCACCGCATCATCAGCTCACCAAAAGATGCCTGCCTCAACCATCAACCAGTCTGCAGCCATTGCCTCCTTCACTACCAAGGATAATCAAGAGCTTGCTCATAAGTTTGAAAACCCCCAAAATTACAGCAATCCCAAGAACCCCTTCTTTGGAGCCTCCATTGGCCGTTATGCCAATCGGATCTACGGCTCAAAGATTTCAGTCCAGGGCAAGGAGTACCCACTGGCCGTAACTGTGCCCGGGGATTCCTCCAAGGGCTTTCCAGACGTAACTCTGCATGGAGGTGTTTCCGGTTGGGACAAGAAAAAATGGGTTGGCCCTGAAAAGATTGTTCGAGCCGACGGAAAGGAGTCGTTGGTCTACACCTATCTATCCCCCCACCTTGATGAAGGCTTCCCCGGGGAGGTTCTGGCCAAAGCTATTTACACCAGCTATACTGAAGGTGAGAAGACTGTCTTGGAATTGGAATATGAAGCTGAAATTACCGAAAACTCTCCTGTAGACGAAACGGTCATTTCTCTCACCAACCATAATTATTTCAACGTCGGCCCTGCTGGATCCCAGTCTATCGATGGAACCAGAATTACTGTCAACTCCAACCAGTATCTTGTTCACGACCCCAAGACACTTCTTCCTACTGAAGAATTTGAGGATTTCCCCGGCATTCCCAAAGACTTGTCCGAATTTGTATTCGGAGAGGAAGAGCCCATAATTGATCACTGCTTTGTGGTCCAGCCTGAAGTGCCGTTCACTAGCCTGGACACCCGATCATCTTCATTAACCAAGCTGGTGAGCCTCTACCACCCTGAATCCAAGATCCACTTGGAAATTTTCTCTACTGAACCTGTGTATCAAATATATACTACCGGTGGTATGGATGTTCCCAAGCTAGAGGGTGAGGTTCGTGCCTTTCCAAAGAGATCAGGTATTGCTGTAGAACCTGCTCGATACACCAACGCTGCGAATATTTCCCAATGGAGAGACTGGGTTACACTCAAAAAGGGTGATACCTATGGTAGCAAGACTGTATACATTAACTGGAGAGACTAAACTGCGGAGACAAACGAGTCTTTCGTACAGAGATCACTTCGGTAGACTTTTATCGGCCTTTGATGGATGCTTTCGAAGTTGGTCAATACAAAAATTCCGCCATTCCTTATTATAGCCAAATGAATATTTAAAGGTCCTTCATATTTATTCCGCATCGTACTGATTTGCATTTATTCCACCTAAAAACTGGCTTTCGTATATTCAATCTTATTGCCGTTTTCGGCCAGGATCTGTATCGAGACGATCCTAACCCTCCAACATCAACTTCATCCACCACCCATGGATATCGTCGTCAAATCCCCGTCTGGCGATACCAAATTAAGCCTGGTAGCTGTGTTGCAGCCTGGCAAATTTCCCTACAACTATTTAAAACCTTCTGCTGACTGGAAACCTTTCTGGTGTGCTCCAGATCAACAATTTGAGTCGTCGCCAGTTGTTGTGAAAGCAGCGCCCTTGAGCAAAGATCCGACCTCAACAGGCAGCCCCAGAAACTATATGGCCATATGCCAATATGCCGGCAACGGTCTGTGGATGTTTTGCAGAATAGACAGTCATGTTAGAGTTAGAGATATCAAGGCGCTCGTGGCTGGGGCTGACGCGCCTCGATCGCGACGTGCATTTGATCTGGATAATATGGTGCAATCCTGGACTGTTGAGCCTAACTGGAGTGCAACCGAGTCACCGATTAAACTTGATATGGCATACAAAGTTCAGGAGAGAAAAAAGACTCCGGAAAGATCTCCAGCTGACGAGCTTAAACTGAGATACCTTGATACTCTCTACTCTCAGACTCCTCTCACCTATTTTGCAAAGTCGACTCTTTCTCGTATTCGGGCAAGCTGCCGAGCATTACACAGTGATGACAGCGAGAGTAAATATCTGAAAACATTGACACACGCTCTGAAGAGTCTTGTTTCTGATGTTCATACTCTCAATGACAAATTCACCGTGCCAGATATCCCCTTGGACGAGAAGAAACACTACGAAAAAATTATGGCTGAAACTCCAGATAACGCAGTAAAATCTGTGCATGAGAACTTGAAACTGCGGGAAATACAGTTACAGGTTATCGTTCTACTAGAGATTATGACTATTTCTGATGCTGTACCAGACGAATCACCTCCCCCCGCTATTTCTCGACCAAAAAGAATCTCATTGGTGAGAGGAAAGAAGACTCCTCAAATTCCAGTCAACAGTGTAATAACTCTACCTACAGAAATGCCGGCGTCTGTACAAGTAGATGTCTTGTTTGATCGTTTATGCATTTTCCAGGCGGTCGAAGGTCTGACGGATCAGCCTCAACCAGCGCTTGATGCACAGAATACGCGACCCGACAAAATTCTAGAATTCTGCATGGAGGTCATACTGCCTTTTTACAGTAACAAATTACCCACTTTCACTAAAAGTATGGTGAAAAAAGTCAAGGGAATGGCTACCAAATGGGTGGCTCCCAGCATTACGACAAAGTCTGCGACAGAAAAGAACTTGGACACTACCAGCACTAGCTCATCTGATATGGAGAAGAATAAATTTATCATACCTATCACGGCAGGAAGAACAAAAAGCTCCAAAGCATTGGCTACCAGCCACAAACGTCAAGTGGAACTAGTGTCTTCTTTCAAAGCTATTCGAAACGAGAATATTGAAGCAGAGCTGGCAAATGCCATTAAAAATATTTCCAAGCCGAATAGAGCTGCAGCGACTATGGCCAACGATACTGCTCGTGGATCTCAGAAGAAGGTGGAAAGGGTCCCTCGTCCTGATATCCAGGTGACAATGACACCAGTAAAGAAAAAGCGACTGTCACCAGAGCTGCTTTATGGAACCCCTGGGACACCTATAAAACGCCCCAAGTTCGAGGAAATTGTTTCCTCTCCGATTTCATACACAGAAACGGATGACGACGGTGAAGGACAAGAATTGTAGACCACATTATTTATATTGCATATATCATATTCATTAAATGAAAAATCTAACAAATCTAACAGTCAATTACTCTAGAAGTACAGCAGCCGCCAGTTGGCTTCCGTTAGGGAGTTCCACAACCCGCGCAGCCAAGGTAGATCCAAGCTTGGCCTCCAAAGCAGTTTGGTCCACAGAATCGGAGGAAGGAGGAGCTTGAGACGCCAAGGTGGAAAGAGCCGACAACAAAGCGGAAATAACTTGTTCGGTATCCTGCTGGTCGTTGAACTTGGACATGATTCCCTCGGACCAGATTTTAATGTTACCCAGAATGATAACACGCACTACCTCGGGTCCCATAGCCTTTAGACCGATGATGGCACCATAAGCGGCACCGGCCGGACGTGAAGCATCCATGAATCCTTTAAGCAGGGTTCTCGTGACTCTGGGCTTTAAGGTGTGATAAGAAGATCCATAAGTAGAGCAAATTTTGTTCAACAAGGAAGCAGCATAGTCTCGGACTTGGTATGCCTCCTGCGAAAATTCTGGTTCACCAGGGGATGGCTTCGGTCCAATTCGCTTAGCCAGTAAAGGGGTCAGGATGGAAGGGATGATATGATGGATGTAAGGCTCAATAAATATGGTTGGGTTGGTGAGAAGAGCGTCGGCCACGTCCAGCATGGTAGAAACCACAGCCAAATTGGACTTGAGATTCTGAGATACTTTTTCCTGGACAAACTGAACAAAATAAGGGACAATTTGATGGAGGCCAGGGTCGCTTCGGAGGGAAGCGAGAGCGGATTTCTTGAGATCATCATCGTGATTGGGGGACTGAAGAGCAGCAATTACTCTGTCGAAGTAAAGATGCAGCTCCTTTGAAATAACATGTTTGACTAAGGGCTTCACATCAATGTCTGCAGAAAGTGCTGAGACAGAGTAAGTTTGCTGTGAGCCTCGTAATTGAGGAGGCATTGCTTTGATCTCGCTAGCATGGGGGTTCTGAGCAATGGCCGGCTGGACGCCTTCAATTGCAAGCCAATGGGCAGTAAAAGTAACTGCTCGAGGAACCTTAGGAAGAGGCTGATTGATGATTTTCTCGAAATCAACGTCTTCGTCTTCGTCAACGTAGTACAGAGTCTGGCCCGGTCCCACCAAAGCCTCCCGGTAATTGAGAGGTCTCTGACTCTGATATCCGTATATGGGCTCGACATTCAATACTCGGAGAGCGTGAGAGATATCCGTGGTGCTCAGAGTTATGCGTTTTGAGTGTCTCATGAACTTCATGGCCTGCTCGACGATTTCTCGAATCCGGTACTCCACGTCCATAGCGAGGGTTTTAAGGGCCTCCTCAGGGAGGTTGGTGATCCCCAGCACTTCTGCCACGTCGCGAACCGTGTCGCTCGGGCTCCACAGGGTGTGTGAGTATTTGATGGCGCTCATTGATGGTGGTGGGAAGTCAAGTTTAAAAGTTGGATTGTTCCACCCCACTAAACGCAAATCACATCAACCACCCACCTCAGAAACCAATCAATGGCTGACGAGGACGACACCAGCAGGGCGTTGGAAAGGCTGTCAGAGCTGCAGACCAAGGTATGTGAGATGCATCTTAAGAAACCGACTAAACACTAACCGGCAGTTGTACCGAGTTCGGTTTGATTTGCCTACGCTCTTACGGGGCCTTGCACATATTGACGAGACTGAAACAGGTGGGGAGCCAACAACCAGAACGAAATCCAGGTTAAGCAACTAACAGCTATAGTAAATACCATATTTAACAAAACCGTAGAGGATGCCCGTTCACTATCGGCAGATTTGGACGAGTTTCTCAAGGTATATGCCGAATGCTCCCCGTATTTGGCAGCAGCTACCGAGGAAAAGCTCAACATGAAGGCCGCCGCGGCCCTTAGCAACAACGCACCAGATACCAGCAGCCAGCAGCCCAACACGGCCACCAGTCAGGCTAATTCTCAAAATCAAAATACACCGGCCAATTCGGCGGCCCGAAATGATGCCCTCGCAGCGCAAAGGTCGATTCAGAATCTCATTGGCGGCGGAGTGGGCGGACTGGGTTCGCTGGACGAGCCGATTCTACTTGATGATCCCGCTTTGTCGTTTGTAAAGTTCTAGCATTAGTGTGTAATACATCGGAGTAGCATAATAACACAACATCTGCACGGTTTTAGGAGAGACATGACACCGCTCAGTGCTGAAGAAAAGACCAAGGTAGATGCTCGTAAACACCGATTTGCTACTGGCACCAAATCCCACGAATTTGGGCTGCTCAGCAGAGGGGAGGCCACGCTGAGCACAGATGCTGTTGCTCGAGACCGCTTTTTTGATAAGGTTCAGGCCGACTTTATCAATCGGTATCGTAGCAAGTTTTCTGGGAAAATACTGGCTCTTCTGGTTGATGAAAATATACTGTCAGCATCGAGTTCGAGTTCTAATTCAGCCCAGCCAGTGGTCGGAAATGATCATACAAGCACCAGCACCACTGCAATGGACCTGAGAAAGCTGCGAGAAGCGCTTCTGCCACTCTCAGCATCCTCATTTTCTTATCGCGTTTTCCTTTTCTCCGCTCGAGTTGGCGTTCTGCTCAATCATTATCAAAGCTATGTTCCCTCGTTATCCTATCTACTTGCTGATCCGGCAGCAGATCATCTGACCCCAGCCGAATTCACCGAAGTTACCTTCTTACAGATCATCCATCTTTCGCTTATTTCAGGAAATCTATTGCTTGCGTCTCAGGAACTACAGAGAATTGTTACAGATGTACTATTACCACCAGATACGTTCTCCAGGCTTTGGATCCTGCTCGAGACCCTGGCTACCAAAAACTACTTCCCTTTGGCCCACCTCACGCAGATGGAACAAAATCCTTTTGTCAAACATCTACTGCAATTGGCGATACTAGCCAATTTTCCCAAGGGACTTGCAATCCAGCTGGAAAAGTCTTACTTTACACTTTCACCTGCAGATCTCAGCTCTATTTCCGCACTATCGTGGACCGTGGTTCAGCCGCACGTTTCGTGGACAGGCCAGGACACGATCTCTTTACGCCAGAGATCGAAACCTGTGATAAAGAAAGCGGGAAACACCTGATACCGCACCTTTGTTCATAAGCCCGAAAAGAACGCATCTCTCTGGCCCCAACAAGGTCAGCTGCATGTTTCACGTTGAGTATCTCCTGATTTAACTGATCGGTGATGGCCGGGCTGGTGGGACTTTTCGGCGCCCCACTGAATAAAAAGCCAACAATTTTTCAGTGTTTTTCCGACCAACATCGCTCATCATGCCTGTCAACTGGTTATCTGCTACAACGAGAGCAGTTCGACCTGTCAGAATTGTCGGTGGTCTTCGCCAGACGAGTCTGGTTAGATATCCCACTCCAACCGATAATGTTTCAGCACGAAAGGCCGCGTTCAGCAACGGAAATAGCTATTCTACTACCACCAGTACCACCGCCACCACCAAATCTTCAGCTCCCCATCTTGCCAGCAGGGATGTACGAAATGCTCACTCCCAGGCCCTGACCCAGTTCGGCGAACTGTTAACCCTCTCGAATCAGCGTTCAATCTCAGGCTCTCAGGAGCTGGTGGATATTCAAGGTGCTCTGGAAATATATAATGAACTCAAGGAACTCAAGGTTTTCTATCCTTCGGATATCGCCAAATTGGTGCAATCTATTCATGCCAGCTCAAGAATGTCCTCAGCAGCTGCCATGCGTGGAAAGGTTATTTCTGCCCAGAAGAAGCGTATATTACAGGATCAAATGTGGCTTCTTCTTAATTGTGTGGAAGTTGTTGGACAGGATGTGCTCGACGGAAAAGTTAATATCAATGCATTTGGTCTCATGCAGTTCTTCTCCTGCTATGGTACCATGAAGGACCCCAATCGTGGTCTCCAGTGGAGAAAGCAGTTCAGAGAGAGTGAAAATGAACAACTCGTAACTTTGGTTAATCACCCCAAGGTAGCTGGAGCTGTTGTAGAACTCATGATTCTCAACAACTCTTCTTTGGAAGAAATCGAAAAGGTTTACATTGACTGCAATAGCGATGATCGTGTTGACATCAATCTTCACCATACCATGTGCAGGGCCTACCTTTACTTCGGAAAGACCACAGAAGCCCTTAAGATGTTCAACAACATTGTCACCGAATATAATGGAGGTGCTGAAAACGACAGCTACTTTGCTAGAGTGCACGACTCTTTCATTGGTGACTGCCAGGATATTAATATTGCCAAATCATTTTTCTACGAAGCGGTCAATGGCACTACACCTTATGCTTGCACGATTCATCCTTCCGGTGTGCATAGACTGATGGAACGGTGCTGGAAAAATAATAAGGATTTCAGCGAGATTTTCAAGATTTGGTCTGATTACCTTGGTGTCGTCAGCAACCGACGAGAACGAGAGTATAATATTGTCACCTATTCCCTCATGTTCCACTTTATGGAGAAGTACCCCACTGCGGATGATACTTCGTATGCCAAACTCAAAGAGATAATATCAGCCTATTCTAAGAAGATGCCCAACATGGGCATGCTATTCCTGAACACTCTCTTGACCAATGTGTCCAAGTGGCACGATCTTCAGGTTACGAATGAAATCATTGCTTCATACGACATTTATGGTATTGACAAAGGTTTCGATGCTATCCGTGTTATCCTGAACTCTCTCAGAGATATTCCTGGTGTCAGCCTTGAACAGATCGAGGGCCTGTGGGCTCAGCGATTTTCCCTCTCACGACCCCTGGAAGTTTACGACTTCTTTTCACTTGCCAAGGCCTGTGAAAGAGAGGATGAACCTCTTTTTGCCCAGTACTTTGTGTCCCAGCTGAAGAACTACTTGACTAGCAATCAACTTCGGCAAGATCAAGTTGCCCAGTTCGAGCAGGGCCTCTTCAGATACATACAAATTCCCAAAAACAAGCTTCCCACTATAAGAGAGGCTTTGAAGCTAGACGCTCTTGAGGATACTTCTCGCTCCTCATATTAGGCGAATGTAAATATAGATAGAGTCATGTTAATGTATATTGTTACTTATTGGTGTAGAGGAATATGCATGCAATTGCTTCTCTGTTTATTTTCTTTGAGACAGATCCATAAGCAGAAAGTCGTCTGCTTATTCTTTGTATCTCATGCTATGCTATTTATGTTACTGTACATATCACCGTTTTAAACGGTGTAACGACCTGGTCGATTCTGGGCACTTTGTTCAATTCCGCCAATTAGGAGACTCTGAAGTTGCTGATATGCTGATAGAACAGAAGTTTCGTTGGGTCCTTCAATAAGCAAATATAGTTTGGGCTCGTCAGTTGGAGCACTAGGACTCTTGCCAGGAGGATAGTATATGCCCTTCAAAGTCAGTGAGACACCATTAGCCTCGATGACCTTCGCCTGGTTAGTCCGTGACGAAACTTGCCATCTTGCTTTCTGTGGGAATTCATTGATCTCTAGTATAGCGTGATAGGCGCTTACATCAGGGCCCTTGTTGTCAGGAGCTGCACCTGCCTGAACTCTGGAAGATTTCTCGGAGCCTTGGACCACAACAGCTTTCTTGATCAGTTCTTCAGCAGTATCCTCCGCAGGCGAAGAGGCAGATATAGGTTTGTCCGTATCTGCTCCTTCATCGGGTTCGCCTGCCTGTTCATCTTCTTCTCCGTAAGCCTTCCTCTCTAATGCACGTTGCTGTTGACGAGCCATATCGAGCTTCTCGAGGCCCTTACCTTTGAATCCTTTACGAGAGTACTGTTCTTTGCCTGACTTTACATTTTCCATGAATTCATCGGCCATCTTCTGCACCTGTTCAGGAACTTCAGTCTTTGACAGCTTAAGTGCTTTGGCAATATCGAATGCAGCTCTTTCCTGGTCGGGCAAAATAAAAGTCACGGCTGTACCTGTATTTCCAGCCCTTCCAGTTCTACCTACTCGATGAACGTAATCTTCGAGATGACTTGGCGTATCATAGTTAATAACCAGCTTTAGATGCTTCACATCAAGACCTCTCGCTGCGACGGACGTAGCAATTAGCAAAGATACCACACCTTGCTTGAAATCTGCGATCGCCGAGTCTCGGTCTACTTGTTCCTTACCTCCATGGATAACTAAACTAGGATATCCCCTTCCCATAAGTCCACGAAATAGACTATCTGCAGACTCCTGCCTTTCGACAAATATCAACGTACCCGAGCCTGACGGCTGTTGACCAAGCAACTGGAGGGTTCTGAGAAACTTGGCCGCATTATCAGCAACTACCTCCACAACTTGAGTGATTTCTGGAGCTACCACACTTCGGGCACCAACTATTATCTCAACAGGTTTGCTGAGAATCTTTCTCGCCAGAGCCTCCATCTGCCTTGGAAAAGTGGCAGAGAAGAGCACAGTCTGTCGATCAGGACGAATATTACGGACGATTTTCATGACCTGGGGTTCAAATCCCATGTCAAACATTCTGTCAGCCTCGTCGAGCACCAAATAGGTGACCCGACTGAGGTTGGTAACTCGCCCTTGGTTAGCAGTTAATAGGTCAATCATGCGGCCCGGAGTACAGACTACAATTTCTGCACCCCGACGGAGTTCGGCAATCTGATCTTTGATCGGAGCGCCGCCGTATGCACACACTGCCCTTAAATCAAGAGCCTTGAGAAATGGTTTGCACTCACGGAAAATCTGGACTGCCAGTTCTCTTGTCGGAGTCATAATGAGCCCTATGGGCCCTTGCTGAGCGGAAAGAGGCGGTTGGTCTTTAATTTGGCGAAACATCGGAAGAAGAAATGCCATAGTCTTTCCACTACCGGTCTTGGCTACTCCAATGACATCTCGCCCTGACATTATGGCAGGTATACCCTGAGCCTGGATTGCACTGGGCTGCTCATATCCTAATACATCAGATATAACATGCATTACCGAAGCTGGCAGTCCCAGCTGTGGCCATTTGGTCACTGGTTTGGGGCAGTTAACACCACGAATCTTGATACCATCTAGCTCCAATCGTAGATTATCCACCTCTGACTCAGTAAGATCAGCTATCTCTTGTGGCTCAACATAAAAGTTCTTGCGAAAAGCGCTATAATTCATCTTGGAATGGTCTACACGCGGGATATCCTTCTTTTTCTTCTTCTCAAGCAGGGCCATGGCCTCTTCGGGTGACAGATTATTAGGGTCATCTGTTTCTGCTGCTGTCTCCTCTGAATCGCTATTGTTCACTAGTTCTGGAAGTTGTGCACCTGTAGCATCGGCCGATTCCAATTCAGCCATGTATGCATCTAAGGAATCAGCGGCATCGATATCAATATCGGCTTCGCTGTTTTGCGGGCTCTTATCAGTATGATTCACAGCTTGTCTGTCCAAATTTGTCGAAGGCAGTCTAGGCATGAGTTTCTTTAATGGTGGCTGCAAACTCAACTCTCCTTCTTCATCGTCACCGAGGAATAGAGCTCTGGCCGCTTTCACAGAAGCAATCTTCATTTTAGGTGGTACAGGGGCTGATTCCGCCCGATCTGATTTTAACTCAGTTTGAGCAGGCTTATCCTTGGAGCCCCCTGCCTGTTTCAGAGCAGGTGAACTTTCTTTCGCCCCCTCCTTGGCCTTCTGGGCCTTCCATTTAGCCATACGGGCTTGTCTTTCCTTGCGTTTTTCTTCTTTTCGCCGTTCTTCGTCGGACATGGCAGCGTTGTTGCTGGTGGCCATATCATTAGGGGGGGTTCCAGAAGGTGTCGGGCTCCGATTCCCTTGGAGATTGGAACCTTCGGGGCTTATACTTGACGGTTCATGTGAATTTCCGTTGATATGTGATTCGCCAGCCATAGTGGTTGGTTAGTGGAGCTGCTGAAAACCACACTGCAGATGGAAAAGGACTCAGCCGTGCGGAAGGAAACCATCCGCGCAGAGCAAGGGCAACACGAGTAATACGGATATTTTTTCCATAATATACGTGGGTTTAACACAGCTATATTTTCTGAGCCGTTTATTCGCGACTTTAAGTGGTCTTTACAATACTTGCTGTTCTGTTCGGTATATGCTGTTCTTCATCTCTCTTGGTCCCTCCTAGAACAGTTAACTATTCCGCACCACTCTTGATAGCACTATCGCTTGGCTTGCTTTTCAATTGTGCTTTCGCTTTCTCAGTCCTACCAGCTCTGAGGCAAAATTTTTCATTTCCGTGTAGAGCCTATGATCGTTGATATTCTCCTTTGTTTGAATACGGAAATAATTAGCTCCAAATCCGGGGCAGACCGCGAGTTCAATTCCGCGCTTTGGCGGTGGTATTACTATTGTAGCCGTGCGGGATCAAAAAAGCTATTTGCATTGTATTCAGGTCTGGTCCGAAACCCCATGGCGCTTCCTCTGACAGATTCGTATATATATTGTCACGCTGTTTTCATGATGAGTAGGCTGCAGGTATTGAAACCGCTGGGTAGCTTTCTCGGTGCTTCAGGTACTCAGAGTGAATCCGTATGTTTGTTGGTTGGACTGACAGGGGTCTAGCGGTGTATCTGATAATTCTTGCCGATAGTCGGAACTATAAAACGGTTTCGTATGGGAGCATTAGAAAAACAGCTAAGCGAAAGAATTTAGAGTACCGTTTTCTTTTTCATGATAGCGTAGGCCGCTGCTGATGCTGCTGACCAGTCTGGGGGCCCGTATGGAGCACGATGTAGATCTTGGAATTTCTTGTTTGGGAAATGATCTGAAGAGCCGGTGCCTCGGATGTTCAGGTCCAAATGAAATAAAAGCTTCGGCCTATAACGGTCTTTCCACCAGTCAATAATATCTAGAAAATGAGATATTCTGCAATTGCTACTTTAGTTCTATTAAGTGGTTTGGCACACGGCCTCGATCTGCCTGCCAGTCAATCGGCGACCTCTGGGTTCAATCTCTTTGATTTCCTTCAGGGCACTGGCCCTTTCACGCAGTATGCTCACGGTTTGAGTACTGATGTTAGTGTCCCAAATGGTTGTGAGGTTGAAAAAGTGTTTATGGCTTGTAGACATGGTGAAAGGTATCCTGACGAGGCTGTTATGGTGATACTGGAGGCATCTGTCACCAAAATGAAATATCTCATGCCCTTGCTGAGCGGCAAGATGGAGTTTATTAAAGATTATGACTTTTATGCTACATCGGCAGAAGCTGGATCGGAGACCGACACTGGCATCTATAGTGGTGTCCAGTTTGGGTTAGATCTGGGCCAGACCTTCTACGAGAGATATGGTTCTCTACTTGACAATTCTAGCACACCGCTTGAAATTTACACTTCAAGCTCAGCCAGAGTGGTTGCTACCTCTGAAAACTTTGCAAAAGGCTTTTTTAGCAACGACTCTTCCAAGTACAATATCGTTGACCTCAGCGAAGACAGTGAGTATGGCTATAACTCCCTGACCCCCGACAGTTCCTGTCTTGATCTCAGTTTGATTACCACTGTAATTGAAGAAGTTGTTTATACTCTGTCGAATGTGGGTGACATCATTGCTCGACTGGTATTAGATTACGGGGCCATTGGCGTCGATGCGATCGATATTTTTACAATTGGTCAGATGTGTGCTTTTGAGCTCGATGCCCTAGGAGATTCTCAGTTCTGCAACATTCTCACTGAAGATGAATGGATAATTCTCGGATTTCAGGCTGATATTGCCTTGTACAACTCCTATGGACCAGGAAGCTCTATTTCTCGAGCTGCTGGTTCTGTATATTTGAACAATACCATTACCCTTATGGAACAAGACGATGGCCAGAAGTTGTATTTCAACTTTATGCATGACACCCAGATCCAGACTATTCTCAGTGCCATGAATTTGCCGGAGCAGCCATCTGCAATGTCTACCAACTATAACGCTCAGCTCAAAACGGGTTATTTTCCTTCACAGCTCACCCCAATGGGTGCTCACTTTGTCCTCGAGGTACTCAGCTACGAAGGTGAGAAGTACGTCCGTGCCATTGTGAATGAGGCTGTTGTTGCCGTGCCTGGATGTGAAAGTGGTCCTGGAAACTCTTGTCCATATGAAGACTTTCTGAACTATCAGCGAGCCCGCTTTATCAAGCTCAGTGATGCTTGCTACGTTCCTAGCAATGAGCCTCAGTATACTACATTTTACTGGGATGATGAGAGTACCGCGTAGTGGCTGCTATCGCGAGAGCCGTAAAGCCTGTAGTTATAAATGCTTGATTAGTAAAACACAGAGTCCTTAAAGTATTTCAGTGAGACTACTGAAGGTATTCTAATGTTACTGAATATTATTTTGAATTTTACTAGATTATTTCTAGCTTAATTTTGGCGATTCTGTTGGCAGTGATATGGCATCGATCCCATACAGTCCACAATATAAGGTTGGCAAAGATTCATGGGCACGAAAAACGAAAATACTACAATGCAAACGAGCAGAACACAAAATACGCATTATCATGATTTATTTTTACCTAAATGACCAAAACTTTTAGCATATTGGACTTAGTTCTCGTGGAGAAGGGCAACAGACTTCTTGGAAGCAGCTCCAGTAGTCTTCTCGGCCTTCTGGGAACCAAGCTTCTCGGCAGAGAAAACCTTGGCGTAGGGGTTGAGTCGAAGCATAACCTGCTTGTTCTTGAGAGGGTTCTTCTTGAGAACGTGGGATCGCTTCTCCTTTCGGGGACCGGCAGGTCGGACAACGGCCTGGATTTCGGCAGAGTTGATGATTCGGGTGACATCAGTGTTAGAGATGACATTGGAGGGGAGAGTGAAGCCAGACTTGGAGCCAGCAGAGGTCTCAGAGCCCCAGATGGAGTCGAGGAGCTTGAAGGCAGACTCGGTCCAGATGACAAATCGACCAAGGTGGGCACCAGGAGCGAGCTGGAGCAGGTTGAGGGATCGGACGTTGGAAGTCTCGACACCGGGGATGTTTCGGAAAGCCTTGACAAGGCCAGAGTCCTCGCCGTAAACAACCAAAGGACCTCGTCGCTGAGTGGTTCGTCGACCTCTCAACTTACCCTTACCGGCACGGGTCTTCTTGGACTTGGCAACCTTGATGACGTCTCGGTGGGCACCGACAGCCTTGAGGACGGCAACAGCGTCCTTGGTCTTAGAAAGGGACTCGACATCGGAGGAGATGACGAGGGGGACCTCAGCGATGGTCTCAACACGGTGACCTCGAGCAAGGACAAGGGGAGCAACGGAAGAGGCAGCAATGGCAGAAGCGGTAGCATATCGCTTCTCATTGTGGTTGACCTTTACCTGCCATCGTCTCCAGGTCTTGGTAGGAGCGAACATTCGACCGCCTCGGCACATGTTACCGAAGGCAGCCTGACCGGTTCGGTGGGTACCGGAACCGCCAACACGGGGAATTCGAGCAACAGCTCGACCAGTACCCCAGGACTCGGCAGAAGTCTGTTCACCGGCGTTGGAAGCAACGGCGTAAGACTGTCGCTTGTTCTTGGCGACTCGAGTGTAGACTGAGTGGATAATATCAGGTCGGATGGGGGTGCTGAAGACAGCGGGGAGGGCGACGGAGCCAGCAGAGGCACTGTCCTTGCTGGAGTAGACAGAAACTTGGGGTCGAGCAGACATTATTGAGTTGTCGAAAATAATTTGTGAGGGAGAGGGTTTTGTGTGATTTGAGATATTGAAAAGTTTGGGTGTGTTTTTGAGTGGGCTGGGAGTTACGCGTGGAACGGAAGAGCAGTCACATTAAGGTCTTTGAGAAAGGTACACAAACGACAGCGTTAGAAAGTGATGAGTGATGAGATACAGGGCAGAAGCCAGTTCTTGTTTAGGGATATTGCATTTGACAAGAGAGATACATTTCAACTGGATCAATATTTGTACCACTTTTGCATAATCATGGAGATGCATTTAGGGGTGATGTTCATCGCACACCAGAAATGTTTCATGGTACCTGCACGGCTGTGCATCCCCAGGACAGTTTAGTCAAGGATTCCCGGTTGTCATAAAACGGGGGGTCCGGAACATTACCGGTAGATTCAGCAGAAGAACGGGGGAAAAAAGAGCAATGCAAGCGGTCCAAGTTCTGCATCAATTCATCAAAACATTTGCTCGGGTTTTCAGGCGGCGCAGAGCGCCATTCTGGTCGCTCACCAAAACACATGTTGTAGCACCATAAATTTGACGAGGTTTGACTTTCTCCCTCCTAGTTTTTCCTACATAACACAAGCACAATGAGCTGCGGGAAAAACAAACAAACACCCAGCTGACACATGTGTGCACAACCTACACAAATCAAAATGAAAAACTTAGTCCATGTTCCCCCGCCTGCGCTGGTGCTTGGCTTGCGCATGGGGGGAGGGCGTCACATTTTGCGTACCATGATTAAGGTACTGGAAATGCCGCCCGCCCCTCCGCCGAACCAAACCAACCAGTTCAGCAGCACATTAGCAGAATAATTTCTTAGTAGAGGGCTTCCCTGTAAGGCTCAGAACTCCGAACTCCCTCGCACCCCGTATTCCTTGTGCGTATGTGCTCCGGTCAATGTTTACGTTTACGCTCGTCTCGGCCCGAAGTCCGTTTGCTTTCGTTTAACTGTCAGGCCCCCCCCCCCTCCCTGTCTCTCCCTTGTGGTGGGTTGTCACCCGGCAGCCCCGATGCGGAGGGCAAGGGTACCCACACACTTTGGATGGATGGGGAATAATTACTGGCATGGCTGTTCAGCCAATGGAGTTTCGAGAGCAGGCACGTCTGGGTGAAATGGGTTGTTGTAAAGCCCACCCCCGTTCCCCGGTGCCCAGTGGCGCGCGTTTCCGGATTGGGGAGGTTGAGAGCAAGCCCCGATTGTGGTGCACAACGGGGGCTTTGCTTGGTTTGGTTGGACGTAGGCTGACAAGAGGGGGGAGGGGGTTGTTAAGTGAAATTGGATAAATTTTTTATTCCGAGTATTTTTATATCTTGGTTCCGTTACTGCTGTTTGTTTGCACTTTCTTGTGTGTCATTTCCATTCTAATTTTTGCCTGGTTTGCTTGCTGCACTGTGGGTTTTATCTGGACTTCCGTTTAGTTATCAGTGGGCAGCTGCACTCGCTGCATAATATTGTTGTCCCTTTTTTGCGACTCCCTCATATCACAAAGCTACTTACCACTGTAACACAGACCATACAGTTCCCCTTAGAACCTTCCGTTTTTCCCGCTGTTCTGCTGTAACACAGACGCTCTTCCAGCATGTCAGCTGCTGTCGAACCGTCTCCCTCAGCTGGCCGTGGCCTCCAATTTGGCTACGACGGCACCGCTACCATGGTCCCCGCCGACAACAACCCTCTGAATGCGCCCCCCGGCTCCTCGTCGCTACTACACAAACGAACCGACTGGAAAGCCTTTTACGGCAATCATCCGCCCGAAGTTATTGTCATTTCCGATGATGACGACACGGAAGATGCCCCAGATGAAGACGAGGACGACGAGGAAGAGGAAGAAGATGAGTTCTACGTCACAGGCCACCACTATCTCTCTAGGCCTTCCGACACCCGTAAACGGGGCCTAACTCATGGTTCCGATTCATCGTCACGACTCTACGGGTCCTCGGAGTATTCCATGGACCGTTCTTCCGCTTCTTCTGCCTCGTCTTTATCGGTATTCTCGGAGAATGTCCTCCAAGATCACCTCAATCCCCTGCCTTTTGAGCCCATCAGTAGGCCTACTAGCAAACGAAGGCGCCTGGACAGTGCTGTCAAGTATTCTCCGCCTCGAAAGCCTATTATGAAGGCTGAAGATGTCCGTGTTAAGCGCATATACGACTCTTCCTCCTCTCCGGCCAAAACCGCCCCGCCTTCTAACACACCGTGGGATGACAAGGATGGTCACTATATTGCCAAGCCCAATCATTTGTTCGCTAATCGTTATCGTATTGCGCAGCTTCTGGGCCAGGGCACATTTGGCAAAGTCGTGTCGGCTTACGACGTTGAAACAGACCGCAACGTGGCCATCAAGATTATTCGAGCCATCCCTAAGTATAGAGATGCATCTCGAATAGAACTCCGTGTTCTTCGCACTCTGTCAATGTATGACAGACGTAACAAGAACAAGTGCATCCATCTCCGAGAATGTTTTGACTATCTCAACCATATCTGCATCGTCACAGACCTCTTGGGCTGTAGCATCTATGACTTCATGAAGGAAAATGACTTCGCCCCTTTTCCTGGTCATCAGGTGCAGCATCTTGCTGCCCAGCTTCTTCGCTCTGTCATGTTTTTACACGATCTTAATTTGATTCATACAGATCTCAAACCCGAGAATGTACTTCTTGTTAATTCGTCCGCTGCTACAAAGCCTTATAGATCAACGTGGAAAAAGCATAGAACTAGTGGTGCCGTTCGGTCCATTCTGAATGATACTAGCATACATCTGATTGACTTTGGCTCGGCCATTTTCAATGATGAGTATCACAGCTCGGTGGTATCAACGAGGCATTATAGGGCGCCCGAAATCATTCTCGGGATTGGCTGGTCGTTCCCCTGCGATATATGGTCAATAGGATGCATTCTGGTGGAACTCTGTACAGGCGATGCACTGTTCCAGACTCACGAAAACCTGGAGCATTTGGCATTTATGGAGAAGATTATAGGCAAAACGCTTCCCAGGGGTATGCTTCGACGGGCTCTCAATGATGTGAATGGGTGCAAGTATGTGAATGCTCAGGGAACCGGCATCTTGTATCCTTCCCCGAGTACGGATAATACGTCCCTTACTTATGTCAATGCGTCCAAGACGTTTGAGCAAAAGCTGCGTTTGGCGCAATCACGCGAAGCGACCATTTCGGGTACTTCTGTCGCAGCGACAGACCAGTTCTGGGACCAATTCATAGATTTGGTTTCCAAAATGTTTGTCTATGATCCGGCAAAGCGCATTACAGCTAGGCAGGCCTTGGCACATCCGTGGTTCCGCACCACTCTGGATTATTCCAAAAACACGCATGTGCAGGTTCCGGTAACGTGAGAATCTCACTACCATTATTCTATATATGCTTATTTTATTTAATTGGTTGGGTAATAAATCAAAGGTTATATCTTTATACATTTATGAAGGCGAATATTAGTGGGTCGTAACAGGTCAAAAAGGTCACCCGAAAACAGCATAAACGAGACATTCGATTACTATCAAGAAGCATTACTGACTGATTTGGAGAGGCGATGGTATGTACGGGGCAGAGGCAGACTGAAGCTGCTTCTATATCCATCCTAGCTGAGAACCGAATCATATAGCAGGTAGCATTAAACTGAAGAAGGCAGACAGAAAGTGGTACAATGAAAAGAAAGATTCATATAACACTTCTGAAAAGAAGGCCACAAGATGATCGATGGCGTATGATAGAGTCTCGTCTGATTATTTTTTCTGGTCTTAGATTGCCAGTGGTCTTATCATAACTCACATTAAATGTACATAAATACTAAATACAAAGCTGATCTACACCTACTCATCATGCTCTGCAAGCATGGCTTTCAACTCATACTCTGTTTTGAACTTTTCACTGAGCATACCGAGCTGAGCTATGAGAGCGGAGCATGCGTTTTTGATGGCCTCCTTGGGGGAGTAACCATCCACTGTCTGAACTCTCATGACAAAGTTAGCAAACAGAGGGTGCTCTACCTTATAAGCTGCAAATATCACACGGGAATCCTGTATAAGCTGTGCTCGAAGGAGATTTCCCAGCGTGTGATCCTCCCGCTCAAACTTGATAATAGCCGAGTTTGGCATACGAAGGTCCGGTGTAACGGTGACCCTATCATGTTAGTCTTGTAGATGATTCCAGAGGTATTATTTATGGCTTACTTTTGTACCCCATCGGGGAGCAAGAACAGCTCGAATCGATCTGGAGCGTTCATGTTGACGGTAGAGTGAGGTGGTTTGAAATTTCGGCGTTGGGCTTGGGAGTTGTCTGTTGTAGGATATCAAAAGGCAGGAACGAGAATTCCTGAGCATTTCTTTCTTAAACAAGCACTCAGGAGTAATTTCCACCGATTGACAAAAACGCATTTTTTTTTCAGTATTTCTATTTTTTGAGTGGTATTTTCAACTCGTTTATCAGAAGCTCGTAAAAATGGTTAGGAAGAGTTTCAGGTCTAGCAGTAAGTATATGGTGTATGCTGTCTTTGATACTACGGAGTAGAAGAGCCTGGGGTAATCTGCGATTTGGAATCGAGACTCAGATGCTCCATTAACAAGGACAAGCCCCGACATCCTGAAAGATTCGGTACAATGAGAGATGGAATGCTAATTTGTAGAAATCTCTAAAACCGCTCCTGCTTCTTCGTCTGCACCGGTAGCCGCTGCTGCTGCTGTGAGCCCCGTAGCTGAGCTCGATGCCAAAATCAAGGCTCGGTTCGAACACCAGCCAGATGTATACAAGGCATATCTTGAGATCGTCAAGGAGCTCGCCAAGCCAGGGTATGTATTCTCACCACCGCCTATTTGATCATATTTGATTTAAAATTGGATCGTGTCATCCGTTTCGTCTGTAGTTTGTGTTCCTGTTCTCCTCCCTGCTGGTGCCGAAGTCTGTGGGGTCACCACCTCGGTATAGGCAAGGACTTGTGCCGAAAAGCATTGGTGACGGCTGAACTGGATCTGGAGGACACACTGCAATTCGCACTTTTTTCCCTTGAATACTAACTATCAGGTTTGATGCCAAAGAATTGGATACTCAGCTTTCGATTATTTTTTCCAACGAGCCCGATCTGAACCTGGAATTCCGTGCTTTGCATCCTTCTCTTGCTCCTCCTACTGCCTCTTTCCCCGAAAAACCTACAGAACAGAAACATAAGGCCACTGAAAACATCATTAACAATAATACATTGACAGAATCTGAACCCAAGGAGATATATTTGGAACAAAAAGACCCGATCCCAATGACTGAACCAATACCAGAGAAGAAAACTGTTCTCCGCTACGCCGAGCTTCGGCATCTGGCTAAAGGAATGGCCTCGATCCAAGATCCAACCTTGGCTTCCATCGGCTATTCTTCACTGTTGACCTATTCGTTCACAAACAATCCTAAACTAAAGGCTATTTACAGCATGATCAGTGATTTCCGAATGTTTACTAGAGTGTGGGGAACTGCTGGCTTGGTCGAATGGGGCCTTGACACAGCGGATTCTGCAAAGGCCACTACCAAAAGCTCATTTGACGAGGCTATTCTCAAACTGGAGTCCTGGTCATCTATTCTTTACCAGTTGTTGGAAAACGTTGCTTATCTGTCCACAAAGGGTGTTATCAAGCTATCACCCAAGCTCGAGGCCAAGATATGGATATACTCTTGCGTCATGTGGGCTCTCTACGTACAGCTTGAGATCGTCAGACTGGCCAAGGTCGTCATTACTTCAAAGGGTAAGAATCTTCCTTTGAGACAGTTGTTCGCCCAGCTGGCTTGGCTGCCTTTGACGGTGCATTGGTCGACCCCTAGTGGTTTCTTAGCCGATAGAGGAGTGGGCTTTTTTGGCACTTGTGCATCTTTGCCAAATGCCATTGTTCAGTGGAGAAACTTGGCATAATCACATATGTTCCATAATGTTACGATAGTTTCATGTATTTAGTTCGTACTGGATAGATAGATAAATAAGCGGATATCATGTACCCTCAAAGCTTGTCAAGTCAGGAAGTCTGGGTGTCAGACTCAGTCTACAACATATAGTAGCTGTTTAAAGATGCATTGTCATTCAGGGACGCTCGTCTTTCGCCTTTTTCGCGCGTTCGAAGCTCAACAGTGGGTTCCACTGCTGGTTGTGGAGGAGTGTTCAGATGAGACGACAATCTATGTCGATTCTGCGCAGGATTATGACTGGGGGATGACCTGTGAGGATAATCCCTAGCATCTTCACCAATGGCAGCATTCTTGATGTCGTCGAAAAATCCCCAAAACTGAGAACCCAGTTCTTCCACCACACGCTTACCCATGTTGATGACATCCCCTGTCGGGGGTAGCTGCGATCCCGCCATACTACTGTGTAGAGCCTTTATGGGCTGTGAGGGGTCGTATAAATGATTCTGCTCCAGCTCGTCTTCTTCGTTTTCATCCAAAACGTCTGGTCTGGCCCTCGATTCGATAGAATCCGACCGACCATGACTCTCGCCCAGCTGTAACGTATAATGCGAGTTAGAAGAAGGTTTAGAACGCGGAGGAGGTGCTAATGCATGTGCAGCCCCCTCTCGAAATTGACGCAGATCCATTTCTGCACGCTTGAGAGTGTCCTGAAGCCGTTTGACTTCGTCTCTCAGTTCAACAACATGCCTTTCTTTAGCAGCCAGTTCACTCAGATATCCGTCAAACGAAGATGTACTTGCAGCACCAGTAGTAATGTTACCAGAGGGAGTACTCAGCGGCAGTGTCCCACCACTGTTGGTCGATGTGCTGGAAGCATTGCTAGTAGAATGATGATGTCCCGGCTTGTTTCGACTGGGAGACACTGGCCCTATGTCAACCAACGAAGCATTAGAAACCAGAGGAGAATGTGAAGCCACCACGGGTGTAGATTGGGCCGAGAGACTCGCGGTACGGCGTCCCATGGGGGGACTTGCAGCAGATACTACCGGCAGGGCAAAGCTCATGCTAATGCGCTTTCGCGCAGTAGGCGTCGAAGACCCCCCTCGAACTAGTGCTGGGGACTCTGGCTCAGTTGCCATGATGTTATCAGTGAAAAGCGAGAAGGCTTGTTTCGCTTTTGTGCAAGGAAGGTTGAGGCGAGGGCACTCCTTTGCCTATTTGGTTTTCGCGTCCCTAACGAGGTAAATTAGTCAAGAGTAATTTCCCCCTATCGGGTAGTATTACAAACAGTCTCGTTCAGAGCCACAGCAAAAAGGTGTCCAGCCTCACCCATCCAGCATTGCTGAACAGATCCAAGCCAGCTTCAAATCCCATAAAACAAATGCTGTTCAGTACTTCATCAAAGCGGGCTGTGTTGTACAGTTTCATTATATTTGGAACTGCAGCATTTCTCTGGCTTCCTGCTGTCGTCTCATATCTGGCATTGTACCGCCTTTACCTACCAGCCGGTGCTCATTCGTCTACCCCGGTTTTTTTTGACTACGGACTGAGACCAGCGTATGGCGCAGAAGGAGGTGCTTTGGCTATCATGCCGTTGATTCCTCCTCCATCGGTTAACGAAGAGTACGTCATGGCTCTGGACCTGGTGCTTCCTAGAGATGCCCAAAACACCCATGTTGGTAACTTTATGATCTATGCACTGTTTATGAAATCAGTCGGCCAGGATCTTATCGAGCTTCCTTCTAGAATGCATCCAAAACTTCGCATTGAGCGTTCCTCCGAGGTGTCTCTTCGTGCCCTTTCTCTCCCGTTCAAGGATCCCATATTAGACACTCTGGACTCTCTTCTGTTCGCTCCTCTTTACATTTTCGGCTTCAAGTCCAAGTCCGATGTAGTCTCGACCCAGCTGACTACTCTTCCTAGCAATAAGTACTCCTGTGTCATGATAGAGCTTGATCGTAATGTCACAATTGAGTCGGCTACTTTGAGCTGGGCTCCTCAATGGTCCGGTCTGCGCTTTTTGATGGCCCATTACCCCATCACCTCCTTCCTTGTAGGTGTCTCGTTATTCTGGTCAATAGAGGTGTTTACTGCTACTATAGTCGCTCTTGTTCTGGCGGGGATGTTTTCTCCTGATAATAGAGAAAACCTGGACGATGACTATGCACCTAAACCCTATGCCAAGTCGAAGCCGATCCTCAAAGCTTCTCCTAAGCCTGAAAGTCGAAGGTCATCGATGGATAAACTTCAAATTCTAGGACCCGACCCGTTGTACCCCCAGGCTGGTCCAGATCTCACTCCGGCTCCCTCGCCTGCTCCAACAAGCTCGTTGGATTCTGATGAGCTCGAGAATTCCTACCCGCCCACTGTAGAAAATCCCTCTGAAAGTCTTCTGAGTACATCTGACGATATCATGTCTCCTCCTCAGCCGTCAACTGCACCTACAACAGCCATTACTGCTGAGCATGTCCAGGACTCTCCTTCCCCATCCCAGGGACCTAAATCGCAAACCCCTATACGATCCTCGAGTCCCGCAGAATAACAATCTGTACCATTCTAGGATATTCTTCTATATTGATTGGTGTCTTTATTAACTATCCTACAACTTGATTAGTGCTTCACTTATGGCTTTGATTATCTCAAACCCATGCATGATTGCTAACCCTTAGCCTCCAAAGGCTCGGTTGGGAATCTCGGCCACCAAAAACGGTACCTTGATATCCTCAAGACGAGAAACACCGGAGAGTATCTTGCTTGACCTTACAAATTCTTCAAACTCGGAAACACAAAGCTCCCATTCCCCCAAGGAACTACCGGCGTACTTCCAGTAACGGACTTCATCATGATCTAGCAAAGGCTGCCGATATTTAGTCACCGTTTCCTTATGACGGAGCTCGCCATTGACCTTCGTTGACATCAGTACTGGGGATCTAGATCGGGCGACTGTAGGGCTTGTAATAGGAGAAAAATAGACACTTTCTCCACTAACACTAGCACTGTCAAGAGCCAGCCCTTGAACAGGCGGTGTATGTAGAGTATTATCCATGTCTTCGTCCTCGTCATCTCCGTAAAAATCCAGAACACTTTCAGATTGACTGTCCGTTCGTGAATAATCAAAGGGAAGTCGAGCAATCGTGGCAAGCTTTTCTGACGCCTTTTTGGCTGCGTCGTCCTCCAATGCTCTATTCTTAAGAACTGTCTTACCTCGAATCAGGTCCATTTGTCGCCTCATGCTAGCCTCACTGTATTCCAATGCAAACTTGTATAATGGGCGAGAAATTTCAGGAGACTTATGGGTCAAACGAGGCGGAGGAGGGATGAGTGCCATAGTTAGAGACTCTGCCATTCCATTGGGTGGGCCGTTGACTTTAGAGGGGCTAATGCTGTTTTCGTTCAACTCAGGAATACTAATAAGACTTCGGCTGTCAGGCGAAGAGTGCATAGTCGCAGGCAGAGAATGACCTTGTCGAACATTATTAACACTCAAGGAACGGCGGGGAAACCCACCACTTGCGGGCACCGGAGTAGCTAACGACGTTCTTTCCTTGTTGTAAGACTCTGAAACGATTCTTCGTTTCTCCTTCTTCGTAGATTTCCACCGGAATAATGCCGATAAACTCTCCACTCTGCTCAGCTTCTTCTTCTCAGGGCCAGCCCTGATAGTCTCTAAGGAGTCTCGGCGGTCAGCTGTAGTATCACTACTGCCGATTCCAACAGCCTTCTGCTCGGGCAGTAATCCATACGAATAAGCAATATCATCAAATACATCGAAAGCATCCGTTTTTCCACCATTAGTCAGATTCTGGGGAGCAAATCCATTTATAGGAGCACCAGGGCGATGAAGAATTGGCGTGCGACCAGAAGAAGGAGCCAGAAGTTGAGATCTCTGCAGCCCTGGAAGACCTGGAAGAACCTTGGAAGTATCAGAGGGAATGAGAACGCCACTGATCGGCAGAGGGGTTCCGACAGAGTTGGCCGCAGGATTAATACAAATTGCCAGTCGGCGATGAATAATGGGTAAGCAAGGACTCAGTGGTACGTTAACCCCAGTGTTAACCATCTTCTGTACCTTGGAAACAGATAATCGAAGACGACGTGATAGTAGTTTACGTACATCACTGTTATAGTTTGAGAATAAGATGGAGCAGAGGAGATCTGACTCAGGTCCAACTGATGCAATCCTCCAAACGAGGAGACGATGATAGTAAGCTCGCACCAAGGGCTGCCAGTGACAAAAGAAACTTTTCCACATATTCGTAGATAACAGCCAAGAGGTGCATTTCCATCTTAGGCCTTCATGATCATCGAAATATAAGCCAAATTTAAATTCGTTGTCCGGTGCGATTGAGGCTCGATTGGGTCCTCGATGTCTTCGACGCTCTCGAGTAGCGGCGACGCCAATAGGAATATGGTCCCATATGTTGAAAAGAAAAGAAAGTGCACGGAGCTCTGTATTGGTGTTTCCACTGGCGAGCATTTTCTGAGCGACACCTATCCAGAAGCCCCAGTCAATTGCACGATCTTTGAATATTTGGACCTGCTGCCTAGTAGATGGCTGAGACATAATGAGAGAAGAAATATACTCCTCAGCAAGATCGGTTAGTACTACGCAGTTCTCCATATCATAGAGCTTGATAGAAAGAGCTACCGCTCGGAGGATGTTTTCAAACTGACGACAGTACCTCTCGTAATATTGAACTGTGCAATCGTCATTGTGTAGTATCTCTCGAATAGTGGCCAAAAATTTCAACTGGTCGACACGACGCTTTCCCATAGCAGGAATTGCATTAACAGCAACAGCATCATAATCGTTGTTGAATCTAGTAGCCTTTACCTCGGGCTTGATAGCTACTTTGTCGAGCTCACAGAGAAAAAATGCATGAAAAACTACCAAACCAGGAGCCGCCAAATGGCTATTCCAAGGTTTGGCAGAGAAGCCAGGGGCTTGAGAAAATATGCTTGAAATAAGGGAGTAGTAATGCTTGATGAATGCCATGAAAAGATCGGAAGAGTAGCATGCCCACCGTCTATTCCAAGGGCCATACATGAACTTGAGACGGTTTAAAGTAGAGGGCGGAATACTAATCTTCGGACCGCCACGGTATCCCATTGTACTATAAAGGTGGTCGGCAAACAGTGGCTTGAGATCAGCCACTGCCGAGGGGAGGGAAGGAGGCTCGTCATATTCGTCGGTGAACGACCCATCTGAGTCAGAATCGTCGTCACTGGGCTCTGAAGTGAACCAGTTACGGGTATCCTGATTGAAAGAAGTGTCAATTATGCGACTTGTTTGATAAGGAGCAACGTCAAGAATGTTGATTAGACATTGCGCAACCCCCGGAATAAAAAAAAATGAGTACGCCAGGACTTTTCCGGAAAAAGCAGAGACGGTGAGGGGTACACTTTTGAGATTCAATTTGGAAATAGCCAGTTCCAGGGTCTCAAATAATAATTCCTGGTATTCGCTGAGATCATCGGCCCATTCTGGTCGGCACATGATTCCCGATATGCCCTCCAGAAACGCCGACCTATCGGCATTTGTAACTGAGCGATGCTTAAAGGCCAAAAGGATATTGGACCACCATTTCTGGAGTACTTTTAGTTTGTAAACCTGAGTTGATCCAGGCGGTGTATCTGCTGCGGTATTTAAACAAGCCGGGCTGAGTGTTGAGGGGGAGGATCGAGAAAGGCCCTTTTGTTGACGAAGAAAGGAAAGCAGAGCCAGTCGAAGAACATTAGCCTTATGAACACCGCTTTTCGAGACAAAGCGGGGAAGCTCGGCTTCTAGATGCTTAAATTCGGCAAGGCCGGGGTCTCGTATTTGTTTGGAAGAAGAGCTTCTTCCAGGTGCTCCGCCAAGGCGGGAGGAGCCTGAAGGTGAGTTTCCAATTGAGTCTGGAGTCTCAATAGTGTGTCTAGGGGTTCCCAGAAAAGAAGAACTGCGAAGATGATCCTGCGACGAGATTGTAGTAGCGTTAGGCGATGAAGAGAGAGTTGTTCTCGAGGAAGAAGCCTCGCTGGTGTCGTCGTCAGCCCCTACGTCAGAGAAATTGCCTGATATGTTGGGTGGAGAACCAAGTCTGGGGGAAACGACAGTAGTAGAAGATGAGAGATTGGTATTATTTGATGCAAATGAGAGCCTTCGCAAAAGGCTGAGAGACGAAGAAGACTTCTTCTTGATTGAAGCGTCATCTAGAGGTGGCTTGTTCGGGTCCTCCGCCTTGTGCTCTATCATCACAGTGGGCGCTAGTTTGGAAGACGCAGACAAGGACCTAGAGGTGCGACGCTCTAGCATTGTGATGTGAAATCTCTCTGAGAGAACTGGAGCTATTGGAGCAGTTCGATATGGCGGGGTTTCAGATGATATCTTCTCTTGTTTGGCAGCAACGATAGACGACAGAGATGTTATTAATAGATTCCGCAAAATAACAAGAGATTATAGCGAGAGCATGGGATTGAGTGAAATAAGCGACAAGATAGCGTAAGGATAAACGAGTGTTTCCAGGCAAAACCGGTGGTGATCGCTGGATAGTTGCTGGAGCAGAGGCCGTATGGGCGGTTGGTGGGGGCTAGTGGTGCAGCGGCAGCAAAAGTGAACAAGGTCAAGTAACAAGAGGGAGAAACAAGGTGAAATTAGTGGGGAGGTGGTGGTAAGACGCTGAAAGAGCTATTAACAGCAAGAAGGAGGCGTAGAAACCAGAGAAGGTTCACAGCAATACGGGGGATGCCGTGTGTTAATGTACAAGTAATTTGTGGGATTGCAAGATGATGTTGAGATGCAAAAAGTATTATGGGGCAGCACAAGAAAAAACAAGTTAACAACAGCAATGTTGGAAGCCGAACGTTTGGAGGTGGGTAGGGTTGTGCATAATAAGATAAGGGTGGACTGAGCTTAATATGAGAAACTCGGTAGAATAAGTATTTATTTATTATATGAGATCCTGCAGCAAAGTCTTGTTCGCTTTGGCTCTGTTGCTATTCCTGGCCGGTTTGTTGATGCCATCGTACGTACCTCTCAGGCTCCTTTGTCAGCCTCGCGATAACGGACAACGGAAAATCAACAAGGCACCGCTGCCAAGGGTCGGGCGCCAACTGGGGCTTGGCAGCAGAACATAGGTGGACCATATCGGACTATATACCATGGTTCGATTCAATTTCCAGGGGGGGCATCATGTCAGGTGCGGTTAAGTGGCATCTGCATCTGGTGGGTTAATTGATCAGGCACGCAGAGGGCGGTCGATGACGCACTTGAACAGGGGGGGTTTCCATCGCAAGCGAAAAAAACTTCACCGACATTTCACAATGGTATATACTGCGCGATATTATTTTTACAGGATGTCAGCAGGACTACACAGCTAACGCTTTTCAGCCGTTTGCGTATCACTGCCAGTGGGGGTCTAAGCCAACGGGCTGTAGCTCTGTGTAGCTCAATTTCTTTCACTGGACTCAATCTGACGATGACGAAGGGTGCCTGCCCATGAATGTTCTACGTTCAACAACGGCTTAGGGTAACGGGGCCCACCAACTCTGCCTGGCCAGCTAGTTTTATTTCGAATATCTCCATTCTATCTTCAGGGGGTCTATCGCCTTATCACTAGAGATTATTGCTAGTCATCTCTTATCCCGTGGTCACTCACCTTGCTCTGATAAGCCTTCCGCCTGCAAAATCCAGCACTTGCTTGTTTGGGTGATTAGCGAACAAGGAAGGACCCTGTCGATCCTCGGAAAAAACAATGAGCACAAAGCCTATTTTCTTCAATATGGATTGGACACAGTCAAGGCATACGTGAGTAGCTTAGTACTTGGATACAGCTGTACTACTAGGTTTGGTTTTGTTTGCTGCTGTTGGACAAAGGACTATGAGAATACGATGTTATCCTTCTTTTTTAAGCTTCCTGAGGGGTACTCGTTTGTCTCAGATAGCCACCAAGGCTCTGCGGAGCTCCAACTACTAAGCTATATGGACTGCATATAAATGCAAGAGGTCATATCAAAACTGTCGCATGCATATTGAAGTCACCCGGAACGCGGATAACACCGAAAACCCCGAAAACCCTTAAACGTTTCTCATTTAGGGCGAATGGGAATAATCCGTCACTGAACCTTAGCGAGCATTAAACTTTACGTCACCTACAACCGATGTCCCGCATATGTCTAGAACCAACCACACCCAAACTTCGGATTCCACTTAGAAAAATGGCCTTATCGATTCCTTTTGTTCACTAATTGGTCGTAACGCTGCTTTCAACTCGCCAGGATATGCCCATAAAATGACCTAAGCAGCAATTACAACTGTAGCCCAGACGTAGCATCCCGATCCTACTCCCCGATCTAGAGACTCTCCAGCCATTCCACTACGACTATGCAATTGGTTAATCGAGGCTACTGCCTCCCGATTTAGTTAAAATGCTTCGATCGGGCAGCTGCGGTGCACTGCACCCTGATGGGCCTTATGGGCGGGGCTGGCACCTGGATTTAGAGAGGGACATGGGGGATTTAGTGCAAACTCAAAAATCCCCTGCAGCTGAGCGGTAGGTCTTATGTACCCACTGCAGCTACCATGCAGAGCTACAAGTCATATTACTATGTTGTACATGAGGATCTTCATATGCAGGCGTGGTTCGCTGCGCGCGAACAATGCTACAACCTCCACCCGGCCCCACCTGCGAACTTGACCAGCCCCACTACCTTCAGCTACCCGCTACCTTGAGCTATCTACTGAATTTTGCAACCCCTTTAGTCCTCTTTATTCAGTACTAGTTTCCGGTTACCATGTGTTTTACGCCGCATTTCCCGTTTGTTCGTTGACGGAATAAATTAATATGGCTGGTTGGTTGGTTTTCACCTGCCCAAATCATCTTCATCACCAGCCTCCCACTCTGTCTACTATGGCCGACGGCCCAACCACCCTCACCACATATGGGTAATAACGGTTTTGTGGGTCGTGCTACCTGCAAAATGACTATCGACACATGAAAAACCGCTCGGTCCACTTGCTACCAGCCATTTTTATTCCTCTCCCCCTGTAAATATATAAAGCTGCGTATGCCCTGTAACCTGCCTCTTCGTTTGCGCTAGTCAAAATTATTCTTCAGGAAGAATAACTCTCGCCTGATATTGGTTTTCTATCTTTATATCTATTCGCTCTACTTTATATTTGCAAATATCTGCTTGTTATTTGAGTTCTAGACCTTGCCGAACCTTGTTGTCACGCCGGTAGTGACTTTAAATCATCCTAAGACATGATTTCAAACATTGTTAAAACTGCCGCAGCTGCGGCTATTCTTGCATTCAATGTGGCCCGTGCTGACACTGTGTACCATACTCTTATTTTCACAGTCACTGGAGACGACTGTGCTCCTGCAAGCACTGACGTGCTTACCTCCACCTATCCTGTCGTTGACATTGATGGTTCTGGACCTACTGTCACCGTGACTCCAACCTCTTCGTCCATTGATATCTGGTCTTTGATTGGCATCACCGAGACTGTCACAGCTGATCCCAAGACGGTCACCAAAACTTACCAGTCCAGTGGAACTGTTTCTAACACTCACACTGCTGTGGAGACTGTTACCTATGAGTCTAGCGGCACTTACTACACAGAAACTGTCTACCCCACCTCTGAGGACTTGACTACTACTCTTACTTCTACATCTACTATTTGGCTTACTTTGACTGACACTGCTGCAACTCCCACTGTGACTGTGGTAGTTACTCCTACTTCCACCATCAGCCAGTACGAGACTCTGACCACCACCATCTCTGGCAATGGCACTGTCCTAACTGAGACTCTGTTGGTCAATCCCACCACCACTATCACTGAATGGAAGAACAGCACTACTGTGGCTACCACTTCAAGCACTCCCAGTGTTTCGGCCGCTCCTAGTTCTTCTATTGATGCCGGTTCAGGTAATACGACCAGCAGCGCATCCTCTGCTGAGCCTACCACTACCACCACCATATGGGAGACTCTCACTACTACCTACACACTCAATGGCACCACTATTACTGCGACCATTGCTGTGGAGAACAATATCACATCTACCATTACTGTTACAAGCTATACTGGCTCGGCTTCTTCCGTGGTGACTTCCACTCCTATTGCAAATAGCACCTCTGGAACTGGAACTCCCTCTGCTGGAGCGGTTGCTACTGATACCACTAGTACTGCTCCTCTCACTTCGCTCAACTCTACTACCAGCAGTGTAGCTACAACTACTGATTACAGTAGCAGCACTATTCCCACGGACGTTGTTAACAGCACCAGTGTAGCTACAACTACTGATTACAGTAGCAGCGCTATTCCCACGGATGTTGTTAACACCACTTCGCCTGCTTTCGAGAGCACCAGTGTCTATTCCAGTTTGAGTAGTGCATCATCTGCCATTAGCAGTGCTATCTCTTCTTCTGTTGTCAGCAGTGATGTTCCTAGCAGCAGTGTTGCTCCAAGCCCGTCATCGTCTGCTCTTCCTTCATCATCTGCTTCAGACAACGGTACTGTAGCTGATGTCAGCACTTCGGCTGTACCTAGCAGTTCAGTTGTAAGCAGCTCAGTTGTTCCAAGCAGCTCAGTTGTAAGCAGTTCAATTGTCCCTAGCAGTTCAGTTGTTCCAAGCAGTTCAGTTGTTCTAAGCAGCTCAGTTGTTCCAAGCAGCACGGTGGTTCCCAGCTCTAGCATTATCACGGTGATCTCCTCATCAGCTCCTTATGGAAACAGCACTACTTCTGCCATTGTTTCTGCCACTCCTTCTGCGTCTTCTACTATTAACGTTGTGTTCGCTTAAGATGCGTAAGAATGATTTTGGGTATGTTTACCTTACGAAACCGATCCAAAAGCAACGATGCCATGAGTGACGAAGCGAGCAATTATTCAAACTGAAAAACTAGAATCTTGCGTTTTTGCTATTACCTTTTACTATTTTCGATAACTATGTACAATTACAATTAATACCGGGCGTATGTCAAATACTATTATATTATTATATATATGAACTTGTATACGTGCACCGCTACTTAGGCTGGCTGTGTCCACTTCACTTCACTTCTTTCCATCTCCCGCCGCTTCGGGTGGGTGGTGGTTTAGCCCTACAAAGGTTATTTTGCAGTATCAGATCGATCGGGTGGGACCAAGTCTCCGTCAACCGTAAACAAAGGATCCACCAGCAAAAATGGCTTGCAGGGAGATGTGAATTCCTGCTTTTCGACAGAGGTACCCAGCATATGCTGCACGCAAGCACGGTCTTTCTGAAACTCTCACGGGGTAGTTCCGTAATAGGTGAGTATACTGAAATCTTTGTCTACCCAGGGGTGGATGTGGTGTGCCTGGACCCCCCCTGGCAAAAGCAGCACGCGGCGGGAGTGTACAGGACACCGCCAACTGGCAGATCAGTGCATTGTGCTATATATAGATAGTATGGGCATAGGCGTATCCCTACATAATGCACGATTATCAGAGAAGGGAAATCCCTTCCCCCAACTGTAGACAATACGGTGGTATAGTCGATCAAAAGCCAAGGTGAAGTGAGGCTACAACACGATCGAACCCATTGCTAAATCCACCCCCAAAATAAAAATAAAAAGCAGTGAGTGCATCGGTCGGGGCCCCACAGGTCTGGTGTTTATTTTGCCAATTTTGCCAACCTCCATCCGACTTTTTTTGTATGCACTTTGGCGTGAATCGCATCTTATTTTGTTGACTCTACCCAGCAACACTCTCACCGTCAGTAGTGAATACCGACAAATGTCGTCGCCACCTGTGACGCTGGAGATCTCCAAGCGCAAAAACCTGTCGGTTCTTAATCTCAAGGGTCCTGAAGGTGACAAGAACGTTTGGCTCCTGAACACAAACAGGGAGACAAAACAACCACGGTAGGTAGAGAGTGTCCCATACATGCAGATATGCAAATATGCCAAGCGAAGCTGGTTGGTTTGGTAGAGCTGGCTGTGTACACAAAGTATTAAGCCTTTCGTATCACTTATTTTAGTTTTGGTGGATTTAGTGACCAACTCTGCTCGCCCGACCAATCGGCCGTCAGGCCCCATTTATTAAATTTAGCCGCTGTTTATCGAACTGCTCTAACTCTCCAGAGTCTTCTCTGACGATGAAACGTCGGGCTTCTACGAACCAGACGCTCCATGGCGTGGTTCGGACTTTGATCAGCGATGGTACCGCGCTCGCAACTCGGGTGAAGCTCAGTCGCGATCGTCGTCGCGCAACAACATGCCCAAATCCCTGTCCAATGTAACTCACGTCACACACTCGTCTGCGGTTACAGCCTACCATCACCCGTCTGAATCGGAAGGAGAAGTGACCGACTGTTTTCGGGCCGACGATATAAAGTTTGATATACGCAGGGCCATGGAAAACTACACGGTTGATGATACTTCTACACTGATAGATGACGACGAACGCAAGGTGCCTCTGCCGGTTTCTCCGCCGGCCACCACCAAGATCATCTCCAACTCTAGCACGGGTTCTGGCTCTGCAAAAACCGGCCCTGTCTTGAAACGCATTCCTAATTCACCTATTTCGCAGTATTCTACTCATTCTGATGAAATACACCCGCCTTTAGGTTTGAAACACAATGTTCCACAGCCATCCCAGCACCTTCCAATTAAGCAGAAAGCTTCCAAGCCATATTTGAAGTTTATTTCAAAAGGTACTGGCGCTTCTGCTGCCTCAACAGGAGGAACGCTAAGGAATGTCTTGTCCAAAACCAAGGACTTTTCGCGCAGGTCATCGACCTATTTTTCTTCCTCTAATACTGCTGATCATCCACCTGCCGAGTCCAAGCACAGACGTTTCCGCTCAGTTTCTCAGCCCCACACCACCCCTATTACCGTCTCATCTGTGTCGTCTTCTAATACTCCATCTGCAACTTCGGTTTCTCACAGATCCGTCAGCGCGGCGGCCGTTCCTCCAATTAAGCCGAAACCTTTACCGAAGCTGAACCTGGATCTTATGACCGACCTCAGCTCGCCTTCAAGTGGCGTATCATCTTTCCATGACATTCTGGATACTTACCTGAGAGAAGAGGAAGACCTCCAACCCATCGACAAACCTTTGCCATCGGTGCCCAAGGTACGCCGAAAGCCTGTGGTAATTACCTACCCCTCTACCAACCCGCCTAACGACAAAGACAAGCCACTTGTCATCACTCGAGTCCGTGCGACTTCTGCAGCATCTGGGGGTGCAGGGGTAGATTCGGAAGAGCAAAAGCAAGAGCAAAAGCTTCAAGAGAAGTTGAACAAGCTTCAGACGCAGCTCAATGAGTGCGATCAAGACATCATCATATGCCAATCTGCACTTGAGGAGCTGAAACCATTTTTGGACCCAGCAGAGTATTACAAATATTCGCGAGAGGAACGCACCTCTCTCAAAACTCAGGAGGAAGACACTCGTAACAAACTGGCTGCTCTAGAGAAGAAAAAGTATGAAGTTGGCATTCTCTACTCTAAAGCATGGAAAAGAAGACGAGAGAGTGGAGGGTCTGATTTCTGGGTCCGATCGCATTGACCTTTGAATTAGTGTTCTTATTTATTATAATATGATTATTTCCTGCGGGTGTATATATAATCTTATGCATGTATATTGTAGATCTATTGTCGCTCAACGACAACATCTACCGTTTAGTACCGTTCTCTTACACGGCTACTGAGTTATTCGACATCAATTACAACAATACCAGTTGTTTGTGTTTGTGAGCTAACAGCTGTGGCTCTTAGCTTGGCAAAGAACTCCGCGGTCAGAGTAAAGATTACTCATATCGCACTTGGTAGACTTGCCTGTTTCAGCGTCATATATATGACAGCCAAATTTAGAAGCGTAGGGAGGTGTATAAAGATGTAAAGAGACAGCGACATTGTTAGGATCTGGGTTGACCATTTTATGCAGTCCAAGAGTATCAGACATATAGGATACGTCTCCAGCCTGGAATCGCGTTACCATGGTAGGCTCCAGTTCCTCGGGGGATTTTCCCAAGCTGCACTCGTCACTGGGGAAACTGTATCGAACCTCATCTAGGGAACCCTTGAGCATCTTGACGATACAATGCGCATTGGCATGATCGTGGATTAAGGAGCCTTTGCTTGGGTTCCACACTAGAATCAGCAAATTGGCTTTATGATTGATGTCATCGACACCATTTCTAGTATAACCTCGAGAAGGCTCTTCAAATGCATACTTATTCCACTCATCTTCATGAGACTGGTCATATAGTCGCATTCGCTCCATTAGAGTTTCAACGTCAACATCCGCAGAGTCAATGCCAGAAGAGGGTCCCAAGATCTGCTTGATATCGTCGATCAAATCATCAAATGGAGTAATGGTAGAGCCAGCAGCAGACATCTGTTTCATAGAGCCAACCCGGGCTCCCTGAACGACCATCTGGTGCTCATGCTCTTGGGTGAAAGATCCCCGAGAAGCTCGTGAATTTGTCAGAATAGGTGCCATAATATCTAATTTCCTATTATGGAATAGTAACAGTATCGGTAACGGTAAATGTGGCAGGTGTGGCTGAGGTCACGTGAATTTGTGTAATAACTCGTGAATTTTCAAGGAAATGTGCTTGGTTTAAATAGTTGCGGGTGACAGGAGGGTAATCACCACCAGGGTACTGGGTGTTGATGTGGCAGTGCGGAGTCCTGCTGTGGCAGGAAATGTGGCATGCAGCTGTTAATCGAGCTAGCCAAAGTGGCAGTTAACTCCCGTAGTTGATAAGCCTGATAGGGCCGGCACCTCGGAGATACGCTAAAAATGTCGTAGGAACTCTCTGAAAACTGCCTATTATATCGTCATGGAGCTGTTTTTTTTTGCAGAAGTTGAGGGTTAAAACGATAAATTGCTCCTCGGCTTTCAGGGTTTGCAATGCTTATTTAACTTTCATACCGACCCGATCCCGGCCCGTCCAATAACTAACTGCCAACGAGGACATCAACATACTTCGCGTACGTCGCCTCGCAGCGGCTCTGCTCCCAGTAGGTGAGGGAATCAACCTACATACTACGAGGAGTATCAAATCGAGGTTGATCACTTTTTGCGCAATAGGCATATTTCGTAATTAGCAATTTATTATATCTTTCGACATATCATAAGATTGTATACTCCTCTGTGACATGATACTTCTTCGTCTATAGTTCCATATTCCACCTGTTCTATAATTGTGCACAGTATTTTGTATAGAAACTGTCGAGAACTGCGCTCACATGACTTTCACGTGACGGTATTAAGAAGTTAGTTGCGGTGCGGCAGTGTGGAGAGACGGCAACATGCCAGAGTAGAATAATATCGACTCACGCCACCAGAATGAGCTCTACAAGTTTGATAACGCTTGGAGATGATGTATTGATTGATGGGATATTACCGTACTTGGCATTGTCTGATCTGTTGAATGTTTCTGCTACTTGCAAGTACCTGAATCAGGTGGCCAGTGTCCCCGCTGTGTGGTACAACCTATATCTGAAGCTGTACAACTCGGATCCCGTGAGAAATCAGCAAACAGAGTCTCAAGGGCATTCGTTATCGTACAAGCAAATCTTTCAAACAAGGTATGCTGGCAAGTTATACACCTGGGGCGAGCCTAAAGGTGGTCGTCTCGGTTTTGACGTCCCAGGAAGGCGTGCTGTCGGAGGGATTCTTGTTAACGCATGTACAGAGCCTACGCTGGTGTCTTCTGTAACTGATTTGAAACTATCTATTGTCGATATTGTGGGATCTGGCTATGGATTTGCGTTTAGAACTGTTGACGGTGATTTGTATGGTATTGGAGATATCACCGATGCAAGAACTTTCCACAATTCGATCCCCGCCGTCAATATCCCGTTTATTCAAGTAAGAGACGGCCTAAGAATTATGCGAAGAACAAGGTTAATAAGGGGTTTAGAGCCTGAGCCCGAAGGAGATCATAGTGCTTCTGAAAACGACCCTCCATTGCCCAGGCCAACAATAGAGCCTTTATCGATGGAAGATCGAAGAAAGCCTAAATTTCTAACTGTATATGATGACGATGAGAAACATGATGGCTTACCTGATAGAAAGACTCAAAAAACAAAGTTCAGCATGATTTCTGCTGGAAGAGCTGCCCTGCTCGCAGCTGATGAAAGTAGAACGCTTATTTATATCTGGGATAGATCATTTGGTAGTCCCGGAACAAGGCTAACATTCCATTTCAATGAGGGGAGAAAATATCCTCGGGTGTTCACCAAAATTCTCGGTGGCTGGGGATTTTCTGCTGCAATTGTCCAGAGCGTTGGAGTCATAGTGTTCGATCCACAACAGCCCTTACAACACTGGGAGCTGGACGACAACAGTCCACTATCTGTTGATAGTTTCATTATACCTGGAACATCATGGACTCGGGGTAATGGTGGTGAATTCATTGATATTGCCGCTGGCGAAGGTTTCATGGTTCTGGTGAACCGGAAGGGTGAGCTTTACAAAGTTGACCCTGGTACCCGCCCGTTGGTGAAACCTACTCTCCTAACTGCCTTCCGAGACTATGTAACAAATCTTGAAAGACCATCTACTCCGAAAATAACGAAAGTGTATGCGAACTTTCGTCATTTTGCTGCTATTACAGACCAGGGAGATGTTCTCTTTGGCTCTTCTGAAGATGAGTCGAGAATCATAGTTCACCCTGAACTACAGGGCGCGGGAAAAATTACGGATCTAGCATTAGGCGATCATCATTTCTTGGCTACTACTTCTACAGGTCAGTTACTTGCTTGGGGCTCTGATCTGAGCTCAAGAGGTGTGTTCGGTTTAGGAGACTATCAGCAAGATGAAAATCGGAGACGTTCGTTGCCAGGGACTCCTGCCGATACAAGCTTCGACGGAGCTCATGGTCAAAACTGTAGGCTTCATCACCCAACACTGGTTCCCCAGTCGAATCCTGTTGTAGCCGTGGCAGCAGGTGGAGCACACTCGGCTTGTATCATGATATGATGGTTGCTGTGATGAAGGTATGCATGTAGTATGTGATAAATAAATATTATTATGTGTCCAAAATAAGATACAGATATGTAACAAGGTGATAATTAATAGGTATTGTACAGTGTAGAGACATTTTCTAGGCTGTTGGCTTCAGAGCCTCTCGCACCTTATACATGAATTTGTCTTCAACACCAACTTCGAACATGGAAGATTTCCATCCCAAAAAGGAGCAGATCTCTTCTCTTGATCCATAGAGATGGGGTTCGAGGGTGAGAATAACGCCCAACGCAACTCGGAGCAAAATAGCGTCACCTTCAAACACCAGGATATCCCAGATTCTATGCATGGTATCCAAAGAAAGGTTTCGGGAAAACTGGTCAACAAGCATTGGCTCCAGATATGCAGCAGGAGACAACTTGGCGCTCTGGAAGTGCTGGTACAGCTGAGGCACCTTACTGTCAAGAACTCGCAGATATGAGGAAAAATAAGTTGCTAATGCAGGTTCGTCCTTCGTGAAAAGAGCAAGGAGCAGAGCTGAGAGAGAGTTATTCGCTAGAATGTTGCAGAGAGATATGAATGCATCAATTGGCTTGAGATTGAGCAGCAGCATCGCTGCCATGACATCAATGCCACGTTTATAGCCAATTACATTGTTGAATGCAGAGTATGCTAGAAGGACATTGACGAGATCTTCGTTCAACGGACCACATGCCTTTCCAAAGATGCGAAGATCAGGGAAAGTGTGTTCTTCCACGTCCTTGGTGATGAGAGAGAGCCACTTCTTTCGGTCAGCTCGTTCAAGGCAGGTTGCGTACACCTGAGAATCAACATTCAAGCTGTTTCCAATTTGCTGCTTCCAGATACTCTCTCGATATTTAACAGGAATTCCACGCCACCACATTTCTCTTAGTACTGTGTAGTTCTGCTCAAGAGCCTTGCTGGGGTCTTGTGCACTGAGATACCTAGATTTCCATTCCGCCTCGTCTCTTGAAGTTTGTTTCGTCTTCAGTTCTCGCTGGTGTTGAACTTCTTCCGACTTCTTCCTGTCCAGGGCAGCAGCTTTTTCGATCAGCTTTTGAAACTCATGGAGATGTTTCTGCTCTTCTTCAGGCGACTTGGGAGGCAGCCCATCGGGACGGGTGACAGAATCGCTAGAGGAAGATCGAGTGGGAGTAGTAAATCCAATGGCATTTCTTTTTGAGGACTTCTTCGGTGGAGTAGGTGTAGGAAGGTCTGGCATATTTCTGAGCTTTTCAGTAAGGATCCTGGCGTCGTCGCCCAAATTCTCTATACCGCGGAAAGTTGTCATAGCTTCAGACTCCTTTATCGATGGTAAATCGGAAGATCTGCCAATGATAGGAGATTTATGAGAGGGCCTTCTATTCTGTCTAGCAGATTGTGTCGGGGGTTTTTGCTGGGAAGCAGCTCCAGGGGGCTGCCTCTGAGATTTCGCTAGCAAAGCTGGTGACAGAGGGACATTGAACATACATGCGTCATCTGGAAGGTCGTAGTCGTCATTATCCTCCATCTCATAGCGCATTTCCAGTTCTTCACTGCTGATTCGCTTCGAGATAGACTTAGAATGCTTCAGTTTGCTAGGAGGGAATTCACCAGAGAGGTTCGGTGAGCTCTTGGATCCAGGTGCTTGTGCGTCCATTCTAGGAAGATGATTGGTACTGAGGGCCTTCCTGAGAAGAGGGACATTTTTCGAGTTTCGTCTAGCAAGCATAGGAGCAGACATACGCGGGTCAAACGACGCCTTATTGAGAGGGGGTTTATAGCCATTGAGAGATTCCGAAGAAGGCCGTCTGAAAGATTTTCCGCTTCCGGGGGCGTTCAGAGGAGCTCTCGTTGGAGTAGTACCATTTGGAGAGATTCCAAGGCCGTAACCGGCTGGCGAAGAATTGAAAACAGTATCGATAGTAGGTCTTGGTCTCTGTCGCGGGGTATTGTAAGACGGGGCGGTACTTGCGGGAGCAGAAGACGGGCCTCTTTCTGAGGGATTCGGAGATGGTGTTAAAAGAGACAAAGAAGGCCTTGATTTGAGAGAATGCATGGCATATGTGTTGAGCCGGGGTTGAGAGACATCCTGGTCTTCGTACTTAGGGGTAACGGGGGTTATTAGCTCTTCATCGGAGTTGGAGTCGCCAGCATCAAAAGAAGCGGTCTGTTTCTTGCCAGCATCGGAGTCGGAAACAATTGCAGAGGTAACGGACGAGGAAGAATCACGAGAAGAGCCGGAACGCGTTGATGAGACGTCGGAGAAGTTCATCGGAGATGTCGGACCACCAGTAGAGGCCGATGCCAAAGAATCTCTCAGAGAAATGTCCTCGAAGTCGGACACAGTCGAGGACACTGTGATGTGTGACTTGCCATTGGCAACCGGGGATTTGGAACTGAAGGAGTGCGATTTGCCCGAGCGGTCAAATATCAAAGTCATCTGTGCAATTTGGCTCCTAGAGCAGTAACGAGCGAGTTATGTACAGAGCAATTATGCAAACCAAAGGTTGACCCAGAGGAAATAAACGAAGGACAAAAAGTCAAGAGTTTTTGTTCTGTTCGGTTTTAAGGCTCAGTCGTCCGAGGGTACAAAAATACACACACACAAACACACACGAGGCACGGGGCAAAAAGCAAGTCTTTCTCTCCAAAGTAGTGCAAATATTTGGTTTGCCAAATTCCGGTGCAATGAGACAAAGGCTAAACAAAGTGTATCTGAAGCAAACGAATGGAGCGCAGAACACAGCAGAGCGAGCACGGATGGAAGATGGGCGGTTAGGGGAGATGAAAATGGGATGGTGGTGGGAGGACGGTAAGTGCAAAGGAAGCAAAGTGTTAAGGCGGCTTGTTGAAACAGGGAGGTCCGAAACGACGGTTGGGTGAAAAAACTACACCAACAGCACACAGAACGGGCGCAACACTTAGATAGCAGCACTAAGGCAGGTATGGCAAGAGATATAGGCCAGGTTGATGGGGGGGGGTTTGTTTTGCAGTCTGGTTTGGTTCTGTCAGTGTGAATCCCCTTTGTTCGGAATGCAGAATGGCAACCTGACAGCGATGAGTTTGATGATACAACAAGGGAAGGAAAGAAGAAGCAGTCGAGCCCACAACGCAAGCTTTGGCCTGGCCCGGAAGATCTATCCATCCGAAATATAGACAAAAAGGTGATGGTTTTGGAAATATAATTATCCACGTCCAGGTTTAGCAGCGCAGCAATCAATGCAATTATCCGATTGTGGATGCACACCAGTAGATCTAAGATCGCTTTCGCCCTGAACCACCTGTTTATCGATAGCCACCCACATGCTACTACAATTGCTTGCCTCTTCCCATTCCTGATCCACGTCTGTCGGGGGTTTATTTTTGACCTTGTATCCTACGATATCGGAGCCCTACTGAGCTGCCATCGACTCATGTCTTACGCACTCAGCTTTAAACGAGCCTCAGACGCCCTAAACACGCATCTGTTTGTTCGATTCGGATATTTCAGGCGGGTATCACCTTGTTTTAGTTCAAGCGGCGTGGATCCGCTCTCGTTTTGGGTTGTTTCCAACCTTTGTGGCCTCTAAGCCCCCTTTTTGGGTTGGGCTACCCAATCAGTGGTAAATAATATGTACATTAGTGCTACAAAATCCTGCCGGCTGTTTTTAGCTTGGGTTTTCGCTTCTGCATTCCAAAACCCTATTTACAAAATATAAAAAAACAAGGCCACCGTTCCTAGTGTGTCTTGCTGATCGACGGACCCGGCTTGCGACCATCCGACTCTTCCGAGTCGGTCCAGGTCCCGTAGACTCAAGTCGAGGGTCCCACTGTAAACAAACTGCAAGACACACCAGGGGCCTTGCATACCACGCGGGCCACAGTCCACCCTGCCCCGGTTCTAATTTCAATACACAGGTTCAAAAAAGAAACCAACCGGTTATTTCTGGTCCTTTTCCTTATTTTCGTGGTGCGTGATCTTATTGAATAGGTTTTTCAGGAACCCCTGCTCCTTATCTTTATTCTCCCCTTGTTCAGTTTCCAAACCCTCTCCAGTGCTCATCGTACGCTTTGCAGTCTTATCGCCAAAAGAATCGGCCAATGCTTCTAACAATGCTGTCTGTGTGGGGGTTCCTGCTCGTGGGATCTTGACATCAAAATTCACCTTGAGATCTCCGTACATACCCTTCCGATTAAGCACCTGCATGCCCTGATCATGGATTGTAATGGTAGTTCCTGATTGTGTTCCTCCAGGTACATTGAGCTGAATGGTTCGACCACCAAGAGTGGGGACCTCGATCTTTCCACCCAAGGCTGCTGTAGTAAATGGAATATTGGCCTTATACAACAAATCAGCCTTGTTTCTGGTAAATACTGGATGAGGCTTGATTCGAACTCGCACGAACAAATCTCCCTTGGAGATCTTCACGTTAGCAGCTGTAAGCACTGGGGGAGAATCTCCTTCTCCTGCAATTCTCAGTCGCATACCATCAGCAATACCTGCAGGGATATCCACTGTAGTTTTTCTCGTCTCCTGGACTACACCTTTAGCATGGCACGTACCACACTGAGAGCTCTTGGGAATATAAACTCCTGTTCCCTCGCATGTCGAGCATGTCGATGCCATTTGGAATCCTCCTTGCATCATGTGGATTGTTGATCCAGTACCCCCACAACTGGTACAAGTCTGCTTATTTTGGCCCTTCTTCAGTCCACTACCATGGCATGTTCCACATTGATCAAGTGTAGCATACTCGATGTTTTGCGCTTTTCCTTGCGCTGCCTCTTCCAAGGTAATGTGAGTCAACACCTCGATGTCGTCTCCTTTATAATGCATGATTCCAGCCGATCGCGATTCTCCAGCTCGTCCTCCGCCAAACTCAGACCCAAAGTTAAACAGATCCTCAAAGCGAAACGCTTGTCCACCACCTGCTCCTCCAAAGTTGAATCCACCTGCAAAGTTGCCAAACGGGTTGAAAGGACCCTGTCCAGGTCCACCAGGTCCACCAGGTCCTCCGCTTGATCCTCCTTCAAAAGCAGATGCTCCAAACTGATCATATTGTCTTCGTTTTTCCTCGTCTGACAGTAACTCGTAACTCTGCTGGATTTCCTGGAACTTTTCCTCGGATCCAGGCTCCTTGTTCACATCAGGATGATATTTTTTGGCAAGCTGATAATAGGTCTTCTTGATATCTTTAGCACTGGCTCCTCGGTCCAATCCAAGAGCCTGGTATGGATCTTTCATCAGCAGTCGAGCGCTTGAATGGAAGCTGCGAGCTGCTGTACTCGATGATCCTCGCCCCAAAACCTGTGCACCAGCATTTCTGTGGCATCCAATCAACCGTCCAATAAACTTCGATCGAAACATCCTCAATCCGTGCTTTTCTATCTGTCGTGCCGCCGGAACTATCCCGTTCTATATATTTTTGGTTAGAGAGAGTTTTCAATTGTACAGTAGAATTCCAGATTTTTCTATCTGAGCAGGGTAAAGCGCCGCATATTGTGGGGCTCTTGCTCCTGCTGTATGGACCAGGTTCCAATCATTATATTCCACATTCATATGAATATTGTTTATTTCGAGAAGATATATGTGTTACTTTCAACGCGTATATTTGTTTGACGCAATGACAAATACCGGTTCATGGTGGTGAAATACCGATTGTTGCAGGAGCACTCCTTCAGTGTTCAACTAGGTAAACTAATTAGCATGCCTACAACGGATGATTCACATTAAACACGTTTATTTCCAAAACAAACTAACTAATATTTTCAAATCCAGTACACTAATTTTGAGTAGGCATGTTCACAGTTGCCTTATTGGACAAAGCATCCTCGTGTCGCCAAAGTGCAGTGATGGTCTTGTACTGAGTGAGGAAGTGGAGACCAGCCTTGCCATAGAAATTGAGATCACCGAGGAAAGAACCCTTGTTACCAGTGAACGAAAACATAGGCAAGGGAACGGGAATTGGAACATTGATACCGAGCTGGCCAGCTTGGATCTCTTTCTGAAATTTATATGCAGTAGCACCGGAATTGGTGAAGATGGCTGCTCCGTTACCATAGGGATTAGCGTTGATAAGCTCAATGGCATCGTCAGTAGTTTCGACATCAACAACAACAAGAACAGGACCAAAGATTTCTTCATCATAGCATCGCATACCAGGCTTAACACCAGTAATCACAGTGGGTCCAATGAAATTGCCATCGGGATAGCCCTCAACCTTGTAGTTTCGACCATCGAGAGCAATGGTAGCACCGCTCTTCTCGGCATCAGTAATGATCTCCTCAATTCTGGCCTTTGCCTGAGGAGAAATAACGGGGCCAACGTCAGTACCAGCCTCAAAACCACCAGAAACTTTGAGTTCTCTAGCCTGTTCAGTGATATCGTTGACCCAGTGCTTGGAATCACCAACAGCTACGAGGACAGAAAGGGCCATACATCGCTGGCCAGCAGCACCAAAGGCAGCACCGACCACAGAAGAAATAGTGTGATTTCGGTTTGCATCGGGAGCAATAATTGCATGGTTCTTGGCACCCAAATTGGCCTGCACTCTCTTGCCGTTAGCAGAACCTCGGGTGTGAATGTACTTGCCGGCCTTATCGGAGCCTACAAAGGAAATAGCCCTAATTCGGGGCTCGTCAAGAATAAAATCAACAGTAGGAGCGGCACCATGGACAACATTGATCACTCCAGCAGGAGCTCCTGCTTCTCGGGCCAGATCGGCCAACAGGACAGCAGCACCAGGATCTCGCTCAGAAGGCTTGAGGATAAGAGTGTTACCGGTGACGATTGTCAAAGGAATAGACCACAATGGAATCATAGCAGGGAAATTGAAAGGGCAAATGGCTGCAACTACACCCAAAGGTTCTCGGATCATCTTGGTTTCCATATCACGAGAGACCTCGAGCACCTCTCCAGTCAGCTGGGTGGTAATACCACAAGCAGTCTCAGCTACCTGAAGACCTCGAAGAACATCACCCTTAGCATCAGGAATAGTTTTTCCCTGTTCAACAGTGATATAAGCAGCGAGCTTGTCCCAGTTTTCTCGAATGAGCCGGACAAAATTGAAGGCAATCTGCTGACGAGCTAGAACGGTTGAGTTTTTGAACTCCTTGAACGCTTTTTCAGCAGCATCGACAGCCGCAGTGAGCTCCTCCGGCGTACTCTGGGGCACTCGAGTAACCACGTTGTTCGTAGCGGGGTCGTGGACGTCGATCCACTTGTCGGTCTTGGACTGGACATATTGATTGTTCACATAACCAGGAGTGTTGTGGGGGTTTTCGATCTTAGCATGAGAAGAAGGAATAGAATGATATGTTCGCACGGCCAGCTGTCGAACAGCATTGACCGAGCCATTGAGTCTTAGAGCCATATTGTTGACTTGACTGATAATATGGGGGATTACGTGCAAATGTAACTAGTCCGGTCAGTTGGTGGTCAGTTGGTGGTAAGTTGTGGTTTTGACGTTTTTATATAATCTTCAAGTTAGCAAAGCCCTCCTCAGATCAATGCGGGGGGGATGGAGGAAAGACGGAGCTTTAAATGGAGCCCCCACTATTGCGGCTAAGCACCGGGAAAACCAGAATAACCGCGCGGCCAAAAGTCCAGATCGCGGGCTGGCGCACTGACTGACCAATTTCCCAACCTATGCTTAATCATGGCCGGCTTATCTATCGCTATACGGCAGGTTTTTGCGTATGTAGCACAGGCGGCTATTGCCTCCTCCGCCTCTCGCCGTCTCCGGCGGTAAAAAAAACCGCTTGGATGGGCTGGGCCGATCAGAGAGCGAAAACCAAAAACCAAAATCCAAGAGCCAAAAACGAAAACTCAGAGAACAGTCACGTGGTCTCCAATGTCCCATTACATAAGCAATATTTGGTGGCTCTCGCTGCTCGCCGCTGATTGGCCGGTCGATTTGACCCAACCAAGAAGTTGAAAAACTCTTTTAACACGCTAACCAACACCATCACAATCATGTTGTCTCGAGCTGCCTTGGTACGTGCGAAAACCATCTTGAATACATCAATTCGACCTGCTAACTGAATCAGCGACTCCCTGTTCGACGAACTGCCGTCCGATTCTTCCAGACCACCGCCATCAAGCGAGGTAAGTCTTAATTCTACCGGCATCAAACTTGCTGCGTTTAACCAACAACTACACAAGGCAATCGCTTATGATCGCACTTGCTGTAGATGGAGGGGAGACATGTATAATTGAGCTCATGTGCTAACTCTTTTCTTCTCAGCCGACCTTGTTCAGCAGCTCTATCTCGATGAGGTCAAGAGCTTCAAGCCTGCTCCTTTGACCGCTAAGGATGCTGAAGGCCAGGTTCTGGTTTGGTCTACACCTAAGGCCCCTGCTCCTCCTTCTTCCGAGGTTGATATCTCCGACGTCTCTGCCTATGAAGCTCAGGCTGTTGAAGTTGAGGGTGTTGATGCTGCAGCCTCCACCGAGGCTGCTGCCGATGACTGGTTTGTCATTGAGGAAATCCACGAGGAGGAACATTAAGGTGGTTTTTTACAACTAAAATAGCATATTTAGAAGATGAAAGAAATTTGAGTTTTTAAAAAAGTAGTATGGCTAATATCATTACTATTTAACTAAGTAAGAAGAAGGGGATCGGTCAAATGCCCCTTTTCATAAATTTTTTGGAAACAGGGCTAGCTAGCTACCGCAAGAAAGATCCTAGTTGTACTGAACCTTCTTGGCGATAGATCCAGCCTGGTTGGCAAGACGCTTGAGTCGCTCGTTTCGTAGTTGTCGTCGTTCATCCTCAATCTTGTCATCATACACAATGCACTCCTGAAGACCCTTACCAGCAGGAACCATGGGAAGAACGGGAACCTTCTGGTCCACAATGACCTCCACCAATGTAGGGCCCTCAGTGGCCAGCATTTCCTTGAGCTTGGGCTCTAGGTCCTCCAGCTTCTCAATTCGGATACCGGTGACACCCATGGCGGCAGCAAGCTTCATGAAATTTGGATTACTCTGATGAGTGTGGGCATATCGATCTTCGTAAAACAGAGACTGCCACTGAGTGACCATACCCTGTTCCTCGTTATTGAGAATAATCACATTAATGTCCACTCCGTACTGGACAGCGCAGGAGAGCTCAGTCAAAGTCATGTTGAAGGATGCATCTCCATCAATGTCAATCACAGTGCAGTCAGGACGACCAACTTTGGCACCGATGGCCGCGGGCAAGCCAAATCCCATGGTTCCTAGACCACCGGAAGTGATCAAGGTTCGAGGGTGCTTAAACTTGAAGAACTGAGCAGCCCACATCTGATGCTGGCCAACACCAGTGGTAATGATAGTATTCTCCTTGTTGACCACGTTAGATAATGCAGAAATAACAGTCTGAGGCTGAATCGGGCTGTCAGAAGAGTCCTTCTTGTGACTGAAGGGGTACTTGTCTTTCCATTCCTGGATCTGACCTAGCCATTCCGGACGCGAATCAACTCGCCTAACGAAAGGTAACATTCGCTCCAAGTTGGTTCCTACATCGCCCTCAATGGACTCAGTGGCTTCCACCACCTTGTTGATGTTCTTGGGGGAAATTTCAAAATGAACAATACCTCCTCGGCCTTCGAGAGCGGCCAGGCGAGCAGCAGGAGCAAATTTGGCGATTGAACCGGTGACTCGCTCGTCAAATCGAGCACCCAGTGCAATGATCAGATCAGCATCCTGGATGGCTCGGTTGGCGTAAGCTGATCCGTGCATGCCAACCATGTTCAACGCAAGGGGGTCCTCCTCATCGAACGCTCCGAGACCATGCAGGGTGGTGGTGACGGGAATCTGGGCCATGTGGGCCAGCTTCTTGAGCAAAGCAGGGCCCTCCTCGTGGGCCAAAATACCATTACCAGCATAAATAATAGGCTTCTTGGCCTTATTGACCAGATCGGCTGCTCGTTTTATTGTAGCTTCTTGAAACTCGTTGATGGCAATGGAGTTGAGGTTGGCCAGACCCCGCGAGGGAATGGTAGTCTCAGTAGGAATGGAGTTTCTCAGAATGCCAGCAGTGACATCCTTGGGCAGATCAACCAGTACGGGACCGGGTCGTCCAGACGTAGCAATCTCAAAAGCCTCGTTGATTCGCTTGGGCAGTTCGGCAATGTTCTTCACCATAACGTTCCATTTCGTGCAAGATCGAGTGATGCCAACAACATCAGCTTCCTGGAAAGCGTCAGTACCCAGAGCAGTGGTGGGGACCTGGCCAGTAAAAACAACCATAGGAATACCGTCGGAAAGGGCATCTTGCATGGGAGTAACAACGTTGGTAGCACCAGGGCCAGAAGTCACCAAAACAACACCACACTTGCCGGTAGCCTTGGCATAGCCTTCGGCCATATGACCAGCACCCTGTTCGTGTCGGGGCATGATGAATTTGAAGTGAGGGGAATTGTAAATGCCATCAAACACAGGCAGAATAGCACCTCCAGAGTAGCCAACTACAATAGAAGTTAGTAAAAAACAGCTTTCTTTCCAAAAAAAAATACTTGTACTTACAGATAGTGTCGACATCGTGTCGCAGCATCATTTCGTGGAAAATCTGACCGCCAGAAAGCCCGATGAAGCTATTTTTTCAGTTAGCTCTGATCGCTTGCTCATCGAAGTTTGAACATAAACTCACCTATCGTCCATCAGAGACTCATTAGAAGGTCTCAGACCGTAAACTTCGGCCTCGCTTTCCTCGGCATTAAACGACGGAGCAGGCTCAGGTCGAGTACTAGAAGTTAGCAGAAGTTTCGATGGTTTTGCCGACCGATTAAAAAAATTTCAGCCCTGTGCAAGCAGCCATACAGCCTCAACGCAAAAGCGTTCTTAAAGCATATAACTTACATATTTATAGGAGCAGTCTTGCTCTTTTTAGCACTGGAGCTCAGGTTGGCAGAATGAATTCGGCTTGGGGTGAATCGAGCACTGGTCGTGGCCCGGGCAGCAAAGGCTGTGCCCTGTGACCGGAGAGCCTTTGTAGCAGCTTTGGCACAGTTTGACCTCAGCATGGTGATTTGAATGTGGGAAAAGTAGAATATCGAGGCAGCCCAGGTTTCGAGGGTGTCGGTGGCTCTGCGCTGTGGGTTGGAAAAGGCAAGTTTGGTGGTTTGGTTTGGTTTGGTTTGGTGTTATAAACTCTATGCGATGACTGATTTTATTGTATTTTTACTTTTGGCTGAAAAATTACCGACGCCGATTTCGGGATGGATGTGTAGCATCCCCATGCGGGTGTGGGATTTGCAATTTGTTAGCTGAGGTTCAGAGAAACCCCACCATATGAACAGTGCCGAGGATCAGTGTGAAAATGAAAGAAAAAAAGATATTTAATTATTCTGTTGAACCTGTTCGAGACTGGTATTTTCTGCTCCCAGTTCCATCTCTCCCCGGAACCGGTATTTTTCTCATGCGGATATCTCCTTCGGGCCCATATTTTTGACTCATTGTACCCCAGGTTTGGTTTGGGGCGCGCCGAGGTAGGTAACCAGGGGATCGCCCGATAACAATGGAGCAGCATCTATTGGCTGGAACACTTTATTTCGTTAACTACGATACTAGCCGGGACGGATACTCTTCACAGATGTCATAAATATTTGCCTAATATACATGCTACTTCTTGTACTCCTCCAGTTTGTCCTTGAGCTGGTTGGCATCACCCTCTGTCTTCACCCGCACTAGATAGGTGGTTGGAGACCCGTCAGGTTTGAAATCTATGATTCGCACTTGGTTCTTGCCTTCTGTCTTGTACGTGACCTGAGCCTTGACAAGAGTGTTGAGAATGATTCGACCCGATCCCTCTGCTCGCAGCAAGATTCTCGTCTTACCAGTGTCCTTGTGTTTGAGCAGTCGCAGCGGACCAACTCCTAAAACCTTGTACTCTCCACCAACAAGCTCGTATGCCTTGGCCTTTTTCTCGTAAACACTCTCTTCGTCTTCTTCTCCAGCTCCTTGCTGTGACAAGTCCACCTGTGGGAGAGCAGGCTCGCCAGCTTCCCCACCATCAGTTGTGGCTTCCGGTGCTGCTGCAGCTGTAGATGCTGAGTTACCGCCAAAAGGACTGGCCACAGGAGCAGAAGTACTACCAAAAAGATTAGATGAAGGTGCTGCACCGCCAAAAGGGTTCGGAGCACTGCCTGAGCCGAAAGAGAAACCACTAGAGCCACCAAACAGCGATTTGGGCTGGCTCGAATCTGCTGCCGCAGTGGTCTCTGCAGTAGAAGCAGGAGCACCGCCAAATTTGATGCCCTTCTCAGGGGACCAGGTATGGTTGTTAGAAGATGCAACAGTGCTGGTAGATCCAAATGAGAATGCAGGAGTGGCAGTAGTGGTAGAAGCGCTACCGAAGCTGGACACATCGTCCTTCTTCTCACTAGTAGAGCCAAAAGAAAAAGGGTTCTTGGCAGGAGCTCCTGCACCGAATGAAAATGGCGTAGCAACATCCGTTTTCTTTTCAGTAGAAGGAGAAAGAGCACCGAAACTAAATGGCTTGACTGCCTCCTCCTTTTTCGCCTCCTCTACAACAGGCTCTGGAGCACTAAAAGCAGAGAAGTTGGGGACCTCTTTCTTTTCTTCGTTCTTCTCATTAAAAGTTGCAGGAGCCCCAAAGGTGAAAGGCTTAGGGGCCTCCTCCTTCGATCCTGAGTCTACACCAAAACTAGAGAGCGTAGTAGGCTCAGCATCCTTTTGGACAGTGGACGGCGCACCAAAGGTAAACGTTTTGGGTGCTTCTTCTTTTTTCTCATCATCCGCAGTCTTGAGTTCGGGAGCCTTGAATTTAAACACCGACTTGACAGTCTTTTCTGGAGCTTTGAATCTGAAACCACTATCGACGGGTGTAGATTGACTTTTCTCGGTACTGGAGAAAGAGAAAGGTGAATCTTTGGCAGGTGCAAGAGGCTTATCTATAATAAACTTTGGCCCCTGGATTTTTATTTCATCATCACTGCTATCGCTGTCAGAGTCCTCGATAGCTGCGGGTTCCGGTGCCTTTTGTTCCTTTTCAGGGCTAGCCTCCTTCTCAAGCGTGGGAATCGTGAATTGAGGGGTGTTGCCATACGAACCTGTAGCGACAGAAGGTGTGGCAGAATTGAAATTGAATGTGCTACCTGGACTTGAGACTTGAGAGGAGTCATTTTTCACAGATGCAAAAGGTGCGGCAAAGGCTAGGCCTGGGTTAGCAGGGTTGTTGGATCCATTGGAGATGGTGTTGGTTACCGATGTAGAACCGAAGCCAAACGACGGGAAACTAGGGGTATTCGAGGTTGCAATAGACCCACTACTAGCAGTAGAAGAAGTAGAAACGGAACTGGAACCAGGAGTGGATGAAATTTCCTTGCGGTACTTGATGTATGTTTCCAGAGTTTGCGTCCAATCACTGTATACACTTTCATCCTTAAGTTTAGCAATCTCTTGAGCAAAATTTTCATTTAGAGCTCGCTGCTTCAACTTGGACTCCTCAATACTGGGAGAATTTGAAGCTGTAGAAGATGTAACAGCAGGTTTAGATAAAAATCCAAAAGGATTCTGCGAGGGAGCCGGTGCACTGCTGGTGGAAGAACTTGTTCCATTTCCAAGAACAGAGAATGGGTTTTCACTAGAGGATACAGGTGTCGGTGCCCCAGTACCAGGAGCACCTCCAGCAGGAGTTCTTCTCTTCAATTGGATTATTCTAGCACGGTTAGAGCCAAACAACGGTTGGATGCAGATTCAAAACACCTACTTTCTGCGGGCCAATACAGTATTGTTAGCCTTTCGAGGAACATCCTGGTCTTCGTCATCATCACGTAATCCCGGTGCACCATCTTTGGTGATTTGCAAATCGCTTCGGCGCTTGGACGACATGTTTGGATCTTACAGGTTGAATCACAACGAGCTCGAGATGTTGCAGGGTATAGGAAATATATCACGTGCCACAGATGGGAGGAAAGCGGCTGGGTGGTGGTGGGAGTTAGGGCTGAGACCTAACACCCTTTCACAGTCACAGGCCCTTGTGAAGGAGGGATTTGTATTAGTCGACTCAACTCAAAAGTTGATTTTCAACCAACTACCATCGACTTTTGAACTCAACGTATGTGAACAGCAACAACAAAGCTGAACAGCAACAAATCAGAACAAGAACAGCGATATCTAACATAAACAGATGCCCCCTAAGGTTCAACAGACTAAGGCAGCCAAGGCCGCTGCCGCCGCCGCTGGTGGAAAGAAAGGAAAGAAGAAGTGGAACAAGGGAAAGGTAAAGGATAAGGCTCAGCACCATGTCATCCTTGACCAGCCTCTGTACGACCGAATTTTCAAGGAAGCTGCCGCCTACAAGATGGTCAGTGTTTCCGTTCTGGTTGACCGATTGAAGATTGGTGGTTCTTTGGCCCGACGAGCCCTCAAGGATCTTGAGTCTCAGGGAATTATCAAGCCTGTCATCACCCACTCTAAGCAGTACACCTTCACTCGTGCTTCTGCCGAGTAAATGTACATGGCATTCATCAAAAAACTTCAATTACGAAAGAATAAAAAAGCTCGGTTGTGTATGTAATAAATAAACCTAACCTTATGAGAGAAACGTTTTTGCAACGATCGATTGATTGATAGCTAGTATGTGATAAATAGGTAATCATCACATATGAAAGCACAGATACCGAAACACGTGTTGAAATTTGAACAGATGGACCAGGTAGGACTTTTGTCTGCTCTGCTTATGGTGCTGCTGTGACTGTTGTGCGGTGGCCGTCTGAGAGGGCTGAATCGCAGTAGTGTGTTGCCTACCGAACCGTCCACCATAAAAATTGTAGAATCAAATTTTGAATTTTCCTACCAACCAACCATTATAAGGTAAGTACGCGGTGACAACGCTCAGGAATGATTACAAACATGTGACTTTTGTCTCTGAGGATGTATATGCAGGACCAAAACAATATAGGAATTCTTCGTTGATGACCTGACGTGCTTATTTGCAATGGACTGGAGCTAACTAGTAGGTGAGCACTAGCTATAGAGACTTCGAAGATGAACGTTTTTCACAACTTTTTGTTCGGTGAATCCTGAGCCTGAACTATTACATGCATCACCACTCTGAGAGTCTAATATATATGTATATATATGTTGTGGAGCACCTCTAACTGAATAGACGTTAAGTTTATAGAAGTGTGTTGTGGACCTATATTTTCAGGTAAGTACTATGTGGAAAAATGCCTGCAAAATGATGATAAACTTATTTCAGTTCTGCTTCTGATACCAAAAAACTCATGAAGATGACACTTATACCAAAGCTCAAGTCTGAACGCAGGATTTTATTATTGCTGAATAAAAACTAACATCCAGATGATATTTAAGAAGCATAATAAAAATAAAAGAATTGATTTGTAGATACAATTGCATCGTAAACACAATTCCTCTTTATCTTAATATGTATATAAAAGCTATGGATCGGGTTATTTACTTCTTATCACCGCCCATGTATCCATCAACCTGCTTGGTGATGAAAGTCTCGACGGTGGATTCGACCTTCTTCTGTCCATCGGACATCTTGGAAGTGTCCATCTTAAGGACATTCTTCTCAGCGTACTGCACACCTTGGGAGACATAGGAGGAGTACTTGGAAGCAGTGACTTCGGTGTTACCCTTGTCATCAGTCTTGGTCTCGACAGTTTCCTTGGTTTCAGTGGGGGTGCTGTCTGATGAGCCCGAACTGCCAAGGAATGAAGAGGCAGCGTTCTTCAAAAGAGCTTCTTGGCCCTTCTTCTCAATTTGTTCTTTGACGAAATCCATTTTGCTATAATTTAGAGGCGGTTTTAGTGTGACCACTAAAGTAGGGGAAACGTCGCACTTATATAGGGGTAGGGGCAGCACATGAGCACATAGGAGGGTCGGCCTGGCATTCAAGGCGGCCCCCGCTCTGGACAATCCCCTGAAGACCGCGAATAAATGACTATTTGCTTAGTTCGGAAGATGGAAGACATTTACTACTCATACGGGAGGGATGCAAAAAGTCTAATTGGCTCATTGTAGGTCGTTTTCCAATACCATTTGCTGAGCTTGTGGGGCCATTCATTGTCCTCATTGTATGTGGCCGTGCAGCCCCCCGAGAAGTGATTGGCGGTCGCCGCCTGGAAAAAGAGCGGTATTTTGGGCGTATTTGTTATTCTCGGGGAATGGGGCATACGGTTGTATGGAATTGGCTATTATTCTTCCGTTAGATATCTATATAGATATATCAATGGGTAGAGATGAGGACAATGAGTGCCCCTGACGAAACTTGATCTCTCTGAAATATTGACTTCGTATACCGCACATCCGTGTGAAACAGGCTGGAGCGGTGGGCAAGGACGAGTGAGCAGCATTTTAATTTCCGAAAGCTCGTTCAGGAACTATTACGTTTGCTTATCGCGCCCCTGCGTAGTTTCTGCTTGGTTGATTGTGTATTGTTTCAGTGCATCTCCTTCGGGTGGCAGCTCATCGAACAATGCAACGCAACCTTGGGGCTCTACATTCCATTGAATGTTCCTTCAAAGGATAGTTGTTCTACACTAGAATTTGATAGGACTGTTTGCACTTGTCGGTAGCCAAACAATCTGGCATGATTTTGGATAAAAATTTTTAAACGGATGCAGTTCAAAGATCTGATCTGACACGTCTAGTACAGATTTCCTCATCCCCACAACTCCAGTTGATTACCCCTGAAGAATTCTGCCTCATATCCGCACCAGTCCCTCTAACGGCAGAAATAATTCACACGTTTTGCACCTCAGACTCCTCTTGCGTTTTAAATAACTACATAGCCAGTTAATTATTCTCCGTATTTAGGCACTATAAACTATGCTAGACCAGCTTGTCACCAAGGTCAAGTCGTTTTATGGTACCGAATCGGCTTCAACGGCCGATCAAACTGATGCTCCTCGGCCGAGCAAGAGAAAGAGAGAAGCAGAAGATGAGACAGAAAAAGAACTGGAGACTGCAGCTTCTAATGCTACGGAGAGCAGCTCGGCAGTGTACAAATGGCTATTCAACGGCTCTTCGCATGAGCTGGCCAAGCTGAAGTACAGAATTTCCCAGCTTCAGGAGGAATTGGATGCTAAAACCCACCAGCTTGAGCAGAAGAATGGAGAAATTGCTTCTTTACAGTCAAAGAACGAAGCTCTTGCACAAGATCTGGCCTTGATCAAACAAAAGGATTCCAAACCCGCTAAGAAGGAAGCCCATGCCAGTGGTGCTGATGGTACACCAGCACCAGCTCCGGGCCTGGAGCCATCACCTCCGTCATCGCCAGCCCGAAAGAGTCCCAAAAAGAGAGCCAAATGAACCACCTCGCCCGGTCGCCAAATACTGTGGTATAAGTAGTAGCTAGTATATTTTATTAATTCGTTTCATTATATATCATTATCATTTCGTTGATTTCCGTCTGGTCTCGTGACCCATCGGCCTCAGACGGGGTCCGTATTTCCCGATTTGGCTTATCTCTCATGCCTATGTGGCCGGGACCGTTGGCACTATTCCTTGTACACATCACATAGATAAGTGGACAAAGTGCATAGAACCTCGTTTTTTCTGTCTGATTTATACTAGATATTGGAGGACGCGCTTCTAGAATACTCTGCTCCTCTTATATTCCCTGAATTTACACATAGCATGTCTAATATGGCTTATCAGTGCCCGGCGATGGATGATGGTGTTCCGTTGGTACAATGGATAGCACTAGTGTCGGGAAACTGCATATATGGGAATCTGTCAGCTGTGTCCTGGCTGCTCGGATGGTTCTCGTTCTGCATTTGGCTAGGTGCTCAGCTTCCTCAGGTTGTTGAAAATTACATGAATCAGTCTGTCGAGGGCGTGTCTATGTTCTTTCTCATAATATGGTGTATAGGCGATATCACCAATCTTGTTGGATGTATCCTGACCAGACAGTTACCATTCCAGACAGCTCTGGGTCTCTACTATCTCATTGTAGACACTATTTTGCTCTGTCAGTTTATTTACTATAATTCTCGGGCAGCGCCGTGGCTTCACCACCCTCATGTTTTGGTTGGTCAAAGTCCCGCCGCCGGTATGCCCGATGCTGGCAACTCCAAAATGAGTAGGGAACGCTCACCAGACGGCTCCCGGGCTAGTTCGGAAGATCAAACGACCGATGCTATTTCGATCCCTAAAAGACGATTTTCATCCGGTTTCAAAGCTCTTGTCACCTCGTCCTTTGTTGCTTCCTTTGGTCGAGTTCATTCTGCGCCTCTACCCGCAGCTATCGGAGATCTCGCTTCATCCGACGCCTCACGGCTGGTAATCAACACACTCAAGTCCGACAAACGAACCCAGACCATTGGCTACATCTCAGCTTGGATATGTGCCTTTATGTACCTTTTTTCTAGAATGCCTCAGATCTACAAGAATTTCTCTAGAAAGAGCACTTGGGGCATATCCATCAATCTATTTATTGCAGCTCTGTGCGGTAATTTCACCTATACTCTCTCCATTTTGCTGTCGTCTGAGGCGAGGGGCAATCATGGCAAGACGTTCTTGTTGAACGAATTGCCCTACCTATTGGGATCTGCTGGTACTATTTGCTTTGATCTGATGATATTCTGTCAATACGTCTGGTATGGCAACCAGCATCCTCGCATCGCTCTACAGCAAGCTCATGACTTCACCACCTCTGAATCCTCTGTCACAGGGCCATCTTCATGGGCACCTTCGAGATCTCAGCCCATTCCATCAGATCGGCTGATATCCCCTGATGAATATACACCACTAGCACTTTCATTACAGACGAACTACTCTGATTAGCATACCAGCGACCCAACAATGCCGGGACGTTGCAGCATTAATATCCCGCACATCGATCATCTTAACTTTATATATACATCATAAACTTAGCATTTCAACATCATTATTTTAAGCATAATACATTATTGATAAAGTATATTATTTTCGCTCCTGCTATCAGATCCGCTCCTTTCGGTTGAGCGAGGATCAAAATGAGAAGACTGCTACTTCCACAAAAAAAACTAAAATCACATAGCTAATAGCTGCAGAGAAAAATACCGACGGCAAAAAAGTTCAGATTAATGAGGAATAGAAAGCAGCTGCAGCATAAAAAAAAACGGTCCGGGAGAGGGTCGAACTCTCGATCTTCTGATTAACAGTCAGACGCTTTAACCAACTAAGCCACCAGACCCGATTACTGCCAAAACCTCGAATAGCACCTTTATAAAGAGGAATAGAAAAATGTGATCACGTGATGTGTTTTAAAAGTTCATTTTTTCGGAAGAAAACAGTCATATAATGTAAATCAAGGTTTGTTAACCCATCATACGTAGTTATACTTATAGGTTCTGATACAAATTTGTTGCCATTTTTCTATCTCAAGTGGATCCGACCGGGAATTGGTTATTTTGGCTATTTCCCAATTTGGAAAATCGTGTCTAAATCGCGTCGAACCTCCTCAACTCTTCAACTTTTCGACCAAGACACTTGAAAGATAGGATGAGCCTCGTTGATCGCAGCAACGTGGTGATCGACTCACTGTCTCTGAGCAGCATAAAGCCGGTAGTTTTGCCGATCAAGCTCAGTGATAGTCAGGTCAGGCCGATAGCTTACCGAATCTTGTCGAAGAAGCATGGGCTAAACTTGAAAAGCAGCGCTCTGAGCGTCCTCACGGAATTCTTAGGACAGCACTTTGGAGTAGACTGGAGAAGCGCAAAAAGTGAGAAATTCTTGGATAAGGTGGCCAAGCTGTGGAAGGAACAGGATCTAGGGCTGTTTGTTGAAGGAGAGCAATTGACCACTGTGATCCGAGATGTATTGAACATTCAAGGAGGAAGTGTTTCAAGCGCTTCCATGGTGAGGACCATCACAGTCGAGTCATTGACGAAGACTATCAGTGATGATACTGTTGAGTTGATGGAACTAGATGCAATGCATACAACAAGCGTGACGGCTACACTGGAGAAACCATTCAAATGGTCGGATTATTTCTTCGTCGTGAACGCCCAAGAGCAGCCTCATTTCAAATACAACAAGCTGAAGAGACACTTCGAGTTTGTTTCAAACCATAAGAAATCTCTGATATCGAACGCACAGCAGCTTGTTAACCTGTTCAATACGAGGTACGATATTATTCATGATAGAATCTTGCGCAATGAACTGTTTCAGAAAAACGGATTTCAGCCTATTGGATCCAGCATGACTTCTAGCATGAGTAGAGATGATTTCTACGCCATCAGTATGATCAAGAACATGATAGGGCGGAACAATACTCAGTTCATGCTGTTTGGACTGTTAACCAAAGCAGTGGACGGAGGTTGGTGCTTACAAGATACATCTGGGAAAGTCAAACTCGCTTTTGATTTCGAACGAGCGGCCATAGCAGAAGGAACCTATTATTGTCCTGGAAGCTTTGTTCTTTGTCATGGACTGTTTAGGAACGAGCAATTTCATGTTATTTCACTAGGCCCCCCGCCGGCAGAGAAACGAGAAGCTACAAAAGAAGCATATGGTAACATGGATTTCCTGGGGCTCCATGCTCACCAGTCTACGACGGCGACATCCAAGATCGACCGAATCGACAAAGGTTTTGAGGAGAAGCTGGAAATGCATGAGAGAGAGTTTCCTGACCACAAAATACTTATACTCGGCACTGGCATCTACCTGGACGAACTAAGGACTATTGATGCATTACGAAAGGTATTCACTCGGCTCACTGATGAAGTTGAATCGGGAGAAAGAGCACAGCTGCCTATTGCATTTGTTTTTCTAGGAAGCTTTTTATCTACGCCATTCACCACCGACGGTTGCTCCAGCAGATATAAAGAGGGATGGGATTTTCTTGCTCAATTACTATCAGACTTCAAGAATATTGTTACCAAGTGCAAATTAATTTTTGTTCCAGGTGATAATGATCCGTATGCGGCCACCTTTTCGGCGGGTGCCACGCCGACCTGGCCGTTGAGCCCGATACCATCCGTCTTCACCAGTAGAATGAAGCGAGTCGCTCCGAATGCTGTATGGGCGAGCAATCCTTCACGATTGTCATACCTTTCACAGGAAGTTGCAATCGTGCGGGACGATTATGGTGGACGGTTTAGACGGAATTGCCTAGTGGTTCCAGAAACAGAAGAAGCTCCAGACGTTCATGAGACTTCCGTGGGCAACTATAAAATGGAAGATGATGAGTTAGATGATGAGTCTACTTCTTCTCAAAGGGCTCTGCTGCATATGGTGGAACAGAATAGTGCGAGGATAAAAACTCGAAAAACTCCCTATGTTCCAGCTGATGTCGCAGAAGCTAGAAAGGTGGTTCGTTCTCTATTGGATCAATCACATCTGTCTCCTTTTCCTTTATCGATACGGCCTGTGGGATGGAGTTTTGATAACACCCTATTTTTATCCCCCCTTCCATCACTGCTTATTCTTGGGGATAGTACAACACCAATGTTCAAAGTCACCTACGAAGGCTGCCATGTAATCAACCCAGGATTGTTCCTGGATAGATCTAAGATCAATTGGACTGAGTACAGCCCAAGCACTCACGGATCGGATCATAGGTTTATATATCTGTAAGCCGACTCAAGCATAGAATATAATATTATTTGTACATGCGGTTAAAGCAGCTGTTTACTAAACTTTCGCTTTGGGCGTCCATTTCGGTATCTTTTCCGTCAACTTCGCCGGTAAACAATATGCGGGGTTAATAGGCTCCAAATTGTCAAAACCCATTAAGCTAAGGCCAGCCAGCCCGAAAACTGTATGAAAGACATCGACCATATCGCCTTCTCGATCGGCAATGCCGCCAGATTCCTCATCTTGGGCCTTGAGAATGAACGACCTGAGCTTGTCCTTATCAATCCAGTCCACTCTATCAAGAATGCTGAGAGATGAAAGAACCCACCAACTATAGCAGACGTCGGGGAGCTTTTCAGGCCTTCCATTTAGTCCACCGCCAGGAAGCTGTCTTTCGCACAACCACCAACAAAGAAGATCCTTATCGACCAGGTCCAGTCTTCCTAGAATGCTCAGTGTAGCAACACATGTAAATATTTGACCTGAGTGACTTTCTGCACCGGGGACAAGTCCGTATCCGCCATCAAAGTTCCTGCACTTGTGGATGAAATCAACAGCACCTTCCGTATTGAACTCATCTAGTCTTCCCAATATTGAAAGGGTCTGAACAGCCGTGTAGACAAATCTTGTATCGACTTCTCCATAATGGTCTCCTTTGACAGATCCATCTTCCAATTGGAGTCCGCATATGAACTTAACAATCTGATCCTGATCTACCTGATCCAACGCATCTTCCATGAACAACAACTGAACAGCAGAAAGAGTATATAAAAGATGAGCATCATGGTGCGGATGAGCCGAAAATCCACCGGAGGGATGGTAGCAGCTCAGAACGAAGTCAATTACACCCTGTTTAGGCAGTTGGTCTTGAGCACCCATCATAGCTAGGGCTGTAAGGCCCCAGTAGAGTCCGGATAAACGCAAATGCTCAGTCAACCAGTACGCCAATTCATCTTTGTTGTTATCTAAGGTTTTTATGTACTCAATGTGTTTTGAACGGAAGAGACTCAGAGGCGGAGGCGCTGATTCCGACATGCTTAGGTTTAACTCTACCAGGGTGAGTGTGAGGTTGAAGACTGGGCGATGAGCCTCGCTATCAAGAACAGACAACCAGGCAGGTCGCCAAATCAGAATTCGTACAACGAGTCAGCAAAGTTACGGGGTTCAGAGCAGTGCATTTTTTTTCATGTTTGAATTCAGTTAGAAATATATGTAGTGCTACATGTGGAGGGCGAAGATGAATCATAGCTTGTACAATCTATCTATAAAGCCCTCGATCATTTTTTCTGCTATTCCTGTCGTCTGTACAGACCCGGCCACACCGTATATAGCTGCAGTACCAGCCGCGGCAGCAGTGGATCCGTTAGCGACAAGTTCATCTACCGTCTCCTTGATAGTCTGACAAAGCTCGTCAGCTATATCCACAGTGAGAACCGTGCAGGCGATATGAACGGAAACAGGGTTTTGAAGAGCATTTAAATGCCATCCCTTCTTAGCCATGGCATCGGAAAAATCGTAGATATTAAGGGACTTTGAGCTGAATGCCACCACTGAAGCAACTGGCTTGCCCATGATGTACAGTTCAGGAACCTCGTTTTGAATAAATGTTCTGATCTTCTTCGCTACCTGGACAATGGAAGTGGCATGCTTTCTGTACCCATCACGGCCAATATGCATGAGAGTGGCCCAGCAGGCGGTCATAAGCGCACCTGGTCGGGAACCTGCCAGAGTAGGCGATCCGTATAAGCCACCGGTCCAGCTCTTGGTAATGAAGTATTGGTAGGCTCTGAGGGTAGGTTCTCGGTACATGATAATAGAAGAACCTTTAGGAGCAAACCCATATTTATGGGTATCGCAGGAAATGGAGGTGACACCTGGGACTCGGAAATCAAAGAGCGGAGGATTTTCCACTCCTGCATCGGCTAGGAATGGCACTACGAAGGATCCAAGACAGCAGTCAACATGGAGAGGGAGCTTGTATTTGACAGCCAACTTGGAGAGACCCTCAATATCATCGATGATTCCATGTGGGAAGTTTGGTGCAGAACCGGCTAGAAGCACGGTGTTTTTGTTGATGTGCCGTTTGACAGCAGCCAGATCAGCTTGGAGCGTGACAGGATCGATAGGAACGTGCACAAGCTTCATTCTAAAGTAGTATGCAGCTTTATCAAATCCAGCGTGAATTGTGGTAGGAGCGATAATTTCAGGCTCAGTGACTCCCCGCTCGTGAAAGGCCTTTTCTCGGGCAGCAAGACAGGTCAGAAGAAGGGATTCGGTGCCGCCGCTGGTGGAAGTACCACAGCCAGTGGCAGGAGCATTAAATAAGCCCAATACCATACTGACGACTTCGGAGTCCATTTTTCGGAGAGAAGGGAATGCATCGGGATGAAGCTGGTTGGTGACAGTAAATCTCTTGAACGCCTCGGTCTGCAGATCGGTCAAGTCTTTTCCGCCATGATAGACAGCTCCAGACAGACGACCATGTTCCCAATCGGCATGCTTCATTTTGGAGGAGGATTCAAGTTCCTGGACTACAGCACTTCGGCTCCAGCCCTTTTCGGGAAGATCCGTATAATAAGTGAGAGTGCGATCAAACATGCCGCGATCAACTTTCTCCAAGGTCTTTTCAATTTCCTTATCGACCTTGGCCTTGATGAAGGATAAATTGAGGATCCTGTGCATCACTTTGTCGGCGGTCCAGTTGTAAACGTCTTTAACAGACTGAATCAACCCGTATCCCCGCACGTGAAGATATATTTTATCAACATAGCCAATCACGACCCATGCCAGCAGCAGATCCCGGAACAGCTCGAACACTGTAGCGTCTTGGTAGTGGGCGTAGACAACATCTCCAGCATTTCCCGCCAGCTGATTGGCAGCCTCAGCATAGGGAACCACCTGACTCAACAAGCTCATCTCTGTGATTTTCCAATTGTCCTTGGGGATTGGTTTGGTGGAGAGAATGTGAATGTTGTTGGTTTCGGATAGGAGGAGGGGCGGCGGGGCGGCTGTTATATATATGTTGTCGACCCCGTTATCTAATCCTGGCAAAAAACCCCGTTTCTTCCGTATTGCCGTAAATATAATTATACGACGTTACAGGCTAATCAGCACACACAATGGACAGAGACTCAAATGTTCAAGAAGGTGGGTATTCCCAACTTTATGCAAGGTACATTTTGGGTTTTAGTGCCAACTAACCATGACAGCCAACGCCGCCGGCACGATAAATTTCACTGCTTCTGAGTTTGAAAAAACCCAGCAACTCCGTAAATTAGCCAAATCCATAACAGCTCCCGGCTCAGATGACGACGTTCGATTGGCTCTCAGGTATCTGCAGGAGCCGGTGACTTATTTTGGAGAAGATCGTGTAGATAGAAGAGATCGGCTCCAGCTTTTGCTCACTACCAAACTGGCTAATGGCGATGACTGCACGTTCATAGTTCAGTTCGGGGGCGGCCTGATGGGTCCAGATGGACAGTCTATTACTGCAGAGGCCGAGGTTGATGAAGAAGAAGAGGAATTTTATACTCCTGGAGATGTTGATCTGCTGGATGCCAGGAAGTTTCTGTCAAATTACTCTATAAAAAGAACCAGAGATAGACTGGCCTATCAAAAGGAACAGTCTAGTATCCCTCTGGCAAAGCATGTGAAAAGTCGGCGAGAGATCAATGGTCAGCTCGCCAAATTCGCTCCATATGGCCAGCAGTCTGGCTTCGATCGACCGGTGTCTGCTGTTAGTTTCTCACCCAATGGACAAACGCTGGCAGTAGGCGATTGGTCTGGAACTGTCCAGCTGATGGATCGGTCGAGTCTCACTCCGTCCATCACCGCTCGTGGTTCTCATGCCGAGAAGGTTGGAGGCATTGCATGGCATCCCGCTGCGACCATCACTCAGAAGCCCTCAGAGCTTAATTTCATTTCGTCAGGAATGGAGGGGAATGTGAACCTTTGGAATCTACAAGATGATATTCCTATTGCTAAGCTGACCGGACATGAGGCTCGCGTCTGCAAAGTGGATGTCCACCCCAGTGGAAAATACGCTGCCTCTGCTTCTTTTGATTACACCTGGCGTTTGTGGGATCTAGAAACACAAGCTGAGTTGGCCATGCAGGAGGGACACTCGAAGGAAGTTTTTGCCGTCAAGTTTCAGAACGATGGTGCCTTGCTCGCTTCTGCTGGGCTGGATGCTATTGGGCGAATCTGGGATTTGCGGACTGGAAAAACTATTATGATTCTTGATGGTCATATTCGAGAAATATACTCCCTTGATTTTTCTCCTAATGGCTACCAAGTTGCCACAGGCTCAGCTGATAATAGCGTCATGATATGGGACCTCCGACAGGTGAAGTCCATCTTCTCCATTCCGGCTCATACAAAAATGGTTGCAGATGTTAAGTTCTTCCAAGGAACAAACCCCAACTCTGGAGAAGCAGGAAAATTTCTTGCTACTGCCTCATCTGATCATACAGTCAAACTGTGGAGCGCCGATAACTGGAGCCTACAAAAGACTCTTACCGACACTGAGAAAATTCTTTCAGTCGATATTGCCAGTGACATGAAGTTCATTGCAACAGGAAGATGGGATAGAAACGTTAAACTTTGGGGGTTGGAAGGGTAAAAGCCCATTACGAATTATGATTATATTACGACTAACGAATAACTCTTGCAGACTTGTACAGCACACATAAAATACATTAACCTAGATAAACCCCTAGCGACTATCAGTGACACTTGGAGAGCCAATTCGTGATGTTCCTGTAGCTGGGCTTTTGGTCCTGCTATTTCCACGAGCATATCGAGATCGGCTTGTTGGCTGTTGCTTCTCCGAGTCCATGACTCTCACTAAATGCTCCTCAACTAGCTGCAACCTCAGCCGAAGTTCATTTATCTGACTGTCCTTAGAAGCACGCTCTTCATCAAATGTGAGCAGTCGTAGCCTAGCAGCTTCATCCGTTGCTTTTTTCTGGAGTTCCACCTTATCTGATTCCAGCTGCTTGATGGTCTGAACAGATTCTGCGGCAGATTGGGAAGCTTTCTGGTATTCCTGCGTCAGATAGTCATTTTGAGTCCTAATAGAATCCAAATTTTTCTCTGCTCGAGCAGCAGTAGCTTCAAGTTCGGTAATCTTAGCTCTTTGGGTCTCCAACTCAGCCAGCTCAGGTGGCCCCTTTTTAAATAGTTCCCTAGATTCCTCCAGCTCCTTTTTCAAGTCTACCATTTTCTCAGTCTTGGCTGAGTTGTCCGTTTGGAATCTTTCTACACGTCTTTCGGCTGACTTAACGCGAGCCTCCAACTCCATGTTCTTCTCAACATTTTGTGCCAATTCTTCCAAGGCGTCCTCGAGTTTGGTCTGACGACTAGAGGCCAAAAGTCTGTAGCTTTCAAGTTCCTCACTTTTGAGCTTATTGTCATCAAGCAGTAGCTGTAGCTTTTGCAGAATTTTGTGGGTGAGTACTACACCGCCGCCCAAGGGATTGTTGTCCTTACTATCGACTGTGAGGTTATCGGACATGACGAATGCGTCTTCAAGTGGAAGGGGTACATCCCTTTCACGTTTGATTCGCTTGGCTTGGTAATAATCCTTCTCCTGCTCGGGTTTTTTGACAGGCTCGGAATCATCAGCGACTTCAGTGAGCAGCGATTTCTCGACATCCAGAGCAGTGTAGTCTGCAATAGGCGGAGCATCGGGTAGAGGCCAGGGAACCGCTGTCTTGCTGAACCACTTTGAGAGGTATTTAAGATTGTGGGCGTAGAGAGGCTTGAGATCGGTAGGAATGAAGCCTACTTTTCCTCGCAGAACTGAAATAGCGGAGAGAACGGATTTGAGGAACTCCGTTTCCTCCTTACCAACGGCTGGATCAGCCTTGCGGAGTGAATAAACAATATGCTCAACACTATAGTACGGAATCAAACGTATTATAGGGCATGGCGCGTTGTTGGACTGATAGCGTACCTTGTAAATGTGAGACTCAAGAGCGTCGAAAGAGAGGTCAAAAGCGATGACAACATCGAATTTGGTAGAGTTGTCAATGTGCTTGGCATCAAATTCCGCAGCAGGAATGAGATGAACGGTGGAATAATCAGGGTCTATTTCAGGATGCTCCCGCAGATAAGAGCCAGAATAACGTTTGTAGTTAACCAGTTTGCCCAGAATGAAAGCCTCGAGCAAGTCAATCGTCTTACCTGCTCGTGATACTAAAGCGATATTGATCTTCAGATTCTTGGTCAGCTCTATGAGATCGTGCAGTACTTTGAACTTTCCCGAGGAACTAGCTAGCCGTTCAGGAACCTCCTTAAGAAGTAGGTTGTGGGGAAGATAGTGGTCCACCAGCAAATAGGGGTGCGTAGCTACGAGCTGCGAGTTTGAATAAAGAGTCTGGAGCGACTCGACCATGACGGGCTCGTCAGTTTCGAAAAACTGCAGAATATCCGAGTAGTGGGCAGACACGACCTGGTCATATAACAGCCGCTGATAGTCTGTCATCGGCACCGGCAGTGTGTAGTCGCCCGAGGAGTTGGGTGAAGCTCCATTTAGAAAGTCCACATTGTCATTGACCATGGAAGGCTCGGGAATCCCGTCCAATATTCGACCGAGATCCATGTTGTTGTGAGGGGGATCAGATCAAGCCTGTGTAGATGGGAGGAGGGTGGGTTAGTGAAATGAGCAGCTCGGCTGAAATTCTCGCTGCCAGTTGTGCGAAAGTGGCATATCACCGGACTACACAAAGAAATACTGGTAAAAGATGCAAATTAGCGGTGAAAAAAGCATCCTGGCCGCAGAAACAAAATTTGAGATCAAAATATCTGTCAGCTGGCCTGAAAACCTCAGTTAGACATGCCGTTCCTTGCAGATCCTCGCGGCTACGGTTACGTACGGCGAGTCCCAACCTCCTTCACCGTACGGTGAATTTCCACATCTCACCAAAATACTCGCCAATGTCGGAGAACAAAATTAGCAAAGGTGCGTATGTGAAACCGCCAAAAAATAAGGGACAATTTGTTAACGGCCACAGATGAAGTAGCACTTTATGACCGCCAGATCCGGCTGTGGGGACTGGAGGCCCAGAACAGGTAAGTAGCTCGGTGGAATGGCCAAAATAACATGCTCTGACTATAAAGAATGCACAATTCTCGTATTCTGGTGATAAACATAGGTGCTTTGGCAAACGAAGTGGTGAAAAACATCGTTCTAGCCGGCATTGGGTCCCTTGCAATTCTCGACTCCCATACCGTCTCCTCTAAAGATCTTGGTGCCCAGTTTTTGCTCGAGCAGTCTGACATTGGTTCGAACCGTGCGGAAGCTGCAAAATTTAGAATCCAAAGGTTGAATCCTAGGGTCGCGATAGAGATTGATACTAGACCACTAGATCAAGTCGAGGAAGCCTGGCTCGGCCAGTTTGATATCGTCGTGGCCACGGAGCTTCCCTATAAAGACCTGGTGTATATCAATTCAATCACCCGAAAGTCCTCCAAAAGCTTTTTCGCTGCTGGGCTCTATGGTCTCTACGGCTATGTGTTTGCCGACCTGGTTGAACACAAGTTCAAGATAACTAGAGATCAAACCACTTCTCATGCAACAAAGGGCCCTGAAACCTCGACCAGGTCCATCGTTGATATTCAAACCATTAAGCAGGGAAGTTCCTTCCAAGAGACCCTCACCAAAGTCGAGAAGTACAGATCATTGGATCAAGTAATATCGGATGTCTTCGACAGTTCCACTCCATCATTTGGCTCTCAGTTCCGGGCTAGAAAGCTCCTTAAGATCACGCCTTTACTACCAGCGCTTCTGTCTTTTTGGCGAGCTCCTTCACCGCCCTCAACTACTGAAGAACTGTCCGAGGCTGTCCAGGATTCTGCTAGGATCCTTGGTCTCCCTGCCGGAATCATCACCGACAAATTCCTCCATCAATTCCACAATTCCATTGATACAGAGCTCTCTCCTGTTGCTGCTGTTGTAGGAGGCGTTCTAGGCCAAGATATTTTGAATGTCTTATCTCTGAAAGAGCAGCCGATACAAAACCTTTTCTTGTTCGATGGTTCTACGGGCGAAGGCCCAATATATGCTTTGTAGAAATTACCGCCCTATTTATTTGACAATCTCATGTATACTATAGAAAATGTACATATTGACACAGTATTTTGTTCTACATTTTGTCCTCAGGCCATTTTATGCACTACCAGCCACCGCAAGTTTCTGCAAATGGCTCATAAAGGTCTGTAAGCTAACATCATCAGTAAGCACAACAGCAGAACCGGCAGCAGCACCATAACCCCCAGAAGTCTGGTGAGTATTAGAAGGATTAAGCTTGGACAGCAAGAATCGTGCTTGGGATCCACCGGCATCGGTGTCAATGAACCGAGGTAGAGGGAATCGATCAACCAACAGTTCTCCAGCTTCTGCTCGGGGTTGCTCCAACAGGGTCTTGAAGTTGGCATAATCGTCTTGATCCTGGTAACCTGCCTTTCTCCACTGAGCAATAGTTTCACCGTGGAAAATCAGAATATGGAAAAAGGTATCCAAAAGCAGGATGGTATCAGGCTTGATGGATACCGAATCAAGCAAAACAGGTTCGGGCTCGCTGTCAAACGAAAAGGACAGCAAAGTAGGTTGGATCATAATTAGAGAGTTGGTGAGATCCTCCCTGTTCAGACTGTGTCGATAAAAAGCTGTCTCATCAGGTGAGTTGTTGAACACTTGCAAGAACTGGGATCGTCGCAGATGAAACATAAATTGCGGGTACAGAGTGAAGTTCTGGGACAATCTGAACGATGATGGATCATCTTTTCTATAATCAGCAAACTTCTGGCATAGTCTGATAAGCATTCTGTCAACCCATCTCAGCACATCAGGGCCATCTTCAGTCTCAGCCTTGTACACTGCAATTCTGGCCATAATAACAGCAGCAGCTTCTTGGTCGAACGACTGTGCAATAGATGGATTGCCGCCTCCCACAAGAGATCGTACGACAGTCGTAACTCTAAGACGATATGTTCCCGAAGAGTGTTGATAGTGAGTGAGATACTGAATAACTCCATTCTGAGGCTGCTGCTGAGCAGTAGCAGGAGATCCTTGAGTTCCAACATCGAAAAAGGTGGCATATGTGTGGGAAGGGGTGATGGAGCACATTTTCCAGGAACAGGTTTGGCCGATACCAATTTCAGTATCACCAACTGAAGCACTCTTCTTGTTCATGGAAATAGCTTCGCCAATAAGACCAGTAATCTTGAGCTCCTTCGAAGTGAGCACATCCATGGTAGCATTGTAACCCATCTGGAGGAACCCTTGTTCATCCTTGTTGAAAAGACGCTGTATGCTCTGTTTGAAGATGGAGGTATTGAAAGCATCATTCAGCAGCATAAAACCACCAGTGGAGTTTGAAAGTGATTTCATCTCTTGCATACCAATCTGATCATAGCAGCCTGCGAAAATATCCACAGCATGACCATTGGTAGCAGCCCTTTTAGCCAGGGCCTCATAGAACTTGAGTGCCTTCTTATAATGCTTGGCAGTGTCTCGTTCGATATCGTGGTGCGATCGAATAGGTTCTCTGAGTTCTGGGCCAACGACCATACCAGGGCCCTCAGTAGGAGGACCACCGGCAAAAAACATGATTCTGGCGCCAGTGTTAGGAAACGATTGCTCCAGGAGGCTGACAGCAATAGAGAGAGCTACACCAGAGCATCGAATGGGACGCCTGTCGTTAGGAACGGGCCAGGGATCTCGTTCAAGCTGCTCGATAATATTGGTGAGCTGGAACTCACACTGATTTACAGGGAGGAGAAACTTTGAAAACTGGTGAGAAGGAGGAGCTGGCTGTCGGCCGCCCTGAGGTCGAGGAGACAGACCGAGCATTTCCTGCACCTGCTTAGCAGTATAGTCCTTATTTCCTCGGAAAACATAAGACTTATTGCAGTTAGCATAGCCCAGTTCATACACTTGGGTCATTGCACCAAAGGTGATAAGACCAACCAGAGCATTAGGGGGCAGGAGCGAAAGGCACACAATCAACGAATCCTTGAGGGACTGCAAGTTTTCTTCATCCTGGCACAAATCAATGACAAACAAGAACACAGGAGGGGTCTGAACAGGTCTGGATAAGACGTATTCAGTAGTTGAGGAGGTGGGCAGCAGCTCGTGGGGAAGAGCATTTTGACTGATATCCTGATAATGGGCAGGAAGAGGGTTTCGACTCAGACAAAAAGGGCATATCCACACCTTGGATCGAACATCCAATTGACAAAAAGGATTCAACACGGCCCGGCAGGGAGCACGACAGGTCACAGGTTCATATTGCAAGATGGAAAGATTGGGTTTTTCGCGCAAAGGCGTGTACATAGCGGCAATAGGCACGACAGTCCGAGACGCCTCGAGCTTGGTGGATGGGAAACAGTTCCAGGAGAACCTGATCCCGTCGATTTCCTCGAATTCCTCGAAATCCTAACAGGTTAGCATTAAACGAATTACATTGCAACAACTTGAACATTGCTTACCATGCTGATGTTGGGTTGGTGGTAGAAGTGAACAAAAACACCGCTGAAAATCTCCACGTATGCACATTGTGTTTTAAACCTCCCAAGCTTTAAACCTGCCGAGCCCAGCACCCAAAATGAGCAGAACTGCCCAGATCCTAATAGCAGGACTGGCGCTGCGACTTCTCATATTTGTATATTTTCCCAATGCCCCTGGAACTCTGGATGCTCAGGTAGAAGTGGCTACGCCAGTGTCTTCATACAAGCGGCTGCAGGAAGGGTTGTTTCATTTTGCCCATAGTAAATCGGCGTATCAGGGCATATGCTACCAGTCTCCTTTACTTCTGGCACTGTTTAGCAGTATTGAAGGCACTTGGACTGTAAATCTGATTTATTCTTTGGTTGACGTGCTTACGGCCGCTTCTTTTGCTGGCATTGCTACCAAGCTGAATGCAAAGGCCCCCGGATCAAGCTCAAATGAGCCCATTGCTGCAGCTATTTATCTGTTCAATCCCTATACTCTCATGTCTACGGTAGCCCGCTCAACCAATACCTTTACAAATGCTGCTGTAGTAGGAGCATTGGCCGCAGCAGTTGGAAAACGGCCCTTTCAAAGTGTGTCGTTGCTGTCGCTAGCCTCTGTTCTCTCACTATATCCGGCCTATTTGGCTCCTCCGTTGTTGCTTCTTTGCAGAGACTTTGCTCCACGTGGATCTACTGCTAATCAACTGGCGAGACTATCGGTGTTCTTTGTGCTGTCCACTGCCGTTTACCTGGGCCTTAGTTACGCGGTAGCCGATTCATGGGATTTCATCTCCGCTACTTATGGCACTATCTGGTATATGAGAGAGCTGAGTCCAAATATTGGGGTCTGGTGGTACCTTTTCACGGAGATGTTTGACTATTTCCGGCCCTTCTTCATTGGCGTGTTCCAAATATTTATACTGATCTTCACACTGCCCATCACCATACGATTCAGACACTACCCGGTGTTTGCAATCACCACCTTGTTATGCATTAGTGTGGTGTTCAGGCCATACCCTGAGATTGGTGATATGGGCTTTTATTTCAGCCTTTTGGCTTTGAACAAGCAGATTCTGGGTCTCCTGAGATATCCATTGGTCACTTTTCTGGCTCTGCTGTACAGCTGCATCCTGGGCCCTACCTTCTACCATCTGTGGGTCTACCTTGGCTCTGGAAATGCCAATTTCTTCTATGCTATTACTCTCGTTTACGCGTTGGGCATGTCCATTCACATTAGCGATATAATGTGGAGTGCGCTAAGATTCGAATATGACGGCGGAAAGAATAATAATTTGAGCCAAATATAATCAATCCTGCTGACTTATGACAAATAAATAGACGACAGCTACTGCCAATTTGTATATATATAGGCTACACAGGACTGGAAGCTGGGTTATCTCGATGTCTCCGCATCTATTTCCTTAGCAACTTCTTCAAACTCCTTGACATCAGCTGTAATTAGTAATTGTAACATTGGAAACAATATTCAGACGTAAAACCAACCTTGTAGCGTCTTCTTGTTTTGGATAGCGCCCTGAATATCTGCCTTGATATTCTCGGTCCATAGACGTACACTCTCCAGCATAGCTCTGAAGTGTCTTAATGACACGACCTCCTACTAATTAGACAACATTTACGTTTTAAAAGGCACTATCAGCTACGATCAAATACTCACCGGATCCTGGTCAGGATTATCTACGGATTCCATTCAACATGCGCGTCCTGTCGGGAAGTTGCAAAGCCGCTCAACTTTTCACCATCAACACAATCCAGAGCGTTTCAAATCGCATCATGAGTGTAAGTATAGCAGGCCACATTCCATAGTGAACAGTGACGTTAACTTTAGTTTACTCCGCTCAATCCAAAGCCCTTCCTGCAAGACTTGACAGGTTCCCCTGTTATCGTCAGGCTCAAGTGGGCCGAGACAGAGTACCGGGGCAAGCTGCTCAGTGTGGATTCATACATGAATTTACAACTAGATAATGCAGTGGAGTATATTGATGGCGAAGAAAAGGGTCTTCTTGGAGAAATTCTGATAAGGTGGGTATTTTATTAGCCAAGTTGTGCTTTCCGATGCGATTTACTAACTCACTATGATAGATGCAATAACGTATTATGGATCACAGCTGATTCCCCACAAAAAGAAGCTATGAATGAGTCTTGATTCCTGTATATTTAAGCTTATATTGATATTATTGTGATTTAGATGTTTATGTATTTGTGTATAAATCTACTACCGAAAATATGCCCCTGCCCGGACACCCTAAGGCTAGCATCATGGTTATAACGCCCATTATCCTAAGATCACCAGTATCTTGTACTTTCCGATGCCGATGATAAGTATGCAATCGGTTCCAAGACTGCGCTCTATTAGACGGCTCGTCCGAGGACCTGACACTCCAAACACTGACTATGATGCTATCAGCCCATCACCTGTCTATCTCAAAGAAAAGAGCACTCTAGGTGCTGCTATTACAAGTGGAGAAGTCTACTCTGGTCAAACATTCAACATATCTACTATCGGTGCATTTTCCCCTGATGCAAGGTCGTCCATTCCGCGGGAGGGCAGGTTCGCAACCTGGAACCCCCGATCTGCTCTCTATTCTGACGACAGTTATTTCAGTATGAAAGAGCAAATTCAGAATGACTCCATTGGTGATAGGCAAGATCATAAGGTGCTCCAAGGATGGTCTGACAAACGCATGAATGCAGGAGATACCAAGGCCCCTAGAAGAGTTTCCCGCACAGAGAATCCTGAAGACCTCTACGAAGATATTCCGCAAACACACAAGAAGTTCGACTGGGAGCCCTACGAATACCTAAAGCTATGTGACGAGATGGAGCATTTCTATCACGGTATTCAGAACCAAACTTTCAAGGCCAACAGTAAGGAATTCCAACAGAAAATCCGGCTTCTTCAAGTCAAACTATTTGGTGCCGAGCGTTTACTTGAAGGTGATCCCCTAGAATTTAATTTTGTTTTCCGGGATTTTATGGGCCATTTTACTACTCTTGTGGAAAGCGCCGATAGCTGGAGATGGACGGCCCCATTCATTCTGCCTTTTCTGATCAAAGTAACAAACCTCCCGCTCAGACCAGAGGCACAAATAAACTCTGATCAAGCGTTTAGAGATGTTTGCTTGGTCGTTAAAGGGCTGAGCAACCTGAGAGCTAGGCATATGAGAGAAGTTCTGTTTGGTCAAATCTGGGACTCACTTCTGGATGTTCTGAGACTAGACATCACTAGCAAAGCCGTTGCTTTTGAGACCCTTCAGGAGATTGTATACTATACAGATCCATACTCCAGGGCAGTAGACAGGCTGATCTACATACGACAGCAGATGGGATATCGACGGGAAGAATATTTCTCATCCGACAAAGTGCCATTGAGACAGTATCAATGCGAACTGATTGTCAATTTTCTATCGGGCCTTGATCCCAAGCAAGAGGAACATAAGATATTCCGAAGAATATGCCTCAAAGAGCTTAGATTGTCTCTGGAGTACGAATCAGATCCTGCTTTGGTACATTTGATCCAGACTGTGATTCAAAAGTTTGGCCAAGGAGTATCACAAGGGAATGTCGAGCAATATCCAACAGCTTACTCTGCAGGAATGCTGCATAGTAGCTCACTAAGGCAGCTTGATCCATTCACTCCTCCAAGCTCGTTCCTGTTGGAGCTTGCCAATGTATCGGCCAAACAGCAGCCTCACACGTTCCCTCGCAGGCTATCCAAACAGCGTTCGTCCAACTACAGAAAGGCACAAGTTGACACTATCAAAACTGCTTCCCGATCTCCTGTTTTGATAAAGCCTGTTCCGATAAGCCCTGCAAGACTAAAGCCCACGATATTTCAACGAGACTCCAGCCGACTGCTATCGAGACGAACTACAGGAAACTATATCAACAGAAGCCGTACGGTGAAGACTAACTTGGCCAACTTTTATCAGGAGCGAGTGCGTCGAATCGGAACTTTTCTAGAGAAAAGGCTAGTCAGAGCACGAAGTGATGAGAACTAAGCGCAGACAACATCCTTTCACCATAACATAGATTATCATATCAGCAGCAGACTTGAATTACTATAATAACTTCTATATACATCCACCCGAGATTGTCTCATCAGACGTTTGCGTAGCAAACTTGTTGCGCAACGCCTGCGCAAACGTGGAGTAGATGGTGCGGCGCAACGGCATAGCCGGGGAAAGATCAGCAAAGGTATATAAGGCGGGTTCGGACTAGTATAGTTTGCCAAGTTACTATTCAATTCATACAATTACAATGGGAACTGTGGATTTGAACCAAGAAGGATACAATATCAGTAGGTAAACTCCGATAATTATACAATTGGACCCTAGTAGCTAATATGCAGTTCGAAATAGCTGGACCTTGTTCTGGAACAAGCACAAGAACACTTTCATAAATGGCAACAAAAGCGATGGTGCCTATACAGATGACGGAAAGTACGTTGTATGGCCGGTTGCTGTATACGTTCAATCCTTGATTGACGGGGCTCGAATCTTTCCTAAGGAAATAGGACCTTTGTTAGGCCCGGCAATGAGAGTGTTCGATGACTATTATTCGCCCAAGTACCATGCCTATTGTGCGTCCTACAATTTCAATGGAAATGAGGATATCTACTTTGACGATAATGCTCAAGTGGCTTCGTGCTATCTGACTGCCTACGAGGTCACTCAGGATCAGGGCTATCTCGCCAAAGGAATTGAGAATGTGAATTTCCTCATGACTGGCTATGATAAGCATTCAGGAGGAATTAAATGGCATCTAAGCAAAGGTGCCGGTGCCAATGCCTGCTCCACTGCGGAAGTTGGTATTGCTGCAGCTAGAGTAGCGCGAATTACTGGAGACAAGAAGTACACTCAATTTGCGGAAGCATGCAGCGATTTCATTTTCAATAAGCTCCAATTGGACAATAAACTGATTGGAGATGGCCTGGAAGGTGAAGAGTTGAAGCGAAATGAGACTGTTTGGACCTACAATCAAGGTACCCCATTGACTTTGAACAGTTTGCTCTATTACTTGACCAAGAATGACAAGTACAGAACTCAAGCCGAACAATTAGCTGCGGCTGCTACCGATCACAACAGTCCACTATTTGACAGGGACACTCAGAATATGGATGCGAGATATTACCGAGATTACCTTTACTTCTATCATTTACTGGCCGAAGGGCTGGCCGATTTTCTTCTTTATTTCCATGATAAATCTCCAAAAGAGCTTATTGATCAGGTTGAAAAGGAGCTAGTTCATACAATCAAGTATGTTTACACTTACATTAGAGATCCTCAAGACGGTCTATATTTCCAGAGCTTTGAACTGTGGAAGATCGACGAGGAACGGTACGAAAAGTTCAAGCAGCTCACAGGAGAAAACAAGAAGTTTAGTCCCAATGGATGCGAAAGGGCTCATACTGATGGGCCGGTTGAGAAACGTCCTATGGTCAAATGCCTGATTGGATCCGGAGGAGCTGCAAGAACATTTTTCCAGACAGCGCGATCAGCTCAGAAAGTAGACGTATAATTCGGACTTTTGTTGCCCTTCTTTACTTAAATAGCTATATGGTAATTTTATACATTATAATCACTACTATGCATTGTCTCCTCCAACCGATGTTAATAAAGACAATCCTAACCCTGCAAAATCAACCTCACATCACCCAAAATCCACACCATGACCGAATCGAAGCTCGACATTGACCTCCAAGACGCAACACTTGGAGAGGATTTCTTCGAGGACGGCGATAATAATATCCCTATAGATGATGATAATGTGATGGATATCGAACAACCAGCTGGTGATGTCCAATTCGAAGAAACGCCCATAAGAGATGATGCTTTGAATATCAAAGGCGTCGACGAACTATCAACTTCTGATGTGAAAAGAATTATACAGGCTCACATCCCTAATAATCCCTTTCGTATTGAGTGGATTGATGACCATACATGTAAGAGCGTTAATCTTTTCCGTTTGAAAAGCTAATTCTAACCTTAGTGAACCTCACATTTCCAAACGCCGAAGATACTATAAGCGCAGTCAGGGGCCTGATATCAGATCCTGAATATACTCCCTCAAGTCGAAAAGATATGCTGAGCGTCAAAGATGTTGCTCAGAATGACGTTCTCAGAGACTCCTTCCCTAATGTGACACTATTCGTCAGATATGCTACTGCTGATGATATAAAAATAAAAGGAGCTCGAAATCGTTCGCGCTATTATCTTTTCTATGGTGAACCTAATTATGATAATGAGGAGAAGTCTCGTCTTTCTGATTCCTACAAAGCGTATCTCGAGAAGATCTCTAGAAATCCCAAAACACAAGCACTTCTGGTCAAGCCCGGTAGAAAACGCGACAGAGTACGTGAGATTGATGAAACTTATCACCAGGTTGGTGATTTACTGCCCGGATTTGACCTCAACCGAGCTCCTGCTCAGAGACAAGTGGGTACAAGGGATCTAGCTGCTGCTACCGACGGCGACGATCTCTTTCCTCAGTATGCTCGAGAAACTTCACGAAGACAAAGAAATAGATCGAGATCTCCTCCTAGAAGGCTAGAGGACAGAATCACTCGTGATAGGAATCGTTCCAGGTCTCCCCCAGGGCGCAAATTTGCCGACATCATTGGCCAGAGAAAGAAAGAGCGGCCCAGATACAAGGCTAGACAGAGAGCTGCAGATCTGTTCGATGAGCAATAGGTGTGGGTAATGCTATATTATTTACAATGCCATGTATTTATATGCGTAAGCTGTTCTCTACAACCCTCCAGGATTTTTTTCCAATACAGAAATAATACCTCCACTTGGTCCCCCCATCAATCCTGTTCTTCTGCGCTTCCTGGTGGAACCTGCGTAGCCACTACCGAGGAGGGATAATCCGTCGTTATCATCCAGCTCATTTTGATTTTCTTCTCTTCCGAAATAGAGCACCTTTATCACATTGCCAAACGTAACAGCAATCGACTTGTGACCATATTTGATCACCGGGCCAATTTTCTTTATCAGCAGGCGATTCGAGCCTTCCCTACTTGAACCCAATACGTCAGGGATATCGTAATACGAGATCTGGCCAGACGCCGACATAGCCCATCCCTCCCACGTACTGCTGAGGGGAGGTTTTGCCGGCACCTTATGCACATCTTCTGGTGAGAAATCACAAATGAGACACATAGATATGAATCTCACAATCTGAAAAACAAAATAATACAAAAAGTCACTTATAGCAGTAAAAAGTGCAAAGCTGGAAAGGAGCTCCACATCTTCCTGCGCAATAGGTTCCTTTTCTAGTCTTCTAACGCCCATAATCATGTTCATATCAGTGGTATCCCAGCCTTCTACTCCAGTGATCCAGTGATTGTATTCTGTAGCAGCCTCAAAACCGAGGCATCGAATTTCTCTAGGGTCTCGCTCTACTCGCAAGCATATTGTGTTTTTCGACCTGTTCTCAATCTGCAGAGTGTGAACAATCACAGTTCCCTCATCTTCGGCATCAGTATATGCAACCGAAATGCTCTCGATAGAACTACAGCCGCAAAAGCGGCAGTGTGTAGGCTGTGAATGAAAAGCTTTAAGGGTACTAGTAATAGCATGGCCAAAGCGGAAGTGTTGCAGTACTGTACCCGAAAACACATCCAGCAGTGACGCTCTTGTATCTGATCCCAGCAAAACCATATTCAGTTGCGGGAGCGGATAAACAAAAGTATACGCACCCTGGAACTGTAAGGGCCTATTAATAGAAAGCATTGGTGTAGATGCGTTGAAAGTAGCGTTCTGATAATAGTCGCTCAGAGACTTTGGATAAACAAACCCTGAGGAAGATCCATCATGAAGTGATTGTACAGCAGAGAGTGACTCAAAGAGCTGTAGTCTTCTAAATCTCCAGCCTTTCCCAATATGTACGATCACAAATACGTCATTGTTGTCGGAGATGCAAACCAGTTGTTCGTGTAAAAGAGGAGTAACCAATCTGGCAACCCCAATAATATTGGTTTTCTTTCCAGATCCATTCATAGATGCTACATTTGCTGATTGTTCATCGATTGTACCCAAAGGTTGAACTTTTTCAAAAATGTTGAAAGTTTGATCTTCTCCCCTGTCGTTGATCAGAATCATTTGACCGTCTCTGGTAACAATTACAAGATCTTTCGCACAGAAAAAGGAGTTCACCACATTGCTACTAGAGGAAAGTGCAGGATGGGTGAAGAGGTAGTTTAAATAGCTTTTACCAAAGTTCCAAACTTTGACCATGGATTGAGATGGCGAAAAGACAGCAACCATATGGTTGTGCCCATTCAGACTGATCCGAGTAATGGGCCAACAATCATTAGCCAGCGGAACTTCAAAAACATCTGAAACACGGTTGCTATCAGCAACAGGTTTCCAGACGCAGACCTTTTTATCCAAAGACATTGTAGCAAACCACTTGCCATTAGCCACAATCTTCAAAACATCAAGTGAATGGAAACCAACCAGATCCTTGAAAGAATACTGGGCTTCATCACGAGATGATTTCGGGTGCTCTAAATGTGGGGAATGCTTTGGGAGTACCAGACTCATAATTATACCGGACAAGGAGAGCACAAATGCCAAGCAAGAAATGAATTCTATTATGGTGGTAACATCAATGTCATATACCAATCCTTCAAGGAAAAATGATCCAGGCGAAAGAGCCATGGCGTGGCTTGAAAATCCTGAAAAGCCATCTGAGATTTTGACCAATACAGGATTATACATCTGGAGAGGAAGCTCATAATCGAGCATAACGAAAGACAAGAGCGACCGATAAGTGAGGTGCGTAGAGTCTCGCTCAGAAGATACCAAAGCTCCTGGTATTAGGTGATTAAAAATAACATTTTGAGACTGCTCCATTACAGTGACCGGACCGGCAGGTGGTGGAGCAGTTAACCAAAGATAAAATAAAATGGCTATCGTCGAAAGAGATGGGAGCTTTTTCTTGAAATAAAGATAGCGAAAGTAGACGAATGATTCAAGTCGTAGCTTCCATTTCGAATTGTCACGGAATATGAATGAGCCCTTGGTCTCCGCAGGAAATAATCCTGGTCCGGCGTTGAGGTCATCTAAGCCCGACATGATCAAATCCTCCAGCTCGCAACGACGCAAATCCACAGAAACAACAGCGGTGAAATATGTTATGTGAAGGGCAAAGTCGATGGCAATGACTAAGAGCATGAAAAGACAGAGAGCCTTGAAGTTTTCACTTGAAGTGATCAAAGGCACAAAAGCTAAGGACAGCAAGGCAATGTCGAGTAATACTCTCTTCGCCGAAACCACCCAAGACTCTTTTGCAGCAGATGTTATTTTTGCTAAAGGGGAAGACTCGAGAGGAAGTTTCCCTATAGCATGTAGGAAGCGGAACATGCTCTCAATGCTGTGGGATAAGATGGTCAGAAGAACCAAAGCTACCTGATCCACTTGAGTAAGTGAAAAAGCTGGATAGATAAGTTGAACCAGAGTTCTGGCTGAAGAAAAGGACAAGGCTAGTTGTACCATATAAGCCACAAACAGGCCAAATTTTGACCTAATGGTGGAGATATTTGAGAAAGCCACTATCATGTAGAGAGCAACAAGTCCGTATGGGATGACAGTACAAACCACTATGATAGAAAGATGGCTTTTGAATGAGTTCCACCCAGGTCTAGGTTCGGAAGAGGTATGAGGTATAGAGGGTTCGTAAGCGTCGTTAGATTCATATTGAAAGCGGCCATCTAGATGAGAAATAAATATCTGATCCCATAGCTTGCCTTCTTGTTCATCCTGATATATGTAAGCCAATAAGGTGCAATTAGAGTGCTTTGAGATAACCAGATTGCCAATATCTATGGCGAAGTCCTTGCCAAATTGGCCATGGGTGGTGGACGGAAAGTCAGCTTCGAGCTGCTGATAAGAATAGTCAGCATCAAGAAACAGATAAGGAAGCTCAATGCGATGAGAGGGCTTCTGGGAGGGAGGGGGTGATGATGCAAAGATGTCTGCAGTATTTCCAGTCGAAGTATACTCGGAAAGGAAGGACTCGCCTGCGGCCAGATTGTCAAGCAAAGGTGACAGGGCATCCAAGATAGCCGGATCGGCTAAAGATTGACCAGGCTGTGCATATATAAGAGTTTGTTTGACGAAAATGCTCGACGAAGGAGGATAGGAGATAGCCTTGGACGGACAAGAGCCGAGTAGCGACAAGGTAGAATACAGAAACGGATAAGCTACCGTGAAGGCTATTGCAGCCGGAAGCAAGATTGCCTTCCTAGGAGCAGAGAAGACCTCTGAAGCAAGCCTCTCCAGGGTTTTCTGAGTTGGAGTTAGTGGATATTACAAACGGGTTGTAAGCCCGAGAGCGTCTACAGATCTTTGGGGAAAAAGACCAAGCCAATCGAGCGATACAAATACACATACCATGCTGGGATCAAGCAGCTCCAGTCGGGGAGAAGGGAAGGCCTAGCTGAAGTGAGTCTAAGAGCCTGAGTGCTGTGCCCGACAAGCTACAAGGAAGGGATGCCTTTGAGGGGTAAGGTGTGGGTGAGAATCAGAGTTGGGAATATAGAATGTAAGGTGGGTGGGTGGGTGAGAGATTGATAGCGAAAGGGAGGAGGAGAGAGGATGAGAGTGTGGAGAGAGATGGAGAAAATCACGGTAACAACTTGGAAGGTTCCGCCCGATCCCGCCGCTTGCGTCGGCTAAAACAAACAGCAGCGCGCTCCGTCTATATGGTATAATCTTGGTTTCCCTCCAAAAAAGCATATGCAACGCCCTCTCTACGTCGTTGCATAGTAAAATCAGGAAGCCACCTTTGTTGTTCAAGAGCCGCTATTCCCAACCGGGAAGTAAAAGCAAAAAAAAACCCCGACGTGGTTTGGCTCGGGAGATTCCAAGTTCAAATCAACTGTGCAATGCAATCCACTACCGAAAGGGCTACCTTTGTTGTTCAGGTGCTGCAATTCCCAACGGGATTTCGCTTACTGGGCCTGTAAAGGGTTCTGCAGCGAAACTTAAAATATCACCAGCCGATGGGACGCCTGCCATCCCGGCCGGGTTTACGAAAACTCTTCGGAGCTTAGCCTTTGGGGTAACAAAATATTGACTAGCCGGTTGCGTACTGTTTGCCTGGAGGAGTTGGCATGTGCGGCGGGAGATCCGTCCTAGCGGAACGGAGCCAGACAACTAGGGCCGATCTCGTTCAAGTTGCGTATTTGCAGGGCAGGGCCTTGCAGTAGCAGCAGTAACAAGCACGCAACAAGCAAACAACGCTAAATAATAATAATAAACAATAACATTAAAGCTGCGTAGCTCGGGCCATAGACAATCATGGGCAGGTTATTAATCCGCCTGTGCTGTGCCCATTGTTGTCAGGTTGAACTGGTTGCATTTTAGGTTTGAACGGAACTGAAGCTCAGGGTTTGCGACTTTCTGTCTGGACGGTGTGCTGTCTATAAGCGGGGTTTTTTTCCTCGCGTAGGTTTTTAAATTTAGCTTTGGCTTTGGATTTGGCTTTGGATTTGGTTTTTGGGAGTTTTGGTTTTTGGCCTGGAAGGGGTCTCGGCGTACTTTTCAGGCTGGGACGTCTCCAAAGTCTGGCAAGTTCTGGCAAATCCTGGCGGACGCAGAGGGGTGAAGTGAAAGTGAAAAGTCCCATCGAAGGTCATGGAAAACGATTACCGGATTGGGACAGGCGGACTTTGGATTGGCTTTGCGGACAAATCACAACGATTGGCCAGGCAATTAACAGGGGAAATTTGCGGGTTGCTTAAGGGTGGTGGCGGTAGGGTTCCTCCCAGTAAAAAACCGGTGGAAAATTCTAGTTGTGGCGCGGGATCAAGGGGTTGGTTGTTTGATCTGCTTGGTAATTTTTTTTCTATTTTCACTTCTTCTCCCTTAACTTCGCATATTAACACATCTTCGTAATGGTAAAAGATACAAAGCTCTACGACGCTCTAGGTAAGTTGGAATGGTATTTGGAAATACTGGCAGATTAAAAAGCCTCTATTTCATGTTCGAAATTTGCTTAATACTAACTCTCAGGCGTATCTCCCTCGGCGAGTGACGCTCAGATTAAAAAGGCATACCGACTCAATGCCCTCAAGTACCATCCTGATAAGAACCAGCACAACCCGGACGCTGCCGAGAAGTTCAAGGAAGTCTCATCTGCCTACGAGGTGCTCAGTGATTCTCAGAAACGAGAAATCTACGATAATTATGGCCTGGAAGGTCTAGCTGGTGGAGGCGGTCCCGGTGGTATGGGCGGCGATGCTGAGGATCTGTTTTCCCAGTTCTTCGGCGGCATGGGCGGCATGTTCGGTGGAGGACCCGGTGCAGGTCCCTCAGGACCTCGAAGATCCAAGGATATTGTTCATTCCCTCAGAGTTACCCTTGAAGATCTCTACAAGGGTAAGGTGTCCAAGTTGTCGCTGAAGAAGACGGTCAACTGCAAGACATGTGACGGACGTGGTGGTAAAGAAGGTGCCGTTAAGACATGCGGTGCCTGCAAAGGCAGTGGTGTTCGATTTGTCACCCGACAAATGGGCAATCTCATTCAGAAGTTCCAGTCTGTGTGCAACGAATGCGGTGGTGAAGGTTCTATCATCAATGCCAAGGACCGTTGCAAGACATGCCATGGAAAGAAGACTCTTGAGGAGCAGAAGATTCTCGAGGTTCACGTGGATAAGGGCATGGCTAACGGCCAGAAGGTTGTGTTTCAAGGTGAAGGAGACCAGGGACCCAATATCATCCCCGGAGACGTTATTTTCCTCATTGATGAGCAGCCTCATGAAAAGTTCACTCGACGTGGCGATGACCTTATTTACCCCGTCAAGATTGATCTTTTGACCGCTCTGGCTGGCGGTTCATTTGCGTTCCAGCATTTGGACGGTGAATACGTCAAGGTAGATATCATCCCCGGTGAAGTCATTGGACCCAACACCGTCAAGATGATCACTGGTAAGGGTATGCCCACTTACAGACATCAGAACTTTGGTAACATGTTGGTTGAGTTCTCCATCGAGTTCCCTAGTGACAACTTTGCAACTCCTGAGCAGCTGGCCCTTTTGGAGACTATTCTTCCCCCAAGACCTGCTCTTGATTTGCCTGAAGGTGCTGATCCCGAAGAAGTGGTGCTTGATGCAGTGGATACTTCCAAGTACCGATCTAGTGGAGAGGACATGGATGAAGATGATGACCACCCTGGTGCAGAACGAGTTCAGTGTGCAACCCAGTAGTGTGGTTGCTTCTGGCTTGGTTATTTGCTGAGCGTGGTGCGAGGCATTTTGCTCTACTGTTTGTACCTTTAGTAGCTTAATAGATCATGGAGACCTTGGAACGCTGGATTGGCCTCTGAGGTGAAATAAAGATAGGTTATGATAGAGTGTATATACTGTCAGTTGTGATGGGTATGATGGAAGTTTGACGGTCGCAACGTACCAAACAGCTTTACCAGTGAAAACAACCAGCTTCTTGATAGTTTTGCTGTAGCTTATTCTGAATCAATTAATAGCATTTGCTTGTTCTGTAGATACGGACAGTCCTTATAATAGAGTTGTACGAACATTTTTCAGCACAATTCTAGGCAGACATCCACCTTGGAGCAAAACATGATTGGAGAACCCCGTTAACAGCGACAGCAGTAACTGGAGTATTCTTTACGATAAAATCCTTCCTCATCAATTTAAAACTACTGTCTGTCTCATCTTCATAAAAATTCGAGGTAATTCACCACTGTCTCATGCAATTATTATATACTTCTATCTATATGGCGCATCGGCATCCAGTCCATACTGGATTTCCTGTTCCCATTTGTCACCATTAGCCAGCAGTTTTTCTTTATTGTACAGCAGCTCTTCTCGTGTTTCAGTAGAGTATTCCACATTGGGGGTCTCTACAATGGCATCGACTGGGCAGGACTCCTGGCAGTATCCACAGTAGATACACTTGGTCATATCAATATCGTATTTGGTGGTTCTTCGGGAGCCATCGACTCGCTCTTCGGCATCAATGGTAATGGCAAGTGCTGGACACACAGCCTCGCACAATTTGCATGCAATGCACCGTTCTTCTCCGCTAGGGTAGCGACGTAGAGCGTGCTCTCCTCGGAAACGAGGGCCCACAGGACCCTTTTCAAACGGATACATAATGGTATAAGGTGCTCGGAAGTACTGCTCGAGCACAATCCACATGCCCCTGATCATTTCAGCAATCAGGAAGTACTTTGTAGCCGAGTCTAGCGCTGATTCGTGTGATTCTTCCCATGTTTTAGGTCGCGGGATTCGGTATCCTGCGGGAGGAATGCCCTGGGAATTGCCAGCGGCAAACGTCGAAGCCAGTCGTCCGACAGCTGGTCGAGTGGCCTGCGAACGCAGCAGCGAACGGGTCATTAAACGGGCTGAGATCATTGGTGAGGGATGTTGGTGGGTTAAAATTTGGTGCTGTTAGATTTAAAGCCCGTGTGATTGGGCAAGTTCGACCAGTCAGGGTAAGCACGGCTGGGAACCACCCCTGCCGAATTGGGAAATCCACCCCAAGCCAATACTCCTTGATCTTTGCAAGGCTGTGGAGATGCAGGCAATGAGAAGTCAGATTTGAAACATGGAACTGGACGAATTGACTAGCAAAGGGAAAAAGTTACCGGCAGAGGGCGAAGTGGCAGTGGAGGAGTCGTTGAAACATCGGGATGAGGTGCGCGACAAGATGCTGGCCAAAGTGCACCAAAAAACCTGGTATGCTTTGGCAGTGCGTGGACACAATGTGTGGGCCAAGAAAGGGCTGGAGAACTCGCGAAACTACGTGGATAACACAATTGTACCGTTGGTAATGCATTTCGACACTGCCAGCCTGCTTCCGGACAAGCGGACTCTCATGGAGGTGTTTGGGCTGGTTAAGGATCCACCACGATCGTCGCCCGCCACCAAGGACTACTACAAGCCACAGGATCATCCTGGCATATTCAGACATCGGGCCAAACCCGAGCCATACAAGTTGCCGCAGGACGGCCGGCTGTTTGATCGCATGTTGCCGCTGGCCCTGGCTTGTGCCAGTCTGACGGCGTTCATTCTGCCGTTGTACGATGGCACTGTTATTATTGGGTTGCGATGGATCATGACTATAATGTCGGTGCTAATAGGGCCTCGACTCAATGATGGGGTTTATCCGTCGATTGGAGTACTTATTCTGGGTTTTATGATCAACAAGCCCTTGACGATTTGCACCATTGCACTCGGGGCGTGGGCATCGTTTTTTCTATGCATAGTTATATCCAAGAGCCTGGGTATCTACCACGAGCTGTGGGAAGACTAAAGGCTCAAACTCAAACCAGTTCTTTCTATTTCCACTCTCTTTTCCATCGAGACTGGGACTGGGACTGCAAACAACTGCATCCCAGCATGCAATATAAGCTTTTCTAAACAAATAAACCTCCTTTTTCCATATTAGTTGTCCTCCTCATCAGACGACTCGTAGCCCACAGGAGCCAACCCGGGTGTAAGACCAGGCCATGATCTGGTCTTGGTCTGCAGCTTCTTCTTCCTGGGACCCACAGAAAGGTTTCTAGTCCTGATGATTTTTTCCTGCAGTTCCTGTAACTGGTTGGAATCATCATTTTGCCAGGTTTTCAGAGCCTCGAGGTTTTTGGTACGGGCCTGGGCCGACTGTTTAGTAGCATATTGTGCGTCGGACGCCGTTTTAAGCCGTAATTTTTCGGCTGCTTTGCTGGCCTTGGTCTTGCGAGCCGTGCGCGACTTCTTCTGCTTGTGGATTTTGTGGGTTTGGTTGTCGTCAGGCAATGCCCGCTCCAGAAGCCGGTCCAAAGTGGTCATGGCGATGCAGAGCTTAAAGAAAATTTATTTATTTCACTTCACCCAAATAAACCGATAATCTTCAACACCATAAAAAATTGGGAGGAGATTGCAGACTGGCCCCAATGGGGAAACTTTGTCATAGATTGGGACTTTGAGTGTGTTTGATGTGATAATCAGCGCACACCCCCCACCCAGCGCAAGCGCAGCCCAAAAAAACGGGTACCCCCTTCGTTATAGGCGATCGTAATTATAGTTGGAGGACAACAAGGTTTGGGGAGCTTTGACAGTGCGGCAGGTTATGGATGGGAGAGTGGGACCCAGCATTGCATGTTGAATGGAATTGTAAGTTGAACTATTATTAGCCGAATATCTTCAGGCACCGATGCCCCCGTAGGTTGGAGATCTGTGCAGATCTGGATGAAGGGGTTGGGTGGGTGTTTCCGATGTTTGAGCATTGGCAGGGAGTTTGGAAGAAGCGGCCGGCGGAAAGGGGTTGTGATCGGCAGGTCCAAGTTTCTTAGCTGTTTCAAGTGATCGGGAAAGAAGGCAAGGGGAGGGGATATATCCAAATGCACGCGCGTATTAAGCAAGCGAGGAGAACCAGACGTCGCAGTTTGCAGTTTTATGCCAGATGCCATCCGTGCAGAGAGGAAGATGCTGGCCTGGCCTGCCCTGCGTCTGCCGGGAACAATGCAGGATTTGAGTCTGTTTTGCGGGCAGGTATTTTGCAACCAAACCCCCGTAAAAAGCTCAGGGAAGCCGACCTACAAACAGCCTGCCCGGCTGGGTTCACCGGGGATTAGCTCTACGAACTACGACTAATTGCCCCATTGGGCCGGATGGTTTGGTGGAAAATGAAACTGCGCAATAGGGGAAGAAGGAAGCTGGAGATTTTAGGTTGGAAGTTACTTTTGCAACATTTGGGGGAGGGAGAGTTGTGCCAAAATTAACCCCTTATTTAGACATTTGAGGTGTCTGAGCTACAGGTTGGCCACGTCAAACAGCAGTTTGCAGGTTCCACGCTCTGGACCTTGTTTCTGGTCCTCATGCTTTTTGTCTTGCTTCGCGGCAGTGCAGTGCAGTTGGGTTTTGGTTTGGGTGCTGATTTCGGTGGTCGCTGTGTCAGATTCGCTACTGCTATTAATATCTCGAGGCTGCCGGCCGGTTTTGGGTTTTTTGTGCTCAAGAATACGCAACTTGTCGGACTTTGCAAACCATCTCTTTTATTTCATTTCGCTTTTGGTTTCGTTTTTGCTTTTACCTGCACTTTCCGTTTCCTATTAATTTGGACGGTTCTTTTCCATCCTTGTCTTTCTCTGTTGGTTTTGGTTTGGTTCCTAACTGGTTTCCTATCCAAAAGCTGCGGTGCAACTGTTTGCTCTTTTCTTCCCTAACTTGTGTTATATTTATACTATTCCAGATCCTCATCTTCAAAGAATCCCCCATCTCCCGCCTCCCCTCTATACAATCAAAATATCCACCAACCTCATATCCTATCGTGACATGGATCTGGATCTCCCTGCAAAGCCAAACTCGGGTGGTTTGCTCTTCCAGCGGAGAAAGGCCCTGAAAAGAAGCCGCGAAATGGGAATGGCCGATCGGGCTGGTTCGTTCAGCCACCCCGAACTACCTCCTAATCTCAACATTGCGAAGAGAAACTCTTCTCTGCTCGTTTCATCTTCCGGCCTATATCCTCAGCTTGAACCCCAAACACAGTCTGTGGTTTCTTCGTCGTTAGAAACTCCTTCCCTGCTTATCTCAAGCGCTCAGCCATCTCACATTTCGTCTGCTCAGTCAGCGACATCAACTCTCTCGTCGTCATCGTGTTCTCACTGCAAAATCCGCTCTTCGCCTTGTCGACGCCATTCTACTAGCAGGAAACTGATGCAGTTATCCAGCTCGTATTTTTCCAACTCGGGCCCTCGGAGCCCAAAGTCCAAGTCCATCAACAACAAGCTAAAATCCTCTCTGAGCATATCAATTCCGCCTGTCAACTCTACAATACCAATTCTATCTTCTACCGGTTTTCCACAGCAGCCATGTGCCGGTGTGCCATTTGGTGCTCCTCCTTTTGATCAGCAGATTAGCCTGGAAAACCCCTACCCCAATGGACCTGTTTTGGTGTGCGAACCAAACCTGTATTTATTCTCTGAACCTTCCACCGAAGTTGCCCTCCAATTCGATGTGGTGGTCAATGTAGCAAGGGAGGTGAAGCCTCCTTTCAAAGGGTCGCTGCTGGATGCTAGACAGTCGACGTGCTCTTCTACCTCGTCATCTTCGACGGCTTCATATCCATATCCTGAAAACTACCCACCTTCAGACTCATCCTCATCAGATTGTCCGGTGTTTTCCCCCACTTCGTCTGGTCAGTGTTCTCCTTCTTCATCTCTCAGTGCATCTTCTTCACATTCTCTGTCAGACAGACCGGACAAACCTCCTCATTTGGAATACGTCTATGTACCATGGGATCACACTTCTGATCTTTCTGGAGATCTCGAGCGCCTTACTGACCTCATTGAACAGCGTTCCAAAGACGGAAAGAAGATTCTTGTCCATTGCCAATGCGGTGTTTCGCGATCTGCATCTCTAGTTGTCGCGTATGTGATGCGACAGCAGAATTGTGGATTCAATACCGCCTATAGCTATGTGAAGCAGAAGTCCCCAAATATCTCACCTAACATGACTCTTATGTTTCAGCTCATGGAGTGGTCTGATACCGTTAAGAGCATGAATGGCAGCAGTGAGAGAGAATAAGATGGGTTGAACCCTTCTTGATAGATTTGCATCTGGGCATGTTACCCTTTTTATTTATTGATGTATATAGATATAGATATATATATTTCGGCTAATACTTATGTATCCTGCTTTTTTGTGCTTCTTCTCACAGTGTGTTTTCGGACGGTTTCCGTCATATATTCTCTACTTGATATACTAGATATCATACGACATACGCTATATAGACTAGAAAAAACAATACAATAAGCTAAACATAACGTGGTAGACTAGTAACAGCCTATGACTCCTCTTCCTCTACAATCTTGATGCTGACATCAGGTAGGTACTTGGCTACTAAGGGTGAAAGGTCTTCCAAACTCTTGGTAGCAAAATATCGTACGTCCACATCGCCATCTTCAGCCATCTTCTCTAGTTGAGGTACAATGCTCTTACCAATAACTTCTTCAGCAAGAGGACTGGCTTGTGTTAGAGGCACTCGCTTTTTGGTAATGCTCAATGGAGATTCTTTTGTACTGCTAGAATCCTTATTGTTCTTAGTTTCGTCGGGCTGTTGCTCTTCCTGAGGAAGATAAGACTCAGCAACCACAGCCAGAGTCTTAGCAACATTGAATCGTATATTTGGAATAGGGTCATCAGCAAGGTGAATAATAAAAGGCAAAATCATTTCAGCAATGGCATCGTCGTCGAGTACCTGGATTAGCTGGGTTACCGCAAACAGCGATGTCAGCCGGTATAAATAATTGGAGTTAGCTCCAATTTCCAGCACTTGAGGAATAATCTTTGACTTAGCCCATTCGATGCCGAATACTTCTACCAGCTTTGTGACATTCTTTGTGGCAGCTTCTCGAATTGAGAAAACACTATCCCAGAGCCACTCCATGCACAGGGGGCTGAGTTCTTGATCAAAGAAATCAACTCCGAGCTGTTCTGCAAGCAAAGGAATATACTCGATGATAGCCAGTCTGACTCTCCATTGCTTATCCTTTGCAAGCTCGCTGATTGCAGGAAGCAGAGATTTTGAGAGCAATTCAATGCCAATAACATCATTAACCACCTTGAGCTTGGAAATGATATTAAGTCTCACATCGGGGAAATCATCCTTGAGCATCTGTAAAAAGGTGGGAAGCAGGTACTCGATTGTCTTGTCTTTTCCAAGTAAAGGAGCCAGGCGAGAAATCTCGGAAGCCAGTGCTGCGCGAACGTGCTGTGATGAGTCGGATGCTAGAAGTTCAACATTAGGAATGATTTCAGAAAGTATCACATCAGCACTGATTAATTCGCAGAAACCGGGAATTTGCTTTGCAATTGCAGTTCGCACTTCACCTTCGGAATCCTTCATAAGTTTGACGAAAACAGGAACGTACTTTTCCCTCAATTCGGCGCTATCCATGCCATGAGCCAGTTTCTCGAACCGATCAGCGGCCATGTATCTTACTCTCCAGCTCTTGTCTGTGAAAAGATCGATAGACAAGCCGATCAGTTCAGAATTGTACTTGGTTTCACCCTGACTCTTGAGTGCCTGGGCAATGGCAATAAGAACATCAACAGCCAGCAGACGAACAGAATCCTGGTCATCAGCCAGCTGAGCCACTAGCATCTCCTTCAAGGTACCATCAAACTCGACATCACCAGTGAGAGTGTCAATGATCTTGGGTAGATTTGTGGCAGCTGCTCTTCGTACCATTGGGGCCTCATCCTTGGTAAGACCCTGGTACCATGACAGCAGCTCAATTCGGCCCTCCTCCTGGTCCTTGTCCAGACGTTTAACAGCTGTAGCGTATATGCCAGTGGCAGAAACTCTGCTGGTAAACCAATCGTTGCAGGAAAGACCCTTGATTAGGGGGATAAAGTATTCGTGTAGTTGCTTCTCGGACATCTCCAGGGCAGTATTATTAAGGGCTTCAACAGCCTTATCTCGGACGACAGGCTCCTCAGCACCTGCAAGGACTTCCAAAGGGGGGATTACAGTGTAAGCGTACTCGGGACCACCAACATAGGGCACAAAGCCGGCAAGTTCTTCGGCCAAAACCACCAGAACCTCGTCTTCATCCTCGTGAGTGACTTCTTCAAGAAATTGCATCAATTCACCCCTGGTGCGCTCCTTTCCAAGCGCCAAGGCAATGGTATGCAGTCTTCGCATGGCATTGAGACGCAGAGTTACATCTTCATGCTAGATTGAGAAAAGTTAGAGAAAGCTGAACCACTAAAATCAAGGAGGACAGCGCAATGCTTGCTTACCTTTAGCTCATCAATCAGCAGAGCCAACGGATACAGTTCATCCGATGGCGGAACTTGCTGGGAATCCATGTTGGAAGTATGTGCTGATGAATTGGTGTTGGGTTCCAGTCGATGGATAGTTGCTCGATGGAGTTGTAAGATGTCCAGCTATACACGACACAGGTTCAGAAACGCCGTTCGAATTCGGGGCAACTGAGGAGAAATCTCTCTTAATACGAGGAGCTCAAAATATCTACAAAATTATAGGCGCCTAAGCTCTCCCAGGGATCACGGTGAATGTCGGGTGATCGAGACAGGAGTAACAGCGCAACTCACCAGGCGATTTGGAAAGAGGTAAAAGGGCAACAACGCACAAAAATTTGGGTCAAAGGGCCGCCGGGGCAACGAGAAACCACTAATTTACAGGTCATCGCTATTTTTGGCCAGAGAATAACAGATATATATTCTAGCTAGATAATTACAGTTTGATAGTGATGAAGGATAGACACACGAGCATAGCAAATTTCATTGTAAGGAGGTTGTTACTGCGAAATGGCTGCAACTGCGGGTTCAGCACCGGTAAGACGTCCTGGTCACAAAGTATCTGAGGATGAAATGAAGGAAATACACGGAAGAAACGCTCGTAATATTCTTACTTGCTCAAACTGTGCATTCAACAGTGCTGTTTGGCTCCTGTCCTCTTATAATTTCAAACCACCGTGTTCTCAATGTGATTTGATGCGATGGTTTTGGAGATAAGTTGCGTTTGCCTGTACATGCACTGTGCTACAATTGTCGGCCCAGAATACTTCTTTCAATCCAACATTTGGGTTATTTCATTTCGGGCGATCTGATATATCTTCCAGTTATAAATTGGCGCAGATTTACCTGTTCGCGGGTATAAATAATTCATAAACCGGCCCCTGAATATCTAGGGAGTCTCCAACCCAGCAAGTGACAATGAGCTTCCAACAAAGGGCGATTATGCGGGCTCTGGAATTCCTGTAGTAATAGCCGCTGTTAGCTGGGTAAATTTAGGGGTTTTTTCAGCACTTTTCGGTTACACTCGGTATTTAGTTGGGGGTAGGTTCCGGTTGTATTGTAGCGTACCCTAAATAGTCATCATCACCATTTTAGGTATAATAGACTTTCCGGGGTGGTATATAGGACGTTCGATATTCAACTGAAATTACAGTGATCAACTGGTAGTCTTCGTGGGTATAAAGGATCAAGGATGAGGTTGCAGATTTGGTGAAGTTGGTCGGCTAAACCAATAGTTGTACCACGTAATATAGTTGTTGTCAAACCACTCAAGCCAATCTTTATCCTTTCATGAAATTAGTCAATATAATAATAATATAAGCATTGGAGAATAGTATGAGTAGAAAATCGCAAAACCAAACGGCATGCCTGGTAAATCGAAGATGGTGAAGTGCGTGACCGCTGATCTGAGATCCGATACCAGCAAAATACTTTACCCCACGTTATAGGGGCAAAACAAATCACAGAGCACAAACTCCGAGGCATGCAGTTTATATCGACGTGACAGCCAGCCAGAGTCAAGATTTTAGTCCTTGAGCCGTATAAGGATACTCGCTCTCAATCAAGAAAATAGTCACAGAGCAAGGGAGATCAGGCACAAGCAGCAATAACGAGCAATGCTTCAACAAGTCATGGAAAGAAGCAGCAGCAACACCAGACACTTGAGCTTAGAGAAATTCAGAGAAGTTCCCTTTCCAACATGCTTGAAATCTACAACTTAGTTTCAACAAGTGTACTCCGGCGGACACCTATTTTGTGGTCAGTAGTCAGCTGAACGAACAGTTGAGAGTCTATTCGTAGAAGAGCCAGAGCCAAAAATCCAGAAGGCGAGTCACAAGCCACAATTCCATTGTTCAGTGTTGAGCTATACGAACTGAATTAACCGCAACAGCCGCTTGAGTCATTCCCTTAGTGCAATCAAGTGTCTTGGCAATTTTCAGTATTGATCTGCTCCCCCCGGTTGCCCGAGAATGCGGCTGGGGTACTCCAGATTTTGCATCTTGTAGGGCCCATATTGCGAGCAATTTGAACGCAGCAGTAGAAACATACGGCTCGTAGTAATAATTAAATAGAGCTCATTAAGATGAAACTCCCTGTCATAAAGCCATGTTTATACTCCAAACAATTGTTAAGAGCCGTAGAGGCATTTTCATCTGGTCAAAGTATGTAATATGACTGAATGTCCCCCGCCTCGCTGCCCCACCATCAAACGGCCGAACCGAGCCATTTTTAGCGGGAGAAGGATAATGAGCAAGCAACATCTCAGATGGATGAAAGCAAATCAGCTGAAAGTGAAAGTGGAGCCCATCTTGGCTGCGATTGCGATTTATTCAAGGAACAAAGAATGAGGGCAATGTACTGTGGGATCAAGTTGCGTAGGCCACAGTACATGTAATGTTTGCTGGTATCATGCATTTCCATAGTTAGATGGCCTGGGTGTTTTGCAATAAATTTTTTCCTGTTTGGGGAGAAGAATAACATAATCTCCAGCACGGAATGACGGGAACGATTATTGTTTAACATTTCGTTACATTGTACCAGTGTGGTGGACGCAGTTGCTATGACGGAATCGGAAACTCTCCTGCGTGATCAAAAATTGCGTTAAATGGGCCTTACGGTTTGGCATGATTTGTATCGCGATGTACTTTCATGTAAAAGAGCTGCGCCGCACCTTTCATAGTGGTACATCCCAACCTTACATTTTTTACATATCACCATCAAGTTGCTTTTGGCACGTGAGGCGATGGGGGCATTCCAGCACTAATTGACAAGGCAAGAAATTTGCGTCTATATATACCTGGCATTTCCAGTTTGAAAGAGCCCACAGTTGTCCTTCAGTATCCTGTGGATTTATCTTTAACTCGTTTTCTAACAAGACAAACAAACACACACAAATCATTCATCATGGCCCTCTATATTCCTGCCGAAAGTGAACGACGAGCCTCTGGTTCTGTCGTACCCCGTCATCATCCGTCTTTGATCATGCAAGACAACCAGACTGACACTACACACCACTTGTCCTGTGGCTGCTGCGGTGGTGCTTGCATCCAGGAGAATGCCTGGTGGTCAAAGAGGCAAGCTGGAAATCAGCAGGCTCCTCGGCCCGCTCTTAAGAGCAGTCTGAGCTCTATGAGTGTTCACGGCTCCAGTAGTAGTGAAGACTTGTAAAGAACTCAACATGTCTGCCCTGCCTAGGCTCTAAAGATACACCTGGAGGATTACTACACATTTACCTCTTCTAGACTGCCTTATTTAAAACTATTATCTGCCTCTTTTATTTATTCGCTACCTGTGAGAATAGACCGGAACAATAGACTGGTTTATTTTTGCAGAGTGCGGCGCAATGGCATTTTGCACTCTGCATGCATCAAGTTAAAGTGCATGTGTGTTATTTTATCTCTAAATAGCGTATTAGGTAGTTATAGATTATTGCATATTATTCTTTTGACTACTTATTTTGAAGTTTGTAAGGTTTTGACAGTGGATAGAAAGCTGATCAGCGCGCAGGCTCCTTCGCTGCATTGTCTTATTTAGCTGTGCCTCAAAGCGGTAATACATGGAATAATGTCGCGTGCGCCCATCAACATAGGAACAAGGCGTTCAATTGACGGAATAGCCACCCACTCATTGACAGCTGTATTTGTAGGAACCTAGCTGTCATGTGCTTATCCATAGACTGTCTGGTACTTTCTGCTGTTTTTCTCACTGGTAGATAGGACCGTGCTTGTACCTTCGGCAAACCGACACAGCCCACGGCTATCGACGTCGTGACACGGCTGAGTTAGCCGAGAGCCCGTGTAGGTTATGAACGGTCCAGAAATCCAGTTTATTCGACAGAGTTCAAATAAATTCAATATGATAAGCTAAATATCGGGTTCAGTTTACCTAGAAAATCACATCACATTTCCGTTGGCCGCTTTCTGTGAGTTATTATCTGTGGCAATGCTCCAGCGCCGTCCCATAATTATTTATATCGGTATTGTTCTTCCTTATCTACATCCCCAAACCACAGACATCACAGATAGACATAGACAAGATGGATAAAGGATATACACCTTCACTACCAAAGCTGATGGAAGACTCGGTCCCAAGGCACCATCCTTCGCTCGTAATGCAGGATAAACAAGCCGACGCTACTCACCAGCTCCCCTGTGGCTGTTGTAGTGATGCCTGCCTCCAAGACAGTGCCTGGTGGTCTAAGAGGCAAGATAAGAACCAGAAGGCCCCCAGACCTCCTTTGAAAAGCTCTTTGAGTAGTATGAGTGTTCATGGATCTTCGGTCGGTTCTATCAGCAGTGAAAAAAGCGTGTTTTAATCACGTTGTTTACTGTCTGCACGCCCATGTTGGATGACTGAATGCCAATATGGGTCTATGCTCCCATCGCCGTAGGCTCCCAGTCCTCGTGTCGAAGGCCTCTATTTATTACTTTCATTATGCTTATAATCCGATTCTTTCCTGTTAATGCTGTCTTTTCTATTATCGGGCTTCTTATATTATTTCTCTCTCTTTTTGATGGCCTTAGTTTCTTCTCTCTATATTTGCATGGTTCGGTGCGGCGGCTTGGTATTACACCGCTCCAAGGTCTTTTTCTATAGCAATTGAAGGTAGTATACTTCATAATAAATAACTGTAGCTGCAAGATTTCATAGAATTCTATAATTTTCTTGAAATCTGTCCTTTCACCCTAATGACTCTCAATAAAAAGACTCTCCAAATCTCTCATGGGTGATTTTGGGGAAATTATTTGAACCGGATAATAGGTGTGCGAAACAAGGTTAAGATACCTGTGACCGATAACAGTTTTCAGCCACAAGCCGAATAGAAATATAATTCTATGTCTGAAATATAAAGATAAATTCAGCACTGCCATTTGTTCATTCATTTGAATGGAATGAGAACACCTCAGAGCCGCTCGATGCCCTACTGTGTATGGTCATCTACGCAGTAATATTGCTCACGTGACATCGTGAGCAAGTCCTAAAGGTGGGCTATCTTGAAAATAGCTGGGCTCTCTTCTCTATTCACATCAAGCGGGCAGAAGAACGCCATGAGCAAGTGCCTACCATGTGGGCATTCACCATGCGACGCTCCTTGTATCAAGCTGACTACGCTATCAGCTCTCGAAAGCCGAATGCCGAATACCCATCAACCATTTGTGGAATGCTGACGTCTCAAGAGAGAAGGTGTCGGATCACGGAGTATAGTACATCCAGCCCTACATAATAGACATAGACTAATGTAGCGCAATATAGGCCTAAAGAAATCTCCTGCATAATAGATACATTAGTCTAGGCAGAGTCCCGCATAGAAAACAGCGAAAAGGCTTACGCGCCTCCATCGGTGAGGAAGACCTGCCATCCGGAAATAACTCCGAGGCGGTGTCTTTTTTTTTTTTCATCACGGCCCAATAAAGACTAACAGCTCGATTGCTGCTGCAGGGCGAAACATGCACCAGCGAAAAAGGGTGCAAGAATGCGTAAAGCGGCATTCGTTTCTTCGTATCGAGGCGGGGCGAGGCGGGGCGAGGTCGAACCCTGAGGCAAATCGAAACCAGGAGATCTCGGTGCCCGCAAAATGCAATAGCAAGGACAAGGTTTTGTCGATCGGTGGACCGGTGCGGCTTGGAAATATTACTTCAAATGTATGAAGGTTGCTGCATATAAGAGAATTAGCACAAAGGCCCGCTTCGAGGGGAAATAGACCCTGTATCCGAAATAGCCGCCTTCAAAACATTCTTGTACGACGCCTGGTGACGGACGTATTGCTAAACTAATGCTTTGATATGCATATAATTCCAATAGACGTATTTGCTGGCCGTTTGATATTAAACTTTTGGGTTGAGCCGAACGGTTGTGGAGAGCTTCGAATAAGCACAGACCATATTAGCCGCCTTCGTTTGGAGTTAAATTAAATCTGGAGATGAATTCTCCGGTGGATTTGCTGCATCCCTGGATCTGCTAAGCAAGATTTGATAAGCGCCTATTGTCTCCCGGGGCCAAGATTGTTCGCTGCAACTTTCCCTTATTTTGGAAGCTTCCGTGCACTATCTCCCTCGAGCCGTAGTGGCCTCTAGCCTAGAATGTCTCCTAAGTATTTACTAAATGCAGCCAAACAATCAAGATCATCAATAAAAAGCAATGCTGCATTTTATGCATTGTTTTCTGCCCAGTGCTCATAAAAAGCAATTATTTGCACAATCGAGACTTCTCGGCGGGCCGAGCGACAAACGAGTAGTTTTTCGTTCTGGCTGCTGAGTAGTCGGTAGATGAGTGAAAAGTCCATTAAAAAGCACTATTTGATAGTAATAAGTTTCGTAATAATAAAAATATAAATTAGTTTGTCAGAGTATACCAGGATGAACTTCGTCGTTATGCAACGATGTTGCACCAATTAACAGTATTCTGAATATTTTGATAGTCATTGTGGTAGGCGTAAATTCCATATGTCATTTCATTCCATGTTACACGACCAAGCATTGAGATCTCATTAAAGAGGTGTGTCTTGAGGGTGGCAGAGAATTGTCGGCATAGGTTCGAGATGAGGATCTGGCTTGGCTGATCATCAATGATAGAAACAATAAGCCAAGTCGGCCATGAAAGTCCTGCACATTGGAGTGAGCCAGCTGGGAACTTTGCGATCAAATGTAACAATTTTCGCGCCAGCGTTTGTACCAAAGGGTCACGGTAGTGCTTGGCTTCCACTGTTCTGTAGTAATAGATAATGGTTCCCAATACCCAAGCATAATAAATAGCGAGCTCTATCTGTTCCTTTTCGAGAGGCTGAAATCCCACTGAGGCATTGTGCATATAGGGATACGAGCTCTGCAAGTCGGAGGACGCAATGCTAGCAAGAAACGAGTCGATCTCAGGAATCTTTTGCATAATACTGCTCACCTCGCTCGACAGGGTTTGCTTTTCAAGCTTATGAATATTAGGTGAGATACCTTCATGGGGGAGAATGGGGAATGATGCAGCTGCTGCAGTGGACAGTTCTCTGTTGAAAAGAGAAATTTCTGCGCAGATCGTAACAAGCCTAGACGGCAAAGACCACATAAGATCCAAGTCGTTGAACAGAGTAGGCTGTAGCACTTCATTGCTAAGACGTACTAGTGGCATACTACCTGTCTTGATACAGGCAAAAGTGTCAAATTTAGCAATAGAAGCATTCACATACCACATTGCCCCGTCAGGGCTGCCGCAATTGATATACGGAAGCAACGAATGATTAGATGCAACGATAGATCGATAGGCAGATAAATGATTGCTCCAGCTCAGGGATTGTGGTTCTGTAATATCGAGCTGTAAATGACAGAGAATTGCTCCAAGAAGATTTTTATCGACTGTAGGATTCGATATATGCTTTGGCGCAGGCGAGATCCCTTCAATGTGGGAGCTGCTAGTTCCATCCATTACTGTGCCATCGAACCCACTGTTCGCAGGAGAAGGCGGGCAGTTAGTAACGGGAATTCTTCCCGCTCGTTCACTAGTCATCTCCATTAAGCCCTGAAGCGCAAGGAGACGATAGCTCACTGCAACCTGCTGGAACTCGGGGTGGAGAGTGGCCAGTTGGGTAGCAGAAATAGCCATCAACGCATTGAAACATGTTGGGTTTCTAAGTCCGTGGTGCATATAAAACCTAAAATTCTGTTAGTAACGTTCGATCTCATATATCCAGTGCATAACCAGATTTTGAGTTTAACTCTATCCAATGCGGTAGCCTACTAGTTCCCCCATTGGTGTCAATAGAAGGAAATCATAGGCAAAAGCAACTGGAATATGATGCAAGTATGCTGACGTAAAGTGAGCTCCACCGAAGCAACAGCCACTGATGCACAATCCATGCAGATCGTAACCCAAATCTGCCAGCCCCTCTTTCACATCAAACTTTAATTACTTACATTTTCGACATGGCATGCTTCGAAGCTTGGTCATAAACATGGCAGGTAAACGATAGATCTAAAATTAGTGTTAGTTGTCTGCGGGAAGCATACAATTTCATGGCCCAGACACTCCAGCTAGTCCGGCAATGCCGAACTGGATCATAGAGAGAGCCAACGGGCCTTTAGGGTATTTAACTTACAATGCTGCAGAGTGATATCGATATGCTTTGAATCAGCGATTAGACCTTGAGCCTGCGTTTGTTCCTGCGAGGAAGCACCCATATTATTGCAGAAGCTGACAGGCGAGGACGGTGGAGTAGTCAAACTAGTCCACATCGAGGAGGATGACTCAGGAGTCGCAGAAAACTCGGTACTATGGCACACAGTGTCATTAAAAATATCATCAAAAATATCTGATGGCTTGAGAGACATGCTGTGGCAGTCAGTTAGAGGAAGCACGGTCAACGGCTCCGTCTTGACGCACTGAGAGAAATCTGGAAATAGAGCAGAATCCATAGTATTCTCCGACTGGTAGGAAGAGGGCTCAACCTTGATGTGAGTTTGCAGAGAAGAGGCACTGGATAGATTCTCCAAGTGATCTGTTTCCTGCTTCTTTGGAGGGGATTGAGGTTGGTCCTCCTTTCTTCTATCAAGTTTAGGAGGAACGTAGCTCTCTTGCCCGGTGGCAGAAGAGTTCAACCACTTCAAACGCTTGTTGTAATTGCAATTGAGACCTCTTCGTAAACAGACGCGACAAGAGGGCTTTTGACGATCACATTTGATTCTATTGTCTTTGCAATTGAGACAGCCTGAGAGTTAGCGTGAGACATGCATGTAGCGACCCCTTCCGTCTATGAGGACTTACCATCATGGCTTCTTTTCTGACGAGTCTTAGTAGCTTGTTTATCCATTTCTGAAAACCTCCACAGTGCAGTGAAATGAATGAGTAACCGGGAGAGTCTTGCGTAAACGAGTTTATACTGTAGCTAGATAACAGAGTAGTACAAGAGAGAGAGAGTTTTTATTTGTATCTCGAGTAAAAACCTTGAGATAAAAACTCAAAAAAAAGCTTAAATCGAGTAAATGAAAAGCAAGACTAAATATGCGGGCTGGGTAGAATATATATTAATGATGCTATAGACGATACGCAATAATGTCAGATCGTTAGTTGGGCACTGTGCCGATAGAACGATGCAAAAAACAAATTATAAGGTTCTTTCTTTGAAAAAGCAATACAGGGCACGGGGGCAGCAAAGTAGCACTGGGATCGGTGAAAAAAAAATAGATGTTTCTTTTTTCACCCATAATGAAAAACAAACAATTTTCACGTACCTTCCAGAAAGAGCGAATGACTACTCGAGACTAGTACTATTGGGGCATAATTGCTAAGCGCTAGCAAATACAAAACATAAGAATGGCTGACGACTGGCTGGCTGTCGGCGGGCCGACGGCAGCACCGCTTGGTGATTAGAATGAGAATGAGCCGAGTCTTAGAGCATCGACGCTAAACAAGTACGAGAGTGAAATATCCAGGGAGAGCTATGACGAAAGTCTGTCCGGCAAACATGAAAAACTATATACTATCGAGTCGGCTAAAACTATATCTCCGGTATATTTCAAGCTACATTGAAATGAAATTCTACTTAATCTGTGCATGCGGATACCGGGCGGAAGATCAATTAATCGCAATAGTTTATTTTCGACCCTAGAATTCTTAGATCCTGGATAGTCTTAAGGTTACTCAGCTGTTACTAAGCGTTTGAAGCAACTAACGTTGCTTTTTCGATCGGTAACAAGCAGGTGGAGAAAAGAAGCTCAGGCCCGGCGGAGCACCACAACCTGCGTGGATCTCTACATGAAAGAAACCTCTGGAGCAGAAAACGATCAACAGGTAAAAAGCGGCTAGATGAGCTCAGTAAGCGTTTTACAGCTTATTACACTGTACATAGAGCCCTTGAGTCGCGTAAAAGCTAAAAAAAAATATGCATAGACCTGGTCGCGGAATATCACACTGTATTGACTCGCTTTTACTTGATTGCTGTTGTACAAGGCGGGGCCATTGTTCCACGGCAAAATCTTACCGCATTAAGAAGCTTCCATGATCACCAAAACCGGCCTACCGACCCTTCGCTACTAGGGAGCCGAGCAGGGGACCCTGCTGACCATTTGCCTATAACTTCCATCCTTGGAAAGCAATGTAGCAGTTTCGGCAACATTTGTGCATTTGATGACAATGGTAAACGACGTATTGAGGCGAGCCAAATACGAAACACCGATTGCAAATCGATAGCACACATAAGCAGTGCTCCCCTAGATCTCCGTAGCCCTAATAGAAGCTGCTCTAACTTTATTTCAGTGGGCCCCCACGAATCTACCTATCAGAAGTGGGTTAATGATTGGGTAGATCTGTTTGCTATATGGAGAATTCACCCACAACCTGCCAATTCAAGGAACTCGCCTAATCGCAAACGCCTACACTCCCCACTCAGGGGACCTAGAATATGTCGCTGCTCCGACTGGAACAATAGCAAACATTTACCCAACAATGAGCATCTTCGGATGACGACTGCAGGTAGTGGACAATGCAGCGCACCCACAAGTAAAAAATTAAACTGAATTCATGACAAGGTTCGATCCCTCTCTAATATCTGCTGCAAGCCTTTCAGGTACTCCATGTTAATTATGCATTCTCAAATAATATTTCAAAATTATGGATAAGGAAGATTTTTAGCCTCCGAAACTATTTTTGCACCTGGGCTAACTCCGGGATTTTCATCGCAGGGACGGCGTAGATCCCTGTTTACATTGGCTCGATGCTTATCTACTCTCGATTTGCTACCCCGCTGCGCCTGCTCGGTGAAAAAGGCGGCCATTGCTCCGCCATTATTCCAATCACTCATTCAGGCTATTGAATGAGACTCCTTCCAAAGTTGTCAGTAAGCTCTTTACTTTTTGCTTCAAGGACAGGAGTCTTATCACTTCCCTGCATAGTTCCACATGTTGATGCTGTATTGCAGATCTAAGTTCAGCGTTTGCTAAAATTTAAAATTTATTATATCATTTCAAAAAAACTACTTCTACGCAAACTTGAAGTCACCGCCAATCCATCGGTTAACCATGTCTAGGGCTGCCTCAGGCTGATCGTAGGGAACCATATGGCCAGCGCCGTAGACTCTCACAAAAGAAAAGTGCTCGTAGTTCTGAACAGTTCCTGCTTTGGTTCCGCTCTCCAATGTCTTCCAGGTCTTGACACTAGCATCTTGGAATCCCTTGTGACCTGACCATTCAAGTTCACGAGCCCATCCTTCATTGCCCAGCCAGTTGCAGATATAATCCTTATCACCGGCATAAATCAAAACAGGCAAGCCAGATTCCAGCAGATTGATCACAGAGGTATAGTAAGGAAGCATCCAGTCACCCTTAAACATAAAGTTTCGGTTGACGTCAAAGTTGCATCCCTGGTAGTCATCAACCTTAGCACCTACGGCAGCCTTCACCTCGGGGTCGTTGAGGTACTTCTCAATATAAGTCAATCCTGTGTAGCACAACGAGCCTCCCTCTGGTTCACAGTCCGCTCGAATGTCATATACATTCTTTCCAGTCTGCTGATAAGGTCCGAACATAGCATTGTTACAATAAATAGTGGCAGGGACACAAGTCCAAGCAGACTGAGAAGAGTAGCATGCATTGATCAGGTTATCGCACCGAGGCTGAGAGTCAAGCATTGTGTCACACTGGTCAGGCTCCAAAACCGAAGCCTCTCCACCTTGACCACATGCCATAGGCTCATAGAAGTCGTATTGTCTCAGGGGGTCAGTGAGACCGTTACCAATCAAAACCGAAGTGAGGTTGAAACCCTTATCGGAATGGGATAGGATCTCATCAGCAAAAACAGGAATATAGTGGCCAGCGTACGATTCACCAGCAATGTGGAAGTCCTGGCCCTTGTTGTATTCGGGGAACTGTTGGAAAAATAGTTCCAAGAAGGCATAGGCATCTTTGGAAGCAGTGATGGTGTCGGAGACATCTTCACCGCCGGAATAGGAATAGCCAGTGTTGACAGGCTGATCCAAAAAGATCACACTAGCATTGTTATTCCATGAATATGGGTTGAAAGTAGGCTTGAGGTCCTTTCCAACGGAAGACGGGCCGAGCTCGAAAAACAAGCCAGTAAGGGACGAGCAACCGGGGCCACCATTCAACCATAGAATGACGGGGTCGTTCTTGGGGTCATTTCGAGACTCAAAAAACCAGTAGAAGAAGTGTTTATCTTCCTCGGCCTCAGAAATATAACCGGAGTACTGCTTGACCTTATCGATTCCAAGAGACTCTGGAGATTTGGCCGTCAAGGTGTATTGCGGCAGCTTCTCATTGGTAGCAACATGGAGCCAATCACCTTCGGGGTACCGAGCATTGGAAGCCAGCTTGGCAGCATTCTTCTTAGCAGAAGAGAACAGCTGCCTGGTCATTTCCTCCACCATAGGCTTGAGGTTGGACGGATCTGCTCGGAGTACTTCGTACCAGGCTTCGAAGGCAACGTTGGGGATGTCGTTGGAATCCACTCCGAGACTGGCCGCCACTTCCTCGACAATGGACTTGACCTGGGCAACAGTAAAAGCGGAAGGCACAGAAGGCGTAGATAGAGAACCCTTCAAGCCATCAAAGGCCCTGTGAAGGCCGGCTTCGACATTCTGGAGAACCTCCTGGGCCCCGGTCTGCATTCGGAAGCCGTCAACTGCGGCACCGAGTGAGCCTGAGACCAGCAAGGTGGCAAGCGAAAGATAATTGATAGAATTGAGCTTCATGATGGGAGTTGGTTGGATAACACACAAACTAGAAAGTGTTCTAAATAGAGTCTTTCCTAGAAAGTGGCTGGGTGGAGAGAGAAACAAACAAGGATCGGGTGGCTGGGCTTTAAACTTGCCGTTTTGTGTTGCGCAGATAAACCCCAAGACCGATTATGATATGACCCGAATTAGCCTGCGGACCCCGAGTGGTCGGTACAGAACTTACAGGGGTGGCTTGGGTGGTTACAGAACTCAACTCATTTATACGCAGGCAAGGTTAGTATTAGGCAGCTAATCAGCCGTATTCCGCTGGTTGTTTCTGCCAAATAGCATTGTTTAGATCCTGATATAGGTGTATTGCCCGGAATCAATGCTGTTGGGCTGATTGCCATCGAAGCCCAGCGGCGCCGCGCCGCGCAGTCCGCCGGAAATGCCATCGTTTCATCTATTAGCAGGCAGGTACCACGGAACCCCCACCTTTGTAGCACGTAGAATATTCTGTATTTATTATAATCATGTCGGTTGACCTGGAGCTCTAAAATCCCAACCGTATATTGCTCAAACCGGGTATGGAACTGTGCTGTGCTGTCGGATGGTGCAGTAAATGATTTTCATTACAGAACCGCTTGATACCGGTCGACTAACTATAGTATAAATAAATGGGCAGATCATTATCCCTGTACCTGTCCGCCGATCAGAGATGAGCTAGGCTATTAATCTTACGCTTCAAACCTAGATTGTTTGGCTCATGGCATAATCCCCACTAATCCACTGGTTCAGCATGGCCAATGCCGCCCGGGGCTGATCATATGGTACCATATGTCCTGCTGCAAACACCCTCAAAAATGTGAAATTTTCATAATTGGTAACATCTCCGGTATGTCCCTGTGCTACCGTATTCCAGGGCTTGGGCTGAGCGGCACTGTAGCTGGCCGTTCCGTTCCACTGGAGCTGCTTGGTCCATGCTTGGCAGCCGAGCCAATTGACGATAAAGTCCTGGTCTCCAGCATAAATCAGTACCGGGATGCCAGCATTGAGAATTGGGGGGACATTACGAACATAGGGCATCATCCAGTCTCCACTTTCATAGAATGCCTGGGCCACCGTATCACTGCATGTCTGATAAGTAATTCCATTGACCCCCAGTGTCTGCAGGACCGCTGGCTGGTTTAAATAGGTCTGGACATTTTCAATAGCGGCGTAGCACAGGCCATCTGAATTTGAATCACAGGTCCTTCTCAGATCATAATAGTTTAGACCCGTATTCTGTACAGGTGCCAGCTGCGAGTAATCACAAGTGTCATATGCCTGGGTACAAATCGATATATCGGTAGGATCATTATAGCAGGCCTTTATCAGCGATGTGCAAGTAGGTAAAGTGGTGGACATGACCCCGCACTGTAGCGAATTTAATACTGCTGGGACTCCTCCTTGTCCGCATGCCATAGGCTGGTAGTATTGATACTGGACAAGACTATCCACCAGGCCGTTGCCAATAAGAATTGATGACAGCTTGAAACTGAGGTTCGGGGTCTGGATTATATCATTGGCAATTTGAGGAATATAGTGTCCTGCGTAAGACTCACCAGCAATGTGGAACTTTTGTGTCGAATATTGGGGAAACTGCAAAAAGAATAAGTGCAGGAATGAAACCACATCAATGGCGGCTGCACTGGTTGTTCCAGCTGGGCTTCCATCAGAATATGAAAATCCCACTCCAGAAGGTTCGTCAAGGTAGATTACACTTGCTTTGTTATTCCACGAGTTGGTGTTATTGATGAGTTTGATGTCCGAGCTTACGCTGGCCGGTCCATTTTCAAACAACAGACCTTCGAGAGAAGAGCATCCCGGTCCTCCATTGAGCCACAAAACCACTGGGTCATTGGCGGGGTCGTTTCTTGATTCAAAAAACCAGAAAAACAAATGATCGGCGCTGCTACTTCCTACATCAAGGTACCCTGCATATTGTTTAACGGTATCGAGCTTCAAGCTAGAAGGATCGTGGATTTTTAGGGTATAACTACCAGAACTCACCGAACTTGGAGCTGAAGTTGTTGTGCTGGCGGTAGAGGACGCTGTATGGCTGCTGGTTTCAACTGAAGGGCTTGTGCTAGCGGCGGTGGTGGGGATGCTGATAGAGTTTGAGCCTGTTCCACTTGTGATACTAGACGCTGGAGGCGTGGGCAAAACAGTAGCGGTTTCCAGATATGATAAAATTGCAGATGGGTCAAAAGTCACGCCTTGCTGCGAGAGATATGACTCGATCTGGGAAATCGCGGGTCCGACGCTAATGATCTGGCCAGAGGTAACAGTGCTATACCCGTTAGAAGCGGACACAACCTGATTAGCAGTGGCAGTTATTACCATTGTCGCAAGAATTGATGCTAAATCACTACCAGAGGATAATGGCCTGATGCTAGTCTCTGTTCCAGCTGGCGTGGGGATGATTCCTCCACTAGAGAGGCTTCCCTTGGGCGCTGATCCAGATCCTGATCCGGTTCCTGATCCAGATCCACCACTAACAGTATAGCTTCCTGGCGAGGTTGAACCAACTCCAAACAGATCTCCAATCCATCCCAATAGTGAGCTTGAACCGGAGCCAGAACTAGAATCGCTTCCTCCTCCGCCGAGAAGCTGTGCTATTAGACCGAATGTTGGAGCTCCTATGACCACCGGGATCACGGCTATCAGGTGTAGTGCCAGTAAGCAATAAGATTCTAGTAACATACCGCCTGTACACTATATTAAAATATAAAGAGGCTCCTGTAATCTCCTAGCACATAATGAGGGAATAGAATATATATATATATATCTATAAGATTGCCATACCTGGTGTGGCATAATCCCACATCACACACGGCGTCTCAGAGATTCTATTGGGCGATTTAGGCTTGGAAAAGTAAATCATACAGATTTAGCGTGCTAATAGTAATTCAATTGTGCGGTTAGGGCCATGTATCTATCGCAACTAGCCGGTTGCCACCTACAGGTACTTTACTATTGAGCAAAATCACCGAAAATTGTACCTAATATGGGTTGGCAGAACTTCTGAAACGCAGCCCATACGTTGTTCAGTAAGTGCAGTTTAACTCTAAAAGCTTAAACCCTGTGGCACTGGAGTGAGCGGCGCTGAAAAGTATGTTTCATGAAGTCACAAACGAAATCCAGCTAAAACAACAAGACGTACGACCTAAAAATATTTTAGCATCCATTGAAACTGATAAAACGTGGTTCAGATGATCGAATACCAATGCGGTAGAAAAAAAATTTCGTCTCGCTATGATTTGGAAACGACTCAGACATCTCCAGATATTCCAAAGACAGAGCAACCCAGTTAAACAGCATGGTTCAACGTCTCGGTTGTTTTGGCAAATCATAATAGCGATTGAAATCGGCCAACACCAAAAAAGCAAAATTTGAACCATAGATGTAATGCACTTAACACTTGTAGCTTACATGATGCAGTCACTTAGGCCAGGTACGAGGAATTAGCTCGAAGCATCGTAGAATTCATTTAAGCTTAGGCACTTGACCGCCTATCCCTAATTTCACTTGTATTCAGTCAAGGCGTATAGGCGGATCATTGTGTGGCTCGGCAGAAAAATGCATCCCACCCCAGATGAGGAAGTGGATTCACAGAATCTTAGATTAAACGTTGTTCAGGGTTATCACACTCAGGTGCCTCAGGTTTAATTAAATGCCTCCATTGCTATAGTCCCAGAGATGTTTATACTGAGCAGATAAGCGGCCATTTGGATCTCTAGAAACTCGGCAAGTACCGTCACTTGGACGAAAAAAGGCGCTTCAAGCCACGATTAATAAAACTACCAGCAAGAACACTATTATGAGGAACATCAGAATGTAGCAAGACCACTTACGCCTGCTTTTCTGATAATCGTTTGCCTTGTTCAGCTGCTTTGACGCCTGCTGTGTATTGGTTGCCAAGGTGCTAATATTTTCCTCAATCAGGTCAATGTTAGAGCCCTGTTCATTCACTAGAGTCCCCAAATCCCGAAATATGGAATTGATCTCGGTGATACCCCGTTCGATCTGCTGTATCTCTTCCTCCCTATCAGCAATAAGACTATTGTTAAATTCCACTTCGTCTTGATTGACTGTCTCCAGCAACTGAGTCTGCATCTGCTGTTGTTGATCCTGAATCAAAGGGGTGTTTTCAGTCACCTCCACAGCTACCGCATTCTGAGCTTTAGCAGCGTTCACCTTGATGCGTTCACGACTGGCAGCTTCCTTCTGCAGAGTCTTGAACTCGTAAAGCATGCTTTTAAACTCATTGCTGAGTTTCTCCTGAGTAAATCGTTGGGTTGCTTCCAGTGCTTTGGAGTCCAACGAATCCAATGTTTTGACTTTATTGCCAATAATGCGAAATTTTCCTATTGTCTCTTCTGTTAGGCTATTAAGCCTGAGTTCCAGTTCTTCTGGATCTTTCGACACTGCGTTCACTTTGACCAAAAGCCGCCTGATCGCCTTGATGTTGGACGTCAAGTCGTATAGTCCGTCGGTAATCTCGGAAGAAAGCTTCAGGGCCAGCACAGAGGGCGTCTGGCTTTCAATATCAGCATGTTCCAAACTCATTTTATTTCGTTCAGCCTGTTGTGGTTTGGTTGCGACTTTTGCCCCTTATACAATCCCGAATGAGGGAGAGGATGTTTATGTGAATAAATATAAATATTTACAAACCCAGCCAGCCTTCTCGATCGGGTGGAGTGGGGTGTAGCTGCGGGTGAGTTCACGTGACTTGCGGCTGAGCCCAAAACGGCAGGCAAATGGCAGAACGCGTAAAACACGCTTGTGAGCCCTTTCGCTTTCTTCACCAACCCAACCCAACCCCCGTCATGCCTGTCAGTGAGTCGAAACGAAAAAGGCTGCAGGAGCTCAGGGCTCTGCGAACCAAAGGTCAGACACGTGTTTCTACTTACGAAGTGGAAGACGACACTGCTATTTACGACGAGCTAGACAATGAGCAGTTCCGCAAGCATCAGCAGGAGAGGCTCAGAGAGGATGATTTCGTGGTGGACGACAATGGTGAAGGATATATGGATACTGGCGCGTACGACTGGGAAGATGGTGCACATAACTATTACTCGGATGAGGATGAGCATGTGCGGCATTCGAGAAAGAAGAAAAAGGGCGAGCAACAGCTCAAAAGGACTGATGCCGATGTCAGTGCCATGTTCAAGAAAGTTACCGCCATTCAAGAGAATAAACCCCTGGTGAAAACCACCGAGGAAGATGACCAATTCTTTGACGATTTGCTGGACAACCTGGATGGGCCCAAACCGGTCCAAATCAAGTCCGAGAAAAAACAAAAAATTGGACCCAGTGTCAAGGTGCGTGCTGTGGATGTATTTGAGAGGCATGTTCCGTCTTCTCCACCGGTTGGACTTGGTGCTGAAGATATCACTTCTTTGCCTCTTGAAGCCTCTTCTCCTACTCCTGCTGCTAGACAAGACACCCCTGCTACTGAGGACGTGACTATGAGTGACTTTGATCACGAGGACGAGGATCTGGGGATCCAAGCGTTGAAGCCATCGGCCGCTTCCAAGGTTAACGTCAACATTGCATCTGTCAAATCTGTACCCAAACATATTCCTATTGTTTCCCCCTCTTCGGAAATCAGCTCTGATCCTGTTACGGAGGTGGAGGAGCTGCCAAGTATGTCTCTCGCAGACTTGGGCAACATTGAATCTACAGAAGAGACCACTGCTGCAGAGCATGCCGTTACAGGCGCAGTTGCATCAGATGTCAAAGCATTTTTCTGGACAGATTATCATGAAGCCAATGAAGAGCTGATTCTTTTCGGCAAGGCTAAAATTCAAGAGGCTGCCAGGCAGGAGCGAATTGTTAACTCTAGTATTGTCATCAGAGGCATTTGTCGAGAAGTTTACTTCCTCCCTAGAGAGAAAAAGCTCGACAGTCCAGAGGAGCCAGTACAAATCAAAGATTTGTACGAAGAAGTCACTGAATGGATTGAACGACAAGCGAGACTGAGTAATAATAACAAGCTGCGAAATTTCAGAGCTAAGCCGGTTGACCGAAAGTACTGCTTTGATCTGAAGGATATCCCCAAAGAAGGTAAATATCTGAAGGTTTTGATTCCTTACACCCGTCTTCCAGAGCAAGTTCCTCCTTCAGGAAACACTTATTCACATGTTTTCGGTGCTCATACTGCCATGTTCGAGCAGTTTGTGGTCTCGAGAAAAGTCAAAGGCCCATGCTGGTTCAAGATCGATGAGCCCGTTGTAAGAGTATCGAAAGCTACCAGAGCAGCATTGGAGCTAGAGGTTTCTGAGCCTTTTGCCGTTACCCCTTTGAATGAACAAGGTAGCACCCCACCTCTCAATATCATGTCTGTTTCTATCCGAACTGCAATGAACCGGCATACGGATAAACAGGAAGTTGTTGCTCTGAGTGTATCTCTGTATAGGAATTCTCATATCGATCCTTCGGACCAAGAGGAGCATCCCAAGATTCAAGTTTACACTATTGTCCGGCCACTGCATGATGATTTCTCGCTGCAGTTTAAAGATGCTCTGAGGAAGCAACGAGACTACGCCAAGATGCCTGGCCATCTACAGGGGGCAGTGATAATAAAGCATAACGAAACCGAACTACTCCGAGAATTCCTGGACAGAGTTGGCGAAGCCGATCCCGACATCATCTTAGGCCATCAACTGGAAGCTGTTCATTTACCAGTTATTGTCCATCGAACCAAGGAGCTCAAATCTCTGCACAAGTGGGACCAATTGGGGCGATTGAAGAGAAAAAACTGGCCAAATTTCAACTCAGCTAGCGTTTTTTCATTGAAGCAGGTCTTTTGTGGGCGTCTGCTCTGTGATCTGTACAACACAATGGGCCAATCGCTCACTACTGCATGTGATTCCTGGACTCTGACGGAGATGTGTGAGAAATATCTGGATAATCTGAAACGGCCCGATTGGGATATTGATGTTACAAAGTATGAGGCTAGAGATAGGCCCGATGGATTTGTGAGATTTCTGAAGCATAATGAGAATGATACTCATTATACGATGAGACTTGCTCTTGCAGTTCAGATATTGCCACTTACAAAGCAATTGACAGAGATTGCGGGTAATTCCTGGGCAGGTACGCTTTCTGGTTCACGTGCACAGCGAAATGAGTTTATTCTGTTGCACGAATTCACTAGAGAAGATTATATTGTTCCTGATAAGGCCGGTTACGGTTCCCAGCAGCATCAGTTGAAGCAGGCCAAAAAGGAGCAGCAGCAGCGTCAGGAAGAAGGCGAAGTGTTGCCATCTAAAGCTAAATATCAGGGTGGTAAGGTGCTTGATCCGATATCGGGCCTTTACCGATCGATTGTGCTGGTTCTCGATTTCAACTCGTTGTATCCTTCCATCATTCGAGAGTTCAATATCTGCTTTACCACGATTGAATATGCCAAGTACAATGACCCTGACTGTGATGAGTCTCCTGAGCTCCCCGATAGTAGCGTTAAACAGGGAATCTTCCCGCGACTAATTGAATCTCTGGTCGAGACCCGAAAGTACGTGAAAGGGGAGATGAAGAAAGCAGCGGATCCCAAGCTGAAAAAGCGATTCGACATAAAGCAGCAAGCATTGAAGCTTACTGCTAACTCAATGTACGGTTGTCTCGGCTTTGAACATTCGCGATTTTATGCTTTGCCTTTGGCTATGTCTATTACGCAGAAAGGAAGAGAGATTCTTACCAATACTTGTAAACTAGCTGAAAATAACTCTCTACAGGTTGTTTATGGAGATACCGATTCAGTTATGATCAATACCATGGTTTATTGGGATAAGATTGCCGTGGAGAGTAAAAGCGCCGAGCTCCTCACAAGCTTGGCCAAGACAAACATTGGTAATCGCTTGGCAACGGAAAAGAAACTGGAGATTGTGCAGGCCTTGGCAAAAGAAAAGGAACTCAAGATAGCCTTTGACAAGGCTGTGAAGATTGGTAACGACTTCAAGACGATAGTCAATGAGCAGTATAAGTCACTTGAGTTGGATATTGACAACGTCTTTAAGACTCTGCTGCTTAATGCTAAAAAGAAGTATGCCGCGGTTGACCTAGGTGTGCGCCCCTATTCTGCGAAGCTGACGAACATTGAAGAAGTCGATTCATTTGTGAAAGAAGCTGTTAAAATTGGAGACGTACAGTCGCAATTGATAGAGAAGCAGGTAATTAAAGGTCTGGATCTGGTGCGTAGAGAGTTTTGCGATTTGACCAAGCAGGCTTCCCGATATGCTTTGGATCAGATTCTTTCGGATGAGCCTGTTGAATCAGCGGTTGAAAACATTCATGAATATCTAAGAAATTTGTCTGCTGACTTACGAAATGACCGTGCCAAGCCTCATCAATATTTGATGCGAAGAAAGCTCAACAAATCACCAGAAGAATATACCGGATCTTCTAGGGACCAACCTCAGGTGCAAGTCGCCTTGAGAAGACGAGCAGAAGGTGAACTAGTTGGTAAGGACGATGTTATTGGCTATATTATTACCACCGGTAAAGAAGGCGACACTTCGACGGCAGCTCCGAAGAGAGCATTTTCTCTAGCAGAGTTCAAGAAGTTTGATTTGAAGCCAGATGTTGACTATTATTTGCAAATGCAAATTTTACCTCCTTTGGAGCGAATTTGCCATAATATCGATGGCATCGATCGAGGAACTATTGCTGAGTGTATGGGTCTGAAGATCCACGCATCACGGTATATTGGAGATAGCTCTACATCTGGTCAGAATGCGTATGTTCCTCTTGAATATACCATCAGCGATGAAGAGCGATTTGCCAGGGTGGAAGCTTTTAATGTGGCCTGCAGGAAGGGCCATAAGAGTGAGTTCAAGGGTTTGAGTAGAACGGCTTATGCTACTGTTAGCAATGATGGTATTACCTGCCCGGAGTGCAAGGATATTATTTCTCAGACGGCGGTCAATGCTCAGCTGGAATGTGCGATTCGTCATGAAATCGCGAAATACTACAATGGCTGGTTGACTTGTAGTGAATGCACAATGAGAACTAGGCAGATTAGCGTTTATGGGCGCAGATGTCTGCGACAAGATGAGAATTCTCGGTGTTCAGGTATTATGTCCTATGAATACTCTAGTAAGATGATGCATTACCAGCTACAATATTTTAATAGTCTCTTTGATGTCGAGAGAGCTAAGAAGAACAGTGATAGATCTCTAAGTCTTCAAGAAGAAGCTCTCCATAATAAGGAGGACTTGCTTCAAGCTCATGAAGTCAACTCGCGGGCCGAGCATAATAGGGCAAGGTTCGCAAAGACTCAAACCATAGTTGACAAGTATGTTGCCGACTGTGGACGAGCATTTGTTGATATGCGAGACATATTTGGCACAGTTTAGCTGAAGATGAAGGCTTGAATCTGCATACATACATATATATATATTTAATGTACAGAATGTACAATTAATGCTAATATTACAAAACCCCCCCTATCCCGTTCTAACGGCTCTATCAACTCAGATCCATATCAGGTCCAAACAGATCATCTCCAAGTGATACGTCCAGATCTAGACCAGCACCGGCCAAAGGGTCGTCATCCAATTGCATAGCACTGGCATTATCGAAATGCAGCTCTGTCAGATCGTTTGAATCATCAAATGTGAGCTTTTCAGTGGACACCTCTTCCATAGTGTCATTCTGTTCCCTTTCCACAACTACGGGGGCCTTGTTGAATAGAGAGGAATCCTTGAAGCGCTCTCGAAGTTCAGTCAGGCTCTTGCTCAGCTGGTGGTATCCTTTCATAGGGACTTCTTTCTTGCCACCTTTTTCCCTCTCGCTTTTTATAATATCTTGATATTCCGGCTGAGATAAGATATCCAGAAATTGCTGATCCCCAGCAGCGATTAGCAAAGAAGCTGTGACATCCAGAGTTATACCGAAAACACCTTGGCTGTCAGCGAGATCTAGTTCATCTAGGATGACACAGGCGGCTTCTAGTCTACCAAAAAATCTAATGGCAGCATTAAACAGGTCAATATTGTACAGTGGAGGACTTCCGTTACCATTAGAGGCTGACATTGACCAACTGGACAATCCAGTGAGGTGATCCTTGATAATATTCACCAGCGACATCGATTCGGGCCCAAATACTACCGACCGCTTTGTGTCTACAATGCTTTGCGATAAGAATTGATTGACACGCCTTAGAAGCTCGCCAGCGCTAGCATGGCTAGCAACCGCTGCAGAAGTTGCGTTGTTGATAGCTTGCTGTAGCGGCTTTCCCATGATGAAAACAACAGTGCTATGAAGTCTCAGTGCATCAGCAGATCGATCACTAGGAAGAACCAGTTCTTGAAGAATGATCTGCTGGGCGGGCGTTATAGTCTGAGTTTCCCAGATTGCTTGATACAAATATTGCAGAGCTCCAATCACGGTTGGAGCCAGGAAGGGCTGGCGGAAATAATCAAGTCCACCCTTAGCGATATCCATGTCAATTATTTTTCTATCACAAGCTGTAAACACCTGTTGGAATATAATAGGCACCAAGTTGAAAAGATCCTGAATAGACGACATTCTCATAAGGTCATCAGAGATGCCATCACCATTAAATAGAGCTGAGATCCACCCACCTACGAGGTCTTTTTGATCTTCGGAAAGATTATCTAGCGACTTTGGGCAGCTGCATAGAGCCGCGCTGCCAGTTATTGAATGCCTTTGAAGCTGCTGTTTACAAAAGGAATTACCAGGAGACAGAACGTTCAACTCAGAACCAAGATCGTATCTAACATAAACTTGCAGGATAAAAATAAATATTGAGCCAAAGTCAGCATAGTGATCCTGGAAATTTGCTTCTTCCTCCTCGTCCTCCTTCCAGTTATCCAGATAGGTGATTAGAGGTGAAAGAATGTCGAAAGGGGAGATGTGCAGTACCAGCATATCCAAAGCGCCTGTATTTGCAGCCCAGACCTGACAAAGGCGAGCTAGAGAGCGTGAGTTGTTTCCTGAAGGGCTTGTCCACTCGTAGATTAGTTGCAGCACTTGTTGTGCAATGGAAAGTTGAGCAGCCCCATCCAGCTCCTCGTAGTAGGTTTTCAGGAGCCAAAGAAGATTGCTCTCTTCGAATGGTACATGATCCGGATTCTCAGGTACCACCTTCTCGGAGAAGAAATTTTCAATCAACAACGGACTAGAAGGATCGTCTCTGTTCGGGACGGTACCTGTGCCAGCGTATTGACTTACTGCGGAATCAGTGCTCACTGACTCATTACCAAGAGTCGATTTCAGGCTCTCAGGAGAGATAATTTTGAGATTGATGCAGGTTTGCAAAAAATGAGTTCGGATATCAATAGTAGTGGGAGGAAAAGATGAAAACATGTCATCTAGGGCATCTTGTCCTCCAGAGATCTGAGAGATGGTGCCTCGGTCCAGAAGAGTGATGGGCCTGCATACCACACTGTCAATCTGATTTGGGGGGATATCTTTAGCAAAATGCTGAATGATTTGAGGGATACGTTTAGTCATGAAAGCACTCCAAAGAGAGATATATTTAGGAGGATCTTGTCTCTGCATTGCAGCTGCTAGACAGTCAAAAGCCGAGGTGATGAGCTCCTCGATAACCACTTTAGGGGGCTCGCCAGCGAGTAAGACCTCCAGCTCGTGAAAAAATCTTTCGCCCTGAATAAGGCACGCCGATAGCATGATGTTTTCCAGATATAGCATTCGGAATACGCGAGACAGCTTGAGAGTTGCGCCAATACTCGGTTGCGGAGTGTCATCCTGGGTTGAATCTTTCTTCTTTTGTGCACGGTAGACTTCTTTCAGCCTTTTTGAGGTATCGAGGTCAGTTTTCTCCAAAACAGTAAGAAAATCTGCTAGAATGCTATAAAATGAGTCGCGGATGGGCTCGGATTTTTGGTTTGAAAGATGATTTTCATAGAGACCTTTCTTGCTGAGAACTTCCACAAAAAACCCAATAGCCCGCACCTCTTCCAGAGAAGATGCTTCTGCATTAGACATGAGCTTCGTAATTGCCTCTATGATATCGTCTACATTTGTGGGTAATGCGGGCAAATTGCCAACTGATTTGGCAATGAAAATCACCAAGACGTGCTTGGAATTGAGAGTGCACGACTGAATATAGCTAAGAACAGCAGCTACCGACACACTAGGAGTTTTTGGATCGAATGCTAAACTCGACAGATATTCCAGGAACAATGGATCAAGATAATTATTGTCGATGGCCTGGAACAGCAGCGAGACTGTGCTCGCATCGGTATCGGTAGCATCAGCCTGAGCACCTTCCTGGAGTTGATTCCAGAATTTCAAAAACTTCTGAGCATTCCATCGCTTGTATAGAGAAATCTGCAGCAATTTCCTGTATTTATCCTCGGTGGTTGGAGGTTGTTGATTGGTGGTCATAAATAAATGTTTGGCTAGACTGGGTTGGGCTGGTGGAGGTGAAAACTACGCTTATGGCAGCTATTTTGGAGGTTTAGTATTTTGGCTCACTTGTGTTTTGTAGGTGTATGGAAGCAGCCGTTCGGTTTGGTGCCTGTAAATCATAAGAGTTCACAACACCAATGAGAAGGGAAATATACAGCCAACATGCTTTATGATAAGATTTGTTACATGTCATTTAAACCCAATCAGGTTAAGTTAGATAGTAAAATCTGCTATGAAACAGGGATGAATGTGGTGTTAATGTAAGTAAGCTATACAGCCATACTAAATAACTACTAAGACTAGAACGGATGCAAGCAACCCCCCAGGGATGTGCCGCACCCGGTGAAATAATATTCGTAAACCTCGTAAACCTCGATAGATAAAAGAGAGATGATAAAAAATGGATAATAGATAAAGATAAACCCCAGAACCGGGGGTCTATCGGCTTGGCCCAAACACAAAGAAAGTAGTGTTGGCCAAGACAATGCCGTCATCTGTGTCAACTTGGTGCTGGCATTATGTAAATGTGAAGCTTAGACGACGTTAAAAGGGACCGTGGGTAACAAAGCAGCCAACATCCAGTAGGGCGGACAGGACGAACAAGCCGAAAAAACCTACTGCGGAATGCTATGCAAATCTCTCTTCTGAGGACTGAGAGAAACGCCCCTGGGGACGCTATCTCTGGTGGGAATCTGGGAGCCAACAGCAGCTACCCCGGCGTTGGGGGGAACTCGGCCAGCTTGACTCATGGCATAGTCACCCGAGTCGAAATACTTGCGGTCTCGAAGCTTCTTCTGCAACAGGTCGGAGCGAGTTGGCAGTTTTCCATACAGACGCTTCAATCGTTCTTCCTCCGGGGAAAGTGGAGGCAAATTGGGCTTGATATTGGCACTCATGTTGGGCAGGGTGGGCCTAGGGGAGAAGGGAAACACAAAGGGAGGGCGGCGATAAGACCAGTGGGTGAGTTTTGTTGTTTGGACAGCCAGGTGCCGGAGTCACAGCAGCAACAAGCAGAGCAAGTTGCGTTTGTTTCTTGAGGAAGTGGAAATAGTAGTGACGATGTCTGCCTGTGTTTGTACACAAAAAAAGTTATAAAGGAGGCCAAGTTGGTCCAAAACCTATCACTTTATAGCGTTTACAGCGGCCCGCTGCAAAAGCGGGCAAAAGCAAACCTCCCCACCTCCCAAAGAGGAACGACAAAAAGCAATTCAGCCGCATCATACGAGGCTCAACAACGGTGGACAGCGGTGACTAAGCAACTCCATGGATTCAGAACGCATGCACGAACATGCCAAATCGAGGGATTTACACGTACCAGGAAGAGTTGGTAAACCGGTAGTACCTGCGCTTGTCTGGTGCAGTGCAGTGCATGTCAGATGGCTTGAAGGCAGGCGGCCCTGGAACTTGGAGAGTTTGCGTTGCGTCCGCCCTGGCGTTCCGTTCCGAGGGGGAGGGGGATTCGATTTAAACTTTGATCCACCGCCCAAAGAACTGCGCTGCCCGGGACGTAATTCATTTAACTCAGCCAGGAGTTGAGCAAAGCAACTACATCGTGGCTCGTGACACCCGGGTGTATCAAAGTGCTCCCCCCCGCTAACCCCCGCCGATCGGCCAGAATCAGTGAAGTGGCTTGAAAAGACCGTATTCTTTAGAGGCGGGGATGCCGGTGGATTATCCTGATTTCCTTTGTCTGTTCCAGGCATCCCCGATGGGAGAAACAGCACACGGCCGGCAGGGCAGGCCAAATACCTCAACAGTGACGGGACGACCCACGTACAAACCAACTCACCGCACCCGCATGCACGCACGCAACTGATAGCGAATCAGTGCCCCGGGCACTTGGCCGGTGAGTCAAACAATAAACGCTTGTCTATTTTTGTTCCTGCGCCTCATCTTGCGTGGTTTTCACACGCATGCTATTAAATATACCCACGTTTTTCAGCCATTATCTCTCCGTGATGCATACCACAATGTACGGCGAGGCTTATCTGCTGTGTAGATGCAGTACTGCAGAAACCTCCAGCCGCCTAGTGGTGTTGAAAAAAAAAAAAATTAAATATTTTTGAACACCACTAAATTTTGCCAGCTACCCACAACCTGCAAAAATGATTATTTACTCGGTAAGTAACGTCACTGGTGTAATGTGACGAGATCCCATGATATCGACACCACCTGATCATGTAGCAGATTGAGCTGTGCCTTTCAGTATTTGAAAAATACTTTGGCTAGCTCGATGCTGTTAAATGAGAAAATTTTCATTGGTCGAGCCAGCGTTTAAACTAACAATTCGCCCAGGATATTCTCACCAGCGATGAACTGATCTCTGATGCCTACGACATCAAGGAGGTCGACAACGCTGTCTTCGAGGTCGACTCCCAGACCATCACCATCAAGCCTGGTGTCGATGTCGACATTGGAGCCAACCCTTCTGCCGAGGGTGGTGAAGACGAGCCTTTGGAGGAGGGTGCCGAGCAGGTGAACAACCTGGTGTACTCTTTCCGACTCCAGCAGACCTCCATGGACAAGAAGTCCTACATGACCTACATCAAGGGCTACATGAAGGCTGTCAAGGCTCACCTCCAGCAGCACGATCCCGAGGCTGTGTCCGTGTTCGAGAAGGGTGCTACTGCCTACGTCAAGAAGGTGTTGGGCAGCTTCAAGGACTACGATTTCTACATTGGCGAGTCCATGGACCCCGATGGAATGGTTGTTTTGCTTAACTACCGAGAAGACGGTGTTACTCCTTACTTGGTGTACTGGAAGCACGGTCTTCGAAGCATGAAGGTATAATTTAGCATATACTCTTTGCCTAAAATAGTTTTGTTCTGATTAATATACACAAAAGGAATCCCTTTATTTTGTTGTATGCACTATTAGTGCATGGTTTTCCAAGCTTATCTGCTTGTCCACGTATCGTACAATCCGGGCATTCCATCCCCGTGCCTGGAGTCCCAGAACCCGTCCATGATCTATGACAGCCCTGGCCTTGAGCCCTGTCAATTCTCTTTTTTTGAACTCTGCTTCATCCATATCGGCACGTTTGCCGCATACCGCCCAAGACGTGAGTTTTGCAAGAATTTTGAACTCATTGCGGCCTATGCCCTGGCCTTGCAAGTAGCTCCTTCCTTCTTCGCTATAAGTATTCCAGCTGCAAAGCTGCCTACAGCACAGTGCAATTAGTATTCCAGAGACATGAATTGGATGCTGAACATGGCCCAAGCAGGTTAATGTCAGATCAGTAGCACATCCGCACAGATGCTTGGAAATCGCTATCAGCCCCAGTTGGGGGTTTTCCTTCACCATCGGATACTCTTGCAGGTTGAGATCCTTGATGTCCATTTTGATTCGCTCCACAACGGGTTTGAAATGTTTGTTGCTGTCTATCGGCACGTCTTCGTCGAAGTCCTTGCCGATTTTCGTATCGAATTTCAGCTTCGGACCAGCCCTGTCCACCATGAGATACCTACTGTGCTGTTTATTTTCAACAAGCCCAGCAGTTCTTGATCTTGCTACATAGCGGCTGAGCTCTCCCCGTCCAGCTCCAAACTCCAGTACAATGCATTCTTCGTCGAAGAAGCCTTCAGATGCCATATTGCCGATCAAGGAGCCTTGCTGAACGGCATGCTTCTTGTTTCCTACAATTTCCAGTCGCTCTTTCACTCCCGCTGAATCTTTTATGCTATCGGAGGGGTAACATTCGGTAAATGTAGAATCGTATATTTTCTCCACGATCTTAATAACCTGCTCTTGATCTAGGCTCGCCTCTTCATTTTCAGCAATGCTCGATGTCATATTTATGTTTTCCACACACCAGTCAGCACTAGGCAGACTTATTCCCTTGGTTTTGCAGACCTTCAGGTGCCTTTCCAGCCGGTCTTCCCAGACGGTATGCATTGGATCCTTGGGGCATTTTATTCTTTTGCGACCATCTTTTTCACCGTCAAGCTAATAATTAGCATACAAAATCAAATAGAATTCAAATAACATATCTACCATATAGTGCCATGGGATACTCACATTCATTCTGTGCTGAGGACAGTACTTTTCGCCCTGCTTTCTGGTCAAATGACACCTTCTATGGTTCTTGGTGGGGATAAGATATTCACAGACCAGCCTTTCTCCACCTTGGCGCTTCTCAGAATTATTCTGCTCTTTTCCTCCAGCTTCGTCCTTGCTGTTCATCCTGGCCCTCTTATTTCGATGCTCCTCGAGATCTTCAGCGTCGGTCATGTTGAAGTTTTCATGAGCCGCTCCATCTTTACTCTTATATTTATTCAACATGAAATGCTTCTTTTGTGACCGGACAGACGCCGACTACCGCTGCCCGAAGTGCTCGGAATATTATTGTTCTTTAATATGCTACAAATCTGAAAAGCATTTAAAATGCAATGAGCTGTTCTACAAGGCGCAGGTCGAAGAAGACATGACAGGGCCAGAAGTCTCGGATGCGGAGAAAGAAAAATTGATTCGTCTAATAGACAAATACCAAACCGTAGATGATCCTCATGGCTGGAAATACGAGCATTTGAACGATAAAGCTAGACAAAAGTTCGAAGAAACAAAGGAGTACTTGAATATGAAAAACGCCATGGAGGATGAAGAACTCACAGAGGCAGAGAACAGAGAGCTGGAGGATCTGGTTGATAAGGCATCGGTCGATCAGCTATTGAAGACTCTTTCTCCTCAGCAGAGAAGAGATTTCGAGGCAATGGTTAAACGAGACTACGACATTGAAGAGGACAACTAAAAACTGGTAGATGAAACAGCTAGCTACCTTTCCCGAATCATATCGCATATGGCATTATTTATAAATTAATTTCAGCATTACAATCACAGTGACTTCAAATATAGACCCGGTTGATTTGTATTCGCAGGACGTACATGGCTGGTGGGCATTCACCCGTCAGCTGCTTGTCAGTAATTCCCTGATCAGACTCTTCACCACTGTCGAATCGGAGATTGCAGTTCCAGGTGTGAATGCTACATTCTTAGGTGGAGCAGCACTGCCATTCGTAGTCTCAGTTGGAAGCTCGTCGTCATCGTCTTTCATCATGACGTCCTTAAGTCGATACAATGGACCACTGTATTCTACAAACCCATTTGGAGAGGTTTCGAGCACCATTGCAGCATCGCTAAGGGTCATCTTGTCAACATCATTTTTCTTATGCTTGGCCTTATCAAACATCTGCTGTATTATGTCCTTGAGGTAGAACTCGAGACCGGCCACCATCACATCGGCCGATTCTGCGGTGATTCCTTGCAGTAGTCCATGCTCGAGAGAAACACCCAGCATCCGTGTCATTAGTGATTCATTATCGGGGAGTTCATATGTTTCAGATGCAAGAGGGGCCTCATAGGAATGGATAATGTTCTGGGTCCACACTGCGGGACTGCCTCTCGGCTTATTCACCACGGCGACCGGCGTGGAGGGCGATTCTACGCCCTGTTGATTTTGCTGCATGGCCTGCAGTTTGTCTCGGTCATTGACAAAGGGAATTTTAGGGAGCATTGCCTGACGAGTAGCGGTGATAGTCGAAGGTACGGGAGCCCGTTTGCCGGATTCCTTAGAAATGGCCTTAATTCTGCGCCGTTCACGGATTGAAAGTCCCATAATGTCTTCCTTGAGTTTTGCCAGCTGACTGTCTCCTTTGACATTTCTGCTGTGGTCTCTTTGCTTGGTGGACCAGCCTGTTAGCATTCCGCCCTCGCCTTGAGGGGCATCTCTCAGGGCATTGGTCATATTCGCGAGAAGGAAATGGTTATGCATATAGATCATTCCCGGGTCCAGGATTTGATCGAGTTCTTCTTGGAGCTCCAGACGGGTGAGCTTGCCAATCAGGAAATGAGTAATAGAATTACGGTATCGTTCCCAGTTTTTGCCCAGGCTTTTCTGAAACTTGGTCATGATATTATCAACATTGATACGCTTGGACGTAGAGGCAGTAGCACCAGTCGATGGATGTTTTGTGGGGGTGCCTGAGCCGGTAGCTGCAGGAGTTGGAGTTCTGGCCGCCGAGCCATTGGCAGTAGGGGCAACAGCAGGAGCAGCGCCGGTCAGTGAGCCGGGTGCAATTGAGATAGGAGCAGCAGACTCAGAAGGAGGAGCCATACCATTCAAATCAGCACCATTGATCGTCTCTGGGTTGTCGTCGATGGACCCAACGACATCGGCAACTGTGACGGAGCCGTTGATCGAGGCACCGGTAGGAGCAGTAGTGGGTTCTTCTTCGTCGACATCGTCGTCGTCAATCGCATCGGGAATATCCAGCATTTCTGAATCGTCATCCTCGGGCTCCACTATCGTAGGTGGCTCAGCATCAACTGATTTCAGTATGTTGGCTGGCGAGGTGTGGGGATCAATTGTAGCCGGAGGCTCGATCGAGGTCATTCTCGGGGCTTTGGGAGATAGAGAGAGGAGCGTCTATAGTACAGGCAGTAAAATAAATATCACACAGCAGGAGCGTAAGCGCAGTGCAGCAGCCCAGAGAGCGGGGGTTTTGCCACAGAAATCGAGTTTATCGCAGCAGGTTTATCCAGATTATCACCTTGATGAAACCACAGAGGACACGATGGGGATGGATGCTGCGATGGTATTAACTGGGCGATATGCAAGGTATTGAGTGAGTCGAGATGAGTTGAAGGGTGGATTGGGAGATTCGATACCCAAGCAGGCTTGTGAGGGTACTAAGGTTAGACAGTAGAGTAAATACGCTAATAATGAATATGTAATATGATGGTACAAGAGAGGATATATATATTTGAGGTAGAATTGGAGAAAGGAGAAAATTAAATTACCCAAACCTATCACGAAGATGTATCCTTGTCTTTTATGACTTCGGGGTTCTTTTTGTTCTCGTTCTTCATGACTTTAAGGCCCCGTTCGTCCTCCGACATGCGCCAGAAGCCAGGCTCAGCCAGACGAGGGTCCTCGGGTTCGTAGCCTAGCGACTGACGGTATTTTTCCATGCTGTTTCGCACGTAGTTAGCTACTTCACTTCGTAAAGCCTGGACGGCAGGGCCTGATTTGAGATTTTCAGTCAGGTCTCCATTGAAATCGGCCTGTTCACTGACGGCCAGGTCGAGCCATCGCTGCCGGAAACCGGCAATGGCATCGTCATCTAACGGTTTGGCAAAGTTCACTGCTATCTTCCGTCTGTACAGTTTGAAGATACTTTGCAGCTTCGAATGATCCTCCGGGAAGACGTGCTGGAAGCCGTCGATGAATATTGGCATGATTATTGGAGGTTTTGTGCTCTCGAGGATGATTCGAGAGATGCCCCAATGGAAGTATCTCAACGTATGGAGATGAGGATCCATTGGCTGGTGAACAAATGACTCGGGAAACACATGGACCCATGCAGGCGGCTTTCTCGATCCATCTTTGACTACTCGTGGGTGTTTGACAGCATATTCATCGCTATTTCTCGACAGAAGTTCCACAGCTCCATCGATAGCTCCCTGAAAAGGCCCAGCTCCAAACCGTTTGGTAGACAGCACCTGACCCAACCTGAAAAATAGACTCCTTGGTCGAGTCCGGAAACATATGTTGTCTGCGCCCAAGGTCCACCGCATATTGCGAGGTTTGTACTGACTATATGGCAGAACTCCCCACACCAACGGCTCATCCAAGATGGAAACATGATTCATAACTGTCATGATACCCCGTGATTCTACTCGAGCGGTGTCATGAACCTCGGTAAAGCGGTCGATACCAGTGACTTTGGTGTCGAAAAACTTGGTAGTAATGAGCTTTGCCAACAGACCCATTGATCCAATCGTCAAATACCGTGAAACCTTCTGGTCAATTCGAGTAGCCGTATAAGGCTTCAAGAACTTCTGTCCTCTCTCGGCCACGCTTCTGAAAGACATGAGCGATTTCTGCTATTTCGAGTCCCCTGCGTTTGTGTCCAGTCTGCAGGTAACTTGGTTTTTTCCCCGGTTGATGGTGTGAATGATTTTGCACATGCCTGCCAAAAACTAACTTTCGTCCTCACCGTCATGGAAAAGTACTCACAATGGCGGGACCCTGCAACCGGGATTGCACCGTTTACGCCCGTACCCGATAAATCTCAGAATAATCTCATTTGGTTTTTAAAATCTATTGTCATCTTGCCTCTGATTCTCATCTTGCAATTAGTGTCGATCTTGGTTTCTGTGCCCAGGATTGAGCTTTATTTAACCAATATCACCTCCATCTCGCTGGAATATGCCATAGCTGATAACAAATGGAGGAAAAAGGGCACCTCTCCTAAACCTGGAGATGTGATTTTCACCAATTTTGTTTCCCCTGCTGATCCTTTGGTTTATTCCACCGCTTTCAGGTGTGCTTTCGTCATTCCAGCTGGCTCCTCTTCAACCTACGCTTCTTTGTCTGTCTCAGATGTTCAAAAGGCTGCTCTTCTATCGCCAGAACGTATTTCTTCACTACTTCAGAGATATAAATCCTTTCCATTGGAGAAAATTGTGAGCGATGCTAAATCAACCGGCTCTGTCGTCGTTGTTTTAGCCGAAGGAGTAACGTCAAATGGCAAGGGTCTGCTCAAATTAGCTGATCTGCCACTTAATAACCTGGCAACTTCTACCAAAGTTTTCCCTGCTGCAATTAAGTATAGTCCTGCCGTGCTAGCAACTCCGATCCCAGGCTCCGGTCTGTTTGCATGGAAATGGAAGCTCATAGCCAGGGCGCATACTTTTACAGCCCGAGTTCGTATCCATCTTCCTGCTCCAGCAAATCAAATCAGCATGTCCGCTATTAGCGAGAAGATTTGCGAAGCGGGCAAAATAATCAAAGTAGGCTTCTCTGCGGAGGATAAAGAACAATTCTTGAAGACATGGAATAGCAGCAAGAAATAAATAATACAATGCTAGGCCAAAAAGTATTTCCTTACTGAGCACTCTTGTTTACTGAACACTCCTGTTTATTATCTATCTGTTAGCTGTAGTATGGTGGGGCGACCAGCACCTTTTATGAGGTTCTGATCTAGCTATTTTATTATATACTACCTCGCTTTAAACCAAGAGAAAAGAGCATTGCTGGGCATCCTCTACTGCGTCCGCTTAGCCGGATCACTCGCTCTCCTGTGAGATTCACTTAGCAGCTTCCGGGCTTCTGCGTATTCCTTAGGCGTGGTTGGAATTTCTATGAAGCTTCTATTGCTCAGGGGTGATGTAGATCCAGATTGCCCAGCGTCGCTGCTTATCGTCTTAGTCTGAGCATCATAATGCACTGGCAGCTTGAGCGCATTCTGGGGTTCCGAGATGTCGAGCTTCCCCTGCTTCTCGTTTTTCTTGAGCTTTTGCCCACTGAGCTTTTGAACTAGATTGTTCATATTTTCAGGCTTTTTGCCGCGTACTACTGGCCATGAACATATTCTTATATAAATATGCCATACGCTGTGAGGTAATGGTGCCTCACCAGCTAGCACTACAAAGTCAGAAATGGGGTTCGGTATTGTCTCCAACGTTAAATTATCTTATTAACCTGATTAGACGAGCCTTCTTTGGCAGAACAGTAAAATCAAAAATTATCGTAACCTTGGTCATCTCTTGTGTCATCTCATCGTTATATTAGTTCCGTGTCCATATCAGCTTCCATGCGCCAGCTGGGTACTCTGCTAGGCTGGTTACTTGATTGCAGTGGCTTTATCGGTGGGGTGTTTTCCTTTGTAGGCCACGTCTTCTCTGAGAAGATGTTCATGGGCTGGCTTTCCTTTAACGATGGTCGCAATAGATTTGTGAACTTGCTCTCCGCACTCCTCTCTTGCAGCTGCACTTCCACTTGAGCCAGTTTCTTTCTTAACTCAGCAATGGTAGTCTGGGCTCCATCTTTATCGCTTTCAAGCTTCTTGATCTTTTTATGCAAAATATCGTTTTCAGCATGTAATGTATCAGCCTCTTTGCTCTTCTGCTGTAGTCGATTGCTCAGGTCTTTAGCATTAATATCGTCGTGAGGTTCTGACGTGGTGCTCAACTGTTCATGCGAAATGGTGTCCATTTCCAGAAAAGATCGGTGAATCTCCCCCATTGCTGTACGATCACATGAGTCGAAGTCTTTGAGCGACGAGAGGAGTCCATTTGTAATTCCTGGCTTGTCCAGCTCTTTGAAAAGGTGGTCTCTGGTCCTCTTCACTCTAGCCTTGAGGGGCCCACCAGAGGTGTTGGGCATATCAAGAATCTTCCTTGCTCTGATGCGATATGACTCTTTGATGTGGTTTTTCAGTTTGCCAATTAAAACTTCTGAAGTGCCTTCAGGTTGCACAGAGTGCTTGCCATTACTCTTGAGCAGCGCTTCCTGGTCCTTTAGAACAGCAATTACGCTCACAAGATCGTCCTTCAGCTTGTTATCATCAACCATTTGGCGTAAATTATCGGCTAGGAGTTGAGTGGTATATCGATAATTTGCAGCTATTAATTCTGTTTGAATGGCAAGGTCTTGTTCGCTGGAGCTCAATGAGGTACCCGATGGAACAACTGTAACATCCTCATCCGGTTTCAGTGATTTTATGGTCATTGTGAGATTGCCGATGAGGTGCTCAAGTTCTTCGTCATCAACTCCTGTCACTTTGTTCTCTTCTTTATCAGAGCCTGCGAATAAGTTCATAATCATTGCAGCTAATGAACCCAAATTGTTCGCTTGATTGCTAGACAAGGCGGTAGCAGCAAATGACTTTTCTTCGGGGTGAAACATTGCAGACCTGGGAAATTTACCAGGGAATTCTTTGACAAGAGTGTGGTCATAAGTGGTGTTGTTTGCAGGCCGAGAAGCCTCAAATTCGTCTTCGTCGATCTCTACTATGCTGTTGGTATTGCTGTTTCCACCGCTACTAGCATTACTGCTTGAGTTGGTGGTGGAGACAGTAACGTTTGGGAACATAATGGACCGCACAGCCGGATTGAAAGTGACTGATTTATCTTTTTTCGAAGGTGAGGGGTCATATCGGTCTTGTTCAGGCTGAGGATGAAACAAAATAGACTCCACTCTTGCTTTGCGGTCTATAGGAGCACCATTTTTCACCATAGGAGTAGAGGTATCTAGCATAGGCGGAAGAATGATGTCGTCGGTATCGTCCTGAAGGCTATTTTCATTATGAGCAGTGATTGGAGTTTGGACTAACGGAGAAGGTTTTCTAATGGCAGCAGGCAGCGGCGTAGACGGTGGGTTCTTTCTATAGTTTCTGGTAGCAATATCTTCGGCAAGGTTTCTCTTGATATCCGCATTGTTGTTCATATTGTTTGCTTTTGGATTTTTTTTGAGTTGGGTTTTGTTGTTTACAGTAGGTGTACCATTCCATATTGTTTTGAGAGCCTGACCGAACCAGGCAACTGGGCCCGGAGTTGGGGGAATAGCAGGTGAGCCTGGATTGTTAGAAGCAGTACGAATCAAGTCTGGACAGAAATACGCACCCAGGTCCGTTTTATTTGCGGGTTCTTGGTAGCCTGTTCTCATGTGCGGGAGCGCCATGTTGAAGTAAACAAGAAGGTCTGGCTTGGGAGAACGCGTGAGGCGCGCGCAAACGCGGCTACGACTGGAGAGGTGAGTCTACTCGCGTTGCCCCAGAGACGAAGTTATGCTGAATGGCCCGACAAAGGCGGAATCGATCAAGGGTGAACGAGTTAAAGTTTCCGGCGGGCTATCCATCCTGTCTTGTAAGTACAAAGTACGGTATTTGCATACGACGGAATGACATGATAATTGCAAATGACCCAGAAGGGGGAGTTTTGGAAGGTCTAGGATTTGTTAACTTTGTAAGATAGTGGAGATGTACCTGTACATTTGGAGGGTTTGAAAGCAGGGTGCATATATTGAATTTTTGGATGAGACAAGGAGATATGCAATAAACAGTATTACACCGCAAAACCAGGATCGGGGCCCATATGATTGGCTTGATTGAGAAAATGGTACAAGACCTGCCTTGTTCTCCAGGCCCGGCCGATCACCTAACAAAGATTAGCCTTACGGTGTACAAAAGAGGTTGGTGGGGGTGGTGAAATAATTTATGACACTCTGAGCTCAAATTGTACACCGATGTGGAAGGATGTGCAAGGCGGACTTACTTCATGACGAGGTTACAGCCCCGAAGAAAGTAGATGTGCACTGCAGGTCACGGCAAGGGGTCACATAACACAGGCTAGCTTTCTGCGTGCGGTACAATAAGCTATGGGCATGAGGAATGGCAATCAATTAAGAGCATTTGCAGGATATGCGGTTTTGCGGTTTATCGGGAGGTACAATGAAGAGCCGATTCGTGGAATGGGGCCGGGGTGATGGTTTGGGGAATGAAGGCAGACCTACCCCAAGACAGAAAAATAGGCCCAAAAGTAGAGGGAAAGCACCACCGGAAAGCACGCCTTACCATATTTCGAGGGATAAGGGCTTTAGAGGGCTACATAGGCAGGGAGAACTCTAATGAAGAGCTCCGGCGTCTAGAAGAGTACTTCCCCAGAATGGGAGTTCCCCTTTGTTTTAGGTTGAATCGGGCAGAGCGCACACCAAAAGGGTGCAGCGGCTCAGCCAGAGCAAATCGGCGGTGGCTCGATCAACCGATTGGACCGAATACGAGAATCATACAAGAGCAAGAATTGGGCAATTGAGAGAACCATCCAAGAATTAGTAGTAGTTGGGTGTGTGCGTCTGCCTGCCAGAAGGAAATGAGATCGGGCTGGACGTGGCCCGGCACACTTAAGAAGCCATGGCTGACCCCACCAAGCCTAGCGGTCCGGTCGGTCGGGGCTCTAAAAATAATATATTGTGCATAATATGTTTTTTTTTCAAAATGACGCGCATGTTGGCTGGCTCCGCGTCAACGTCGTGTGCGTGGCTCCCAAAGTCCGCATAAAGTTTAGGCAGAAGTGGGTTCAAAGTGGATGTATAGGGTATGTAGGGGTGTTTGGTAGGAAGCAAAGAGATCCCGGAAGGGTCGCAAGCAAAAAAACTCCCTCGCTCCCATAAGCACAAAAGGTGCATATCGTTACGAAGCAATGGACACACAGGCGAAAGCAGCAGCTGAGACATGTTCTCCTCGGCTCCTCCAGGAGCTTTTGAGCACAGGTTTACAATGACGAAGTTTGGACTGAGACCGAACGCTAATATTTCACGGCTCCCCTTGGTGATCTTCGACGCAAATGCAGCTACATTGCTCAGTGGTTTAGTGTGTGGGCGGTTGTAATACCGCCGATCTGCCCTGAAATTTGGGAAATTCACAGCATAAAAATTCGGGGCTGAAAAAGCAACCAGCTGTGAATACTTTCTACACCAAACGAACAATATAGCCGAGCACCTGTACTCAGGCGGAAAAATGTGATACCTAAAATGCCCGGAATTGGATTCAAAAGTATTCAGCAGCCATGGGCACGGCTAGAAGAAGGACAATTGTGTGAGCATGGAGTTTGATGAGGGTATGCTGTGATGTGGTGTGCTGTGGAAAATCGGTATCTAAAGGCACTGGTAGGTTACATATTGAAGATTAATATTATTTTATTAGAGCATATGGTTTAGTAAAAAAGCCCCGTTTGCAAGAACGCTGGGTTGGGCATCTCATTTGGTGGTACACAGATTTGCAGCTGCAGTTTTGCAGTAGTTTATTCTGTACTGTACTGCGACCCCACTCAGGCCGATACATACACCATTCCCGCCATGCTTCCATTTAGGGCAGGGTAGGCAGATCGCCTGGCACGCGGGAGGAGTGGAGCCCACGGGAACTCAAAAGCAAAATGGATTGGTGATCGCGATTGGTGCAAGTGGTGAGACAAAGCAGAGCTCGAGACGAAGTGGAAAAATGGAAAATAAACCCCATCGGCAAAAATTCAAACAAAACAAAACCACAGCCAGGCCCCAAGATAATAACTGCAAATACACCAGCATAGCACACATTTATTCTCTTCCGGTACTCTCACTCATTCATGCCGATCTCCACTCATTCTATTGATATACGAGCCCACTATCTTTTTACTGCTTTCTCTCTTGTTCTCCCCTGTTAATTACTTTTCCTCCCATCCATTCATTCCTTCTCCTCCTCCTTTTCCCCCCCTGTGAAGTCCCAAAAGTCCCCGTCATAGATAATACGCGACTCGGGCGAATTTGTTTTTCCCATCGCGGGAAATGCACAAAAGAAACTCACACCTCCTCCATACCAAACGCACACCCGCCTAGAATCTAGGTTGGATGGTCGTGTTCTTTTATAAGGAGAAGGCGTCGCTCTATCTCTCTTGCCTTTCTAACGGTCAGACAATAGTTTATTCACCCTCATAATAATTTGATAACCTTTTGTCCGCTCCTTTCAACAAACGCGATCATTCCTTCGACGTACATTCATTCTTTACTAAAACAACCACCGTTCGTCATCGCTCTTTTTTGACATTCCATCGTCTCTAGGGAAACACACGCAACCTTCAGCCTGGTCTCCAACACTGTCACTCACTTTATGAACGTTTTATTTTATCGACTGAATTAAAGCCCCGGCCGGAAAATTTTATTTTTTGCATCCATTCGATTTTTATTATTAAATTCAAATCAGCTCTTCTTCGACTCCGATACCCCATCCGATGACTGCTGTAGCTCCAAACCATATGTCACTCTCTCTTCCTCATCTTCGCTCTGCCTCTTCCTCCACCACCAAGCCCTTCGGTGCTGAGCACCAAGAGCCGGTTGCGGCATTGGGAATGCCTAAAACCAAACCTCTCCATCATCGTCCTGTTTCGGCTCGTCTCATGGCCATTGAGGACTATAATTGCCGAAAGGCCGAAGCTGAGTATCGTGAGGAGAATATTGCTCACATAAAGAAGCTCGAGGAGTCTACCCTGGCAGATGCATCTATGATGGATCTACAACCCGAGCTCGAATGGGCTATGAGACCCTTTCTTCTTGATTTCCTCATTGATTCTCATCTTTCCCTTAGGCTCCAGCCTCAGACTCTGTTCCTGGCCATCAATCTCACAGATCGGTACTGCTCCAAGCGTGTGGTGTTCAAGAAACACTACCAATTGGTCGGTTGCACTGCTCTCTGGATAGCTGCAAAGTACGAAGACAAGAAGAGCAGAGTCCCCACCATCTCCGAGCTCAAATCTATGTGTTGTTCCGCCTACGAGGAAGACATGTTCACCCAAATGGAGGGCCATGTTCTCAATACTCTCGACTGGAATTTGGGCCACCCCACTCTGGAAACCTTTCTTGGTTTGGTCTTCTCCCCGGAGAGCAAGTCCTTGGTTCAGAACGTGGCGCGATACCTTTGCGAATGCACTCTATTTCATCGTGCCTTTGTGGGTATGAATCCTTCTACCATAGCTTCCTCCGCATATGTGCTGGCCAACCACATAACCGGTGACTGCCCGTCCATCCCTTCCAACCTTACTCACGATCAGTACCAGTGCATTTCTCTCTTGGACCAGTATATCAAGACTCCTTCTAAGTCCTTGGCTCGAAAGTACTCCTCTGAGGCCTTTGGCCAGGCTGCCATTGCTGTCTCTGAGCATATTGCCGAGAAGGAACACCAACAGATGGTCCGAGAGCAGAAGAAGCGAGAAGAACAAGCTCAAAAGCAGCAGCAAGCTTCTCAAGACCTTCACCACCCTCAGCCAATTCCTGCATCCAACCAGCATATTACTCTCCCCCCCACTCCCCCGCCTGCCTTCCAGCATGCTCGCATGTTTACACCTCCATCTCTTTCCACTTCCTCTGCCTCCTCTCCGTCACTCTTCTCTACTCCTGGCGTTGAAACACCCATCGAGGGTGTCTTCTCTGTCAATAAGAATGACCTATTTATTGCCCCTCCCCCATCGGCTCCTTTCAAACTTAGAGGAGACAATTACATTACTCCTCCTTGCACTCCGGTCGATGGTGCCCCCACCACGGCTCCCGGCATGCCATCTGCCTCATCTCTGCATTATAAAAACAATTTTTTCAATAATGGTACTGCTGGTAACTCTAACCCGTCGCCGTTTGGTAACAATGGTCAAACTCAGACCTTTGGCTACACTCATACCAACTACAGTGCGCCTAACGTTTTTTATTCAGCCCCCATGGTACCTATGGATGAAAGCTGATCATCTAATCGATAATAACATAATAAAACTTCTGATGACAGACTGTTCTAAATAGTGCGCTTTATTAGTGTCAAATCAAGTACATATAAATAGTTTCATATATCATACTCAAGCAAGCCTCGACGATACATTATCCAGCCCATTTGATAAAATGCCATTCTATTATTTCGTGTGCCCTAAAAACTCACATGTATATTACACACTACTCGTTGTCAATCTCTCCATCGGTGTCTGAGGGGCTCATATATGCAGAATCGTCATAGCGCTCTTCTGCAACCTCGGGAATTGGCTCTGGTTTCTTTACAGAGGGTGAGAAGGTCGGTAAATCTTTTCGAATAGTCGGAGATTGGGGTATTCCACCATTGTCGTATCTCTCATCGCCATCATCGTCCGTCATGACTTGTTCGTTCTGGTCGAAAGAGTCTGAACCAAAACTTGAAGCTCGAATGGGAGAAGATCCACCAGAATCGAATGGAGAGCCAATACCCCACAGTCTTGTGAGACGGTTAGACCCTGTCAAGCTAACAATATTGTCCATTGGTGTACCACGAGTAGTGATCACAAAAATCATTATTGTTAGTAGCACCACTGCTTGGGCCATACTGACACGTCTCTGGTACATGAGATCGTCCGCGAGTAAAGATAGACGACTAGACAGAGCAAGAGTATCTCTGCTATATTTTAACCTCTCTGATTCGACACTATTGATGGTCGACAGTAGAATATTTGAGTACTGCCTCTGAAATTCGTACAACTGGGATACAATTGTATGATTAAACTCTTCGAAGAAACTTTCAATCTTGGAGGTGTGCTTCTTTTCTACTTTGGCCAATAGTTCTCGTAGATTCTGGCTCTGCATCTCAATATACTGCATCGACAGTGTGGCATTCGACTCAAGTAGTGAGAGTCTTTTCATGATAGTCTGATAAATAGAATCCTGGGTTCGAGATTCGCCGTGGTGAGATTGCTGTGGTGCTGGACGACTCGTATTGATGCTGTGCGTTGTATTATTATTAATGCCTTCTTGGCTAGCTCCTAGAGATGAGTTTTGAGAGGCCGTAGTGGTAGCATTTAAATGAGTTTTAGAGTCGGCAGAGCTCTGGCCACCGGATTGCATCGAGTCCTTCGTTACTGATGGTCCCGACTCAGGAGTGGCAGATGGGCTACCTAGTGATTCAGCCGATTCTTGGAGAGAGTACTCATCCCAATGACAGGATTCATCTAGAATCAGAGGAGAGAGTTTCATAGCGTCTAAAGCAAGGGTATCGATACAAAAGCCTTCTGCAGAAGAATACGTGGCGGGCCCAGATGTCACAGGACGATAACTGCCTTGTGAAGTCGGGCTAGGCACATTAGAGTTCAAAAACTCGCCAATGCTCAGAGATTCGGACTTTCCCAATAAGGAAGAATGGAAAGGCTGGTCAGGATGCAAAGAAGAGGAGGTATTGAACAGCTTGAATGCAGACAAATCGACAGCACCAATCGTGGCGTCTGCTTCGGGAGTAGTATCGGAAACAGTAGCATCTTGAGAATCAGGCTGTCGGTCGATCTGATGAGCCTCCTGGTTTTTATATTCGTCCATCATTGTCGTACCATGGACTCGAACCAAAGAGACAGGGCAATAAAACTCGTGGCCCCAGTGAGTTAGAAACTCGATTCGAAGATATCTGGCCCAGATCAGGGGGTTTTCAATACTGAATCTCTGGAGGTCTCTCACGCTCCTTGCCTCGAATTCACCAAGAACATTCCAGCCTGAAGAGGGAACCGGGAATCTGTCTGACACAGAAAATCGCACCTTGCGGAACATAGATGAGAAAAACTCATAGTTGGCAAGAACCACAGTATCCACGAGAATGTCCTGGCAAAGTTCAACAATAACGAACTTACTTTGTGCTCTGCATTCATTGATAAGATAGGTGTCCTTGTTTTCATTAAGAATGTTTCCGGCTCCCTTCATATTAGCATCTGACTTCACTATAGTAGCAGCACAGTCAAACGATGCATAGTTGAAGCGATCCTTATAAGTTTTTGACGAGGAGACGAGTTCCTCGTCTTCCTCCGCTTCATTGTCAGATGCAGCCACCTCATTATCCTGCTTAAATATGCCAATATCAATTTCCATCTCATCATCTCCCATGTACTGCTGGGGTTGCGACGGTCGGCCACTGCGCTCGTTATGAGCAGGCATGCTTTTACCAACATCTTGGTTCTCCTGGCCCGATTGCTCTAAATTCTGCTTTCTCCACTCCTCAAACGACAGAAACTTCTCGTCATCCGTGTCATCTGCATCTCGACCAGACGTTTCGGACGGAGCAGTACTGGCTTGCAGGGATGATTTGTTCCCTTCTCCGCTGTTCGTGGGGTCTGTTTCTACGTTATGCTCAATGCTACCGCTACTGATGGGGTTTTCAGGCTGGGAGTCCACACTCTTGGGGTCCATGGATACCGCAATTGCAGACAATATAATTGCAGGATTGGTAGGAAAACTATCCAGGTCGCGGAACGACGTGACTGGCGACGTCGAGTCCAGTATGATTTGGGCGTCACATGACCCTGCCATTCCAATGGCCGCAAATGTGGCAACACGCCTGGCATATTTCCAGCGCATAGTGTTGGAAAGGCGGTGAAGTAACTTTGCAAATTTGTCCCTTCGTGTATTTCGTGTTAAATGTACGGTATCACTCCTGGCGGTGAGTTTGCGCGGCGTCACTTGGAGGAGGTGATGCTGCTGACTAATCATGCCGCTGGGCGAGTTCCGCCCTGCGCACCCGTCGTCATCGCCCGCTTGTTACGTATCTCAACTATCTTTTACAGTTTTTGCACGAAGTTTGACCAACAACAAAACCAGCGTCACAAAAAAAGCGCAGCTCGGACTACCAAATATCTGCTTGAAACTGACGCCTGAATTGGTTTTTATTCTATTTTGATTTATTTCGTGTCTGCCGAATTTTTGTTATATTTATCGCACAGCCTCCTTGCCCGATGCTTTCATTCAAATCGCTGCTTCTGACAGCTCTGGCTGCTATCCGCGTGTCTGCTCTGTCTATGGACGAACTCGAAGGCACATGGAGCTCTAAGAGTAATGCAGTTTTCACAGGTCCTGTAAGTAAAAAAAACTGCTGAACAGCCCGTAATTCTCGTTGTTGGTTCTATTATTAGACCCCTTGTGCTAACCATGGCAGGATTTTTATGACCCGGTTGACGAACTGCTTATCGAACCTGCTCTTCCAGGAATATCATACTCGTTCACCAGCGACGGATACTGGGAACAGGCGCTGTACCGAGTTACTTCTAATCGTAAGTTGCTGTATAAGCTTTGATTTCCCTCAATCGAAGTTCACCAGACCAGCGCGATTTTGTTTCTAACTAGCTTTTTAGCCCAGGAGCTTGACTGCCCTATTGGCGTTATCACCTTCCAGCATGGTACCTACGAGATTCTCAGTAACGGATCTCTGGAGCTCACTCCTTTTGCTGTTGATGGCCGACAACTGGTTGCCGATCCCTGCACTACTCCCGACGAATCTATCTACACTCGGTACAGCAGTAATGTTTTGTTTCAAAAATACCAGATGTACGTAGATGGTTATCAGGGTAGATACAGGCTGGACCTCTACCAGTTCGATGGTTCTCTGCTTCCTCCTCTGTATCTTGCATATAAGCCGCCTATGATGCTGCCCACTATTACCATGAATCCGACTGACGCTAGTGAGGCCACTGCTACTTCTGCTTCGCGAAGAATCAGACGAGCTCTGGAAAATCGAATGAAGACTACTGCTGTTCGAAGGCAAGATCCATATCTCCCCTATATGTGGTGGACTGGTATTTCTTTCCTCGTTCTTGGTGCTGCTGGCTGGTACATGTGTTAAAAACGATGATATTCATAGAACATGATATGCAAACAATAAATATTTGTATTATACGTAGATTACAGTATATGCAACAAGTGCTTTAAAACTTCAGTCTTATTTTGAGCGGCTTAGGAGCTGGTGTTGGTTCAGGGGACCCATCTTCCATCTCCTCATCTTCGCCATTTTCAGCTGATAGCTCGGCTTCATTCCCATCCTGCTGAGATTCCGTATCAAGCACATCTTTTTCTTCAGGCTCAAGAGGTGCGCTGTCTCCAACAGACTTTGCTAGTGAGAATGAAAACTTCAGTTTCGGAACGGGGCCATTGTGCTCATCTTTTATTTCACTGGTGTCGCCGTTCGACTGTAAAACAGGCACAATTGGTTCAATCTCAGCTGTCTCTTGAGCGACAGACTCCTCAGCAGGTTCCAAGGTGTGCGGTATCACTACTACAAGGCTCTTTCTGTGCTCACTTCTTTCAACTCTAACTGAGTTTTTAGTACTAGGACTAGGAGCAACTAGTTCGGCTGCTGTTGGCACAATCACAGGGTCAGCGATAACCTCGGCAACAGGATCAGCTATAGGCTCGCGTGTTAGTGGAGATAGACTTGCAAGTTCAGGCTGCGACGCTTTCTTAGCAGATCCTTCTCCTGCAGGCGGTGCCAACTTCAGGGATAGAGGTTTGATCTTTATACTAGTAGGAGTAGCAGGTGATTCCTCAGGCACCGGCTGTCGCAAGGTTTTAATTTTCAGCTTAGTACCAGAGGCCTGGACCACATGCTCCTTGTGCTTCTTTTTCTCCTTCTTAGTGAGATTCAGCTTCAATTTTTCTTTCTTCAAAACAACTTTACCGTTGCCCAAGTGCTTGGCAACGAGACGCTCAGTTCGAGGTGCACGGAGAGAAATAACGTACTTCTCTTTCGGCTCATAAAGTATTTGGCAGATATCTAGCAGCACCCTGCGGCTAACAAGGTCCAAGCTGTCATTATCCTGAACCAGGCACCGCCATAATTCCTGCTCAAATGCTGCGTATTCTGATTTTTCGACATCTTGTCTGACAAAATCAATAGCACCATTAACCGTGGCTCTGGCTAACGCCTCTCGCCGAGCATTTAACTGCCTGTTGGATTCAGAACTACCCGGATTACCTTCATCAATGATCAGCGGTCGATTTCTCGTTCTATCAGCGTGCTTCTTTTTGTAGTAGCCAGCACTTCGATCGCCATAAAGGGCCATGACACCAGCTGCCCGGCTGAGAACCTCTACAAGGCCACTTCTAATGTTAAGAGATGGATCTCTGCAAACCGTGTAAAACATGTAGTGCACTAATTCTCGTGATTTCAAGCCACCTAAATCGGCCACGCTCTGGAATGCCGTCAATCTTACTCGATTGTCATTTCCCGGTCGTGTAAGCTTCAAGGAATCCTGAAACGAGGCCGTGATATATCCACCACGAGCTAATAGTTCCTTCTGCCTTATTACCAAGATGGCTACCATATTCTGAATAGAGGGCATCCACTGATCCATTCTTTGGCATCGGTCAATTTCGGCCACAGCTTTGTGAACCATGTCTCGGAGAACAACGTCACCTACCACAGCAGAAGAACCTCCAAGAGATTCATCAATTCGAAGAGAGTTCACAATGGCCCGAATTAAGTCGCACACATAATATGAATCTGAATACGGGTTATCGCCATTTTCGTTGTATCGAAGAAGATCCAGCAAAAAGCTCTTAATGTCCATAGGGCAGTTCCCTTGAGCGTCCCGAATAGTTGACAGTGCAAGAGGTATCGCCTTCTGAATGAAATAGGTCGGAAAATCAGAAAAGTCGTTTGATCTTGGAATCAATGACCCATCAAAGCAGAAGAGCACTTGAAATGCCTTCATCAAATGGTATCTTCCAACGTGATTATTTTCATCGACGGAATTTCGGGCTAGTGCCATAGCAGCTTCTTCTCGGACGCCATAATAGTAACGTCGATCTACTAGCGTTCGCAAAAGCATTGATGAGTAGAGTCCTGACGGTTTTTGGCTACCGAAATACTGCACAGCATCATACTGAGCAATTACGTCTCGATCCTGTTGAAGCTGTGAAGCAAACATATAGTCCGGCTGATTAATATACAAAACGCAGATCCATTCAAAATCAGCATCAACTCTCATCCACTCGAAAGCCTCATTGACCATTCGTTCTTCCTCTTCATTACCCCAGTCTGAAAGCCGCCATTCAGCAACCTCCTCATCTGTTTGTAAAACGTCTCCTAGGCAGTGAAGCAGTACCTGATTATCGCCGGGGTCATCTCCCTGCTCAGGATCTGCTGATGAGCCTGTCGCTCCGCTGTCAACAGGAGGTGCCGAGTCATTGCCTTGCCCGCCTCCAATAGCGCCATTAGACGGCAAAATAACACTAGCTGTACCTGCTCCACCTCCACGACGATGATTTCTCTTCAGCCGCTTGTACTTTGTATTGTACTGAATGTCGAGCTTCGTAAAACTTTCTTTCAGTTCTACAACGTGCTCATAAGGAGTGCCATCAGCTTCGTGGATTCGGATAGTCATAGAACCAGTAAATAACGGTTGAGTGCTAGCCTCCACCCCGTCTCTTCCAGTCAGATACCGCGAAGCATCGTCGACGAAAGATTCTTCTGTTAATAAGGGGCTATTAACCTCCGAGCTTTGTACCTGCCGAATGCCCATTTCGATAAACATTCTCTTTTTGTTGAATCGTTGCGTTACTCTGAAAACGGGGTATCCAGGGCCATATACCCACTGCTCAAAAAAAGGTTCAAGGTGGTTATGGCTAACTCGTTCACATAATTTAATAAAGTGAGCTGTGCTCAAGGTTGAGTTCAAGTCTTGCGACATAGACTGGAGGAATAACTTCGAGATAACTCGGACTAAGCCAAATGAACGATCTGTTTTAGTCATTCGCCTATCTAGAATGAATAGAACGATAGGTGATTTCAATCTAATAAAATCCAAGTCCTTGTCTGCCATGGGGAATCGAAACTTTGGCTCTGCAAGGGGAGGTTTATTCAAGTCCTGGCGGCAAATTTCATTTGCTCGCTTTTTAATTCGATACCGGTACTCATTATTACCAATGAGCTTCCTGATAAACTGCATGGCCATGAAGCGGCCGATACCGATTGTCGCCCACAGGTCATTCCAGGAGCTAGGGAGAATATTAACACCGATCCATTGTGAAGCAAGTGCAACACTAAGTTTCTCACTGATAGTGAAAAGAGGATCGATAGCTTCTGGTGGAAAAAGCAGTTCGTCACTGCATATTGTTAGGCCAACAGCAGAAGCCACTTCACAGGCTGCATCTGCCACGAAACAGAGTGAGTAGGACGAAAAAGGATAAGACCCAAACTCTTTTGTGTAGAATTCCATAGCTCTGTATAAAAAGACACACGTGTTGTTGGTGTCAGTCACTCTGTCAGAGAGACAGTACGCCGAAATGGGTATACTGCTAGTGTCATCTTCATCATGAATCTCATCGTCATTTTCTCGCAAGTCTACAATTGGCACCTGAACAAAGGGGCCTACGGAGAATCCAACATGCTGGGCTGATACTGGAGAGAATAAATTAAAGGAGACCACTTTTTTGGAGGAATCAAAGGGGTGGGCAACTTCCTTTGGAGCAGTCGTACTGCACACCACCATGATTTCCTGATCCAGCTCTTGGTTTTCCAGATTAGCAGTCAGCTCTTCATCTCCTATTTCAGCCGCCGGCCCGCCATTAGTAGGGTTAATAATATCGCGAATTGTCCGCGGGACGGAAATTTCTATCTCCCATGAACAGAGATCCCACAACCCGTCGATGCAAGGAAGCCAACTTGAGGTAGACCTCCCAATAGGTGAATGCGTTGTATAGGCATGCCAAAACTTTTTGCGAACGTTGGAATTAGTGCCGCCGACGAAATTGATTCCATCCACGGGATTCTTTAGCGAGAATTCAACCTTGACCGTTAGCGACTGGAACCCATCGTGGGTCAAGCCACTGCCGTCTGTAGTAGACTGATCAGCCGGCACAATACGAGTTCCCTTCGGAAGCTGAATGAACAGTTCACCAGTCAGTTCGTCCTGAAAGATGGAGTCGATTTTGCGCTTGTACTGCGAGCTCTGGTGCGCCGTCACTGTCGACAAAATGCTCGGCGATAGCTTTGAATTTTGCAAAGCATCATCATGGGTATACGAAGCGCGCTTCATATTCACACTGGCGCCATGGATCCGGCACTGACGACAATCGAAAACAATCTGTTTGAGAGCAGGATCAGTAGGAACGATCGTCAGCTCCGTCCAGCCTGCCACCGTCTGATCCGCCAGATTGACATCAACCGAGACCTTCTGATGAACCAGCTTGAATCCCCTGTCCAGGGGTTCGCCGGACAGGTACTCGGGCATTGTATGTGTTTTATGCTGGTGGAGCGATCGTAGCGGTTAGAAAGAGCGTGGTGTTTTTGGGAGCTGAGCGCTGAAAACCAACAAACGACCTGTCACGATGGGGATCAGAACGACGGAAAACGAACGGGCAAAGCAACAAATGCACGAATTTGCGGTAGTACGAATTAGATTTCGACAGATTGACTGAATTGCTGCAGTTTGGGGGTATATTTTTTTACTGTGCGGCAGGGTAACCGATCGGCCCAGGTAGGAAGGACCCCCGACTATCACGGACGCAGGATCTGGGGCTCGCTTGCTAGACAGATTGGCATCGGGGAGATCTGGGATGGTTCGAACACTATGAATTATATATTTTATGACGAAAGCGTATCAAAGCCTAGGTGACTGCAAAAATCCCCATTCCACCGGTTGTCCAATGAGCTGGCTGGTTGGTGCCTTATAGTTTTGATGCCCCTGCTATCGGAGTCCTCGCTCTTATCAGGGCTGGATATTTGTAATTATTTGGTTATCTCGCACCTTCCGTTATACACCGACGATGGAACACAGCAGCGCATTGCCGCCAAAGGATTTTTCCTATTATTACGGAGAAATTAGCAAGGCTCGAACAGCCTCTTCGTTTAAGCAGTTTTACAAGTACTTTGCCATTCCTGGAATTGCAAATGTAGCTGGTGGTAGGTTGATGAACCCCCCGTTCGGCACATGCCGATAACACTTTGCCGGTTCAATTGTTAACGTTGAAACACAGGACTGCCAAACTACAAGTATTTTCCATTTGATACGCTGGAAGGCAATGTTGCCAAGCCCAACCGGCAATTTGAGTCTAGCCATCCCGAATCCCAGGGTTCTAAGGTGGTGGTGCCGAAGCTTGATCCACCAGCTCTGGACTTGAGCGTGGCCCTCCAATATGGTTCAGGCCAGGGATTTCCCGTTTTTTATGAATGGCTGAAGGACTTTACGGTCAACCATTTGCATCCAAATATTCCTTATAGTGGAGGTGCAGATATTGTTCCTACTGTTGGCAATACAGATGGGTGGAACAAGGTGCTGGAGACTTTGGCCAATGAATGGTCTGAGGATGCCCATCCTATATCTGAACGACAGCACCTGCTTGCTGAAACCTTTTGTTTTACTAGTGCTGTAAATAGTGCTAAAGCACGAGGACTAGGAGTAGCTCATGTTCAATCTGATCAGGATGGATTTCTTCCCGATAGTCTTGAAGAGGTTCTGTCAACCTGGGATTATTCCAAGGGAAAGAGACCACATTTGATGTATACTGTGTCTATGGGCCAGAATCCTACTGGGGGAGTAATTTCACACAAAAGACGAGAAGAAATTTATGCTATTTCCCAAAAGTACGATGTTATCATTGTTGAGGATGAGCCGTACTGGTTCTTGCAGTATGCGGAGCCCGATCACCGGTTTGGGGGAAAGAGTTCCGGCTACGAATTCCTTGACTCACTCACCCAAAGTTATCTGAATATTGACGTTGACGGCCGAGTTCTTCGTTTGGATACCTTCTCCAAGAACGTTGCTCCTGGCTGTCGATTAGGATGGGTGACTGGCCAACCGGCCATTATCGAGCGAATTCTGCGGTATGCTGAATCCAGCACCCAGCAGCCGTCTGGGTTTGTTCAATCGATGATTTATAAGCTTCTTTCTCAGTGGGGTAAGGATGGATGGGTCCAATGGCTCGAAGGCCTACGAGATGCCTACAATGAGCGACAGTTAATCATGAGCGACGAATTGGAAGCAAAACAGTTTTTTGTCAAGGATGAAACTAGTGGTGCCTGGAGCCACGTGACTAAGACTGTATTGTATGAGTTCAAGAGGCCAAAGGGAGGTATGTTCATATGGGTCAAGGTGAACTTTGACTCGCACCCATTGAGGCAGCACTTCTCAGCATCAGAAATCTCAACTGCCTTTTGGATATGGTTGGCGGAAGAGCCCAATCTGATTCTTGCGTCACCTGGTACTATGTTCTCGGCTACTCCTGAGATTGCTGCTGCCCTAGGCCCATATTACTTCCGATTGTGCTTTGCGGCCATTGCTACCGAGGATGTGCGTCCTGCTTCGCAACGATTTGGACTGGCTGCACACAGCTTCTGGGAAATTGAAGATCCCGAGGTTATTAAGAAGCTGCTTCCAGATCCAGAGGAGCTTATGGCTATGCAGCAGGAAGTGATGACTAATGGCACGCCATATTACTGCTGATGGAGACGGATAATGTACCCGCGATCGTGTACGCGCGTTCACTTTAGTGCACGCTTAGTAGACACACACATACATGCTGATTACAAATAGAATTATAGTTTTAAGGTTAAGATCACCGTACCAGCGGTAATATGGAGAACAAAGCTTAGGAGAGTCTGCCACAGCCCCACAAGACAGGGAACTGTAGAGCTGTTCGAGTCGTCTCGAGTCGTCTGAGTAGAAAACGCTATAAACACAGCCAGTAGCGTTTGCCCTACAGGTGTTCTGAGAACATTTGTAATGGATCCATACAAATGCTGGTTGAATTTCAGGCGAATATCACCGAGTTTGCTCGCTGTCGGGCCGACATCACCGATTCAAACTGCGGAGAAGGTCAGAACCAAGCCCAATTAGTACAATTTCGGCATTCAATTTTGGATCACTAAGCATAGATATAAGCGCCGGTGATAGAGCGCTATCTCCATCATATCATACTGATGATTATTGTCATTGCTTGTTAGGGGGTTGGGCGGAGATGTCGTGATAGAGTTTGAAAAGTCACAATAGGACTGGAAAATTCAGTAAATTGTTTGATGAAGCTACGCCAGCGGGGTACTTCGTCTATTGATAGAATTTTACATTATCCGTACGTAATGCGACCGGAATTGGAACTGAAAATTGCTGTTACCGGGATGGAAATTTCCGACCCGGTGCGCGGGTGCGCAGTCCGTGGTGTACTTAAAGCCCCAGTCTGGCTCGATCAAAACTGATCACCAACAAAGTTTTAACAACATAACTTGCTGCAATGGCTTCGAATCTCCCAGATAACTGCTGTGCCCAGGGCTTCAAGCACGAAGGAACTTCAATTGGCAAGAACATTGAGTTTGGCGGATACGACAACTATGTAACTGGAGATTCTACTTCTAAGAAGGTGCTTTTGTTTTTAACCGACGTCTACGGTAATGATTTCATCAATGCCCAGCTGATAGCCGATGAATTTGCAGCCAAAGGATTCTATGTCCTTATTCCTGACTTGTTCTTCAAGGACCCTGCTCCGGCCAGTCCCCCTCCATCCTTTGACTTGAGGAGTCAATGGTTGCCCAAGCACTTGCCCAAGGATACCATTCCTATTGCTCAGAAGGTGGCCGACGCTATCAGGGCCGAACTCAAGCCCGATTACTTGGTAGCTACAGGATACTGCTACGGTGCTAAGTTGGTTTACGATCTGCTTGGAGAGCACAAGCGAATTGATGTTGGAGCTGTGTTCCATCCTTCTTTTACTACCGTTGAGGAGGTCAAGGTGTTGTCAGGTCCCATTTTCATTGCTGGAGCCGAGACCGACGGCATCTACACCGAGGAATTGCGACACCAATCTGAGGCGGTGCTGCGGGACGAAAAGAAGACCTATTTTACTACTCTGAGCTCTGGAGTGGCCCACGGTTTTGCGGTTCGAGGTGATATCACCAATCCTGTGGTGAAGCACGCCAAGGAGAGAGCGTTCCGAAATGCTGTGGAGTGGTTTGACCAATTTGATCCTGCCAATTAGGTTTTTACCAAGCTGCGAAATAGAAAGGTTTTTTTACCAAGCTACCAATGAGAAGGTTTTTTACCAGAGGAACATAATATCAGAAATAGTAGTTATAATGAAAATATATTATATTATGTGCTTGTCGAAGGGAACGGTAGCCCTATATTCAATCAGTCGCGGCTGTAAGTGACGATGATGCGCCTCATCAACATCAAGTAGATGCCAGAAAACTTTATAGAGTAGCTGGCTAGTTGGTCAACCGGATCTCAGCAGCAACTTGTTCCTGCGTTAGACAATGGTCTGCAATGTACCATCCCACTGATTCTCGAGAAATAAAATAGCCCTTGACATCGGAACCAGCCTGAATGGTGGTGCTTCCAGCGCCATCGGTGAACAGCGATGGACGCAAAACCACCTTCTCCACCGAAGGAATGGCCTGCAGCTGCTGCTCCATCTTCTTTTTGTCCACGTGAGGAGTGTGCAGCACAAATTTGTAAAGAGTTTGGAATCCAAATGGCACGTCGGTGGGTCCCTCGTCCTTCAGCCCGGTGGTAGAAACTGCGATGATTCGCTTGGGTAGGGAGGCACCGTCCTTGTTGGCATCGGCATAAACCTGGCTGACGGCCTTCATGCCATCTTCACACACCGTATCGCTGGACATGTAGATACCGTTCCAACGGAACTCGGGCTTGGCACCAATACAAAACAGCAGAACGTCGTGGTTGCTGATTGCCGCCTTGACGTCCTCTGGGTTGGTGGCATCGCCAGTCAAAACTGTGGCGCCCTTGGCTTTGATCTGCTCGTCGAGCCTGGCGGGGTCTCGAACCAGAACGGTGACGGAAATTCCGTTGTCCAGAGCTCGCAGAGCGGCTGACTTGCCCACGCCTCCAGTGGCTCCCAGAATTGCCAATTTCAATTTCAAGCTAGACATTTGAGGTGTTTTTTTACTATTATACTACGTCGTGGTTGTTGCTGATCGGGTGGAGAATTCAGCCCCTCGCTGGTTGAGAGGATGCAGTCACTGCAGTGCCCCGCACAGTGCGGCTGGTGCTGGAAGAGGCAGTTGAGCCGCCTTCTAACAGATAACACTTTGACTTTTGCTACATCACTAGCATTTAGCCTTTGACTAGAAGCGGTGTATCGTCAGCTTCCTATTGCGTTTCCACCCCCGTTTTTTGTTCAACAATAAAGACGCCCCCCCCCATTGTCACCTATTGGCTGATTCGCTGCGGTACATGGGTTATTCGATGTAACAGGCTTATCAGGGGTGACATTGTACAGATCAAGCATAGGCAGATCATAGTGCAACCTTCGGATAAGTGAGCGGACGGCGCAAGCGAGAACCCGAGATCTCGATAGTGATTGCGGCTAATATAAAATGGGTCCATCTCCAGAATCACAAGGCTATCAGCCGTTGCCAATGTCTGCACCTCACCACCAAGATCTCGGAGAAGTTATCGTCGAGCATGCCGTAGCACCTGCTGTGGCCCCGGTTTCCAAGCCTGTCGCCGAAGAAACCATCAGTATAGATGATGGAGATGTTGCCGATGCCCTCTTTGCAGGAATCGTCGACGATGATAGTCAACCTCCAACCTCCCGATGGGAGTTGTGGGCCTACTATCTGTACTACGGCGGTGATAATGGTGTAGGTCCCTTGTCCTATGCTCCTTATTTGCCCCAGTACCTTGGAAGTCTAGCGGGCTGGCTCATCGATGACGATGGAAATAAGATCTCCTGTGATGGAGATGCCGAAAACTGTCTAGTGCCCTGGGCTGGCGGCAGCAAAATGTTGTCCTCCGTGGTTCTGATCGGAAACGGTCTAGCTCTGCTGCTTCAGGCTCTTGTGTTTATTTTCCTTGGTTCCATTGGTGATTTCGGCAGAAACTCAAGAATCATTCTGTGGACTTTTACTGTGCTTAATTGGGGTGTTACTTTCGGTATGGTTAATCTTAGATATGCCGATCAATGGAAAACTGCCTTTGGTCTTAACATCCTCAACGTCTTTTCATACGGTGCAACCTTGGTATTTTACGCTGCCGTATTCCCTCGACTTGCTGCTCATCAGCCCAATGTTCGTCAGGCTCGAGAAGACCTGCGAAATGGTCTCATCACTGAGGATGAATACAATGAAAAATTCAACATGGAAAAAGCACACGTCTCTTCTATCTCTACCACCTGGAGTAATATCGGTTACGTGCTTACTTTGGTACTGAATTTGGCTGCTATTCTGCCTATGAATAACTCCAACTTCTCTAACAATGTTTGTCTTGCGATTACCCAGGGTATTTGGGTAGTTATGGCTATCCCTTGGGTCTTTTTCGAGCGAGACCGTGTTGGTCCCTCGCTTCCCAAGGGTGAGCATTATCTTACTATTGGTCTCAAGCAGGTCTACTATGCTGTGAAGGAAGTCAGAAAGATTCCTTACACCTTCCTTTACCTTATTTCCTACTTCTTTCTTTGTGATGGGTTGAATACTACTGGTTCTTTGATTGGCATTGTTTCTAACGATATCAATAACTTCAACGTCAAAGTTAACACTCTCCTCGGTCTTTCCCAGGCCATCTCTTCTTGTATTGGTACCTTGGGTTTCTGGTACATCCAGCGATACTTCAAGCTCAGGTCTATTACCATGTTCCAGATCTCCAATTTCTTCACCTTTCTCATGCCCTTCTACTGTATGTTTGGTCGATGGACTACCAAGGTGGGCATGCACAACGTCTGGGAACTTTGGTTCTACAACATCTACTTTGGTCTCTTCCAGGCTGCTTTCTATGCCTATGCCCAAACCTGCATGGCTGACTTGACTCCGGCTGGTTATGAAATGATGTTCTTCGGTCTCTATGGTATTATGAATAAGTCCTCTTCTTGGATTGGACCTTTTGTTACCTCTGCTATCACCGATGATACTGGCAACTCCTGGGCTGGTTTCCCTTTCGTGTGGGTTCTGTGCCTCGTTGCTTGGGTCATGCTATTCTTTGTAGATATGGAGAAGGGCCAAAAGGACTGTATCGCTTACTCCAACGCTAAGAAGGAGGCTAAGATGAGAAAGCTTAATGCTCAGCAGCAGGCTGATGCCAAGGTTCAAGCTATTGAAGGTGATTTGTAATTTGGTTCTCGTACAATTTTATGGTTAATATTTAGTTACTTTCAAAATACACCTTAAGGAATGCTTTTTAGATATGCTTCACTTGCTGGGATATGAATAGTAAGGATTTGACAATAGGCCGTAGCCCAAAATGCCCAGGAATGTTGATGTAACTCTATTATCTATAGAGACTAAGGCTGTGCTTATCCAGCTACGGGTTCAGGTCAGGCCAGTTCACTCTGCCAGTGCAGAATCGAAATCGAAACACCACTCATATGGCCCATCACCTTGCAGTTCTCAGATCTGACTTCGTATCTTACGGGGGATCCGACAGTTTGGATCGACAAATACGACCCTCTCTATTTATCCCCCCCTCTGCCGATAACCGGCGAAAGGCGCCGAGACGCATCGATGTGGGGGGTGGAAACCATGTGAGATACCAGGGGATGCAAAATGGAACCTAGAGCTCAGGTTACAACGGGGAAAAAAGCCTTAAAAAAAGGAGAAAAATCATAGCAACTTAGAATAAGAAACTTGCACCTAATTCACATGGCACCGAGATTCCAAGGGCTTTCATTAAATGCAACCTCTGTACCTGCCACTTGCCGGATTAGGGCAGTGCGGCGTTACCGCTGCGGGCTGATACTGAGATAAATACATGCGATGATAACTAAAGATTGCTCCTCGATTCTTCATATTGCAACCTAACATCCTATCTATTCTTCTCAATATGGATTCCGAACTTGCCGATGATATCGGCCAGGTGAGTTTTAACCTGATTATAGTACAGGAGTGGTTAGGCTGACCATGTAGATGCTTATCGTAGGGTTTAATGGCTATGAGCCTGACCAAGGAATAAAAGAGCTGATTGAGAAATATCGGGTAGGCTCCATAATTCTGTTTGCCAGAAACGTAAAAGGTATGTTTGATGTAAAGAGTTAAAGATTTATGGACTGTATTAACATAAAGACCCTCAGCAGTTGTTGGATCTCACTCGATCTCTACAGCAGATCGCCAAGGATGCAGGCCATGAGCAGCCTCTACTTATCAGCATCGATCAGGAAGGAGGTCTCGTGTCACGGATTCCCGGCAGCACAGTTCCTGGCATTCCTGGTGCTATGACTTTGGGTGCTGGCGGAGATCCAGATAGGGCTCGTGTAGCTTACTCCACTGCAGCCAAATACCTGCGATTTTATGGGATTCAGGCGAACTACTCTCCAGTAGCTGATATCAATTCCAATCCAAAAAATCCAGTTATCAATATCCGGTCTTTCGGAGACGATCCGCATAAGGTTGCCGAGTACATTGTTCAAGGGTCCAGGGGTAGTATGGAACACAAGGTATTGCCCAGCATCAAACACTTTCCAGGCCATGGCGACACCGCTATTGATTCTCATTATGGTACTGCCATTGTGAATAAGAGTATGGAGGAAATGGAGAAGTGTGAGCTAGTTCCCTTTGTTCGTGGAGTTCAGGAAAATGTTGAGTCCATAATGATGGCACATATAATCGTTGCCTCTATGGGCGACGAGTTGCCAGCCTCAATTTCTCCCTCTCATTACAACTACCTGAAAAATACGCTCGGCTACACTGGATACATAATCACCGACTGTTTGGAGATGGAAGCCGTTTCCAATACAGTCGGTTCAGAAAAAGGAGCTGAAATGGCACTGACCGCTGGTGCCGACGGCATCATGATCTGTCACAGATTCGATCGCCAGTCCGGAGGGTTTGAGTATATGTACAAAGCTGTGGAAAGTGGAAAGTTTCCCCGAGACTCGGTGAAAAAATCGGTGAAAAAACTTAGGGATCTGAAGCAAAGCCTGGTTCAGTGGGACGATGTATTGGCTCAAAGATCTGCTGATTTACTCTCTGCCGACGAGGTTAAAAAGGACACAGAAGATATGGATGCATTATACGAGAAATGTGCCACTGTAGTTCGTGGTTCTCCGGAGCAGTACTTGATCAAAAAGGGCGAAAAGGTTGCTTTTGCATATGTGGGTATAATAGATGACCAAACCAGCGGAGCAGTTCAAGATCCCGCCAAGTCTGTGGTCCGAGCCGCCTATCTCGATATCTTGAAGAGCGATGACATTGCTGTTGAGGATGTCAAGTTCCTTCCTGACACTCCAGTTGATACCTACGACAGCATACTGAAGAGGTGTGACAGAATCATTCTCGCTACTCTCAATGCTACTCGAAACGAATCTCAGAGAAATTTGGCTCATCACCTCTCGGGTCTTGGAAAGCCTTTGACTGTCATTGCCACCTTTAGTCCTTACGACTTCTTGGCTGACGAGTGGGCTGATGAGTTTCCAGTGTATATTCCTTTATTTGAGCCCACTATCTCTGCTTTCCGGGCAGCGGTGAACATTTTGCAAGGAAAATCGATTCCACATGGTGTTTCTCCGATTAAATCTGGATAATTTCAGCCGATTCGTTGTTCAATGGTCTAATTCAGGTACTCTGATAATCGTGGCTATCTGGAGGGGATAACATGCTTTTACGTCATAGCGAGTCCTGCATTAGCTTTGGATATGAGTAAAAGTGTTATATGTAGTATGTCAAAATGAGACTATATTGAACGTTAGATAGTAGAAATGGCCGCCAAACAGTGCCCCACTGTACTCCGCATGCCCCTCCCCCACGTATTCAACCTGAACGGGGAAATGTGCGGGTAAAAAAATGTACATTGAGATAAGTTCAAAACTTTCTTTACAGTTATATGTTACTTAATCAATAATTTATACTCGTTTGGAGTTCTTAGTTTCCCCTCCACTTGATGGTCTTGGCCAATTCAAATTCCTCTGTCAGTCGAACATCTGCTGAACTGGCAGCTGCGAACACCTTATATTTGCCCTTCTCAGCCAGCCAGTAGTCACCAAACTCGTCCCAGAAAGAGGTCGCATACTTGATAGAAATATCGACGGCCACATTCTTCGTTTCGCCCGCCTGTAGTTCCACTTTGGCAAACTCCTTAAGTTCTTTGACCGGTCGTCCAACGGATGATGCTAGCTGGGCAACGTAGAACTGAACAATCTCCTTACCAGCCTGTGAACCGGTATTGGTGATATCCAGGCTGACAGATAATGTGTCTCCAGCGGTTGATACTTTCAGGTTGCTGTAATCAAACGTGGTATAAGATAGACCATGTCCAAAGGGGAAGAGAACATCAAGCTTCTTAGCTTCATAGTATCGGTAGCCGACATAGACCTGTTCGCCGTAATGAGTCTTACCCTTCTCGCTTCTGAAGTTCAAGAAAGCAGGATTATCTTCTACTCTCTTGGGATACGATAGAGGCAGCTTGCCACTGGGGTTGTAGTCTCCAAACAGAACATCAGCAACACCGTTACCAACCTCGTTTCCAGCGTACCACGCTTGGACAGCACCCTTCACTTTGCTTATCCAGGGAAGAGTTACAGGGGTACCTGATTGAATCACAGCGACAGTATTGGAGTTCACCTTAAGAATCTCTTCGACCATTTCATCAACATGAGGCGGCAAATCCATATTCTTCCTGTCGTGTCCCTCGGTCTCCCATGCCATGTTCAAACCAACAGCTAGAATAACCTGATCTGCCTTCT